>JAVXUP010000140.1:0-741758 GCA_033070095.1 Escallonia herrerae
ACTTCTTGTGTAATGTGGCCAAATCTAGGTGAGTGTTGTTTGACCCCAAAGGATCTCGTTCAATAATACACAGTTTGGAGGAGGGGATCTGCAAACATTTATAACATACGGGTGAACATTAACTTGAGCTGACATGATTCATAGCATCCAGTCTCCTGCATTATTGCATACAATGACTTGTACGAACGAGGGTAGTCAGGCCGCGAAGAGGCTAGCAACAAAGACATATCAACGGCTCAATCGGATTTTTCCGTTGATTGCGCCGGTGCTTGCCTTTCATGCCCCACACGGTTTGCAAAAGCGTTGCAAGCAACTTTATGGAATAGGAAGTTTAATGCAATCAACTCACTTATTGACATTGACACATCACTTCTCAGCCCAGTGCTCCTACTATACAAGCTGCAGGACAAAACATTTTCACATGTCTCTGCACCAAACTCACTTATGTCAACATTGACATATCACTTCTCAGCCCCATGGTCACACTCTACAAGGTGGTAGAAAGACAAGCTGGTAGGGTAACAGGCCTCACGTGGGAACCGCAATTGAGAACCCATTTAGAGTCGTAGGGAATTCCTACAACTGAGAGCCCATTTAGAGTCATAAGGAAAAACAAGTAACCTGAGAACCCATTTAGAGTCATAAGGAATTCCCACAACTGAGAACCCATTTAGAGTCATAAGGAAAAAACAAGTAACATGCACTGCTAAAATTCAAGCTGTAATGCACTTTTGCAGTCTCAAGTCGATAATCCTAACCGAAATTTAGACACAGCACAAAACCCGCCTAACAAAACCACGTCTTTCATTTGACCTGCTTTTAGGAAGGGAGATATACCTGAGTACATATATAAAGAATGGTAAAAATGTAATGCGAAATCTTTGCCAGCAAGATTAACCAAAGCTAATAATATGATATATACACATCGCATGCTAGTATCGTACGACAGTTTGCTTACAAAAAATATCACTGGGGCATGTCCAAATCTCTACCCCATGAAGTAGAGGATTGCGTCTTGTAAGAAGACGGGGGGCTTGGGCACCAAATGCACAGCTTAACGGGGCAATTACCATAATTCCACAAAACATATTGAATAAGTTACAAAATAGCAAAACTGGTGCAATATGTACACCAAAGCAAGTCTGCAAAAGCCGGAACAAGATTCAGGGCAACACCAGCTGCTATACCATATAGTCATATCTACTTGAGCCTTTCGCACCCAATCAGCTTGCTATTGTTGCCATGCTTCTCGATCGGTTGAAGACCTCCTTTGTACCCCTTCAGTGTGACCCATAATAAAATTAGGCCAGCTTCAAAAAGTTTTCAAGATTTACATCGATATTTACAATCCACGCCCACAACCTGTAAAGAGTGGAAGCTTGAATCAGGAAAATGGTGTCAAATTTCCAGAGTCATTATTCGTCCACAGTAAAGAGAGTGAAAACTGAAAATAGCCACTGAGTGACGTTGTCACATACAACGAAAACAAAAAACGACTTGAAAAACAAAGCATAACCAGAAAAAGACACATACTAGTGCCCAAAGGGTGGCGCAATGGTCAAATATACGGTTGGCCTACCCCAATATGCTTGTCCCTAATCCCCTCAATCTAACCAAAAATTCAATCTCATGTCTTCCAATTCATAAAGCCCAACCAAAACCCCTGCCCATAATGACAGATTTGCAATAGTAGGTTTACGTCGAATAAATGATTCAAAGCACACCCATGCCGTCCAGCATCATACTTATAAGGTCCACTACTCTCATTCGGGTGTCTTATCAGATACCGTATCACGTGGTAGAGACAATTAATTCCCACCCCGACCCCTATCATGGGCATCCGTTCTTGCACCACATCCTAAGCATATACTCTTATAAAGTCCATGGTATTTGCAAAATAACTCGGTTCATATTCATTCAAGGCTATGTAACTCACCAACTGATGCCAATGACAGCTTACCTCATTCAAGACACCTCGCAACAATATTGAAAAATGACTATCCATTTCGTACCCAAAAAGCACTTTGGAAGAATTTAATATCAATTACATAAAGCAATGGAAAATAATCGTAAAGATGCACGACAACTCTAGCGTAAAGGTAGACAGGGTGCACATAATAATAATAACGTATGAATCAAGTTACAGCGATTGCATACAGCTTATGAATTTCAACTGTGTACATTCCAACATATTCATCACTATGATCTACGCATGGGTAGCATGTTAACGATCCTTCTAAATATTAGTAATTGGTGCCTTCCATAGTTAACCCGGCCCGGGCGGTTCAGTGTTGAACTACAACCAAGGAACTGTGGGCTCTTATCTATTGAGAGGGGGCTATAGCACACGGGTGCTGCCATCTTCGGCACCAATTAGGCACCTGGGTTGACAGCCCCCAACAGTGCAGTTGTGGACTCAATGACCGTCCTTCCGGAGGGTTAACAGGCCAATGTTACATTTGTGAGAGCCCCTGAACGATTGGGCATTCACGGGCTACAGCATAACACCATTGCACTTCTGATTTTACCTGTTTCTAAATATATTGACATGCTTACGTGACTATGTAAACAGGACAAGACATGAAGGGGTTGCAGTGACAGAGCAGGCTTAATTAAACATAATTCAGGACTGTATTCGAAATGAGATTTAATGTCCATTCCCCAGAGTTGCGCATAACGATTAAATGAAATGCTTCAAAGGACGGGGCGTGTTTGAGCCAATGTATCAATTCAACGCATCACAATGGAAGACTAGAGGATAAAACTATAGCTAGACATCAGATAAGATCAAAATGAAAAGGCAATTACCTCAGTTAGACTTCCTGGTTGTTTGTGACATAGGTGGTGCCCGCTTCATTTATTGCACTCTTGCAACTCGAACGATTGTGACCAGATTGATTGCAACACGAGCAACGGGAAATCCTCTTGCCCTGAAATTGCGACTCTATCCGAGTAGTGCGTGGGCGACCTGCAGGCCGCTTGGTTCTTGGTGGCTGCACGAGGAAGAGGCCTCTGGGATTGCCTATTCTAGCATCCTCCTCGATGTCCAACTGGATATGGTCAAATGCCGGCTCATCAGAGGTCGGAACAGGAGGAATTTGATGCTCGAACAAAAGCTTTTGCTGGTCAACCAAGAAGACGGGGTCGACAAGGTCATAAACGCTCATCCTGAACTTCGGAAGGACTTCCATGGCATGTGGACAAGGAATCCTTGTATACTCTATCTCCTGGCAACTACAATGTCCCTGTGACAAATCCACAGCATAGTTGTTATTATGGCTGTCAGAGACCGTGAAGGTTTGGTTGAACATACACCTGCTGATAAGGGAAAGAGCTCTGCTCTTAGATTTTTCAATCTTTTCTTCAATTTGGGGACCAACAGGTGCACGCCACTTTGAAATGCTCTCGCTTTTGGCAGCTAAGAAAGATGTAAGAATTACCACATGCTCTTTGATAAAACGATGGATATTTAATTCTCAGAGGTGATGCTTACCAAGCCATGCATTATACGATTCGGCTGGATTTGAGGATAACCAATCCCACCTTCTAAAGGGAAAATAAGCATTAGCCCAATGCTGTGGCTTGTTTTGTTCGAGCCAAAGGGAGAAGTTCTTGTCCAGCTTGCACATCTCACCGTAGTGGTGCATAAATTGCCTATGATCACGGGCTCTCGCAAGTCTGTCCAACAGTTCCAATGCCGTATTGCATTTCTTAGTTTTCCATCCGTTATTCTTCACCAAGTATTTGCGAAAGTTTTCCTTTAGGTGACGAAGACAATGGGAATTGCAGTCAGGCCCAAAAAGCTTGGCGATGCCGTCGACTAGACTCTTGTTCCTGTCCGTCATAAACACAAATTCGGTATCCTTGTCCAACACCTCTCGGAGCTCACTCAGAAACCAATACCAATCAACATCGTTCTCGGCGGATGCTATGGAATATGCCAACGGATACAACCCGTTGTTTGAGTCCAAAGCACAAGCAGAGAAAACGCAACCCTTATAGAAGTTCTTGAGAAAGCAGGAGTCCATGAAAATCAACGGCCTGCATGCAGTATGGAAACCGGCTATGGACGTACCATACGCTACGAAAAATTGATTGAACCGGTGATTGTCTTCAGTTGTTGTCCGGTACGTTGCACGTGTCCCAGGAATTGCAGCAGTCAAGCGTTCACATAACCATGGAACGTATGCATAACCTTGGGCTGGAACACCGCCCTCAATGCTAGCCTTAGCCCACTATTTCACGCTCCAAGCCTGATTGTAAGACATACGAACCTTGTGATCTTCGTGGAAGATGGTTCGAATCTTGTTAGGGCTGAAATCGGGGCTCTCAACGATCTTCCTTTTAAACTTCTCCCCAAGATACTTTGCCTTCACAACGGGGACGTAACTAGCATCATCACCCATGTTGTGCGTGTGAGTTGCCGTGTACGTTATTACTCTAACGTATGTTGATTCACCGTCGCACGCGGCAGTTAGATACCATGGACATCCCTTAATGCTGCATATTACCCTTAGATAACCCTTGTTATTGTCCTTCCATCTGCAGTTGAATTTCTTGTTCAGCGTAAGGAAGTACAGGCACCGCCGAAATGCTTTAGTATCCTGGAATATGCTTCCTTTCTAAAAATGAATGTCGTCAACATGCGAAGCAATAATCGTACCATCTATGACATGATTTTCGGGCGGATCATATATTGGAAGACACGGAGGTTCGAAGCAGGCTGAACGTAGTTCCATTGCAGCATCGTTAACCACATGATCATGACCGGAGGGGGCTGGACTTGTCTCCCTATCGCTGTTGGTACCGCAGACTTCATGTATCGGTGAGGCCGAAACGTGCTTCAGTGGACTAACGACAAGCATGTGGGGAAGTGGGCCAATATGACTAGGATCGTGAAGATGAGCTGCTTCACCCGCACAGTGGACAGGAGGCACTGAATGTGAGCAATGATTTGACACCCTACAAAAATGAATTTAGGTGTTAGCAACATCCTCAACCATACCAGGGAAAGGGAAAAAAACCAGCATGAAAGTGAGTACATCGCATCGGCTAATTGTCCCCCATTCGGCATCCCATCGGCGATGAAAACATGGAGTTTGGCTCCTGAATGTAAACGCAACATTAGAGTCAAAGACCGCTGGTTTTGCAACGACACCATCTGCCCCGTCTCTTCATTTGTGCAAAACACAAATGACTTGTTGCGTGAATCAATAGAGCATGCATCACAGGCCTCGGCTACAAATTGATCGTACAATGTGCTTTCATCCACATATAGCAGCTGGCTGTTTCCTCCCTCTACGACAATTCGACCAGCAACGTTGCGTCGAACACCCCCCAGTGGCAGTAGCAGTATAACTCCTTCACGCTACCCATTTAGCATCTGCATATATCAAATTATCAAAAAACTATGCATTACATTATACAACGCGAATGTCGTGATCATGCATACCCATATTGCAAAATTGCAATGATTTTATACACATAGTATGTATAACGGTAAAATATACAAAGTAAGGAGTCCGAATGACCATGAAACGTAAGCTAATATAGTTCGGCTGTACTAAAGATGGACGATTGCCGAAACCGATGTTCGATGAAGGTAATACCGTGTTGGTAGACCCGACGTTTCCAACACGTATAACCACCGAGGTGAAGGTCGAATGGGGAGCATATATATCAAATGTCGAAGACCAATTTATCGAAAAGACAGATATTAAGATAATTCGATGGAAAGAGGTTGTATTTATGGAAATTCAAGAAGATGTTGGTTTCCCCATAGTCGCGTGAATTGGTAGGTCTATACCAGTTTTGTTAGAGGAGCAAACGGAGGGATAATTCCGACTACATGATATGAACAACGACACTGGATGATCAAACCACATAACAGGTGTATTGGGCAAGTCGATAGCAATACTGACTACACACGAAAAAGGATTATGGCCAAACAAACAGGTCCACCAATGTATCGGATGGAAGATCGGCTGGCTCAAGAATATATATATATCCTAAGATATCCTGGCAAAGATGAAATCTTCCTTTAGTGTCTCTCAACCACCTAAATCTGGAGTTGTGCTATCATGGTCGTGACGATGCGAAGGTTTATGAAAGAGGGCAAATTCCAAGTGACCGTCACGTGCGAGAATTTGTACTCAAAATCTCTGTGTCGCGTGAGTTGCCAAATAAGCTTATATTGACAGGGCGGGAAATGAATCAAAGTACACTTCTACGGCATGCAAGATGGGTCTACTTTTTATAATTTATGAACAAGGGTAGAGGTTAAGAAAATATGGGTTTTTTCAACTCCTTTAAATTGCTCTACCCAAAGTACCCTCCCCCATCTTCCCCTCCAAATCACATTTGACAATCTGCAATACATACATGCCCCACAGCCCCTCACCCTCCCACCCCTATCCTTCCCACCCCCACCCCATGCGCCACCCTACCCCTACCCACCCATCCACCAACCCCCCAAGTCCCACAGTAGATTTACATTACTATACCACTGCAACTGATATGCCAGTGGCAGAGGGAAGACACTGTCTTTGTCACCCCAAATGAGTAGCGTTTCCTTCATCCAAACGCAAAATCTATTAGTGACATGATGAACTACCTGGGTTCAAGATTATGTTCCTATAATTTTTCTGATTATACGTGGGCAACTCTTCATGGTACCCATGCACAAAACCTGGATTCATCTGTAACTCACCTGGGCTAAAGTGAGAAGATCAGAATCTGCATGCTTTGAAGTTCAGCTTGTTCCAGAGATCCAGTTGTATCTCCTTAACTTGAGAGGTTACACATTACCTAACTGCAAAAGAAGCATCATACGAATGTAAGGTTGTTTCGAAATGCCTTTTCTTTGTCGTACTTATCTAAATGTAAACCCAAGCAAGGTCATTCTGTAGCTGAGTAAGGAAAGGGGACCATAGAATCAGTATATTTCACACGCATTAATAACTCCGAGCTAGCTTAAGGTGCGTTTTGTGTGTTCATTTCTCTGTGCTGTGGACAGCATTTAATCTGTAACGTACTTTTTTGTAATCACAGCTCCACTGGAGCTATATTAAAGTTTACGCCCTCCTCTTTAGTGACATCAGACCAATCCACATTCGATCAAGTTTAGTAGTCACATCATCGGTCCAAATTATCTTAGGAAGTTGATTCTCCCGTAGGACAACAAACACAAAACGCAGCGCGCTTGATATTTAACATATAGGGTATGAACATGGTTTACTTTGATGGAAGTCATTTTCTGCAAGACTACAAGTATGGTTGTGTGAAAGTGCTTGTCCGTATTTTCAGATAATCAAGTCATTTCTTCTCTTAAAACCAATAGAATAGAGCACGCTTGACTCTGTCGTAGGACAACAAACACACACCCAAAAAAAAAAGGTAATAGGGTTGGTAAGTTTACTTTGACACAAGTCAATTTATGCAACAGTGCAAGTCCTGATATGCAAAGATGCTTGCCATTTTATGCAAATATTCAAGTCGTTTCTTCTCGTGCACCTAATTTAATAGATACTTTGCCCTATTTGCGAATGAAGACGAGGTTTTGGAGTTCTTAAAGCTCGTCCTTTGGAAAGTGGGCTAGCGTCACTGTCAGTGGTACTAAAATTCATGCTACACCATAATGGCACCACGTGTATAGGATGCGGCAGGAAGTACTATTTTCGTCACTGCAAAATGGCACCATGTTTTTACCAGGCATATCTACATCCAATTGTGCTATGATATAAGCTATTACTTAGGCAACGTTTCGATTTTATTAGTCGCAAGATTAGAAACGACTTGACTAGCTGCATAAACTCACAACCATCTTTGCATATCTATAATTGTATTCTTGCAAAAAAAGACTTGTGTCAAGCTTGAGCCATTCATAACTGTCTTTTGTTCTTGAATACTGTCGATCTCTAGGTGCAACAGGATAATGGTTATTTTCCTCATCAAACAACCAACCTCACAAGCACCACTTGGAAATCTAAACAGAACATAGGCATTGCAGCCTGATCACTTATAGTAGTCAAGTTCCCTTTCATTCCAATTTAAATCATCCTCATCATTATGAGGATTAACATATGTTACAAAGTAAGAAAGATGTCAACAAACGAAAAAACTTAATCATAGCACACGATTAATAATTTTTTTTAGCTACCATAAGCAAGATACACTAAATGTCATCAAGTGTCTAAGTGCCTGAACTAGCATTGTTTCTTGTTCTCTAACTTGCTCAAAATCAGCCATGCATATCCTTTATCTGAGTGATGCCATGTTATTTTTGGCTACAAAAGTAACATAAGCAAATAGAATAAAGGATACTACATTGGTCGCGTGCCATGTTGGCCCTTGGTTTAACAAATATGGTGCTAGAGTGGTTTGTGATGCAGCTAGCAATGTCCAAGCAAAGCTGAATACTCTAAATCCGTAGTCAGGGGATGGCCTAAAGCTCAATACTGAGTGCTAAAAACCACCATTACAGCCCTTCCGCTCCCATTTAGTCTACTGGACAACAAACGAATGTTGTTGCATGGACCTTGATGGACCTTGATTCATGTGGATATTCTTCTTCCTATCATGTTTTTGTTTTGTTTACTTTCAGATTTTATACTTATTAGACGGCAACGAGTTTGATGTTATATTGTTTCTCTATTTTGTATTAAGCATTTATAGTATGGTTTTTTGAGATTGATAACAGATGATGGGCAACAAGAAGTTGCATTTAAATACACTTGCATCTGCTTGGTAGTAAATTATTTTTATGAGCATCATGAACATGTGCAAAGCCGGAATTGGGTATGGATTATTTACTTTGAAGGAGAAAAGTGTTTTCTTCCTATAATCCTCAAGATAGGTGTAAGGAAGGTACCTAAGTATTATTTGAAGGCTCTGATTGTGGTAGAAGCCATTTGACCCACAAAGTAGCCCCATACAGTAATGTAAATCTAACATGGGACTTGGTGGATGGGGGTAGGGTGGCGCATGGGGTGGGGGTGGGAAGGATAGGGGTGGGAGGGTGAGGGGCTGTGGGGCATGTATGTATTGCAGATTGACAAATGTGATTTGGTGGGGAAGATGGGGGAGGGTACGTTGGGTAGAGCAATTTAAAGGAGTTGAAAAAACCCATATTTTCTTAACCTCTACCCTTGTTCATAAATTATAAAAAGTAGACCCATATTTTCTTAAATTTTCAAAACAAACCCACATTTTATAAAAAATTTACCCCAAAACCCCTCATTTCCTAATTTTCCCAATATTAACCAACTTCAGAAGACACTTGACATCATATACACGTCTCACATTGCCTTAACATCACTAATGTCGCATTAAAAGCAACTTACATGCACTCGACCATATTTAAAATCTGCTCATATAGATTAACATGTTAATATACTTGGTAAAACTTTAGGCCGTTAATTATTAACCATTGATGTTTCCTACATCGGCTTATATTCTCGAGAATAGAAATGTTAGGATTGCTTCGGTCTTTATTGCCTAACTGAACGATGCATACATCAAGGCATGACTATTTCAAGGCATTTTCTTTAGTTCTCTCATATATGCTTGATGCTAAAGATTTCATATAACTAACTAACGAACATTTGTTTTGTGATAGTATAAATAGGAGTAATTAAACAAAAAATCACATAATTAGATTGCAAATTGAGTAAATAATACGCAGAGTAGATTAGAATGCATGCTTGTCATGTGTAGTCACACATCAGTGTGTAGAATATTCTAATACCACTTTTATCTTCTGCGGGATGTAGCACTAAAACCAAGTTTTCCAAATTAGCATTCAATCCTAATGTCCCGTAAAATGCTCCTTAATTGATGCTAGCTTAAACATATTGGGAAGTAGAAGGAATTACTGGAAAGATTCATGCAACAAGGTTTAGTTTGTTGCATGAATCTTTCCGGAATGAGGTGTCTACCATTGGCTGAGATCAGGTCAAAACGTTAACTCTTCCTCTGGGGCCCTTATAGTATTCCAACTTGGTTGACCTCTAAATCAATGTGTGCCTGCATAAGGGACACATCTTGCTGCAAGCAAACTATGTGCACTTCTAGGCATCAGTAATTCAGGTTTGTTTTTTCTTGGGCATGCCATAACCAAGAAACAGCAAAAGAATTGATTTGAGCAGCTAATACTGCTCTTCACAGCAAGCTTCTTGTGCCACAGTGACACCTAAACAAAGCCATCATGACTTCACCTCTTCACAGGCACTATGCTGCCTGAAGCATACCAGCTATGAAAAATGAAAACAATTCCTATATCCATCTCAAAAAATCAAATTAAACAAAACTTGAGTTTTCAAATCGCAAGACTGCTACTTCTGTTTATTTACCAGAAAAATCCCAGCAAAGGAATCAATATACCAACAGCAAGTCAGTAACTAATGGTACATGTTTTTCCCTAACTTGACGCCGAACCTCCTCAAGATTCATGTCACGCACCCACACACGAACACGCATTACATTTGATGAGAAAGCATACGGTTGGAAGGGGAATACTTAGCCCTGATCCAACTCAATTTTGGAACCAACTTTAATGCGTCGGAGTATTCTTGCACCGAAAAATGCTTTACGAGCTACGGTAATGTATAAAGGAATTGACAATCTCAGCATATGCCAAAAAGGTAAAGGGAAGATATATGTTAATAATGTGCTAGACTTGATGATTTGACAGAATGTGCAGCTGTAGTCCAGTTGACGGAACCTTTAATTCGTGTTCTAAGATTGGTTGACAGTGATGTTTGTATGATGCTATCCAAGTTGCTAGGAATGAGATGTTGAAGATGTTCCATAGAAAAAGGAAGGATCCTTATTTGTAAATCCTTGACACTCACTGGGACGATCAATTGAGGAAGAATCTATATGCAGCAGGCTACCTACCAACCAATACAACATATATGCGATAGCAAAGAATAGAAAAGCTACTTCTGGGCTCCTTGATGTTAAAAGTATGTGCACGGCAACCCTATATTGCATAGAGCAGACAAGTGAGATGAAGAAGTTCAGAAATGCGAAGGGGGGTATTGGAGGAGTGTCTGCTAAGCTGATGGCTCGTTAATGCCTCCAAGTAAGTGTCATGCCTTCTTAAGAGCTACGCTAATTTCAGCACTTTAGAGTTTATATGCTTTGTTGCCTATTTTAAGATGAATAGTGGCATGTCATTCAAGTAGTGCTCCAAATCTTCAAAAGTTAGGCATTCGAGAATTTAGTTTAAGTGTAGTTCTTCGGGCTGTGAAAGGAACTGAAGCATACTTGAGCATATCCACTTGAAGAAAGAAACAGATTGGAACATCGGAGGTTTAATGACCTTGTTTGTGTCCATTACAACCTTCACTTGTAGCAGAGGTAAAAAGTGAATTACTAACTTTAAAGTTATATGACAATTCCATGATGAACCTAATTTTGTTACATTTCAAGCAACATTTCATATTTATGTTTAAGGGCCGAAACTGAGATCCTATTAACTTCGAAGATTGACAGAGGGCCAATCTTACTAAAAACAATGTACATCCAATATTTCAGTTGTTACAACTGAAGCAATATGCATGCCAAAGTACGGAAGCATGGGAATTTGCCAAAAAACACAGGGACACAAGAACAGAAACAACAGATAACAGTGGGGCTATACAGCGGCGCGAACGAACAAACGTAGAAGAAACATGCTAATCGCTCAAAAAATGTAAGCAGGGGTACCTTTGAAGTGGCGCGCACCAACGTCGAGCTTCGGAATGCCTCTACAGCGGCATGCATGAAACGATCCTTGATTTTGTCGACACGGCATCAGCTACAGCAGCGGGGATGGAGGAAGGACCACCACTACGTGGTGGTTGGGGGCTGAGGGGTTGGGCGAAGGGGATGGAGGACCGGGCTATGGGGGCGGTGCTGGGTGCGGGGAGGAGACGGCCGAGCTTGGAGGAGGGAGACAGTCGCGGTTGGGGGGAATATGGGGGTCAGGGTGGGGTGAGGGTGACCGCAGAAGGGGGTGGGGTAACCTGCGTGGTTGGCGGGGGGGATGGAGTGGGGTAGGGAGAATTGGAGGGAAGGGGACGAAGTGGTGGGGAGTCTTCTGATTGGAGATGGAGAAAGGGTGGGCGGATGGAAGGAAGTAGTGGGTTTACTGTGGGGAGGGGCATTTTGGGGAAGGGGAAAAGTTGATATTTTTAAAAACCCATTTTTCCACAACTCACCCCACCTTTCAGAAATTTAAGAACTTGGCACCCTCAATTCACAATTTTCACAAAAAAACCCATTAACCCCAAATATTTAATCCAAAATCCCATCTTTTCACAATTTTCCCTTCAAATAAACACTTGTAACAAATTATCTCTCTCTTTATTAATATGTTTTCTACTATATACTTTGTCATATTGATTTTGTGGGCAATTGATTGGATTGTTTCACAACTCTTCTTGTAGGCGTGCTCGCTACGAGCTTTTGGTCTAAGTCATGGATTGTTGTTCCTCGTTTGAACTTACATGCAAGGAGTTAAGCGCGATTTGTTTCATTCTTGCCTCTTATAGGCTAACGGCTCTTTCACATTACTTATTTAGTTTTGCGATACACACACAGAGATAGATACACATATTGTGTGCGTGCATGTGTGTGTGAACATATATTTATAAAGAGCGTCGAGTTCCACTTTGACAGTTGATTGATACTTATCACAAAAGTTATTTTTCTAAAATTTATTTTTTGTAAGCCTTGTTCTATCTAATTATTGACATCAAGTCTGTATTTATTTGTTTATGGTACCCTTCTTGTGTACCTTATTGATAAAAGTTACCCTTCAAAAAAAATTATGTTTCCTTTTTTGTAAAGCTTGATGAAAAACTTCCAAATTTAATATTTTAAACTTTTCATGTTTTAGTAAACTTGAACCTTCTGGATTCTTTCATGTCAGCTATACATTAATTTTTTTAATGTCTTTAAATAAGCATGAAAAAGGCTTGAAGCCTAACCGTCTCTATACCGACGATATTCATTGGGCTGTGGATTGTACATGTATGACTGTGGTTTTGTTGAGATAGGTGGTGGCGGTGGCGGTGGCGGTGGGTGTGATAGTGTGGTGAGAGTTGTTAAAAAATTTGCAAAACGGTGTAAATCAAAAAATCCCTAAGGTCGAATGATGTGCGTTTTGTTCTTAACAATATCTGCTCCATTATACTGCAAGGAAAGAAATTTGTCTTCTTGGATAAAACATACTACCTTTGGTCAAAATTATCTAACGAATGGAGAAAGTTCATTACCTTCGAGGAAAGGCAGGAGACTTATTTATAGCGCACCATACAATAGATGTTTAAGCAGTTGATAATAGTCTTTAAGCCATTAAAGGTTTTAACTTTGTGAAACAAAGTGTCAAAAATGAATTAATAATCACAAGCCTTAAAAAGAAATCCAAGATTGACCAAATCTAATTATATATATATATATATATATATATATATATATATATATATATATATATATATAGGAGCTGATCCGTTGATAGCGTTAGCAAAATAAGCAAAGTTACTAGTGCGATCTGACCGTCCATGCACGATCTGTGGACGGTCCAGATATTTTTTCTTACGTTTTTTTTAGTCCGTCCGCTACATAATGTAGCGGACACTTTTATGACAAAAATACCCTCCGAGTCTGTCCGCTACATTATGTAGCGGACTAATTTTGGACCTTCTGTCATTAATGTTCTGACTTTTTGACCTTTTTTTCTCTTTCTGTCATTAATGTTCTGACTTCTTTCTCTCTCCTCAATTTCCGATTATATCTGTTCGCTACATAATGTAGCGGACAAAACAATTATGAAAAGAGAACTCTTCTCTAGAAAAAGACAACCATGTGTCAGATCTAAAAAAAAGAGACAACCCTTTTTTTCTCTATCTTCCTCATCTCTCATCCTTTCCATCTTCTCCCTCTCCCCCGTACCCATTCTCTAAATATGGCAGATCTGGAAATGAGCTCTCTTCTTCCTCTCTCTATCTCCCCCTACAGAAGATATTTGCGGCCATAGCAACGGATATTGCTCTTCTCAGGTTCTACGAATTGTGCGGATTTGATGATGAGGCGATTTCTTGGCTCGCCCATTTCACCTGAACCAGTATTCTTTCCTCTCAAACAAGGGAAAGTCCCCACCACCATGGCTGCTTGCGTTCAAGCTTCAAGAATAGACACCTGTGACCCAAAGAGATCCCAGCTTGAAGACCATGTTTACGTAAAATACTGCCGAATGAAACTGAGAAGGGAGAGAAACTGAGAAGAGTACTGCCTTATTTGTCCGCTACATAATGTAGCGGACTATTAATGGCTGATGTACAATTTTAATGCACGGCTCAAAGGGTTTTCAGTTATAGTTGTGGTTACATTGTCATTCAATCGTTTGGATGGCATTACTGCTTTTTTGATTCACACTTGTTCCCTAAAAGGGTCCCCAACAAATCTTCGTACAGTTTTTCTAACTGTAACCAGCCAACCAATCTCCATTATGGCTTCAAGGGTGCCATCTTGATGCCATCCATATCACTTCCACACCCCCAAACTCCCCCTACAAGTGTACTCAAAGTTGGGCATTTTGCGTTTTAGCCTTCAAGTAAAGTTCCATGCCTTCGCTGAGATTCTGAGAAGAGCAATTCCCTTTGCTATGGCCGCAAATATCTCATGCAAGGGGGGGGGGAGAGAAAACAGAGGAAGAAGAGAGGAGGGGAATGAGAGAGAAAACAAAAAGTGATGAGAGAAAAGAGAGAGAAAGAAAAAAAGTCAAACTACATTAATGAGAGAAGGGAGAGAGAAAGAGAATATACAGCCTTATTTGTCTGCTACATAATGTAGCGGACGAGCACTGCACTGTCCGCTACATTATGTAGCGGACAAATATAATAGGGAATTGAGGAGAGAGAGAGAGTCAGAACATAAATGACAGAAAGAAAAAAAAAGGTACAAAAATTAGTCCGCTACATAATGTAGCAGACGGACTCGGAGGGTATTTTATCATAAAAGTGTCCGCTACATTATGTAGCGGACGGACTTAAAAAAAATGTAAAAAAAAGATATAGACCGTCCACAGATCGTGCGTGGATGGTCAGATCGCGCTAGCAACCTTGCCTATTTTGCTAACGCTATCAACGGATCAGCTCCGTGTATATATATATATATATATATATATATATATATATATATATATATATATGAAAGCCTGAGAGAAAGTGTCCATGTCACCCGCCTACATGGACACCCTCTCCTTTTGCTATGTGGATAAAAAGATTTAATTCAATAAGTTTTGTTTTTCCTTTTTTGTCACATGTTTCTCTCATTTATCAACTAATTTGAATTTGAATTCGAATTCCTCTTTTGTTGCAAAATCATCTACTTTTGTTACATAATTGCCTCTTTATATACATTAATGGTTTATGTTACAATATATCATCCTACCTTATCAACTAATTACATTCCTCTTTTTTAAAAGATCTTGATTGCCTCTCTCACGCTCACTTGATTAGCCTAAACTTTTAGCATAAATTTCCTCAAATGTTTCTCTCTCCCAACTAATTAATTACGTGATTGTCATCCTTAGTGTTAATTCAAGATTCAAATAAAATTACTCTAAAATCTCTTCTGATTTTTCTCTCTTTCAGCCTATAAAAGATATGTCAGTAGTCACATAGTCCCATGCCAAATTACCTATATTCACCTTTTTTGTTTATAGTAATTAATATTCTTCTAGATTTTGCTTTCCGTGTTTACTTTTTCATGATATATATTTTTATTTTATTTTTTTGATGATCGAGGATGTTGTTTGCTAATATTGAAAAATTCCAGGAATTGGCATTGGTTTTCCATAAAAGTACATTACTACCTTTCATAGCATCTTCGCAATATAATGATAAAAGTTTTACATTTAGTTTCTTATTGCAAATTTTAGCAGCTCCTCATGTCAATCTTTTTTACTTTAGTTTCCATTATATGCAGGTTCAACTCAAAACAAGTATAGATTTTCTATTTTTTGCACACCTATAGTTGATTTTTTTCTTATTCTTTTGAGTATTTAATTGGATTAAGTATTTCTATCTTTGAACAAAAAATAATTTTTAGTCTGTCATATTATATTTCTTTTCTTATGTGATGTACTTAGGTGACCTTATACAATTTGATGTACTTTCATTTTCACCTTTTAATGTGGTTGCTAATGTAGCAAGCTTTTAGGTTGCACAAAAGATTACAAAGATATCATGCTTAAATTGTGGACCACTTCCATGCATTTAGTTATTTTTTTGGCCATTTGCTTAATGCCGTGATTTATACTTTGACCAGTATTACATTGCGATATCTTATTTCCTACAATAAAAATAACTTCAGATCCAGGCACGTATACAAAATGGAATCTGTATTTTCCTACAAATGAAGACATATATGTTGTATGGAATCTCTCACAAACGATATGGCAAGCATTGTATTTTTGTAATTCTTTTACCATCTATTATATAAGAACATTGTGTATGCTATTTTCTACGTCAATTTCTCTAAGTTGCGTAGGGTTAATATTAGTGTTATTAGTTATATACAGTAAAAGTTCGAAGGAAGCTCTGCTCATGATTTTACAATTTATACTGATTTATCTGCTTTTTTTACCATTCCATTGCATAAGGACTGACTTTTGATTAATTTTGAATCTTTAGTCAAAGGTATGAAGTTAAGTTAAACTTATTTGATTTAATGGCTTATATTGGGTTTACTTTACTTAAACATTTTTGGCAAGCCGTAATGACAGAATTTATGAACTTTTGCCAAAATAATGTACAGTTTCAGAAACAGGTGTTCAATCAACATCAATGCACACTTTGCTTTAGCAAAAAGCCAAACCGCTTCTCTACAACAAACCTAACATTTTCTTGCGTCTAATACTATTAATGGATTTTTATTATTATTATTTTGCTTTGCCTAATTGTAGCATCTACTTTTTCAGAATTTTTCCTTCCATCTCCTAAAAGAGAAAAGGGAATAAGATAATTACAATATTAACTTTTACGGGTTGAATGGATATATTCATCAAATTACTTCCCTTAAAATTTTGTTGAACTTAATATGACTTCAAAACATATTGTTGTTCATTCTTTTTTGTTTGAGATTGTGGTAATTTTGATAAATCTTATCCACATGTAACGCGCGGGTTAAAAGCTAGTCTAAAAAAGAAAGCTTGGCTTGAGGTGAGCGCTTCTGGAAATGATATCCGAGCTGGCCCTCGAACGCATGCATGTGTTTACAATGTGGTGTCTTACATGTTACACTACAAGAAAAATGACTATTCGCGACGGAATTTAGAGATGGAATCAATTCCGTCGCTAAAAGCCACCTAATCTGACGGAATTGGGCTACAAAATTAGGTTCCATCACTATTATAACTCCAAAAATAGTTGAGGGAAAAAATGCACGGGAAAGAAAAATTTGCGATGGAACAAACGCGTTAGCGACGGAGTTTAGTGACGGAGTTCAGTGACGGCATTTTTCCGTCGCTAAATGTGTTATTCTAATTTTTAATTAAAAAATGTTTTTACTAATCATTGAAAAATAGCAAAATATATATATAATAAAGCAAGAATATATACATACATAAAACAAAACAAAAGGGAAGAGAAAAAAGGGTTCGGAATTCAGTCACACAAAAGAACACAGCAGTGCGGCAACCCTTCGTGCCACCATCCCTCCCAACCCGTCGCGATTGTGGAGGCAACGTTCACCTCTGAAGGTTTGTGCGAAGCCCCTTGCTCCATCTTCTTTCAATAATGGCTTTGATTTGTAAGTGATTCTCATCCACTTGTAGGGAAAACAATATTTCTCTCTTCCATGTGCTCCGACCTAAGCGGGAGCTTAAGCCTTAGAACTTTGCCCAAGTAGGGCGCTAGAACCCTAGCTCTCGAGAGCTATGTCTTAGAATGTGGCCTGAGTAGGCTATTCGGAATAATCTTTAGAGAGACGAATCACAGGATCTCGAGATCCTTTAGGGGCTGTGCCCCATGGTAGCCTCTCTCGGGAGAGGACACAAAACTGTGCATGCAAGTTGTTGCATGTGCTAAGTGTTTGAATGTCCCCTCGATGGGTCACCTCTCCTTTGGAGGGTGTTCATTTTGTGCAAGTGTGTGTTCTTGAGCTCGAGCCGACCACATCATGCTTCCGTTTTACTTTGTCGCGAACTCTTATCATCAGCTAAGAGCTGGCAAAGAAGCCTCGCACTCACGCTTGGCTGGGTTTTGAATTGACAAAGAATGGTGGGGGGATGAAATCCCATAGTCCTTTGCCGTTTCATGGGTTAGAACTGTAGCTAAACCGTTCGGATAAAGCTCGAGCTCTATCCTATCACCCTCGGGGGTGTTCGTCCCTTAAGGGACTGATGGAGCGCGGAGCTCACGCAAATACCCTGGGGGTTTGATGGAACTTAAGAGTTCTCATCTTATGGGCCCTCAGGGGGGGATGGAGCCGGTGCTCATGCAATTACCCTCGAGGGTTCGACAGAATTTTAAGAGTTCTCGTCTCACACTCCCTCAGGGGTTTAACGGAACTTGGAGTTCTTGTCGTACGCGCCCTCGGGGGTTTAACAGAACTTTAGAGTCCTCATTGTACGCGCCTTTGGGGGTTTGACAGAACTTTAAAGTTTCTCGTTGTACGCTCCCTTGGGGGTTTGACGGAACTTAGAACTCTCGTCGTTTGTGCCCTCAGGGGTTTCTCGTCCTTGTTGCCGCGGTGCCAAATAAGAAGGCGCGGTTCATGGAGCCCATAATATGGTCGATGTGGCGAACTTCCTTGTCTGATAAGACACAAGGTATTAAGCTTGTATAATAATGATCTCATGAAATATAAAGCCCCCCACCTTTTGAGAAGGAATGGATATATAAAAGACAGCTTTTAAGCCCATATGTAGAGTCCGGTCGCAAGAAGACCTGTGGGAGCAATATAGAAGACCATAATCTGCTTGCTCGACTGGATGAGCATATAAAGTCAAAGGATACGAAGTCCGTCAGGCATAGCTGGCGATTCACTAGATATGGTGGCAGCATGTGTGCTTCCATCATTGTTGAACTAGCTTCTCAATGAGCAGCGATGTGAATACACCATAAATAGAGCTCACTGTATGACCATGAGACGATATATAATGCCGAGACGGTAGGATACTGCAGTAAAAAACCCTAGACGCGACTTCATGTCGCAGGGTGCTATGAATTTGTTCCTCGCTTATGAAGTAGTTTGTACGTCACGGTTGATGCTTGTAAGCGCAATGTAAGCCCTTGCAACAAGAAAAAGTATGTGACTGAAAAAATAGCCTTTAAAGCAATAAAGTGTATGAGCTGACAAATGCAACTATATTTGTTAACACAGAAGCCCAACTTGTGACGTGCTTGTGCTAATGGGCGCAATTAAATAGTGCTAGACCAAAATAGACATAGGCCTAGGTAATATACGAGCGCATAGGAAAAGCACCCTTAGGAGGCTTGCTAGCTTCAAGAATCGTAGTCACTTAATATTTTGTGACAAATATAAGATGAAGTATACACCGTTTTTAAAAAAGGTGCAACATATGTTTAAAAAGTAAGCTCCCGTAGTCTTTAAATCTAAATAGACTTTTCTACGGATTACAAGCTCAGTACTTTAAAATGTATGTGGCCTTAGTCTTGTAAACGAGACCCTTTGGGTCTAAAATGCAAATATGCATTTCTATGAGGTAGAAATTGTCATGCTTTTACTAGATGTGGCATATGTAAAATACAAAAGACCCTGTGGGTCTAAAATTTAAATATGCATAATTATGGGGTAGTGCAGAATCTCAAAAAGATGGATTGCACCTGATTAATTGGTCTGCCTCTTTCTTTTTTCGACAGAAGGGTATATCCGGCCACAGCGAGGATGGCAATCGCACCGGCGATCGCGATGGTGCAAGCTCAGACAAGGTGCGTTGGCCATCTCTTAGGGTTTGGACCCTATGCGGCGGCGCCGCTTCTGCTTCTTCTCTTTTTTTTTTATTGAGATGTTGTTTGCTTCGGCAACTTGACGGCGGTGGCCGGCGGCGTATGGTGCTCGCCACGGTTTTCCAGTAGCTTTGCGTCGCCAGTGACTCCGGTGGCGTTTGCGTGGCCGGAGTTGGAGCTGGGGGGGTCCCCACGGTGCGGTGGCGACAATGCTGCCTGTCGCGGCGGTGACGGCATCGCCTGATGCCACTGCAGGTCACGAGTCGCAGCGATGACGGGGGCTTGCGACGATTGGTAGCCGTGGACGGAGCTGCTTGCTGGTGGCAACGGCATTGACTTGGTCGGCGCGACGTTAGGACCAATGTCGGCGAGCCGGACGGCGAGATGGCGCCGTCGCCGTTGGTTGCAGTGGTGACGGGGGCCGATGGCGTTGCGGTATTGCAAACTTTTTCTCTTGCGTGAGGTTGTTGGCAGATTTGGGACGGTTGGTCGCCGACGGAGTTGGCGCTTCCTGTCGCGGCAGTAGTGGCACTGGTTGGTGCTAGTAATGTTGGGTTATTGTAATTGATCCGGCTGTGGCGGCCGTTTGTGGTGCCTCAACCCCAGTGGCAATGGTTGTGCAAGAGTGGCGCTGCTAGTGTGGGCGCTGTTGACGGCGGTGGCGCCGCTGCTATTTAGGGTTTTGCCCATGGGTATGGAGCGGCACTGTAGTGCCTTCTTCCATTAATTTCTTGTGTGATCGGATTGTTGACATGCGGCGGTAGTGGGTTATTTTGGCTGCTGCTTCCAGAGCCATCCCACCGGCTAATTACATGTTGACATCGCGTAGATTGCAGCAGTAGAGGTTGTGCCGGCGGTCTTCGAGCTATGAATTTTTTTTGTTGACGACGCCGAAGAAGAAGACAACAGTAAAAAGACATCGCGGTTGTATGTCAATTACATGTTGTCTTCGTTGCCGGGATAATGGAGGTGACTCCTATGGATGAATTTGTTTCCCTTTGCGATAGCTGAATTTGGAGGCCCGAGGCGGTGACAATTCTATCGATGGTTCCGATGTCTTGCCACCGGCCGTTTGCCATATAACTGTTTGAGTTTTCTTGAGGTCAATCGGCTAGGCTGGCGGGTCCCACGGATGGCGCCAAACTGTTGCTGCTAAAAACATGCTCCGCCAGAACCCGAGCCTGGACCGATTGACCTGAAAACGAGTGACCGCCGGGTGGGGTTCCCGACGGGAAACTCTCCGATGCTTAAGTCAGAGCGCAGTTACAGGATAGTAACTCTGAAAAAGCATGAATTGTGTAGTCTGTCCCATACCTGGAGGGGTAGACCCCTTTATATAGCTGTAGGAGAAGACTCCTAGTAGGACTGGGCCGTAGACCAGATGTGTTAAGATCGCGTTAAGATCCTCGAGGATCATGTCACAATCCTTAATAAGGTAATCATTGATCTCCCAGTTTGACTAGGATTGCCGGGTATTCCCCAATTATTGTAGTTATATCACCAGACAACGACGATTCTCCCTTCTCTGATATTCCACGTGAAACTTGTTGCTTAGCCACATTATTGCTTGGGGTTGCTTCTTCTGTTGGTACGCCTTCAAGCTCAAACGTTGGATAACATCTTTAAAATATCAGAATAGTAGGTACCAGCTGCCGCAGTCTCACTTATCGGCAATGAGCATGCAGGAGGCTGAATCCACAAGTTCAGCTCAGGGATTAAGGGGGTGCCACTTTGGTCCCTACTGGATTCCTGGCTATCATGATTATGTTCTGATTCAGCAGTGAGCTCCCGATCCTCCACTGGCTGGCTCATTTATAACACAGAGGACACAACCACACTACCTGAAGTACAAATCTGCAGAGAAGTTCACGAGTAGTTTCAAAGCGGTGGGAATTCCGTCCCTGCACAAGGACAGCTAGATGTTTCGATATTTGGTAACTTGCATCACGAGAAACGATAGATGGACTGTCGTGAAGCAAAATATACGCAGAACGCGGACAAGGTGATGCAATACAATACCTTTTGGTCTTCACTTGTCCTTTTGTTGTCAAACATATCTAATCAAAAAACACAAAATTAAAGTTCCAAGTGAAGGTATAGGAAGTTTGGAAGAAGACCAGCACCAAGCTACTTTGGTTGAATAAACAGACAAAAGTATGACAAGTTGCCCTAACATGCTACTTACTAGACCCCTAGCGAGGGTTATGTGAACCGGCAAGGCTTTAACACCATCCACTGCTGTAGAAGATTGGAAAAGTAGCCGTATAGCTAAAAGCTCACCCACAAGTGGACGTTTTAATTACTTCAATTTCTTTTGTTCTAACTCTGTTTTGCCTCTATGGAGATTATAACGCGTTCATCCGCAAAATATTTAGTTGGTAAAATATCGGAAGCTCACCTAAGGTCAAAGCTTGTATATAAAAGTGCACCTAAATTTGTCCTGTCTCTAAAAATATCATTAATGGTATCTAATAAAGTACATTTGTTACTAATGGGATGTTTATAGCCACTTTTTTGCAACAACACTACATAAAAAATACTTCCATAGATTGTGGACCACATCAACCAAGCTACGCTTTTAGTTGTGGCTCTTTTAGGATTCAGTTGACTCGTTTCTTATAATATATTCAATGTATTTCAAGTATCATACTAGTCTTATATATGTTGTCTCTTATGATCTACCTGAAGGTGTCTTAAAAAAAACCAATAATCATTTATGAAGACGATTATTTATTGTTAATGGGAGCTTTGTTACTACGTACATACAACCACCTTGTAAGAAAACTTCTTGCATAAATGATAAATATATTGATCGCGTCAATCAAACTTGGCTGTTAGTTTTGCCTCTTTAAGGTGTAAGTCGACTTGTGAAATACATAATCAGTAGCTCTTTGTTTGTATGATCTACTCGATATATAATATATCCCGAGCATGGTGTGCAAGTTTGTTCTTTCACTAAGTAGGAGGTTAAAAAAAAAATCTGGTTACGACCAAGTAGTAACAGGTGTGCAACATTCTATTGACTTAAATCCGAGTGAGTTGATGTTTCATAGGTAAGTTTAGTGATGCTCCTTGTTTGGTTTTGACTGTGGTGACTAGAGGTCGCAATGTTGTGTCGAGGATTTGGCTGTGAAGATTACATCGATCGCTCGCAGTGGGCCGAGGTTGTTTATTTTGATAGTGGATATCGCTGTCGATCAGGAGAATTTTCCACGATTTGCTTTTTTCTAGTGTTTTCTTTATTTTTGAATGGCTAACTTATTTTTTAGCGCTCAAGTTGTCATTCGATTGGTCAGAATAGTCAAGTGACAAGGTTTCTGCCTGGCTAGTTATCAATTCTTGTGGGTTCAATTTAACGAATCCCAATAGGAAGGTCCTCAAAATTTTCCCCTTATAGACTACAAAAAAAGAAAAAAAAAATTCCCCTTATAACCTCGCCAAGGGTCTAGTCCTGTAGGCCATGATCGAGGAGCTTCGGATCTTCATGATCTGGCCTTAAAAGGCATTTCCTCGGTCTCCATCGTCTTCGATTATAGCCGTTAGATCGGAGGACTATAAGTTGTCTTCCTGTGCAGTCCATGGCTTTGCCTTGTTTGGGAACTTGAGATTTCATGCACTTCACTGCATGTCTGCATCAACATCTCATGGTTGCTACTTCGTTTGGTATCCCAAAACATTGTCAAACCTCTATGTTCAAATTCATCAAAGTTCTTGTTGGCCAAGTATTTAATTTGCATCTCACCCGTTTGCATCGTCTCTTGTTGTTCAATTGATATCGCCTTCCTTTTATTAACGAAAACTGCTTGGTGAAAAAATTAACTTATCAATTGCTTTAAAAGTTTAAGCCATTACAGAATATACTCAACGACGTTATCATGCTTACCACTCCTTAAAATGTCTCAGATGCAGGTCTCTCAAATTGCACGTGGAGAGACAAGCACAGAATTATGAATGAAAGTGCACTACCACCAAGTAAGTGGGAGCTGAATAGACGAGCAAGAAGAATCGAACTCAATATATTGTCAGACCATAGGTTTATTATACCATATTAAGTTATCAACTATATACTTTAAAAGCTTATACAATTAGAGAATATGCCAAGGAATTTTTTCATGCTTTGTAAGACATTTGAAACCCAAAACAAATTATGATTGATTAGAAGAAACTCCAACGTTTTCCTTTGGATTAACGAAGAAACTCAATCGTACCGATGAAATTATAAATTGACAAACAGAAAACACCATTTCTGTCGTTTTTCCTCCGGACAATAGCTTTACTTTGCAGGGAAGTTTTTCTTCTTTCGCTAAACTTAGAAGCGTAAATGATCTTAGTTACTTCCTCAACAACATGCAATGTCGCCCTTACTTGAGAGCCAAAAATCCTCGCCCTAATCACATAGAAACTTGTACCTGCATAAAAATACAGATATCTTCCAAGCAAGTTCATCCAGAAACTAAAACCCAGTATTTTTTCAATTGTTTTTTGGTAATAAAAACCCAGTATTGAGAAGCTGCGTATCCGGCATGAGAA
Organism: Escallonia herrerae; assembly: GCA_033070095.1. Classification (NCBI taxonomy): domain Eukaryota; kingdom Viridiplantae; phylum Streptophyta; class Magnoliopsida; order Escalloniales; family Escalloniaceae; genus Escallonia; species Escallonia herrerae. The sequence goes on from JAVXUP010000140.1 coordinate 24,492, forward strand.
AATATCCAAGCCAAAGGCCCACTTGCTGCGCACTTAATGTGGCCTTCTTGAAGATGATTTTGGTGGTTCTGCGAAAGATATAAGAGTTTATCCGGTATTTAGCGTGGGCTTTAGTTTCTCAACCAATGACATTTGTGCTACAATTGAAACTATCAGGCTAGCTATTGCTTGGTTATCTCGAAATCTATGTCCTCCAGGAGTTTGTTTGTTCCTCACTCAGATTTGCTTATACAGATGCAAAGAGCTGGGGCACTTGGTGCTTTTGACCGTCTTTTGTGTGCCATAACTAACCGTAGTTGTGATTCCATGCACATCACCTGTGGCACTGATAGTGTTTTGCTGCTTTCCTCGGCATTAGCGTTTTCTTCAACCAACTCAGGTCAATGTCTGAAGCAGAAATGGTTTGCTGGTGTTCAGCCTGCTTTACCTCCCTGTTACGTGCTCTTGGTGATGCAGTGCCTTCTCCTCGTGTTGTATATTTTGTAAATGCTAGGTAACTATCTCTCCGGATGTAAAGCTAGAAATAATGATTACTTATTGTGAATATTTTTATGTTGGAGTCTCTCGTGCCTTGTACAAGTCGACACCAAACATGAACAAACGTCGGCTCCTACCTGGGTTATAGGGATTTTCCTTCAATTCCGTGTATAGTGACAATTAATAGTCACTAAATATTTTTAGTGACTTTTCTTCTTACATTTTCGACGACAATTTTTAGCATCACTTTTTTAGCGTCACTAAATAAAAGTCACTAGAGATATTTAGAGACAATTAATTGTCACTATATAGGGGATAGGAGAAAGATTCCTCCAACCAGGATAGCACCTAAATTTTTTCCACCAAACATTGTCCATTTGTGTGGTGAACATGTTGTTCATACCCTATTCTGGTCAGACCAGCAGGGTCCGCTAGGGGACCCACTTTGCGCGACACATCACCCTGTCAACGGTCAACTTTTCATGGCTCACATGCCGGTCAAAGCGTCACATAATCAAGTGAAACCAATAAAACAATCCTAGATGGGGGAGGGTGAATAGGGTTTTTGAAATATAATGAGGAATTTAAACTAAGAAACAATCATGAAACTCAATCAAACCAAGTAATACTTCAATGAAGATGTTAACTACACAATCTTAAGCAATTGTAGAGCAATAAGTAAAGAGATTGAGTTAGAGATACTTGACAAGGAGATTTAAATGGTTCGGCTTGAATTACCCTCAAGCCTACATCCACCTCTTCAAGGAAGTCCCTTGCAAGAGCACTAGAATCCACTAGCAACAATCTTCTTCCGGGTCAAGATCAAAACCCTTACAACACTTGGTGATATCCCCACACCAAGCACAAGCCTTGAATCCACAAAGCTCACCCAAGACTTGACAAACCCAAGCCTTGATCACAATCCTTTTACAAAGATCAAATGTGTACAAAGAAACCCTCTTGAAAGGAAATGAGTACAAATGAAGCTCTAGTACAATAGAGAGATGAGAGAATTGATGACTTGAAGAATGCTCACTCTCAATCAAAGAATTGCTCACAAAGATGCTCTCTTTAATGATGTAAAATCATGAAGATGAAGAGAGAAAAGTTTAATCTATGAGCCTTGATGTTTCTCTAATGAATGGAGGCTTAGAATGTGGTTTCCATGGTGTATGATGAAGCCCCAAATCATTTATATAGAGAGCAAATGAAATATAGCCGTTAGAGGCAAAATATGGGCAAAACTGCCATTGCAGTCGACTGTATTCCCAATGCAGTCGACTGTAATCCCTCTAAAATAGCCGTTGGAGTTTTGTCCTTGAAAATAGCCGTTGGAACTGAATTTTGACCAATGCAGTCGACTGCATTGGAATGCAGTCGACTGGATTCAAATACAGTCGACTGTAATACCCTACTGCCAATCAGCTGCCTCACGGAACCCCCTTTCCTATTTTGGGCATAACTTTCTCTAGAAAAATCGGATTGAGGTGCCGTTTTTTGCGTTGGAAAGCTAATGAAAAGTTTTATCAAAATATGAAAAGATTAGCACCAAAATAGTTTTTGAGAAAATCTGAGTGAGCTCCAAAGTTCACTCATTTTTGAGAACCACACTTGTGTGAAAGGTTATGAACTCGCATGCAATGCACAAGGTGTCCTAAGGTCTTTTTAGGTCATAGTCATCAATCCAAGCATCAAACCAAGACTAGTTACATAATAGTAAAGATCAATTATAATCGATAGTAACTTAGCCGATGCGTCCTTTGTTGCTCTTCGACATTAGACTTGATGAAGCTTCTATAGCATGTCCACTATAACTTTAAGCTTCTTTGGCTTTAATTCATCTATCCAACTTCACAAATGTGTCTTCATGAGTGTGCATGTATATGCCTACTAAGAATACACTCAAAGCACACATTAGAACATAATCAATGTGTAGTTATCATCAAAACAAGATGTAAGCCTAGGTTATCCAACCATAGGGCTAACATCAAGTCATCTGCATTTTTCCATTGAGAAGCAACCTTGGTGTCCCTTCCCTCCTTAAAGGGGTTGGCCACCAAAAGGGGTCGGCCACTCGAGGAGGTCGGCCACCCGAGGGGGTTAGCCACCCAAGGGGATCGGCCACCTATCTTGACGACTGACGACCGACGCTCAGGTCGCGCGCCATAGTCGCAACGACCGTCGCTTGTCGCCGTGCTCCATCGCCGCGACAACCGTTCGATAGTCCTCACACTTTCGCTCGCGTCTGCGCGACAACTCCGTAACTCCTGTTGCCTAAGCTCCAACTCCACGACTCTCGTCGCTCGCGTGCCATCTCTGCGACTCTAGTCGCCCGCGCGCCATCTCTGTGACCTTCGTCGCCCGCGCCTGAGCTCCAACTCCGCGACTCTCGTCGCCTGCTCTCCAACTCTGCAACTCTCGTCGCCCGCACTCCAACTCTACCACTCTCGTCTCCCGCGTACTATCTCTGCGACCCTCGTCGCCCATGCGCCATTTCCACTACCTTCGTCGCCGGCACTCCAACTCTGCGACTCTCGTCACCCGCGCTCCAACTTCGCGACTCTCGTCGCTCACACACCATTTTTGTGACTCTCGTCGCCTGCGTGCCATCTCCGTGACCTTCGTCACCGGTGTCCGCACGACAGCTCCGCGACCCCCGTCGCCCGCCCTCCAGCTCAACGACTCTTGTTAACCGCACGCCATCTTCACGACTTTTGTTTCCCTCGTCCGCACGCCAGCTCCGCGACTCTCGTCACCCGCACACCTTCGTCGCAACCTTCGTCGCCGCGCCCGTGTGCCATTCTCATGATGCGTGCCCCCTGCACCAAGTACTATTCTGTGACGTTCGTCGCTGCGCCCTTGCACCATTCTCATGATGCGTGCCCCCAGTATCAAGTATTGCTCTGCGACCTTTGTCGCCGCGCCCATCGTCACCATGCCCATGAGCCATTTCCATGACATGTGCCCCCGGCACCAAATGTATCCCCGCGACAGTCGTCACCATGCCCGTACGCCATTGTCATGATACGTGCCCCTGGCACCAAGTATTGTTCCGCGACGTTCGTCGTTGCGCCCTTATGCCATTCTCATGATGCGTGCCCCTGGCACCAAGTATTGTCTTGCGACCTTCGTTGCCACGCCCACGTGCCACTTCCATAACATGTACCCCGGCACCAAGTATTGCTCCGTGACGTTCGTCTCCAGCCAATGTGCCATTCTCATGACATGTGCCCTGGCACCAGGTATTATCTCCGCGACGTTCGTCGCCGCGTCACTTTCATAACACATGCCCCTGCACCAAGTGTTGTCTCCGTGACACTCGTCACTGCGCTCATGCGCCACAAACACAGACGTGCCCCGGCACCTTACTCACTCCGCCGCGCCCATGCGCCGCGCCACTAACACAGTCGTGCCCCTTGGCTCTCTATCACACTACCATGCTCCTTGCATCTGTCCATCGTTTCACCACACCATGCGCACCTTGCCTTGGTCGTGGAACATGCTTCAACCCATTCTCCGGAGTGTGCAGCATCACCAGGGTCTCCGGCCCTCACTACGGGATGGGCTTAGCACCATCACGGGCTTCGCACCATCGCCGGCTCAATCAAACTGTGGGATGGGCTTAGCGCCATCACGGGCTTCGCGCTATCGCCGGCTCAATCAAACTACGGGATGGGCTTAGCGCCATCACGGGCTTCGCGCCATTGCCGGCTCAATCAAACTACTGGATGGGCTATATGCCATCACCGGCTCAATCAAACTGCGGGATGGGCTTAGCACCATCACGGGCTTCGCGCCATCGCTGGCTCAATCAAACTACGGGATAGGCTGTATGCCATCACCGGCTCAATCAAACTACGGGATGGGCTTAGCACCATCACTGGCTTCGCGCCATCGTTGACTCAATCAAACTGCAAGATGGGCTTATCGCCATCACGGGCTTCGTGCCATCGCCGGCTCAATCAAACTACGGGATGGGCTGTATGCCATCGCCGGCTCAATCAAACTGCAGGATGGGCTTAGCACCATCACGGGCTTCGCGCCATCGCCGGCTCAATCAAACTGCGGGATGGGTTTAGCGCCATCACGGGCTTCGCGCCATCGCCGGCTCAATCAAACTGCAGGATGGGCTTAGCACCATCACGGGCTTCGTGCCATCGCCAGCTCAATCAAACTACGGGATGGGCTTAGCACCATCACAGGCTTAGCGCCATCGCCGTCTCAATCAAACTGCGGGATGGGCTCACAACCTTAAAGCCATTGCCGACACAATCACCGGGGGCTCCAGCCCTCGCAGCAGGATGGGCTCGTACCCCTGAAGCCATCGTCGGCACAACCTTAAAGCCATCGACATCATACTTGCAGGGGGCTCCGACACGAAGACTTCACCGCAACGGACTCCAAGCATCAAGCGGCGACCATGGCCATTCATGTTACTCCTATTGCTGTTGATCGTCGACACCGCCAGGGCAATGACCCCTGGGTCACTCCGGGATGGGAGCAGGTCTTCGGAGGGCATTGTGCCTAGTCCGCCTGTCAGTTGGCTACAGGGGCAACCCTCACCGCTGTCAAGTTCTCTGCGAGTCTCTTGACGCACCTCGTGGGATTCAGTAAGGGCTTGGACTGGTGGCTGGGGCAACGGGCTACTCTGACCATGTTGCCGCGACATGATCAGTCTCCTTAGACAGGCAGAGAGATGTTGCAAAGGCAGGACAACACGAACTTGGGGACCGGCAGTCCAACGAAGAATCATTACTTTAGACCCCCCCTGGCGGCATGTTGCTCCCAAGGGATGACACATGTTAACTTATGACACATCCACATTTTTGCCTATAAATAGTGAACTTAGAGCTTATTCAAGGATCTTTTTTTCATTTAGACCTTTTACTTTCTCTCTCTAAAAAAAGACATTCTCTCTAGAATTCTAGTGAGAGAAACACATTTGAACCTTGGTCACCAGCCTTTGACGCTGCACCCTTGACACGGATTGTCGACCATCAGCCTTGTTCGTCGCCGCCCTGCCTACGTGGCTCTGCCACCGCATGCCAAACGCGAGACAAGTATTATGTGTTGCTTTTTGGTGGGTTTGGTTGCGGCCGTTGGGGGTCCATTGGGTTGGGCCAACTGCTACCCTATTACCTCGCCACAGCTGTGCTGATTGCTTAGCAGTTAGCTCCTATGAGATTAAAGACCAGGTACACAAAGTCTGTGTAGTGGTGCTCGGGCAGGGTCCTTATAGATAATGTCGAATTTGCTTGACCAAGACTCTCCTTTGCTTGAGTAGGTGGGTCTGCATAATGCTTGGTAGCATCTTTTTTTTTTCCCAACCTGGGGCGAGGGGTTTTGACAGTTCGGGCGAGTGATAGTAAGAGATATATTTGTGTAATTGTTTTGCAGTCTCAATTTCTTGTTTAGTGCTGCCGAGATCGACGATTTGAAGACCCAACAACGGGAGTAGGGTAATCTATGTCATCCTTTTCATTAGGGCCTTGAGCAAGTCTTAAAGCACGACCTTGGTATCCTCAATTCGTAAGTCAAATGTTTGAAAAACTTTAGTGATTAGCCTGTGAGTTCATCCACTGGATCCGCCTTATTGGTCTTACTTTGTTCAACTACTCTTAGCTCCAATCTTGTTCCTTATTGAGTACCTTACACGGATTAGACAGAATAGATGAATTATACATTTAACGTAGCTCTTTAATGCAAAGGTATCTCATGGTAGTGCTATTAATTCCTCCTATAGCTTGGTGGCGCGCTTTGGGTTCCCTGAGCTAATATCTAGCTGTGCGATGTTTTTTTTTTCTTCTCAACTTGGAAGGATTACCGTAGATTCGACGGTCGTGGGATTTGAAGAACGGATGTATTGCTAGTATAGTTCGTTTCTAATTGTTATACAACAATTAGAAACGAACTATTGATGTTGCTTTTCTGTACTTTTCATTAGATTTGTTTCTTTTTTCTATCAGGCGGTTTCAAAAAATGAGGCATCTCCTCTAAGTGCAGGATTTGCTCTGCCTATGGAATGTTTCACACTTTTGTATTGTCTCGCTCTATTTTTTTTTTTTATCAATGTTGTTCTACTTGAAAAAAAAAAAGTATAACCAAAAAGAGGGGGTAGCAAAGACGTCAAGCCTTCTGGCATTTTAGCATCACTCTAAAAGTGTAAGCGACATTCTCATTTTTTTTGTTTTTTCTTTTTTTGTTGGGAACGAGCAACATAGTTTAAACTGTCAGTCATTTATGACACTTTTATTGTTTCATTCATCATTAAAATCATTTTTTATTATGGTAAACTCAAATCAATACAAACTACTCGTTCCGTCCTTAATTAATTGATCGTGCTTGAATTGCACCCTTATTTAGGGTACGAGTTTCATTCTATCCCAAGAGAGAAAGAGAGGAGGGTGGAAGAAAGTGAGGGATTGCTGGAAAATTAAAATGTGGAGAAAGAAATAGAATAAAAAAATATAAGAATACTAAACATAAAAAAAAAAAAAAAACCTGTAAAATTTTATAAATTTAGATAGTGATCAATTTTTTTTGGGATAGTCCAAAATAAAAATATGATCAAATATTTAGAGAAGGAAGGAATATATTAATCTATCTGTCCCACATAATTTGATCAACTTTCCTTTTTGGACCGTCCCATAAAAATTACTCATTTCTAAATCAAGAAAAATTATATAGATATTTTTACATATTTATCCATTTTACACTTTTTTATTCTATTTCTCTCAACATTTAAATCACCATCAACTCATTTTTTTCTCTCTTACACTTTTTTATTCACTTCTTTACCTACATTTAACACTTCATTAATCCATTTTTTTCTCTTATGACTCACTTTCTTTCCCTCCTCTCTCTAAAGGATAGAACATAGAGGTGTCAAAAGGGTGAATAGTGCGGCCCTGGTCCATAGGGCCAAGGACCAGGGGCATGCCGAAATGTTTGGGAAACGGGGTCGGGCCCCAAAAAGGCATTTTTTTGGCCCGGCCCAAAAAAGGCCTGGATTTGGCGCAAGTTTGGCTCGGCCTGGCCCTACTTGGGCCCGTTGGTCCTCCCTTATAATTTTTTTCCTTTTCTTTTTTTTTAAGTCCATTTTATTACATTTTCATCTTTTTGACATTTTAGATCTTTTAAGTTAAATTAATACTTTTGGATGTATTATTGAATTTAAATGATCAGTATTTTCTTTAACATACGCAATGAAGTGTGAGTGTGTGATGACAGCGACGTGTTTTTTATGACTTCTGAGTGAACTTTCATTTAATGCTTATATTACAGAATTTACTTTGTATTCTGCATCACAAGTTAAGGAAATAATTATAAAAAAAATTATCACATTTTCATTTTATATCTGTTCTAAACATAAATAATTAAATTTTTTTTGTTTCAAACAAAAAAAAATGTGAATTGAATTCTAAATTTAATTCTATGAAGTGGGTGAAGTGTCAAAGGTCTTAAGGAATAATCTCAGGATTTCGAAAATGAATAACAAGAATTTTTTGGGAAAAAAAATTGTTGGGCCCGGGCCCTGCCCAAGTCCGCCCTTAAATATTAGACCTAGGACCAGGGCTTGAACTGAGCCTGGATATCCCTCTTCTCCGGCCCGGTTCCCCACCCCCTCGGCCCAGCATCGATCCGTTTTCTCAGCGGGCCGGTCCATTAACACCTCTAGTAGAACAAGTGGGCCGGCCCATTGACACCTCTAGAACATAAAACACACAATATATCACTTAAATCTTTAATCCGCGTATAAAAAAAATTGAACAAATCATATGGAACGAAAGAAATATTATAAAGTCACACGGCAAAACAAAATATCTTAATGCTTCACTTTTCCGATGGAGCCCATAGAGCAAGCATCTACCTTCAAAACGGCGTTCATATGCATGGGGGGCAGACACTATCTTTAATGACTTTAGCACCACAAGACAAGTGCGAAGTGGGCAACAAAGTCTCAGTTAGACCCATTATCACTCCTCACTTTATAGGTCTAGTAGATAATAAAGTTTTAAAAGGATAAGGGCTGCTCGACCCAACCACAGGAGAGAGAGAAAGAGAGAGTCATTGTTGAAGCCGGCGCAACATAACACAGCCATAAACAAGAGAGAGGGAGCAGATGGGGCGGGAATGGAGAGAGGCAGCAAGGCGAGATGGCAGCAACGACGGTTTAGGCGCGGCGGTGATGATCTTTTGGGCGGCACTAGTAGCCCTCTCTCTCATATCAGCTATTGTCGTCTCCTGCGCTGATGGTGCTTCCAAAGACAAGGCCTCGGCAACTAATACCGATGCCTACGGTGGCGGATGCGCTGCCGGGTGCGGCGCCGGATGCGGTGGTTGAACTCCAAAGCTCATCAAACTTTACTCTCTGTATAACCACAAGAATCATCATATGTATCGGTCAACTTTTTACACTTTAACACAAGCAGTTACAGCACACCAAGAAATTTCAACAAGTAGGACACTGGAAGGCTCTCCATCCACCTATATGTAAAGCAAGACTCAGAGAGAAGGAACCACCAAAGGATCGGGCTACCATTTCTTATCGGTTTGTTCTACCCACAAGGTTAGATTTGGTGCGTAAGCATGTGTGCTTGACCATCACTAAACTAATTCACAAAGTATCAGACATACCCTTCTTAACTATCTGCTTGCCCTAATCTGTTTGTTTTACCCACAGGTTCAGTGTATGTGTGTCAGCGTGTGCGCATGCGCGCGCGAGAACGTGCAGTTGTAATCATTCTTTTTCTTTAAGCAGTAAAAATCGCACACAATTTTAAAATTACAAATAGACTAATAAAATCAAGCGAAGCGAAGAGGGGAGATGTGTTTCACATTGTTCGACCATCAGCTCTTTAAGGTAACGTTAGTCTTGCAATACACACACCCCCACATATGCACACGCACAGACGACACAAACATTGTTAAGTAACACAAACAAGCTGGGCAAGTCGATCATATCTTTTCCATTCATTCTCCAGATAGTGAATCATCCAATTTTACGTCGTTTGTCAATGGAATTTGTGCTGCTTGTGGGCGTGTGCACCGCAACATAATTACACACGTCACAGGGAAAGGTTAAAATGGGAAGGTTGAACCGTATGGATACCCCAAAATGATACCAGGTGCTTGCGTATAGAGAACCTAACATGAGGCTTGAATGATTTGATCCTGGCAATCCATCCGATACAGTTCAAACATTGTTACTTTTCCACTAGATACATTGCATCGTTTGCATGGTAATATCATTTTCTCTTCATCATAAGTTGTTCTTTCATGTGGGTTTTGAAACTTCCAAAATCTGTACATACTGGATTTGACGGGGCATCCACAAACCAAAGGCGATCCCACGCTGTTTTCAATGGCATAGTGCAAGCTTATATTCCTTGACGTTTCCTGATTTCAGTTGACGATATATCCATGCGAAACTTTTCCACGGGTATTGAGATAAACATGTCTCTCAGCTCTTCTGGAATGTCTAAATCTTCAAGAACCTGGTAACACAAGTAATTTGGCATGCTAATTAACAGTGACATGAAAAATGGGAAAACTTGCAGGGTGCTGTAAAAAATTTCAGGCAAACCTTAAAAACACCATCAACATTTCTTCCACCCACAAGGAAAGTACATCCAGTATTTTTGCATCCAACAAGTATTTCCAACATTTTCCCATAATCCCCACCATAGTATTTTGGCTGGAAGCAACAGATGAACTCGTTAGATGAAGTAGTATAATTGCAATGTATTTCCACAGAAAAAAGATTACTTCTATTTTTCTTTTTCGTTCTTCCTTCTTTGTATTTTTACTTCGTCAGTTGGTACTAGCCCAACTTATTATCTGATGGTACTATCATGCAACCTTTTGCCATCATGTTAGCTAAGCCAATCACAACTATTGTTTGGCAAAGGCTTTAACTGAATGAGAATCACTATTTTCTATAGCATCGTAGTTCAATGTTGCATTAATCTGTCGCTGAAGCGTGGAATGAGTCTCTCTGTAGTAGTCTATAGAAATATGATCTCCGGAGTCTGGGATAAGCAGTGCACTATTTGCACCGCCACAGAAGAAAGTGAATGAAGCATATATTGATATGGATATACAAGAATTGCGATACTTGTATCCATGCCAATGCAGCAGCTAAACAGCAATTTCCAATGAAATGCCTAAACCTTGTAAAAGAAAAGGAAAAAAAATAATCTGCTGAAGAAGGAGAAAGAAAGGAGATTTCGTTAATGGAACAAGATCTTAACCACGTATAGGGCCACATATAGGATATGTTTTAACATGATTTTTATCCTTTAAAGTCTAATAATGGTTGGCACGTGGCACTTGAAAGTTATTTTGCAATTTCCAGCAGTTTCACCCCAAAGTACGTCTATTAGTAAGTAGATTAACCTCTAATCAAGGTACTCCATTTCTAGTGGTTCTAACTTACTGCACCCACGACTAGGCATCACTTCTTACGGGGACATCATGCAAATTCCACCAACTATAAAGACCAATCAAGTATAACAAAATTTTGGACTACAGGTACAAAACATTTATAAAAAAAAATGTACGTGTCTTTTCCCAATCAATCAGAAATTCTACGTTCACGAATGGCATAACAAATCATACATAAACGAACAGAGACCATAAGAGCATGACACCTACACTGCAAACAATATAATCAAGAAAATCATACTAGAAGCAAGAGCTCTAAAAAAAATTTCAAAACTTGTTTTAGTGGTTTGGAAAGCCTTACATTTACAAGCCTCGCTGTCGTGTCTGCACCAATTACAAAGGCGCTGCCTGGGAAAAGTTCTGCTTTCTTATAAAAGTAAGGCTGATTGGAAATTATTACCGTCTTTCCTGCATATTAGATATTAAACCTTATGAATGCTCACTGCACATTGTAATGGAAATTAACTGGCAAAAAATATGATGATGAAATTAGTTTTGGTTTGTTCTCTTATAAATAAGCAGCTCCGCAATAGTATGAAAAGCCAACTACCGAAACTATTAACCACCAAGGACTGGAAGAGAATATGTACATAATCATACAAGGAATCTGTATTATATAGATCCAGTTATTAGCATATCCCATATAGTGCTGCAGAAACTCTCAAGCCCATTTTACCTAATTTGGAGTTTGAACTTTAGCCTGTTAAATGAAATTCTCCAATACAATTTTAACGCTTTTAGTGGTGATCATTCACTTATACCTTGGTAGAGAAATGATGAATCTTTTGCATCAAGTCATAGGTTAAGAAGAACCTCAAAGTTTCTACTGTTGGGTAGAGGACTGCCAAGCTTCGGAGCTAAGAACTGCCTCAACATGATAAATCAAGTCACATCAAATTCATTAGTGAAAATTTTTTCACACATACAACAATAATCTCTCTAACCAGGTGTGATGACACAATAAATGCTGCCAATATATTCTTCCAGAAAGAATTAATCAACTTAAGCATGCCAAATGTTGTCAGGAAAATTCTGTCTACCTATCGGATATTGCTACCATGACCGGATAAATTTAGATCTATTATCATCATCCCTCATGTTCCATGCAGAAGCATGACTAATACTATATCCAGAAGGTACACTAAATGTTCTAACTCAGACAACATCTAATGGAGGTCTCACCAACTTTTTCAAATTGACTAACACGGTCTTTGATTTGCGATAGTGTCAATGGAGGTTTGTCTGCATTTACAGCTGATATCTCAAAGCATGGGTACCCATCACCACAAATGCTGCACAGATATAATCAGTGATGAGAAGGAAAATATACCGCATCCTTAGTTACAAGCATAACATGTTTCTTCAAAGTGAAACAAGTATTTAAACTAAAAACATAAAACTTTACACACATATATTGCATCTCTCAAAACATTTTACTTGAGGAAAATTAATTGATATCTGAAGAAAGAACATTCGTGATATCTGCAGAGATCCCTTGACTTTTGCATTCTCTGCAAGGGTGATGTGGTCAGACAGACTAAGGCCTTCAGTTTGGATGCTATCACTTCTGCAATTCTTTTAGAGTGTTTTTGTCGTTTGGATGAGGTAACATAAGCTACTAGGATTCACATATTTCCAAATTCTAAAAGCCGAGGTGGTATTGAGACAACAATTGTGGTGACGGATGGTGACGGCTTGGTGGTGGTGATGGTGGTAACGATGGTGGTGGTTGGAATAGAAGTTACGACTGTGTTGGCTGCACTGGTGGGGGAGCTGATAGTGTTGGAAATGTTGGTGTAATCGTGGTGATGGTGGCACCACTAGTAAAGGAGGCAGCGGTAGATGTGGTGGCAAGGTAGAGATCGCAATTGTAATAACTGTGGCAACAGTGCTGGCGCTGATAGTGTTGGAAAGATGGTATGACTAGAGTAGCGATGGTGGAGGTGAGAGTTGTGGTAGCAGTCCTACTATAGAAGTTGCGGTACTTAATATGATGGCAAGGTGGGATACCTTTGCTAAGAAAAAGTCGGAGGTGATGGTAATAGTGGTATTGGTGGCAGTCACGGTAGCAGTAGTTAATTGTGGTAGTGGTAGAAGTGGCTATAATGGTAGTATCCATATATTAAGGCTTCAAGATTTCCATATCTGAGATGCTTACTCAGATATAAGTGCCCAAGAATTATAAGGGACTAATTAGCATATTCTTATACATCTCTTCAATTTTTAAATGAAGACATTCTTATAGAACATATAGATGAGCATTTTCAAGCATGATAACATTGTTGGGCCCATTCTCTAACAGCTTAAAACTATTAGAGCAGTCGGTAAATAACATGCAAGGTCTTAGGTTCGATTATTCCCGCTTGCACGTTTGGTCCCCCTTTTAAAAGAGTGCAATTTGCACTCCATTTAATTGTGCACTTTGTGGTGGTGCACCCTGATTTATTTCCCATTGATTTAACTCTCCACCTGCAATTGGGGGCTTGGACATGACAAGGAGTGTTAAACATGATGCCATTGTTAGGCCCGTTCTATAACAGTTTAAGCTTAAGCTTTAGACCAGATGGTAATTCAACATAGATGAATAATTACGAGGGGATAGATCATGTACCTACTAGCTACCTCCAAAAGCTTTAAATGACCATCATGTAAGGGATTAAATGAACCCGGAAGAATGATTTTTCGTTCCATAAGTGGCATATGTGCATCTGAAACATTTCCCGTCAAGAATGAATTTATAGTTAATAGAAGAAATGAGTGTCTCAACACATAGAGGTTGCCCAACTAACAGGCTAAACCATACCACTGGAAAATGGATAAACCTTGAAGCATATTTTCCCGCTTATAAGTTGTTCTAATTCTTGATCTTCATCAAAGTGTTCTTCACATTCATCAGCAACATCAGTATCAGTTAGCTCTGAACTGAATGACGCTTGAACATTGCAAGCATTTGCAATTGCCTGTAATTGTTGATTAAAAACAATAAAAATTGAAGTGACAATGAAAGATGAAGTCACGTGCTGTTCACAACACGTCGCTAGTATGAGATAGATTAATATATATCAAGCAGCTGAGAATTAGTAAGGACTAAGCTGCAGAACAAAGTGAAGGCCTGGAAATTACACAGAAGGAACATAACGAACAAAAGGAGAACAAAAGAAAATAAGAGTTGCATGTGGTTCCAATTTATAATAAAGTCTACTTATTGCCCCAAAAAGTAGATAATTTCAATTGTTTCAATAGAACTAGAAAAATGAAGCAACCATCTAGTCTATATTTAGTCTGTAAATGCTTATAACAATTTACCTCACACCTGATGGAACAATCTACACTAATTCTGCCATGCACTTTCTCAGGCCCCATGCTCTTTTGATACTCTCTGGCATAGTTTGGTCTGGAAGTCTGGAAGAGGCACAGAAATTCCTAAAGGCTCTCTTATCTTGTGGATGGTATATAAGACAAAATTAGAACCAGGGATAAGCTCATGTCATAAGGTACTCTTAATGTTGACAATTGTAGCCTTTGCTCTAGTGGAGAGGAGACCTTGAACCACTTTTTGTTTTTAGTGTCCACATCTGGAAATCCTGCCTTCATTGCAATAAGTTCCCACGCCATACTCTTGCTCGGGAGGATCCCATGACTATTGCCATCATAGTAAGTCGAAGGCACCCTTTTGCTGCTGCTGTGTATGCATACTATCTGGATGGCTCGAAACTCCAAATATTTTTTTCAAATTAAGACAAATATCCTGCTCATGTGCTTATGCAAATCAAAATTTTGGTGATGACTAAACCTAGCCAGTGGAAGAATGTTCCTCAAAGCTTAGAAACTGGATTGTTTGCTACGCTTGGGACCACGTTGCCTTGATAAGTTTTGCACTACTGAAAAGCCTGGTTGTGTTGGATAGTATATAGAGAATTTGTTTGGTATGGTTCCTCAGATATCTGAATACTTCGTCGTGCATTCATTGAAAGACAGAGCTTTCCCTGTTGAATTGTATGAGCTCTTGCTCCTGTTAAAGGTTTCGCGAAATTACCTTTCCCTTAAAAGCAAATTATCACGGAGAAAACCGCATTCTACTGGCACAGCAAAGTTGGACAAATAATGCAAATGATAAAGATATCAAACAGCATAATCTTCCACTGTTAAACGGATGAAAAAAATTTCAGATATGCCATTTATAATGTAGAACCCAAGAACCATGGCATTGCAAGATACGTCCACACCAACAAAAAAAATTTGACTTTAACATGGTTCCTATTGCAAAAACACGCACCTTGAGTAAAAACAGGCTTGAAACTCTTTCTTCCTGCTCTCGAGTCCGTAAACCCTGGAATTATAATGCTAAACATGACCTCTAAGTACTTCGACATAGCAGCTCCAAATGTAGATTCTGCAAAAGGAAATAACATGACCCATTTTTACCTTTGACAAAGTAACTGTAGATACGAAAAGCCGATCAGAAGTTCTTGTGGACAAGTGAAACCTAAACATGCAGAAAGAAGCTGAATCAAAAGACAGAAAACAGTACAGCAGTAACAAAATGAAACGGTGAAAATTAACTTCATGGAAAAACTAAAAGACCAATTCTAATCTACTTAAGCAGAGGGCAACATGAATTTTGGTCGGGTGCCTATGAAAAAGGAATAAAAAAGGATGTAACTAACACAGCTACACGAAGGATCACATGAACTATTTTGAATAGACTTGTGATTCATGTTCACAAGGGTCAAAGATAAATTCTGCTTTTAAAAAAAAGATCGATCTCAATGGGCATAATATAGGAACTAAAAATTTAACTACAGAAGATAAGACGAGCGGAGTTACAAATATATCGATCACCATTTTTCAAGAGAACCATAGCCTAAATGGTCAACTACATCAGGACCAAGGAATCTGAGCAGAAGTTACAGAAAAACTTGTATATGTTTAAAGAACGTGCCCAACTAACTAGAAGACCAACTAAAAAGTCAGATCTTTTCTTTAAAGACTGAGCTTTGGCCTTATGAACAATATAAAGTGAAGCTAACAAATTAGTTAGGTCTCCTAATTTAGCCATGTGCGTTCTGTCTTCAACAGCTTTCACAGAAGGGGTAAGGTAATTAGTGAGCAATTACAATCCAGGACCCCAACATAAATATGAACAATAAATAAGTATATTTCTGCATTAAATTGTCTCAAGCGTAAGTAGGCTAAAGTCAAAGAATGCGACAGATGAAACTAGACATGGCGAAAAATCAATGTAAAGTTGCCTAGTATGTATCAGTACGTAAGTAGCAAGCTTAAAAGTATACATAATTTAGTAAACTAAGATATTTTCATAGAACCAAATAAAAAGAGGAAGAAACTCTAAATGAATACAAAATGTTTCATATTCGGAGAGTACATCCTCCTTGCCGTTCAGAGTTTTTTCTTTTCCTTTTTCTCGGTGTACAAAGGCAAGAGAGTCTTTTCAACTGTACTATGCGTCATGCATTCTTTCTCGACTTCAGTCTACATTGGTGTTGCAACAAAAGCCCAACCATGTTTCAAAATTAACAAATATGAATAAGATGAGTACTCATACTAAGTATGCTTAAATTTATAGGACATATATATAACATTAATCCAATAGCTAAAGAGTGAACTATCTACCCCAAAAGAATATCATTGCATTAGATGGACTGGCTATTATCAAAGCACAACCGATTCATGACAAACAAAAGGAGCTGAACTCCTATAATCACCTTTCGCTTAAAGTGTACGGTATTTAGTAAGAATTACTTCACCAGCAGTAACGTCTCTTTACCTCAACCAACAAAAATTGCATAGAGAAATCGTCACAAAATCATGTTAAATCAAGATGGAAGAATGATTTATCATACCTGTGATCCCCAAGTTTTGGGCGTGTGCTAGCCAAAGAACCAGTGAACCCCACTCCTAGAACTCGACGACCTAATCCATCAACGAATTGAAGGAAACGGTTTAGCTGAGGTAATTACATTTTCCAAATATAATAGGGGTATTAAGGCACAGTTTTAAAGCAGCTACAAGTAAAATTTGAGTCAGTGAGGTTACATGTCTTCGACTATTATAATCCAAAAAAGTACCGTAGCCCAGAAAGAAATTGCAGAGATTGATTAGATTGAAACAAGAGATCATACATATGCCAAATGGTTAACTAAAGAGTTCTCCTGAGTAAAGCTAAGCAAATATATAGGAGACTCTACTAGCCTTGAGAAAGTAGACCAGTTCTAGTTATCATCAAATCATTTGCTATCTCAAAAGACAGCTTATGAATGGAACAAAAACAGTCCCCACTAAGGAGTGAACTCAAAGCTGCACCAACTAAGTTTAATATAGCGAGTGAAACGTTAAGAAGCAATAATTCTGCGAAAGATCAAGCCAACTTTGAAATAAAGCGACTGCAGTCTTGTATTCCACCCTCGCATTATTTGTCAGCCTAAACCTAACTCGATTCTTTAAATGGATCCCGTTCCACCTAAACACCTTTCCAAAACACAACGTACAAGGAATTTGATAGAGTTTTCAACCTTAACCCTAAAAGTTGATTCCCAAAATGATGTCAAAATGCCAACTTTGATATGATAATAATTCTAAACTGTGCCTTAAGAAACAACTTTTACGATTAAAACTGGGCGCCAATCACTACTCGCATGTAAGACATCTCCACCATTTGAATAATCCGCCTCCCACCCATTCCAAAATTTTTGGTAACTCTTACCTTTCTCCACAGCTTCCATCTCCCACTTGTATATCCCATAGTCATCTGGCCATTATCCGAGTTAAACACCACAAATATTATACTCCTTCCATTCTGTATCGTAACCAAATATTAGCTATATACTCTTACGCTTCATAATTTTTGTCCCATTGACTTTTAGCAAACTCGTAGGGTAGAACCTGAACACGTAAACATAGAATGTCAAAACAACGGTTACTTGATCCTTGTTTACTACTCCTATTAAGATTGAATGTTTTGATGTTCGAATTCAAAGCTAGAAGTTTGCAAAAAGTCAACCGAGGGAGTACAATATAAATTCGGACGCAAATAGTTGCTTAGGTTAGCGTCGTAAACCTGGATTAGATAACTTAAGAGCCCGATTATATGCCGCTAAAGCCATATCCTCCGCATGTTTCCGACTCGTGAACTGGACAGGTACCTATAAATCAATCACCAATCTTAATTCCATTTACATCAATAAGAAAACAGAGAAATTCGAACAACGTAGATTGTGAAGTTAGTGTAATGAGTGGAGTGACCTTGCCAAGCAATTGGATCATGGACATTCTGGAGTAAGGAATGAGGGCTTCGAGCACGGTGTTCGAAGCACCGGGAACCGATATCAACCACCCTAGGGTCTGTTGGATAGACATGCACCATCGTCATCAAATTGATCACGCACGTGTGTGCGTGTGAAGAATGGATATTCCGACGTACAAGGAAGGATAAAGAGAGAGAGAGAGAGAGGGACCTGAGAGGCTCCGCCGGAGATGTAAAGGACGGCCTGAGAAGGGGCGGAGTGGATTGCTTCTACTAGAGCTGTCATACAACCATCACTCATCGTACCGCCTCTCTCTTTTGGTTTTGTTCAGTTCGAAAGCAAGTGAGCAGGGTGTTTGGCTGGAAGGGATTCTTGTTCTGGATTAACGTTTTGCTGTAGCGGTTCAAACGCCGTCCTCGTGTTATACGGAGTAGTATTTGCGTATACATGTTAGGTTCTGATCGAATTACACTTAAAACATAATTTTCAACTTGTATCCGAGTTATTTTTCAAACCGTTCCATATAATTTTGAGCCTCTGAATTCTTTTTGTCTAAGTTTTAGAACTTTTTGCGTTACACGAATCTACCATCCCTACGTTAATTTACTGATACTCTTAATCTAATCAAGTATAAACTTTCAACACTTTGAGATTACAAAGCTTAAGTTAAAGAACAATACACTTTGAAACTTTCTAAATTGATTAAGCACCGTATGATGTAGTTTATGATAAGGTTGTTTACTCGAGATAAACAAAATTTTCAAAAGAGAAAACTATAAAATTATTTGTGTTTGGTGCTAAAAAAAATTTTAATACAACATTCTTCGCTTTTGTGTTTGGAGTCTTCGATCATTAGCCTTACACACACGAGCTGTCGTGCACACGCAGCTCGTGTACACGCGATGCGTGTGCGACTCATTTATTATTGCGCTCCTACTATAGCTTCATACGTAACATTTCATATAAGTCAAAAGAATAGACATAATAATAGATTTTCGATGCCAAAGCAGAGTATTCACTTCAGGCTTTACTACGCTTTGGATCATGACCGATAAGGCATTTCATAGAAGTTTGATGCCAAAGCAGAATATGCACTTTCAGGCTTTACTGTGCTTTAGATCACGGTCAAAAACTGTTTTACTACTTTAAGAAGCGATTTTTTCAAGTATAAATAAGGATATAATATTCAGCTGAGTGGCTATTGAACCCATTGTTAAGCATGATCCGCATTTTAATGCATCTCAGACAACTTAAAAAAATATGGTAAGTTAACAATTTTTGCTCAAGCATAAAGAGGAAAAAGCAAAACAAATACGCATCTAAGATTACCAAAGAATCTCTAAATTGCTAATTAATTATGTAATCCCTTATATTAGCATACAGGAGTAAGGGGACACATTTAGAATACGCGCTCCAAAACCTATCAATTGATAGTATAGAATTGTATGTCATCAGGCTCATGCAGCAAATCAACATCACCCTTCTTTCTTTTATACCATTCATAAGATGAGCATTAATTGGGATAGACAACAAAACATCTTGTATATCTAAAAATGGTGAATATTGGCATTGCTTCAAACAAAAGAGCATGCGTAGCTTGAGCAAAATTGAAAATGTATGCCTTTCATTTTTTTGATTACTCAACAAAACCCGGATCACTAGGGGATTTGTAGTCCCAGCAAGTATCAAAAGAATAAACAAAAGAGATCATTCTTCAAAGATATTATCAAGTAGAACATCAGATGGGACCACTTCTAATAAAGAAATAGGATGACATTACAATCAGCTCCAGAGTGCAACAGATGCATCCCTCACATCTCCCAGCTCTTCTTGCGATTCCTTCGTCTGCTCCTCAAAATATACCAAATAAACCTATGGGTTTCTTCCTACCAAGGGCAACAAGAGAATGACACCAAAACAAAATCCGGGTAACGAAATTGAAGAAACCAACTTCAAAATCAATGAATACCTCAAAGGCTCCGTATCAGTCAATTTCAATTTAATACAATCAAAACTCATGTCCTACTGATAGCAAGAAAAGAAAGAGAGGGACTAACATAGAATCACTACACTGCCGCCATTCCTTCGCTCAACGCTACTAGATCCCTGCCGTTGAGTCAATGGATTGCAACGACCACTCTTCTCCTAACGCCGCAGACCATCCCCCGCCGTAACCACTCCCTCTTCTCCGAACACCGGAATAGCCACTTGTTCGATCACAGCCGTGCCGCCGTGCTAACATTGCCACCACCAGATCCACGGCTAGTCATGGATCACCGACCAATCCCACGCCAGTTGACATGAAATGACGACCATCGACCAACCTTCGTCACTACAACGACCACTAGTCCACCCTGCCACCACGAAACAGCCACCAACTGCCCGCAGCAACACCAACGCCGCAACACAACCGCCAACCTCCAATACCGGCCGAACAACTAATGGCCATAACACCGCCGCCGACAGCCACCATACCCGCACCACAAACGCCGACCGATTGGTTGCCGGCAAAATCACACCTTTTGGAAGAGCAAAGTTGAAAATTAACAGGCTTGCAAGGAGGAAGAGCATGAAAAAGTCCAGAAAGAAAATCTCTATAGCCAAAGATTAGGTGAAAAAATACCTTCAATTCTGGATGGAAGTTGGCAGTTGGGCGTATGGTTTCTTCAGAGGAAATGGAGATTGGTTTTCTGCAAAGAGGTGAAATGAGAAGGGGAATGGCGAAAAATAAAGAAATGCATGAAGTAGAAAAAAAATGCACGTACTATTGCCAAATACAGCTTACCACTGAAATGAAAAAGAAATGCTGATAGAAAAAATAAAATTTCCAGACCTGTAATGCAGGTTCTGACTTCTCAATGTCAATGGAGATGGAGATAGAAAATTGCAGTTACAAAATTTGAGGGAGTGGAAGAGTTTTTAGGTACATGAAGATGTGGTGAGTGAAAAATAAATAATTTACTTTTTTGTCCTCAAAATGGACACTTGTCAGCACCTGAGTCACTCTCAGTGTAACACCAAAAGGGTAAGATACCAAAAAATATCTTCTCATTATAAGTAGTATAGATTCAATGGGTGTTACCACGTGTACATGCATGTTTATTTTTTTTACTTATGTCATAATAACTACAAACAACACTTAATTCATTCTTTGGTCGCTCTCTTCTGATCTTTATACATAAATATACAAATGAACTTATCAATTTGCAAAAGTGATTATGGCATAAAATGGCAGATATCTTTTTGTGTCCCTTGTAAAAATTGGGTTTGACAAACGTTTGTCTCCCTTGTCTTCATTTCTATTTTTCTCAAAATATGGAGAGATGTTGATTTGGGAAAAAAAATGAAACTACCTTGTTTAGATATTTTTTTCTCAAAATTATAAAAATAATGATACTTAACCCCGTTCCACTTCAGTAATAATTAAATATCACTACTTGAAATACTGAAACACGTTAACACATCTGTATGTCAGAACGAGTGAAGTAAATTGTAAATATGTCAGCAAGGAATTGGTGTTATAATTCCCAAAATTCAGTACTTTCATAAAAACAAAATCTAAGAAAGACAACTAAATAAAGGGTGAAAAGACAAGGAGGAGTGCTAAAATACATCTTTTTCACCATCATTACAAAAACGAAACGAAATTTTATAAACGTACAGCCCTTAACTATTTCGGTTTGGGTTTTACTGCTTCCACCTTATTGGCGGGTGCAATTAACAATCTATCCCAAGTTAGTTTTTCAAAGTATTCTTGAGAAAAGGATTAATAAATTTTTTTATTTTTTAGTGAAGGGAAGAAATATGTATCAAAAGTAAAGAAGAGAGATACAACATATCAAGATAGGCAAGTAAATTAATTTTTTAGGATGGCATTCCCATTCAATGGGAATCATAATAAAAGGATAAGCCTACATCTAAAAGCGTAAAAATAAATTACAAACTATATAAGCCGCAAAACCTACAAAAGAAAATATTTACATATACACACATATATTTATCTATTGATATATATATATATATATATATATATATATATATATATATATATATATATATATATTTCAATGAGGAGAATAAAACAAAAAAGTTGAAAACTAAAAGGATTAAAGTATTTGTTAGGATCAATCTGCGAACAAATTTGAAGGGCATGCTTAGCTTATCAATAATCCTTGTTTTGTCCTGTAATGGTAAAGAAAGCATGAAGAGAAAATAACAGGTTAGCTCAACGATGCCATCAACAATTAATTTCGATTTTTTTTTTATTAGAGAAGCAATTTCATTTCTCACCCAGAATTTAGAGCAGATCTTGTATTGTACACACTCTCGTGAAATATGTTTCCAAAGATAGGAATATGTTATTAAGACAAGTCAAGGGATTGGTCGTCAATGATATTTTATGGGGACCAAACTAAACGTTTTTAAAATGGACAAAAAATTAGCGTCTCTGACTATACTGCAGATTATCTTAAGAGGACTTAATGTTTAATCACGAGTTTACATTAATTAAGAATAACCCAGTGGAGTTTATTAGTCCATTCGTAAGTAATATGTTACGAAAGTTTAAGTGGCTAAATAAAAAAATCTATTAAATCAAGGGAATCTTGATCAAAACTAAACAATGAAGAGGAAAAAAAAAACATTAGATAAGCCACAAAAATAATGGAGTTTTGAGAGTTTGAAAGAGACCATGGCTGCTCGCATTCATGCTCCTTGAGAGAAAAAAAAATCTATATGGCTTGATTCGACTGAATACTGTAGGTTAACTGTATGTATCGCTTATCGTTCTTACATATATGTATTACAATTACAATAAAATGCTGGTGATCAAGATATCCCTCCTCATATAGCTGCGATCCTCTTTTATTTGTTGATGAGCCAATATTTGTTGACGAGCCAATCTGCGCATGTTATATATATATATATATATTCATGTTTGTTAGCCGGAAGACATGATTTGACTTTTGGTTTTGGGAGTCTCCTTTGTCATATGGTGCTGCCTGGGGCTGTCATTGTGCTTATTTTTGCACTTCCTAAACTTGTTGTATGTACTACGGTTCATACTATTTACATAATTATTACTCCATTTCAAAAAAAAAATAAAAATAAAAGAATAGACTATAACAAATACGGGATAGTACCACGGAGGTAAACAATTGGCTATTGCAGCAATCAAATTCTTCTTCCTAAAACTAACAAAAGCCAGATCAACTTGACTAAGAACTTGGCCAACTTCGTGGATAACAATTGAGGACGCTAAACATACTAATATTACAAATCATGGAAATATTTCGTTTTCGCTGATGAATGTTCTAGCGAGACTATTAGATTTTGATGCTCTGTGATTGTCATAAAACTCAATGTATGTAAACATGAAACTAAACTCAAAATAACAATTATAGAGAAAATAAATGTGTTTATCTTCTAGCAAGCGAAGCTAGACTCAACAGCCTTCATGTATGCATAAATTTTTTTGCAAACAGACGCTTCAAACTTCTATATCCTGACGGTCGTACAGATTAGATGTAAAGATGGTACGTGAGATAACTTGAGTCACGCTATCTCGTACAATCAGACCGTAATTTGGCTCTACTCCGCATTGGTACGAAATACCATGTGCTAATAAAAAAAATTAATTTATTGTTACTTGGGGATGGGTCATTAAATATTTTGTTGGAGATGGGGTAGAAAAAAGTATTGATGGTGGCTGGTTTCTGTTTATAAAAAAGCTTGCTTGGGCACCCAACACACAGTCGCAGACTTTGAGTTTTATATGTAAGAAATTCAAGACCAGACCTGGAAAAAGACTCCATTTTTCTGTTCCCACTTTACCCTTGGGGGTTTACTTAGAGCCTTAAAGTGGTAAGCTCTTAGCCATTCTGACAAACAGCTACTACTCTGCTGGCTCACATGTCAGTTTCTCTCCAATTTCTCGCCAACTTCTTCCTCCAAAATACCGCGGTACTTCAAGCTCGGTCTTGACGGAATCACAGCTCACAAAGTCACAGGCAGCAGTGTCGGAGGCCCTACATGTTCACACGTGGTGTGCATTCATTAAGTGGCCCGTCTTACGGGGCCAAGAGTGTGATTGCACTCTGATTGCTGAACTGTCTAGAATTGTAAGACTTGCACCGGCAATCTATGCGCAAGTTTCTGTGACCATGAGCTTCAAATTGAGTCAATTCAATTCTGTCTGTCTTGACAATTGTATCAGTTTTGTTTTACACTTTTGAAATTGACATATGATACGTTAATATAATATATACTTGTAATAATAGATTAATTGATAATCTCACATGCATGGTACTAATTGAATAAATCTTGAGAGTTAAATGAAACGAAAATAACGAGAGTAGTTATAATAATGCAATAATTGGTAACCAATATCTCTTCTATATTTACTCATTCTTTGTCATACATCATTAATGATCAAGGCTATTAATTTTTTATTTTAGTATACATCTGAAATAATATTTACATTTTACGTTAAATTTTTTTATTGTGAAGTCGTGGTTTCAAATAACGATTTCTACTTTAAAATTGTGGTTTCAAACAGCGATGGCCAAAAGTATGGTATGTGGGTAAATAAGTTTCATAATGGAGTAGATTGGTAATTAAGTTTAAAAACAATATTATTTAGGGGGGAAAACTCATCTTTAAATCATGAAAGCACTTTTAAAAGATCAACGAGAAATATGTTGCTCTTGAAGGATCGTTTATATCATAAGGCTTAACGTAAAAGATTGTGGCATGAGGCCCTCCGGTGTCAGACAATTCCTTTACCACTCTTCTAGATTTGCTGACAACACAGAGCATGAAGTTGTTTTTTAGTTAAACAGGAAAAATGATGGTATATTAAACGACGGGGGAGGGGGAGGGATTTCTCTATGGGTACACGAGTAAACGAACTACTTTCCATGAAAAATAAAAGTAAATTAGTATGATTACAATCGGATCGAAAGAGTTTAACTTAGAGGACATATAATGACATGGGAGCAATAAGGAAGCAAAAACAAAAGATCGGGATCCGAAGGGGTGGTCTACATATTTTGAGGATACTGCAAAAGCTGCTCTGTTGTATCCTTAGCTGTCTCGATCAGGTTTTTAAAATAGTAGCTTAGCTGGATAAAATGATATTCTTGTACAACATGAAGTTTTTACACTCGCAAGAATTAGGTAAGACTCGGATAAAAATATTACAAGTATTAGCCAATATTCTAGCCAACACCCCTAATCAATCCCGTTTCGTAGTTTTTTCTGTTTTCGGAGACGACTCAGTCCTGTCAAACTACTACGACAGTGTCAAATTGACAGTTGAATTTGTTGCAACTCTACGAGTGTCCATATTATCACATGTTAAAACCCATTTAAAATTGGGTAACTAAGGGGTTAATTAGTCTCGATGCTCATCATAGTCTCACATGTTGGCATGATCACCAACAGTCAATGGGGTCCATCCCTGGAATTTGGGTCTCTTATTAGTGTAATCAAAATCATGATCATCCCTTAATGGTCCAAAACTACCAAGGCAATCCTGGCTGTCTAATGTACAGACGACCATCATCACTTTCAATGCTGACCGTCCAAGGGATACTCAGTCGTAACACAATCTCATCTGACGATAAATTGCAAGTTTGAAAAAATTTCAGTGATATTATTGGATTCTGTTACCAACTTCTTTTTCTTGGTTCCTCTCTCTCTCTCTCTCTCTCTCTCTCTTACTTTTCCCTAATCTATTAATTTCCCAATGTCTTGTTAGCTTCAACACTTTTTTCCAGTAGTCCATACTCCATACTGTCAATTCACACGCACAGCCACACAGTTTCTTTTACTCTCTAGGATAGGATTCCATTGCTGCTCTAAGCCTTGTTCTGCTAACACCACTTGGTTTCTTGGTGGAAATAAAGGTAATTTCTGTGAAGCCCATCTTTCGCTTTCCATTCCCAACGGCTACTTTTCTTGGTCTTTCTTGAGATGCTGCCTTTGCTTTTGTTCATTCTTGTTCTTTGCAACTCTAATTTCCTAGTGGGTTCTCTGAATGATGAAGGCTATGCACTTCTATCACTCAAACAATCCATTAGAGAAGACCCGGGAGGGTCTTTAAACAATTGGAACTACTCTGATGAAAACCCTTGTTCTTGGAATGGGATTACATGCAAACAAGATAAAGTTGTGTCTGTTAGCATTCCAAAACAGAAACTTTCAGGGTTTCTTCCTACTGCTCTTGGAGCTCTCTCTGAGCTTAGGCATCTCAACTTGAGGAGCAATAGGTTCTTTGGGAGCTTGCCTGTTGAGCTATTTAGAGCTCAAGGGCTCCAAAGTGTGGTACTTTATGGAAATTCCTTTTCTGGATCTCTACCCATTGAGATTGGGAAGCTTAATTACCTTCAAACCTTAGATTTATCGCAGAATTTCTTCAATGGGTCTTTGCCTACAGCATTAATCCAGTGCAAGAGATTGAAAACCCTTGACCTGAGTCGAAACAATTTCACTGGTTCTCTCCCTCTAGGGTTTGGTGCTAATTTGGTTTCCCTGGAGAAGCTTGATCTTTCGTATAACAAATTTGGCGGTTTAATCCCTAGTGACTTGGGAAATTTGTCTAATTTGCAAGGAACTGTTGATTTGTCTCATAATTTGTTCAATGGTACAATCCCAGCCAGTCTTGGTAACCTTCCTGAGAAGGTTTATATTGATCTTACTTATAACAATTTGATGGGGCCAATCCCACAAAATGGTGCTCTAATGAATAGAGGGCCTACTGCTTTTATTGGAAATCCGGGACTTTGTGGCCCTCCCTTGAAAAACCCTTGTACTCCGGATTCCCCAGGTGCAAGTCCGCCTTCATCGTATCCTTACTTACCGAGTAACTATCCGCCACAGAGTACTGGTAATGGAAAGGGTGCGAAAGGACGGCTAAGCAAAAGCGTGGTAATTGCAATTGTTGTCAGTGATGTCATTGGAATTTGCCTTATCGGTTTGGTGTTCTCGTATTGTTATTCGAGGGTCTGTGGTTGTGGTAATAGGAAGGATGAAAGTGGCTATGGTTTTGAGAAGGGAGTGAAGAAGGAGGGGAGGAAGGAGTGTTTGTGCTTTAGGAAGGACGAATCAGAGACATTATCCGAAAATGTGGAGCAATGTGATCTTGTGCCGTTGGATGCGCAAGTGGCATTCGATCTTGACGAGCTTCTGAAGGCCTCGGCCTTCGTGCTAGGGAAGAGTGGTATTGGGATTGTTTACAAAGTGGTGCTTGAGGATGGGCTTACCCTAGCTGTGAGAAGATTGGGTGAAGGAGGTTCACAAAGGTTAAAAGAATTTCAGACAGAAGTTGAAGCAATTGGAAAGCTAAGGCATCCTAACATTGTCACTCTCAGAGCCTATTATTGGTCTGTTGATGAGAAGCTGCTCATATATGACTACTTAACAAATGGTAACCTTGCCACTGCACTTCATGGTAAGTTCTACTGGACCCTCTTGCCCAAATTATTATTATTTTTTTATTTTTCTTGTTTTAGATTTCCTTATGAAGGGCTTCGCTTGTTGACCTAGCAGTTTCGCTAACTTGGTTGTTTTGTCCTGGCAATGCCCTCAGGGAGGCCTGGAATGATATCCTTTACGCCTCTTACATGGTCA
Organism: Escallonia herrerae; assembly: GCA_033070095.1. Classification (NCBI taxonomy): domain Eukaryota; kingdom Viridiplantae; phylum Streptophyta; class Magnoliopsida; order Escalloniales; family Escalloniaceae; genus Escallonia; species Escallonia herrerae. Next base: position 52,310 of record JAVXUP010000140.1, read on the forward strand.
GACCGGCTGAAAATAATGAAAGGAACTGCGAAAGGCTTGGTTTACTTACACGAATATAGCCCTAAGAAGTATGTCCACGGAGACCTGAAGCCCTCCAATATACTGCTTGGACAGGATATGGAACCCCACATCTCCGATTTTGGACTTGGACGCCTTGCCAATATAGCCGGAGGATCTCCAACCCTGCAATCTAGCCGAATGACGGCTGAGAAGCCACAACAAAGGCAGCATGGCATGCCATCCGAAGTTCTAACCGCCAATTCAGCTGTGAATTTAGGATCTTATTATTTAGCTCCCGAAGCTTTAAAGGCCGTGAAACCATCACAGAAGTGGGATGTTTACTCATATGGGGTGATCTTACTAGAAATGATCAGTGGGAGATCACCCCTCGTCCAAGTTGGTGCCTCGGAAATGGACCTTGTTCAGTGGATTCATCTCTGCATTGAAGAGAAGAAGCCATTTTCAGATGTTCTAGACCCGTATGTAGCTCCAGACGTGGATAAGGAAGAGGAGATGATTGCAGTTTTAAAGATTGCAATGGCATGTATTCACAGCAGCCCGGAGAGGCGACCAACAATGCGGCATATCTACGATACTTTGGAAAGACTGGGAGATTCCATCGACTGAGAAATTACAGCAAAGCTACGAAATCCCGTTAGTCAGTTAAGACTAAAGTTGTATTCGGAATGGTCAGACGACCCAACATGATCATATATTTAGCATTCGGGTGGAACTACGAACACAATATCAGCAATGGGAAGGGAAATTGATGTACAATGCAAGTGGAAGTGTGTATTTATAATTTCACCAACAGGAGGATCCTCTAATATTTTCATCGTAGAGAAGGGCCAACTGTTAGGTGAGGTGTTTGTGACTTTTTTAATCCTGTGCTGGCTTTTTTAGTGTATGAGTGAATGTTGTTGTCTTGCTCTTGCTCTTATTGCGGACCTTTTGTCTCATTCTTGTTTACTTGTATTATTATGATCAGTGATCTATTCTGCTTCGCTCTGTTCTATTAAATGAGAACACTTAAGAAAATGGACAGTGATCCTTTGGGAAAGATTTGTATAAGCAAGTAGAATCTTTTTCTTAGCAATTACAAACTTCAATAGATGAAAATTGGCAAATTTGCAACTGACAATGTTATGCTTGTTGAAGATATAAATTGCTTTAGCCAATCATAGCCATCTTTACTTCACTTAACACTGAAAAATCATCAGTGGACGTGTAGTATCACGTCTTACTCGGTAACCAAAGAGCGAGGATGAATGTGGAGTAATATTAGAGAGGTACTAACATGTTACTCTTATCAAACAATTGGAGTAAGAGAGGCATGCAACTTAACGAGTAAATATTGCATAGTTAAGGATCATTGGTTCCGACGATCTGATGTTATTGGATTGCAAGAGTCGATGTAACAGGACAAAAATGAGCTATTGGATCACAAGAGTCGAGAAAGAAGATTACTTTAAAATATACAAAATGATCTTGGATGGAAAGAACTGTACGATACACTATTTCCTACACATCTAAGACTTTTTCGTTGGCTTGAAATCATCATTCTTCCGGTCTAAAATAAAATTTTTTTTTGAGAGAAAGGTCTAAGATAATTAATTGAACTTGTACGGAACCAAGTGGGAAACGTGATGGAATGGACTTGAGACATCAGGGTCAGTGAGAGCCCACCCAGCAGAAATTCCTACATCATACTTCAATCCTAGCATTAATTGGCAAGCAGTCTCTGTTAATACTAGTCAGTCTTATGCTGGCGTTGGACCTTCTTGTCCGCATGCATTTTTGTCAAAATGACACAGCAATGCAATTAAGCTTACATTTCTGCCCTGAAGTCACAATTGGAGAAGACCAAAAGAGAAGAAAAGAGGGGGGGAGTGGAGTGGGGGTTGGGGTCACAGTAATCCCTTTTCAGAAACTACAGCCAACCAAAACCAGAGTGTACCCTTTTTAGGAGACTGTGTACCAGTAGAAAGCATCACAACATCTGGGTACCGGCAACTACAGAGTAAAACACTAGTCGGCTTATGGGACAAATCTACACAACACTGTAAGCTAGAAAATCAGAGAGGGTCTAAGTTGATAACTACTGAAACCCGAACGGGACATCGAACGAGTCAAGTCTCTGTTCACTGGTTCCCTCGTTCAAATGATACAAACGTAGATAGTGCAACGTTAGATGCAGAAGTTACCTAAAGATCCATACATTAGCCAGTAATTTACATAAACAGGGACGATATAGACATGCATGTACTGCTACAACATTAGATGCAGATACATTGGTTACAAGTCATTGTCGCATCATATTACGTGCCTTCTGAAACGCTGCCTTGGCAGCAAGTAGCTCTTCTTCCCTCTGCTGGCGAAGTTTCAAAGCATCCTCTGCTGTCTTAGATGCCACCTCGAAATTCCGTTGAGCCTCCTCCATGTCTTTGGATGTCTGAACGAAGCGAGTCTCGAGATTCTGATTTTCTACTTTACAACAGGAAAGTTCAGTCTCAATTTCGACCAACATGTTCCTAAGACGAGAAGCTTCTTCACTAAGAAAGTCGAGGCGACTTCTAGAGGCCTCTACACCAGCCAGGTACTCAACATGACGACCAGAAACATCATCCAACTTTGTTTTTTGTAATTTCATGAAGTCAACAAGCTTCTGACAAGATTGGTCCTCGCCGATCGAGGGACTAATTATAGCCAACGATGTTGCACAGCTTAGAAGTTCCTCTACCCGTTTACGAAAAGGTCCATAATCAATCAACAGACAGTCAAGAGCAGCAAAAACGGTAGTTGCTTCCCGAACCATAGATTCATGATCGTGAAAATCCATAGACTCCAGAATGCGAAGAAGCTCATTCTGAAGGTCCGCAGCTAATTGCGCAAACCCCTCTGACACAGCATCTGCTGTTGTAGTGCCCTTTACTATTCCTGGAACTGATAGTTCCCCGTGTGGAATACTTAAAGGCTGAGCACGCTGACAAGGGGAATGAGGTGATGTTTTTTTATCTTTGACACTCCCATTACTCTCAGGTGGGACAGCAGAGGCTTCACTATTGAACACATCCACATTGTCAGGAGCAGAAACAAAATCAAAAGAAGCAATTCCACCTGGAGAAGAGAGAAAATTAAGTCAACTGTCAACTTTTTACCAAAGCATATGCTTGAACTTTTAACCTAACAAATAGCAGTGAGAAAAAGACGAGCAGCCAGGTAGGGGAAAAAAACACAACGATACAGCATAATACCATGCAAGCCTTCCCGCCCATGACCTAATATACGATATTCTTTAGAGTCACCAAACCCTCTTGGTAGCATGGCGTTCTGAGCAAATCAGAAGAACAAGAGGGGGAGAAACAGAAGAAGATAATAGAAAATGAATAAATGAGCAACTTAACACAACATGCCACAAGATATTAATAAGAACATCACAAGTGGTAGTGAAGATTCCAGTCAATAAAGTTTAAAGATGAAACAAATGGATGCAAAAATAGATACCTGATGTATTTCCAGCGAGAGAAATCTGCTTGCAAAACTCCACTTGTCTGTGATGAATAGCGACCTTGGATGCCAGAACTGAAGCTTGGACCTCTTTCTCAGTAAAAGAATCTATTGACTTCTCCTGTGTCAAGTCAAAGGACTTCATAGTAGAGTCAAGGACAGAACCATCAACTCCGACTGACCCATCTTGGAATTTTTGATGCTTCTGAAGGGGTTCATTTGACGTGTCTTCTTGTCTCTCCAACTCCACTAGCATTAGCTTGCTCCTCTTCGACTGGCAATGAAGGGCATCCACTGCAGGTGACTCATTATCTTTGTCTGGGTTGTTAGAGTCCCCTAAGTCAACCAAGTCCCTCTTTGCAGGGCTGATCTCATGCCAGTTGATCAAAGTGGACTGAGGGGAACTGCTTTTTTCTACATCATCGTCAGCTATAACTACTTCAGTGTCCAGCCACCGGAAAAAATCACAAGCACCTTGTCCCTGTAGCATGAGCGAAAAGCATGAAAGTTTTAAGAGCCTTCCAAAATTTGTATTCTCGTATTAATGACTGATTCTTCTTCTTTATGCTTTACAGCCTACTTCAGCCAATGAAACTACGTTATTCATCCACCAAGGATGTCTGTGCGTGGCTCAATTGCTGCAACGATTTTGATTGTTCCTTTCTTTTCCGACAACTAATATTCACATACAAATGCACCACAGAGGGTACAACCTGAGACTCATGTAGACACGACGCAGAGCCATAGGCAAACTGCCTCTCACAGGCAACAGGAAACACGAGAAAAAAGCTGAAATTTCCCATCCAAGCCAGTAGCTGAACAAAAGCATTAGCCCAATATATAAGCTCTTAACCCACTATCTTAATGGATGGAACTTATAACTCGATAACTCGATAAGGTTCTCTTGTTGTAACGACCCAATCCATGGCCCCACCACAAGGCAATGCCTCCATCAAAAAAGCTAGCTAAAGTAGGCACTTATAAGTTTATGAGCAGGTCTTATCATAAATTATCCCACCCAATGTGGAATATCACATTCTCCCCTTAGTCACATATAGTCTCTCTGCCATTGTGGAATATTACCAACAGCCCAACAGGATAAGCCTGATTCGACTCTACCTCCAGGAACCCAGCTGCATAACCTAGCCCATACCATTTGTAACAACCCGGTCCACAACCTCACTACAGAGCATTGTCTCCCTCAAAAGGGCTAGTCAAAGTAGGTACTTCCATGGGCAAGGTTATACAAGGTCAATCACAAATTACCCCACATCTGTAAACTATCATAATCTCCCATCTTTATACATTAGCGTCCCTACTAAGGTCCAATCTCAACCTCAATCACATATAGCCTAGAATCTTCGTCTCTAGCCATCAATGAACTATCATAATCTCCCATCTTTATACATTAGCGTCCCTACAAAGGTCCAATCTCAACCTCAGTCACATATAGCCTAGAATCTTCTTCTCTAGCCATTGTTGGATAATAACAACATCCCAACTGGGTCAGCCTGATTTGAATCCTCCTTCATGTCCCAACTTTTGACAACCCAATTGGATAGCCCAGCCCAAACTTCTGAGAACCTGGCTCTAATACCATCTGTTACAACCTTGGTCTATGGCCCCACAACATGGCAATGCCTCCCCAAAAAAGGCTAGCCAAACTAGGTACTTTCGAGTTCGTGTGAAGGGTCTTATAAGGCCAATCATAAATTATCCCACATCTTATGTGGGATATCACACTCAATTTCCTGTGGCCAAAGGACGGAAATCTAGACTCCCCACCAAGTTCAAGCTTTGTGTTTGTTGCCGTGCACTTGAAAATCGTTTATCCTTCTTGACATATTAAGACCTGGATTGCCATCTTAAAGATGGTATTGCATGTTTCTTGTAGTCTAAACAAAGACTGGACAAGTAAAACGTATCTACGATATCCATGTGCAAGAAAATGGATCAAATTACTTTCTAATCGGTCCTTGTCTATAAGTTTCAATTCGCATGCAAACCATCATGTTAGAATGCAATAGATGAAATATAAGACAATGTTTCAAAATGAGTGCTACTTACATTTCCTTCCTTCTACCTTAAATCTCTGCTTTCTTAAATCTCACCGGATGACTCTTACTAAACTCTGTAATATGGTATGCAACCAAAGTACCAAATCAGTGCTCCATATACCTGTATCCATTGTAGAACTGGACAGGGAACTAATATTTAAGAAAATAGCATCTGGTACGTATTTTAGACTATTACCATAAAAGGATTGCATATTGCTTTCAGAGAACATATGCCACTTCAGTATTTAAAATACTGCAGCTTTATGTCAATTCAGGGGATTGAAGATGTCTATCCCCAAAATAGACGGGATACATTACAAGCAGTCATTTGAAAAAAGGTGGATAGCACTCTTCCTCCAAAAACATATAAGAGATAAGTTGCATCTCTCACCTCCGAAAGAAATATTATATTACAGTACCAAAAGCGGAAACTTTATACATCAAAAGCTTTTGGATAATACCTTCCACCACCGAACACATGTTTCCACTTTGAATACAGACAGGGGACAGAAAAACATTATGTCAGCTCAGGTTTGGCCAGGCAATTAGAGCATTTAACCCTCGGTTGCGGACTTCTTCAGTCCTAGTCACCCTCCCACCCCGGGACCATGTTCTCGAATCTCGCACCCGCTCCTGCTCCCACAGCAAAAGCAACTATAGGTATGACGCTTCTGCTCCGGAACCTTGCACCGGCTCCCACTTCCACCCATGCTTCAGCACGTAACTCGTGATCAATAAGTAAAGAGTAATATAAGCTCTAGACCCTAAGACACCAGTTAAATCAATGTTAGGGCACTGAGCATGATTCTTATTACAACTTCGACCAGATAAAAAATTCCAGTGAAATCCAATATGCTGCTTAGTCGGGTGTTTATAATGTTCGATTTAGTGACCAGCAGTTTGGTAGGAATCTGAGGCCATAAAATTGTCTCCATGGCTCTATGGCAGTATTAAGGGTTCAAATAGCTCCGCATCAAGACATATGTCTGAACTGTTAAATTATAGCTTCTCTTTAGAGCCGGTTGTTTAAGGTTGACCTCACGAGCTCTGCATGTTTCCCTGATTGCGCTAATGCCCCAGGAAGTATGTTCAGATCCCCCTCTCCGGCACCAAATGTAATCAATCAATAGAACTAGTGCACTTAATAGTTGCATAGATCTATTTGTTTTTTGACATGTTGTACTCAATTACTTTTGTGATTTAGCTGTGTAAGAGCTTGTATACAGCAACTTTTTGAAGTTTGGGTACTACTTCTCAGATTCAGAAATCAAATAGCTTTCTGGAAAACCCTATATCTGAGAAGCTCATTCGTAGAACTTAGCGCCGGTGATTGATACTGGAATTATACTGTCTATGGTAGCATCTATGGAGGAGTCGGTCAGATCAACTCTCTGCACAGCCTCGAGATCCTTATGCAAACTAGATCGTTGGTAACTTTTTCGAAAAGCTTTTGTTGGAACTGAAGATGAAATTATCACAACTGGAGTCTCTGGTGAAAATCTTACTTCGCAACCAAACTAAAAAGGATAACACGCTTGACTTTTGTGACCTATCGCCGGAAACATTTCTGAAACCGTGATCTCAAGACCTAAATGCTCACCTGAGCCATTAGTTATGGCATCACTAATAGTTACGTCCGAAACTACAGCCAGCAATGCACTGTGGACAGAGATCTGTCAGCTTAAAGAAAGCAATGATTGCCTTAACCGCCAACTAGTTGCTCAACAGATGCTTGTGGAACAAGCTCAGAGGCATGAATATCGAAGAGAATTGGGGGTGCCTGAGATACCGTTGACAGCAGAGGCGCGTCCTAGAAGTATTGACCTTGGACATAACATAGCTAATCCTTTTTTTCTTTGATAAAAAAGCTCAGCTGGGAGATAATGCCACATCACGTATGATGCAGCAAACTAATCTAGCTCAGGAATTTGTGCCACATCAACGAGAAGAGCCGTATCAGGCAAATGGTCAGCAATACTCTCAATGCAATCCAAGGGATTTCCCTCCATTACTGTCAACAAATGTAAACACAAAACAACCAGATCCCACTGCAAATACCTGGGCTAAATGTTGTTTCCCCCGATCGTGATAAAGCTTCAGGAGCTCAACTACACTACGTCGAACCTGTAAGTGAACAAGGTATCGACAAAATTTCTTATACAGAGGAAGAAGTGGAGAAGGAGCTTAAGCAATGGGAATTTGCTGCTGTTTGCTATGTGCTAGGCTTTCGTCCTCGTTTTCAGGATATGCAAAGATTCAGTAAACGCAAATGGAAAGCTTTTGGGACTGTAAAACTCTGTTTCCTAAAACTGGTGTTGATGTCTTTATGTTTGATGCTGCTGTATTAAGGGCTCAAGTTCTGGAACAGGGACCTTGGTCTTTTGATAATAAGCCGCTCATTCTTAACCCTCAGTCACCTGATATCAGCCTTGAGAGATAAGGAGTATTAGTGTTCTGATTTGGGTGTGTTTTCCTCGCCTTAAACTCCATTTATGGTCTACTCACTTATGGAGAAAATTTACTAGTGCTATTGGCAGGTCACTGTTCACAGAGAGAATGACTACAACAAGGGAACACGTGACTTATGCTAGAGCTTGTGTAGAAATCAAGGCCAGAGACTCTTTGCCGAAGGAAATTCCTATTATTGGGCCTCATGACCAATCTTACAGCAAGTGGAGTATGAATGGTTACCTTATACTTTTAACCACTGCAGAGTTTTTTAGGTCAAAATTAGGTCATACGTAAATATTAAAGAAGGAGAGCACATCAAGCTTGTGTTCCTAAGCCTAAACAAATGTTGTTGAATGTAATGAATGTATGCAAGCACAACAGCAAGGTCTGTCGGAACAAAGGCAGTACTAACACTACTGCCTCAGGAGAATCAACAGAATCAAATAAAGAGCACCTGTCGCAGTATCTGCTCAGAGTCCAACATTGCAGCTGGAAACTAGAGGGAATGTAAATGATATCATTGCATCTATTTGTAAGTTCATCAAATGCCTTTGAGCTTGCTCAGAATCGTGAAGAAAAGCTGGAGTCTAATCTAACAAAGCTGTTGCAGCTCTGTTTTAGGGTCCAATATTGCAGCTAGAAAGTAGAAGGAATACAAATGACATTACTGCATCTATTCCAAGTTCATCTAATGCCTTTGAGCTTGCTCAGAAACTTGAAGAAAAGCTGGACTCTAATCTAGACAAAGCTGTTGCACCTCATGGGCTTAAGTTGACGGCTGGAAGGAAAGCAAAGAAAAAGAAAAATCCTGCTATGCCAGGGACCACGGAGACTACCTCTACTAGAGGTATTCAATCTGATACTCATACTCAATTGTGGATTATGGATTATTAAAGGACTGAATTTCATTCTTAAGCAAAAAGCGGCGAAAAATGTAGCTGGACAATATATGCTGTCCTTGATTTGCATCAGAATAAAGTGTAAAAAGGTGGCTGATTATTGCTTACTCAGTGGTTTCTTTACATAATTGTTCAGGAAAAGGTGCACGCAGAGTACGTCTTACCCTTATATTACTGGTAATCTCTTTTGGTCCTCTCACCTAGTGGCAACTGGCTCTTTCACTTATATTACTACTGGCAAGAGCTTCTATCTTTCTGGAGAGCTATAATAAGGATGATGATGGGTCCTATTATCACCACCAGTGAACCAAATGGTTACACAAGGAAGCATCCTTTCAAATTCTTCAACTATTGGATGAAGCATAGCCAATTTCAGCCTATCTTGAAGAGATCTTGGCAACGGCCTAGTCATGGCAGCCCTATACTATACTCAGGCTTGCTCTAAAGCTCAGAAGATTGAAGCCTTGTCTTAGCAATATTACCTTAAGAGTCCAACATGCTAAGACTTCACTTCGGGAGTATAAGGCTAAATTAGCTCAGGATTCTGATAATACTCAACTCAGGAATCAGATTAAGGCTGCTCTTAAAGACTATTTGGAGCTTGGTCTAGCCGTCTAGCTGAAGATCATTTTTCCCATTAAAAGGCAAGGGCAAGAAAATTATTCAGTTGGGATATGAATACTAGTAACTTTCACAAAAAAAATGATTGCTCATAGTGCCAAAGGAAAAATTCTATTCATTTGCACTGAGAATGGTGAAATACAATTCTGTTAGGATCTTGTGCATCAAGAGGCTGTGAGATTCTTTTCGGAGTTCTTGGAGTAAGCAGTCAATCTAGTAGTGATATCTATAATATGCTGAGACCTCTTATTGGAAGGGAACTTACTGCAGATGAAGCACATGATCTTGTTAAACCTGTTAATGACCAGGAAATTCACCAGGCTATTGTTGGTCTTGATGTTATCCTAGCTATCAAGTCTTTTTTCCGAAGTGGGGAACTCTTAAACGAGTAATATTCTACTGTCCTAAGCCTAATCCCTAATGTCGAATCTCCTAGTACAATGAGGGATTTGAGACCTATTTCCTGTTGCAATACTTCTTACAAAATTATTTCCACAATCATGGTGCAGAGGCTGAAGAATCTTATTTCAAGCTTAGTTGATGGTAGACACTGAGCTTTGCCATGGTAGGTCCATTATGATTTATGGATAATATTCTCTAAATGCAAGAACTGGTCCACAACTATCATAGAGATAGAGGAGGTGGAAGATGTGCGATTAAGTTGGACCTCGTACAGGCATATGACACTATAAACTGATTCTTCCTTCATGCTGCTCCTCTAGAAGTTATGGAGTTCCCTGAACAGATAGTGCAGTAGATGAAAGAGTGGGTTACTATCCATATGTTCTCTTTCAGCATTAACGGTCAGATGAAAGGATATTTCTCTAGCAAGAGAGGCTTGAGACAAGGAGATCCACTCTCTCCCTATTTTTTCGTTCTAGTCATGGAAGCTTTTTCTTGGGTTATGGACAAGTACGCAGCTCTTCCTGTTTTTACTTTCCACCCCAAATGTGCTGAGCTTGCTATCAATCATTTAATCTCAGCAGATGATTTCTTTATCTTGGCTGGAGCTAATACTTAGTCTCTCAACATTATTTCACAAGCCTTCAAGGAGTTCTCTACCCTCTCTGGTCTCAAAGTGAATTTAGAAAAGAGTACTGTTTTATCTCTGGCATATCAGAAGATGGGAAGCACGCTCTTGCCCAGAATCTTGGCATCTCTCTTGGTACATCGCCAGTCAGGTATCTAGGTGTGTCCTTTTTATTTCTACTAGATTCAGGCCTAAAATGGCATTAAGCAGCATTGAATCCATTCTCAAAGCTCATCTGTGGCCCGGTTCTGAGCTTAAATCATCTAAAGCAAGGTTGGCTGGGTGGATCTCTGCTATCGAAAGAAGGAGGTCTGGAAAAAAGCTGTAATTACTAAACACATCTGAGCTATTGTACAGTAAAAGGAGGGTGAAATGGAGCACACTTGTATGCTTAAAGGTGCTAGTGTGTGGAGCTACTCTAATCCAAAAGACTGCAGTTGGAGTTGAAGAAAGATCCTTAAGCTAAGGCACCTTGCTTAGCCTTATATCATTTACTTTGTTAAAAATGGTCATAGCATTTTTTTGTGGAGAGATAATTGGCATCTTTTGGCCCTTTTTAAAACAAATATGGTGCTAGAGTGGTTTATGATGCAGATAGTAATGTCCAAGCAAAGCTGGATGCTGTTGCAGTGGCACTGGCTTAAAGCTCAACCCTTAGCACTTAAAGCCATTATTGAGGTCATTCCTTCCACCATTCAGCCTATTGAACATCGAGATGATGCTGCGGTATGGACTTCAAGTCCATCTGGTTTAGAATCCATGTGCGAAGCTATTAGAGAGCACAAAACCCCAGCCCCTTGGTGCAAGCTAATCTTGAAGGATACAGTTCCTCATACGGCTTTCATTGGTTTGCCATAAGAAACTTAGCACAAAAGAGAAATTGAAAAGATGGGGAATAGTTGTTCATGATACTTGTGCGTTGTGTCAACACCACCAAGAAACTCTTAATCCCTTGTTCTTTCTCTGCCCCTACTCCTCTCTTATTTGGAGATCAGTGCTCGATGGCAACCAATTCTCCTGTGAGCTTGGGCAAGAGGATACTGGAATATCAGATTGCTCACAACTATAATGGAACCACCTTTCTAGCTCGGATTAGAAGACTTGCCCCTGCTGCTACTGTTTACTGCATTTGGCGTGAATGAAATGATAGTATTCTTCACCACTCTTCTCAGCATCATCAGCATGTTCTTGCTGCAATCAGTAGGATCTCTGTGTGGCACAGAATCTACAATACTGAGTTAGCGCTGGTTTGTTTGTTAAAAGTGAAAGACCTGTTTTAGCTTAAATGAGTTTCTCATACTCTGTTTTGTATATTGAGCTTCTGCTCTTGAGGTTTTAATAACAGTACTCTTTACCTAAAACTTATATATATATATATATATATATATATATATATATATATATATAGGAGCTGATCCGTTGATAGCGCTAGCAAACTGAGTTAAGTTGCTAGCGCGATCTGACCGTCCACGCGCGATCTGTGGACGGTCCAGATCTTTTTTTTGCTTTTTTTTTTAAGTCCGTCCGCTACATTATGTAGCGGACCATTTTTTGACAAAAATACCCTCACCTTCTGCCATGTTTTTTTTTCTGTCCTTTCTCTCCGTCCGCTACATTATGTAGCGGACGAGTAGGCAGGCTGTGCTTTTTTTCTCTGTCCTTTCTCTCGTTATGCTTTCTCCGTCCGCTACATTATGTAGCGGACGAGTAGGCAGGTTGTGCTTTTTTTTTTCTCTCTCTGTCCTTTCTCTCGTTATCCTTTCTCTGTCCTTTCTCTCAACTACCTCTCCTTTGTCTCAACGGAAGAAGGCAGAGTAGCTCCGCCGGAGCAAGGTGCCATCGGACGTGCAACAGGCAGTCTCACGATCAAACAACCAAACAATAAAAAGCAGTCCTCACACTAATGATACAACCAAGGCAAAAGACCAAACAATCAAAAGCAACAAGAAACACCACCGCAGCACCACCTCGCAGCACCACCACCTCTCGCAGCACCACCACCACGACACCGATTTGGCCTGGCCCTCTTGACCCATTGATTTAGCTCCTCAGCCTGAACGTGCTTTGTCCCCATCTCGTAGCACCACCACGACACCGAAAAACTTGAAATCTGCGGTGACCACTTCGGCTGCAGATCTGGTGGTTGGAGGCGACGGTTCTTGACCCATTGATTTAGCTCCTCAGCCTGAACGTGCTTTGTCCCCATCTCGCAGCACCACCACGACACCGAAAAACTTGAAATCTACGGTGACCACTTCGGCTGCAGATCTGGTAGTTGGAGGCGACGGTTCAACCGATGACCACTCCGGCGGCAATTTGCAGCGGTGCGAAAGAAGATTGAAGACCCCCGGTGGTGGAAGAAGGTAGTGGCTACCCCGGCGTCGTCCTTGATTGGCAAGCGGCGACAGTGCTATCGCCTATTGGAACCAGAGAGAAAAGAGAATGATGAAAGAGTGAAGGGTTTTGTTTTTCTTTTACAATTGTAATCCGCTACATTATGTAGCGGACCAATGGGTTGAGGGGCAGTATTGTAAAAAAATGGTCCGCTACATAATGTAGCGGACGAACTTAAACAAAAGGCAAAAAAAAGATCTGAACCGCCCACAAATCGCGCGTGGACGGTCAGATCGCGCTAGCAACTTAACTCAGTTTGCTAGCGCTATCAATGGATCAGCTCCCATATATATATATATATATATATATATATATATATATATATATATATATATATATATATATATATATATATATATATATATGAACTGTTGGAACAAAGTGATTTTACCGCACATACTGTTATGTCTTTGTCAGTGACATAATTATATCATTAAGTATAGGTGCATTTAGTTACAGAACCTCTAGCTGGGCTCCGCTGTTTGCTTGTTACATGTTGCTCACCGACCCCGTTACCGTGCCTTTGACAATTTCAAGATCAACGATCTTTAATTTCTTAAATCAAATGGTAACATCTGGAACATTTATTTTGTTTCACCATATGTCTATCTTCGAAGCTATGCACTGGATGTAATTGGGCGAAAGATATAGAAACAGACATGCAAGAATTTCACTCCTCCGACCAAACAAGAAGAGTTCACACATAAAAATATGTCATCCAGAGAGCTTACAACAATTCAACTTTAAGCAAATAAAGCAACTAAGAGTCGAAGCTCAAGAAAAATAGATAAGATAATACCTTTTTTATCAGGCAGGCATGATACTTCCGACCCGCATGCGGCCCACTTTTCTCGGTGTTTACACGACAAGCTCCAGCGCCACAACGGCAAATTGGGACGTTTACCAGTTTCACATCCTCAGCCCACTTAAAGTACTCGCACTTCAATAAGAAAGATAAATTCCACTTATCACCATCCAAACAGAAAGGAAAGATAAAATAGAGTTTCCTTAACTTTTTAACAAAGTTCACATATCTCAAATTGAACACCAAATAAGGATTTACCTTCGTCAAAGAAACTTACACTTCAATAATATCAGTGTTTACAACCTTTCAATCACTTTGTCACAATCAGGTTTGACCAGGTAAAGTACCGAAATATCTCAATTCATTACAAAGACTTTTAGCATCTTCTACCGAAACACTAAACATTTTGGTCATTTTTAATCTAACAGAAAAACCAATCCGAGCTGCACACCCAGGGATGACAATGTGCCCTAATGCAACACAGCACAAAGGTTAATTAAAAGATTTAACTAAAACAACGCAATGTTGGTCGCGTTATACCTGCGTTTTTAGCAAAGAGTCAGTTTGAGGTTGCTTCTACTTTTAGAAAGCAATTTGTTTTCCCCTTTTGTTTTTGGATGTCTAAGATGGTGATAGAAACTTCAAAACTACATTTGAGACTCTTAAACACAACGTCAAGAAAGCCCAAAGCGCTTAATCTCATACTTAGGAATTGGCTAAAAAATCAAGAAATCACTTATAGTGGAACGGAGTTAAGTACTAAAAGGTAAAAGCATAAGTGGGTAAATGAACTTACGGACTTAGTGGGACAAGTGAAGAAATTGCGATCAGGGTTCTTGGGGGAATGAGAGGTCTGAGGCTCGCAGGGTACGCCGCAACGTGGGCACACAACGCAGAGCTTATAATACCTGCCGTCGGAGCCTCGAACTGGTGAAGGACTGGCTGGCTCTTTGGGTTTGCTTGTTGGGCAGTTCTCGGCCCAGTGACCTTGCATTTTGCAGCGGAAGCAAGTGTCTTTCTCATGGCTTCGAGGGTGAACGGCCCGATTTTGCTGCTGTCGTTGTGGGGAGCTGAAATTTTGCTGGTTCTTGCACTGAGACGCCATCAGTGGGAATTTTAACACTGTTGAATGTGTGTAGAAAGAGAGGACATTGCACTTACTTAAGAGGAAAGTCGCTTTGAGTAAAGCAGGTCAATAATCAACATGATACTTTCACTCTTTCCAGGTCAGGATCCTAACGCAGTCGGCGGAAAATTTAACCGTTACTTGCTCTCTCTTCTTCTTTATCTTTTTCACGAAACCTTTTGCTTTCCCACTCCATGGCCACCCACTCGACTACCCCCACCTCACCCATCCAAAAAGCCCATTTATACAAAGTTCTGTGACCCACTACTCACACAACCATGCATTCCAAATGTTCTTCCTTTTGAATTGGCCTTTGCGCAAGTCGGCGCATATAATTGATTAATTTGGTACAAGTGATGGATGATGAATTACCTAGAAATGGGGGGGATTCATGAGGAGAGGGTTTCAACATTTTGGTTCGTGGGTTTGATTCATGGGTATTGCAACTGATATACTTCATGGGGAGTTGGTTGTTCATGTCTCCACTCCACTCCACTCACCTCACCAACTCTTCTCTTTTATTTATGTGGGAGATTAAAGTGATCCACGTGACCATTTTCAGATTGTAATTATTAAGCAAATCTCCAGTATTTAGTTGTGATTGTAGGTAGCTTATTTCTGATAATTTACAGGGAAATTACGGAAAATTACAACTTAAGTGATGAATGGAAGTTTGTATAACCAGTTTTTCTAAAGCATAAAGGTTTCTAGCCTAACATTTTTGATGCATTTGATTTTCATCATAAACAGACTTTCATAGGCTAGAGAGCTCTCTTACTTATCAAAATTCATAACACATTCATAAGAAAGGGTGACCTAGATTTAAACACCCAAGTAATTCGTGAGGCATAAAGATTTGGTGAAGAAGCTATACGTTCGTGAATTCATTTGGATCGTCAAGAAATAACAACAATACTTGATCAATCATGGCTGGAAGTAAGTCTTCAGTGCTTTTTTATATTCTTTTCTTTTCATGATAATGTTAACGGTTAGTATCAGAACCACTCTTGACCATATTGATTTTACATTATTATTTTCTAATTACTTATACGGAGATATTTTAATGGATCAAGTTTTAGTTACCACATGTACTATTTTTTTTGCATCAATTTAGTTGTATTGTTAATGCCTAAGAATTTTTAAAAAAAAATTAGAACTGCTTGTTGGAGTTTTGATGGCCTTATCTTTAAGTTGTAATCGTTTATCTAGAAAGTTTATAATAGGCTCATTAGATGTAATTGCTTATTTTTAGATATCATATATTAGGTCTATTTTGATATGTTGTAATTGTTGGTTATGCCGAGTTTTCAAGGCATTTGATATAAAAGGTCATGAGAACTTCATCGGTTTGTTATGGTTATTATTATCATGCATTTAGAGCCAAGCCTTGGTCCATTAACTTTTTTTTGTTAGCCTTAAGAAAGATTCTCCATATATGTTTTGTTTCTTAGATTAAGTTGCAATTTTTTTTTATCGATCATTCTTTTGAATATCATTGTAAGTGTTGCAGTATCGGTTTATGGTATTATAAGGATTTGTTAAGGGGTAATGCCATTTGTAAAGTTAGGAACATTAACGTGCTTTTTAAAGTAACCACAACATTTTAATTCACCTTGATGTGTAAATTTTTATTTTTCAATCGCATCAAGTTAATTTTCTCTTTTGTTGAATAAATAGCATCTCAAGTTGTATTAAACTATATATGAAATAATCATTGGCCCTACAGGAAATGATTATACTTTTATGATTTAATAGAATAAGATAGTGAAAAGAGGGTTTTACGCCCACAAGTAAGAAGAATCTTTTATTTTTAATGCCTAAAACAACTAGACTTACCGTCCAATATCAGATCTAATGCATGATGCAACCTCTACTGACAGGAAAAAATGGATATTGATTATGCATACAACATTAGTTGATTCATGCTTATAGTTGATGCTTCAAAAATAAAGATTATTTGGTCTCAATTTAATATTGCAAGATAGTTAATTCGTTGATGAATTTTGAATCATCTCATATTCCATTGCCAAATGGTGATAACTTTTCGGAATTGAAAGTCAAAATTTCTCTTGACATTAAGGTCCATAAATTTAGATTTGGCAATTCGTGTGGATGAACCACCCGTCCCAATGGAATTAAGTTTTGCCAAGAAAAATAGGGCATATGAGAGGTGGGAGCGGTCAACCGCCTAAGTGATGCCCATTAGGTCTCATAAATAAAAGTATTAGAGGTTCTATCCCTAATTCTTATAAGATTAAAGACTTCCTAAAGGTTATTGAAGAACAATTTGTGAGGTCTCTAATAAGGCACTGACAAGTACCCTAATAAAAAGACTTTGTTATTATTTTTAAAAAGGCACGACAATTCAAAAGGTGTGCATGAGCATTACCCGAAAATGAGGGACATTGCAACTCAACTTAAGCCCTTAGAGATAGAGATTTCTGAGACATTTCTTATTCACTTTATCCTTGACTCTCTTCTGTTATAGTATGGACCTTTCAAAATTTCTTAAATCACACATAAAGATAAATGGTCAATTATTTTTTACTATTTGTATTTAAGAGGAAGAAAGACTTAAGCATGAGAATCTCAAAAGTGTTCATCTAGTGACTCATGGAAAGAAAACATAACAAGGGTAAAGGTGTCCTCGGGTCGATAAAGAAAGCAAAAGGTCATTCAAGAGGATGGGGAACAAAATTGTTTTTTATTTTTATTTTTTGCAAAAAAGGGACACGTGAAGAAACAATACCTTATAAGAAACGGCTCGAATAGAAATGTATTTATTCTCTCTTGTGTGTTACTAATCCAATTTGGTTAGTTGTCACCATAATACTTGGGGGATTGATTCGAGTGCTTCAATTCATGTTGCCAATAACATGCAAGGTTTCCTCAGCCTTGGGCAGGTAATACGCAGTGAATAAGGCATCTATTGAGGAAATGGGATACCTTCACATGTGCATGATGACAAATATCTCAATCATCTAACGTATGAAAACAAATATGTCGAAACCGTAGGCTTTGCACCTAGTCACAAGAATTATATTTTTTTAATGATGGGTTTTCCCACTCTTTATGCACCCGTTCACTTATTATTGATTGACTAATAACTGTTACTAAAAATGAGAATTAGCAACAAAAAGAAAAGCGTACAAGTTAGTAAAGATAGCATTTTTTATAAATTAGTAGTTGCACGAGTTCAAAAGTGAATGAAAAAGAAAAGAATAGAATTTCGCTGTTGACGATGGAGCAGCTTCTTCCTGCTACCTTGCCACTTTGGTAGCTTCTAAGTGGTCCCCCTGTCCGGCCATTATCTTCATCCCACATAAGCAGCCTTGCTTCAGTTAATGGAAGAATGCCGTCAAACAGCACATCCCTAATTTATCGACTGATTTTAGGTAATGAGAAGCTAATATGAGGTAGGTCTCTCTCTCTCTCTCTCTCTCTCTCTCGGGGCATCAAAATTTCATCCAAACATCAGTAAAATTTTGTTTAGTGAATAATTTTTGTAAGTTGGAAATGCAAGGGAAATTGGTGTTCATTTATTTCCTTCCCATTCACTATATATAACAGAAGCCCACTCTCCCAATCTAAATATCTAATTGTCTGTGGGCAACGCCCCTAAGGGCATTTATGTGAGCTTTGCACTCCATCAGTCCTCAAGGGCATGTAAGAGAACTCTACGTTGCATTAGCCCCCAAGGGCATTTAAGTGAGCTTTGGGCTCCATTAGCCCCAAAGGGCGCACGAGAACTCTAAGTTTCATCAAACCCGCAAGGGTACTTACATGAGCTTAGTGCTCCATCAGCCCCCAAGGGCCGTCCTTCAAGGGACAAACACTCTCAGAGGTGACAGGATAGAGCTCAAGTTTTATCTGAACAGTTTAGATACAGCTCTAACCCATGAAATGGCAAAGTACTTTGTGGGACTTCATCACCTTACCATTCTTTGTCACTTCAAAACCCAGCCAAGCATGAGTGTGAGGTTTCATTGCCAACTCTTAGCTAATAATAAGAGTTCGCGTTAAAGTAAAACGCAAGCATGATGTGGTCAGTCCAAGCTAAAGAACACACACTTGCACAAAACAAACACCTTCCAACTGAGAGATGAAAACTACATCGTCAAGTGAAACCCTTCAAGGGGACATTTAAACACTTAGACAAATATTACAAGCACATGCAACAACTTGCATGCATAACTTTGTGTCCTCTCCCCAGAAAGGCTACCATGGGGCACAGCTCCTAAAGGATCTCAAGATCCCATGATTCTTCTCAAAGACAATTTCCAATAGTCTGTTTAGGCAAAATTCTAAGACCTGGCTTTCAAGAGCTAAAGTTCTAACACCCTACTTGAGCAAAGTTCCATGGCTTAAAATTCCAAGAGCTTAAGTCTAAGCACATGGAGTAGAGAAATATTATTTATCCCTACAAGCGGATGAAAGATCTCTTACGAATCTAATGTACGTCTCAAGACACCTGGTATAACTTCCTTAGCCAAACATTTTGGCTGAGAAAGTGGGGGGACTTATGATTTGACTCAAATATAAACTCTTAATAATTAGGAGACACCCGGCATTCCCAGTCAAAATGAGTCAAATTACCTTATTAATAATTAACGATTCTAAAAGAAATCTAATGGGATCCTTAAAGATCGTGACGTAATGCTTAAAGATCCTAATGCCATCGTAACATATCTAGCCCAGAGCTTAATCCTACTAGGGATCTTCTATCTTCAGCTATATAAAGGGGGCTACTCTCATGTACAATCACACACACAGACACACAATCTTTTCATGCTTTTCTAGAGTTCTTTCCTGTAATTGCACTCTGTCTTTAAGCATCAAAGAGTTCTTTGTCAGAAATTCCACCCGGCGGTCCCTCATTTTCTATCTTACAGATTATCGTTCCAAGTTAGGATCCCGGAGAATATTTTTAGCAGCAGTAGTAAGGATAAGCGAGTAATTCAAGGTTATGTGAATCACTATTCGAATATAGTTAAATAGGTGCTTGAGGTGTTCAATCCATGGGACAGAGATAGGTTCACCGATAACGTGCCTAAATCTTTGACAAAGTCATGGTACTTGGTGTCACTAGGTATAGGCCCAACTTTAACCCATATGTCAGCAACGAGAAAGCGAACATTGCTTGAAATCTCCTACTGCAATGATTGAAAGACAAGAAGAGCACCCCGCGTTGTCCGTTGTGAATAACCAAATTTGTAAGAGTTAACTACATGGTTGACCACTGTACTATAACCCAAATTTCACTTTGACCACTGAACTTCGATTTGTGTCAAAGTGACCATTTGACTCTTTAATTGATCTCAATTAAGTCATTCCGTCAATTTTGGCCGGTTAACTGCCCATGTGCGAGGCACGTGGAGCTTAAATTAGGGGCAAAATCGTCAAAACATAGAGAATATTGGTTCTCTTTTACTTTTCTAATTTTCTTTCTCTGTATCTCTTCTTTCTCCTCCAATCCCCACTACCCACCACCTTATCCAACCACCAAAACTACCCAACCTCTAACAGCCATCACCGTCTAACCACTGCCACAACCACTAGCCCTTACCCAAAAGCAGGGCCCCCAATTTCTTTAGAAACCCTAAATCTGAAATTGCCGCCGGCACTCCCCCCTCCCCCGCCGCCGGCAGCCTCCCTCGCCCCCACCACGCCGGCAGCCTCTTCCCACACCACCCCACCATACCAGTAAGCTCGTCGCCCACCCACACCGCCTGCAATCCCTTCGCAAACCCACGCCACCGACAATTCCTTCGCAAATCCACACCGCAGGAGAGAGATCGGAGATATGGCAAGGTTCTCAGTTGGGCGAGAAGACGGGAAGGACCCAGCAGCTCTAGGCCCAAACGAATCAGGACCAACGTAACTTTTATCAGGTGACGACTGAACCCACACCTACACTACCAATGCTCCATCAAGGCAGCCCCAACAGACGATGAATTAGTCAAAAAATTGGAGGAGGTACACTCCGAAGGCCATGAAGAAGAAGAGGAAGAGCAGTCTGATGACCAAAATGACAGCCAAAACGACGACGGAAAAGGAGCACCTGATTGACGGTCAACGACATCTTAAGCCGTCGATTGAAACTCCTCCTCCAGCCAGTGACAGTGAACCAGCACTGGAAAGCCTACCGTCGACATTGCCGAAAAAATGGAGTAATACAGATCTGTTCTTATGAACCTAATAAATGGTGTAATACAAATGGAGTAATGGTTATAGGTGCTGTGGTGGTGGTGGTTGGTATAGGCAGGTTTGTTGATGATTGTGGTTACAGCTGGTGTGGTGATGGGGTACTTGTGCTGTGAGGGAGAGGTGGCAATTGGGTTGGTAGTGTTTGGAAATGGGTCTGTTTTAGAGAGAGAGTCAAGAGGATTGTAGAAAAAAACGGGAGTTAGCTGGTTATGTTTGGTAGTTGGTGGTGGATGTGTGGCTATGCTTGGTGGTTGGTGGTGGTGTTGGGTTAGTGGTGGTGGTGGTTAGTGGTGGTGTTGGGCTGGAAGGCAAATATGGACAGAAGAAAGAAAAAGATATTAGATTGACAAATTTACCCCCGAATGAAGTCATTTAAGGGACTTGGGCTTGACAGAACCTAACGGAATGACTTAATTGAGATCAATTAAAGAGTTCAATGGTCACTTTGACACAAATTAAAGTTCAGTGATCAAAGTGAAATTTGGGTTATAGTACAGTGGTCAATCACGTAGTTAACTCAATTTGTCATGTACTACGGAGGGAATTGGAACATAATCACTTAATTAATTAGGGAAACCCTAGTTTTGCTGATACAGATCTAGCGATTGTTGATAAAGGTGTAAAGAAGGCATCTCAATCTTTAATTTTCCCAGCTAGGTAACAAGAGAGGAAATCTCCTTTAGTCTGAGCAAACTATGAGTTTTGTTAAATGACCAGGCTTTGTCTACCGTAAAGGGGTGTGGGTGGATAGAGAAGGTTGGGTGGATCATGGCCAGCAATAGCATGATCAGAGCAAGAGAAAGAGGAATATCAACCTGGAAAGAACCGGACTCAAGATGGAAGTAAAGGATGCTGGGAGGGATGAAGGGTTAAGGATGAAGATGTTATATCATTCTTCAAAGTGCTTCAATGATCAAGTGCTTTGAGCATGAAAAGGATGAAATGGGTAAGTATATGTCCTTTGTTGGCATTTTAAAAATTACAATACATTGAATTAAGCAAAACCTGTATAAAGCATATACTATGTTATAACTCAAGAGATATCTATTACATATCTTTTAAATTCTTCGACTGACAGTAGCATTTTGAAAGTTGATGGAATTGACTGAGATAACCCTTAAACTCAAGTCGTTCACGAATATTTCTATTTTCGCTAATATTTTATAGATTTGTAAGTGCTTAGACCGGGGGGGATTTGTTTTGCATTGTTGGAAGTGTACGTGGGCTGCCTCAGGTAATAAGCATTAATAATTCTGTTTTCATTTTGGCTAAAATTTAAAGAATTTGACTGCTTAGTTGAATTTTTTTTCACATTTCCAAACAACAATAAATTCGGTAAGCCCCATTGGTTTTACATTCCATTAAATATTTATATTTGTAAAGTTCAAACCTTGCGAAAAAATGAAATAATTTCACAGTGTATTTGGTTTGATTGATTTAGAGGTAATTTAAATGTACACTAGACCTAGAATTCTTCACCTAGAAAGTAAAAATTTTCGCTAAAAGAAGTGACATAGGTAAAAATAAACTATATCGTAGTTAAACACTTACATTTCACTTTTTACAGCACCAGTGTGGCTAGTGCGTCCACTCTGTTCACGCCCTCCCTAAAAAGGATGTGTTCATAATTTGCTATTCATGCCTTATTTTTGCAAGGTAATATCGATCTCTAAGGGCATAACGGAGATGACATAGAAGTTAAAGTACTCACTTATCGATCATATATGGATGATAGGGTGATTGCTTCAAATTTCGAACAACTTTTAAGTTATTTTGTTTATTTAATCATAATCCATTTACCAAGAAATTAAATGGGTTCGCATTAATCATCAAAGGCGCCACCAAATGAAACCGATCGGAATGAATTGATAAAGCAGGAGAGACAAGATGACGTGACTCACTCTGAACTCTCAAGTCTTGATAGAAAAAATCAGAAACATAGATGTTATAAATGAGTTCAATATAACAAATCAAAATATAAAGTTAAAAAGAACTAAGCAAATGTTGATGAAGAGGAGACCAGAACTTCATTCTTGCGCACAATCCTGAGCCTCTTCACACAATCTACAAACTCCCTGTCCATAATCATCAGAAAGTTGAAGGTAAATGTATCAAATTTAAGATCAAGTACAAGGCATGATCGAGAACTACATAAACTTACTTCCATGGGACATCACCAACAATCCTCCACTGCTCATTTCTGTCCTTGTAAAACAAGGAGAACTGAGAGCCAACCTGGAACAGCCGTAAAGCCCATATGGATTGTCTTCCTAGCCAACAAAAGAAATTCACCTTAGATTTTACTCAGTTACTTATAGTATTGAACTCCATTGATTCCTCTTAAGAAGACATATTTACTTTTTCTAGTACGTCTCAGAACAATAGATTGACTTGCGTTTTAGTATTAAACGACGAAAGTCATGACCTAAGCGGCTAGAGTGAAGCACGAAGTAAGAAAATTATATTTAATAATGTCTTTTTTAAAGAGGCAGAACGGGTATTAGACAAAGCCTGCAAGGTGTATAGCACCTACCAAACATGTCTTCGAGTTGAATTGCAAGGCTCGAGTAATCTGTATGATCAAGAATGCAAACTTTCCGACCAACAATTACTCCTTCCATGTTAACCTTCACGTAAGCCCAGCGTTCTTTGCTTTGAACTCCCTCAGTTTCGTCAGCAAAATCCTCGGTGCATTTTCTTGGAAAAGCGAAATCCGAACCTTTCAGCTGGGGTTGCCACTGGTGCCAGCCTAGAAAGTCCCCATAATCACCTGAGCTTGAAAAAGATTCAGGTGTCAGTTTGGTGGAGCTTAATCCATGAATCTTCCAAAAGTATTTGTTGCAAATTCGTAACTGTAGGATTCAGCAAAAAGGAAGTACTAATCTAGTAATTGCTGGCAACTATTTAAAAAAGAAAATTTGAAACTAGAAGACGTATACCATGCCCAGTTGGATGGTACGCTTCTGGTTGCAAAGCTCTGAGACTAAGGCCCAAGTCAACTGTACTACCATCTGCCTTGCCTTGATAGTACACTGAGGGAAGAGTTGTATGGTTAAGAAGGTTGCCTGATGTGTTTGAATCCATGGAGCTCACAATGCCCTAGCAACTAACTCTATATCTGCCTCAGCCTGGACACCTGGGGTACATTGATAATGCACTAAATTGACACCCTATATAAACCCTTGTGTGGAATAGGATTGGGGGGTAGGGTTGGGTCATGCACTCATAGAAAAAGTTAGAATGTGAAGGTGTGTCTGGAGCTTAATTTTTTTAATATCTTTATTTTTTTTTGGGATTAATATCACCGACTTATGTAAAGAAATTGAAAATGTTACGTTTGTTGAGTGATCTTCGATATAAAGGATGATGTTACAACGTCAGTGTACGCCTGTTAAATCAAGTAATACAAGTACAAACTGTTGGCAGATCGGAGGTTGACCGCGTTCATCTACTCCCTTGTGTACTCGAACGTGTGCGCTGGCTGCTGTGCCAGGATTATAAAGAAATAAAGTGGCACCCTTACTAACAGCAATTGCTTTTGGTGCAGTGGTAAGCGTTTGATCCTAACAATTGGTATCAGAGCAAGTCACGGGTTTGAGTCTCCCGGGGTGTATCTGGGGAAGGGATTGTTGGCAGATCGGAGGTTGATTGCGTCCATCTACTCCCTTGTGTACTCGACCTTGTGCGCTGGCTGTTGTGCTAGGATTATAAAGAAATAAAGTTGCGCCCTTACTAACAACAATTGCTTTTGGTGCAGTGGTAAGCGTTTGATCATAACACAAACTTACTCAAGAAAACAGTACTCTTTTCAACCGTGATACCATCGTTATCCCTCGTAGTGGTATAGCTAAAGTTCGGCCTTTTGCGTTCAGCATTGCAAGATTGTACATAATGCTATTGAGGATGTACATTTACTTGTCTTTGGTTGTGGCAATTTCGAGAATGAAGCCAAAGGATTGTAGCAGATATTGAAGTACGAGTAGGGGAAATGGAAGACAAGAATGCCTTTATCCCATCACCTATCATTGAGTGGTAGTTAATGAATTCTGCCACCTTTAACATGCAAAAACTATAAGAGGAAGAAAGAACCAGAAGAACGGGGATGGGCAGAACTGACCCAATTACAAGTTGATTTGTATTTTGCTTCCCAGCATTACTACAAGGACCCTTCTATTCAGGTTCAAATCTGACAGTGATCTGTGGCAAGCCAAAAAGCTAGTATGACCAGGATTGAAGATTAAATAACTCTTAGAGCCTATTTCATTTGCAAATATGTAAATATCATATATCATTGTCGACGTGAATACATAATTTTAGCATAATGCTAAGTGAGTAATATTGAAAAATTATGAATTTTTTTTGTGTTCCTGCAATATTCTTGTTCTACGCAGCCCGTAACTCTTCTCTTCTCAATAATTTTCACCTTTTTGATAGTTTACTTTATAACTTTCTATTTTTTGGGGATTTTCTTGAAGCACAAGTGTTTTCACAACAACCGTTGAGAATTGTAAAGTAAAATAAATGCTAGCTTTTGTTTTCCTCATTTCTTTGGTTAGAAAAAAGTGTTAGAAAAAGGAATTTAATAAATAAAGGTATGATAATAAACACCAAACAGACACTTCACACCAGAAGTGATTCTCTGTCTGCGTCCTTGTCCAAGCCCCACTTGTGGCCAAAGATCCCTGGACAGACTCTTGACACACCTTCATGGCCAGAATGCGACATACAATCAGGAATAAAGTCACAAGAGTGTGGTGACCGAAAAAGAAAAACAGGAGACCGTGACAAATGTCTAGACTTTCATATGTTTGTTGCCAGGAATAGGTCTGTTATAGGAGTCCTATCTATATATATACACACATATATGTATATATATATGTGTGAAATGGTTTTCAAGCGGTTTACTTAGAAGAGAAGGATAAGGTTCGACTACCATTGAGATTCTGCCGTGAGATTTAAATGACAAGTTCCGGTCACCTCAGAGTCAAAATCATTTGTAATCCTTATACCGTAGTATTAGGTTACAGAATATTACAGCCACCCATAATCTTGCGTCCGGCCCCCAGACCTTGAGTCATTATTCCATTAGGGTTTTAATGCCAATTTTACATAAAGGGACCTCTAGATACGCAAATAAACAAGTAATCATACACAAACACCTTTATTTGTCTCGTTGCTTTTTCGAAAATTTATTTCTGTAGGTATACTCTGACTTTAGCATCGAAGCGTAGGAACCTACTTGCGTTAACTCCTTTTCTCTTTTGCAGATGTTGATACTCAACTATGATTCACGATCTGTTTTTAATAACAATAGATTGGTGTCATTTGTGAGACCGCGTCAGAATTCATGTAAACCACACTAGTTCTAGTCAATAGCAAACACTACGACCAGACCGTTCTCGCCATCACTAGTCTAGTCAAAATATCGCACTAACTGTTCACGCAACGATGTATGCTTTTGCAGGTCAACAGTCATGCAAGTATCAGTGGATACATGATTAGATCTGAATTCCTTGAGTCCCAGATCTGATCCATGCTCAAGTCATGATCTCCATAGATGTCAAATCTTTTTCATTTAGATCCAGCCAGCCAAACCCGATTCAAAATTTTTGTCAATTCATGCTTAATTATATGATTTTTGCAGGTAACATATGCAAGTATCAGTGGATACATGATTTAATTCCTTGAGTCCCAGATCTATCCACTCTTTCTCATAGATGTCAAATCTTTTTCAAAAGCCAGCCAAACCTGATTCAAAATTTTTGTCAATTTACTTAATATATATTGTGCAAGAAAAGAACGAGTCTTTTTAAAATACGTTAGTCCTTTTAGTTCAACGACACTGAAAGTAGATAATTTGGACGAGTTATTTAATTATACTACCTCAATGTGCGATCTTTGCCTGACATTTGGTTATTTTTTCTTTTTCACCTTGTCAGAGCTCTTCACACAACATGAAAGTACTCGTAGACAAGGCCAACAAGTATAATCAAGCAGAAGAATATCTCGAAGCACATTCGGCCCGGGCCATAGACAAGAACAAAGACCAAGGAAAATGACCACGAGATGACAATAACCCTACAAATGGTAATACCTTCAAGCTCCGAAGATGTAATAAATGGCACCCCAATGAGCCACTCATTGACGTGAAAAATTTGACCCTGTTAAACAACCATCCTTCTCGAATTTTACATGCAATTCGAGATAAGGAAAATCTCCAATGGCCGGATAAAATAAGTCCACATTGGTAAGAACTCAAGAATATTTGATTCGCTTCCTCAAACTAGGAAGGTATAACTTATTGAGTCACTGAAAGGCTAAGGAAATTTCTTCACAAGATCAACTGCGGTAACACTAAGGTACGATCACATTCTTTGATGTAATTTAACTAAGCTATGAACAATGCACCTGTATACTGAAAGTTGCTTAGATTGGGTCAAAGGGAATACAAACATGGGGTGTCAACTCAAACATTCAACAGATGATTCTTTTAATTTAAACTCTAAGACATGGCTCTCATAAACACATTACAATTCGAGTGCTCCAAAGACTCAATGAAGGCTCCTACAAACTACAAGTTGTCATATGCAATAGCTTGACTAAGTTTGATGGAATGCAGCCAGTCATCACCTCAACTTCATCCCCAAAGGCATTTCATGAGACCTATGTTCACTTCTTCCTCAAGGGTTGATCTCACAAGCTAAAGCTCTTAGAAGGCTTGTCCTTACTCTAAGCCTGGAGAGGAGTATGCATTATGTGGGAAGTCAATAAGCCCATTATCCTTTCCTTTTCTCAAAAACCTCCTAGCAAAGTACTAGATGGGATTTACTAACTCTCAGCTGATGATATGAGTTCGAGTAAGTTAACATGTACAAGCACATGCAATGATTTGCATACCCAAAGCTTTGCATGCTCCTCGTAGATAATCAGAACAAAAATGACCTCTATATCTAGAGGCCACAAGGTGGCATCTCTTTTTAAGGTCTCATGATACATAGATTTGTCTTCACAATAACAAGTTCGGGCAGAGCACCCGAAGAGATCTCCCATGCAACTTGCCCAACCAAGTATCTAAGAGACTTGTCTTCACAAAGATAGATCTTACGAGCCCCTCGCTGAAGCAAGTTAGCTCAAAAACTTGTCTTCACAGAGGCAGTCCAGCCAGAGTTCCCAACAAGAGCTCACATCCAATTTGCCCAAGCAAGTTAGCTCAAAGAATTGTCTTCACAAAAACAAGTCCGACTAGGCTCCCATGTAACTTTCCCAACTAAGTTAGCTCAAAGAGTTCTTTTCACAAAGATTAATTGTTCCAAAGCTCCCAAGCACTGTGCCCAAGCAAGTCAGCTTAAAGACTTGCCTTCACAAAGACATGTCCGAGCAGAGCTCCCATGCAACTTGCCCAAGAAAATTAGCTCAAATACGTGTCTTCACAAAAACAAGTCCAACCAGAGCTCCCTTGTAGAGTTCAAAGGAGATTACCCGAACAAAGCTCTTATGTAGAACGTAAACGAGTTGCCGAAGCAAAGCTACCATCCAGAGTTCTCGTGCAGAGCCCAAAAGTGATCTCCAGAGCAGGGCTCCCAAGCAAAGCTCCTGTGCAGAGTTCAAAGAAGTTTGTTCAAGAAAAGCTCATGTACACATCACCCATATAGAATTTAAAAGAGTTTTCCCAAGCAATGCTCCCGGCTAGGGCTCCTAACCAACTCTTCGTCTTACCAAAGCTCAAAAGTAGGTCGTCCGAGTGAAGTTAGATTTAGGAAACCTAACTGAGTTCTTCTGAAGAAAAGGAGTTTTTCTATGAATAGATCTCGGGAAACTACCAAAAAAAAACCTCAAATGAATGTTGGGCAAAAATAATGGGATTTTAGTGCTTTGAAGTCTTCAAAGATTATTTCTGCTCGAATGTTCATAAAGTGACCGAGTAGCCCACTAGCTAGACATCATCTCCCATGCGAGCGAGGTCAAATGTGAGGTCAAGGACTCAATCCCTCAGCGAGCAAATTAATTATTTCTTTTCGTGTAAAGGAATCCATCATTGTTAGGCCTGAAGACCACAGCTTCTGGAGCAAATCCAGCCCAATTTTGAAAACTCATTTTTAGCCTTAAAAAGTCCAAAAATCCCCCCCAAAAAAAACCAGTGCACTAGCTTGTTGTCATCTCCTCCAAGTGCGAGATGAAGGTTATAAACCCCCCCCCCCCCCCCCCCCTCCTCCTCCTCCTCCTCCTCCTCCCCCTCCCAACAAGCATCATGACCCTTTTCTATTTAGGCTTGCCGGACATCGGCCTGACCAAAGCAACCAGCCCGTATCTGAGCAAACCTCCCAGATAACGAATCCAGTCCAATTTAAAATTTTTAATATTTTTGCCAAAAAAAATTTCTAAAGTGCAAAGACAATCCCAAATAATGTTATGCTCTCTTTAGTCAACAAAAGAATTGAAAATCCAAATTTATATCGTCTACAAGCAAGCATAAAGCTTGTAGATAATATCACGCTTGTCTAAAGACATTCAATATACATTTTTTTAGCCAAATGCTTTGACTAAGAAATATGGGGGATTTATGATAAAGATAAAATTAAACTATCCATTAGATTCTGACAAATGGTTTACTTCACAAGTTTCGGTCAACTCCATATTTAAAATCGTAATATTAGGCTTAAACAGGCCCACTCATACAGGGTTATAATTCTATCAAGGCTTTAATGATGCCTAATCTATCTGATTTCTATCTTTCTCAGAGTTTTACTCCCCACCGGAACCACACTGGCAGTCACTTATTTTCTACATGCAAGCCTTGATTCTCAATTGTGGTTCCGATCTATTTTCTAGTAGCAACAGGTTATTACACGAAAATGGTTATAATCTCACAAATGCGGGACTATAATAATAGGCAAAGATTTTCTCTTATCAAACAGATTCTAGTTAAAGAATTTTCGCCGTAATACCCTTTTTAGTGGCAATAATTGAGGGCAAATGTCAGTACTGACTCTTCTTTTTAACCGTTAAGCTACACCAAGAGAAGAAAATTTGATATTTTTGCTCCAACTTTAAATTAGTCAGTTTAGAAAGCAAAAGTGGCGTCTAAAAGTGTCACTAAAAACTATTTTTCTAGTGAAAATATGTTCTAGGAAAAAAATTTGTGTTGTCATGCCGCGCCATAGAACTTTTCTGTAGCATAAATGGAAAAGGACAATAATGCCATTTATCCATTTAAAGGCATAAACAAAAAAA
Organism: Escallonia herrerae; assembly: GCA_033070095.1. Taxonomy (NCBI): domain Eukaryota; kingdom Viridiplantae; phylum Streptophyta; class Magnoliopsida; order Escalloniales; family Escalloniaceae; genus Escallonia; species Escallonia herrerae. The sequence goes on from JAVXUP010000140.1 coordinate 82,638, forward strand.
GACAATAATGCCCTTTTATCCATTTAAAACTTTAATCTATTAAGGGTAAGTAGGTAATTTGAGTTTGAATTTTACAAAAAAACCTAATTATTCACTTTCTTCTATAGCTGTCACCACCACCCGCAGTGTACAGCGGCTGCAAGGACAGCGAACACTCGGCGGTGGCGGTGACAGCCATAATGCCCAACGCGACAAGGAAGCGAGATGGCATTGAAATCACTGTTCCCTCCCCCCCCCCCCCCCACCAATTGTCCTTAAATGCCACCAGCAGTTCGTTAGATACCGCTAATAGTTCGTTGCTGCGGTGGTGGGACCTAAGGTGAAGGGGATTTTAATGGTGGGTGGGGCGGCCGTGAGGTACTGCCATGGTGGGTGAGATGGCCATAAGGGCTGCTCTGACATGATTGTAGAGACGATGGGGGATGGTGGTGGCATCAGGGGGAAGGTGGTGGCCAAGGGATGGTCGCGGTAGTGGGGGAAATTGTGGTGATGGTGAGAGATGGTCACGGCTGCTGGAGTAGGGTGGTGGTGGGCTAGGGAGAATGATAAAGGAACTACGACTAGGGTGATGAATTTAAAAAATGACTTTTTCCCGTTAATGAATAACACATGTGAGTTTTAAATAAAGGCATAATTGTCTTTTTATTCATTGCAATAGAAAAACTTTTTATGGCATAGCAATACAAAATACCTCCCTTATCATATCTACAACACGGTGCAACTGTATTTCTACAACCGGTGCAACTGTAATTGGCAATCATAGTTTTTCCAATAATATTTTGTCAATTATGGCAACGAAAAATTACCACCATGAATGTCAAAACTTTCATTCAAAAAATGCAAAAATTCCAATATACATGCAGGGCGCACTTTTTTATTCTTGGTCGACCGAAAGCAAGTAGGGGCTGTCCTACAAAGTAACAAGTTGTGTAAGTTACCAAGGAAGGGGAATTGGGCTCATTTTTGCAAATTACGTTTAACCTAGGATACCACTTGATTTAATGTTTTTGGAAGTATGAAAGTTAGTCTGATCAAATGAATGTTTGTGTTAGGACTAATTTTCTATTTACTTCTTAATTAGAGTATGTTTGGATGAGATTATTGAACTGGAGATTTCACTTTTCCAGAAGATTTAAAAATACATGACACAAAATTTTTTATTTGGATTATGATGAGATGAATTTACTAAATTTTAGTAGAGAGATTTGAAAAGGGGATTTGGCGTGCTAAAATTCCTGTACAAATAACTAGTACACAAATCCTTTTCACAAATGTAGGGATAAAATGACACTTTTTTGTCTCCATAATTTTAGTTATCTTCTTGCATAAAAAAGGAAACTCTCTCTCATTAGTTTGTATCCATATATCATTAAATTATGTGGGTTCAATTTTTCAGATATAAATCCACACATACAATACGCACTTCTACAAAACTACCCAAACATGAATCTGTATTTCCATAAATTTGTAAATCAACAAATTTTTAGATGAATGGATTTTGAAATCCAAGGTACTTTGAAATTCTTCATCCAAACACACTCCTTCTTGGTCATTTTTCGATTTTCTTTTTTTACTTTTATGGCTTTTTTGTACCTATTTGGTCCTTTTATTCATAGCATTTTAAACCTCTCGTCCATTTTCTAGGAAATTGTTAACAAAAAAAGTCATGTGCTAGTACGCAGCCAAACAACATAACTTACACCTTCTTTGATCTTCCAAAAACCTGAACCCGCAAACAACGCCTCGCAATAGCATTTGTGGCAGGTTTAGGGTTTCTCCAATGTTGGTGTTCCTGGAGCAGATCAGAAATCTGCCATCACCACCACGGCCATCACAACCATCTCATGGCCTATGCACTTTTTCCTTTGTTTTTTCTCATTTTCGACCTTACTTTTGACGTAATTAATCTGAAGATGTAAAATTTTAAACAAGGGCCATAGGGGAACTGTGATGTTTGGTTCTCAAATTAGGCTACTCTAAAGAAGGATATGCCCTCTGTTCTATTCTTAATTAGTAGTAGTAATTTTTAAGAAGGTCAAACGGGCACTACTTGAACTATTTTGTCAATACAGTGGACGGAAGATTTTGCCGGATCCAATATCTTTTGTGGAAGGCTAAACAGGTACTAAAAAAAAAAAAAGGAAAAGAGGCCCGGTGAGTTACGTGAGCAAATTAAAGGGGCAATTAGCTCAATAAATGTAATGTATTAAAGCAAATAGGTGACGTTATGTAACGCGGCAAATTTTATCGATTCCTTGCTCAGCCTATCGTAAATGGGTAAATTCGGACAATGATCTGCGAGCAATGAACGCGTCTTAGTTCTTTGACAAGGTGAGAGAACGTAACCGGGGATTTGTACGTAGGATGGTGAGCATTTTGTAAGAAAATGAATTAGTTAATTATGCTCACCAAGTATGGAAAAGCTGAATAAAATTAACTGGAAAACTATATATGTGGATTATCATCCAAATACAAGGGCATTCCTTAGAGTTATCTTTCAGCAATGATGTAAAGGTGCTATTATGAACTGTAATCTTCGTTAAACTTTTCCAAAAAATTGTATGTCATGACATGTTTGGTTCAGCTACTTGGCTCATTCGTTGTTTGCTAATCATCTAAAGCTCACCTATTCTTCAGTTTTGCATGGCGAGATTTCTACTACATGTGATTTGGATTCTTAAGAAGCTTTACTTATCTTTATTGTAAAAACTAATATGAAATACTGTTCTCGTAAAGAAAACTTATAGGATGGTGGCACTGAGGGTGAAAGGGCACAACTAACTAATCTACGCACTCTTAGAATGAGTAGAGCTAACAATAATGACGAGAGGAATAACCCTCAACTGACCGATCGACAGGGCAGTGGCTACTAATCAGAAGCCACCTCTAACCCTGCCCTCCCCTCCCCCAAAATTGTTGCAAAAAATGATTACGAGAGATGAATTGTTAAATTCAGGCCTTAGATTTGGATAAACCAAATGACCTTTTAACATGTTAGATAATATATATTAATATAGCAATTACTTTTTCTCTATGTTCTATGTCTAGAACATTTTAGAATTCTCGTAACTTATACATGATTCTCTTTTGTGTTTATGGTAGGATTTTTACCTGTATAAAGGCTTCATTATGCTCAGTTTTATAATATTCTATAATATAATTATATTTTCCTTCACCTTTTTTTATCATCGTATCAGAGTCATACGATCCGTTGGTTTGAGAGTCTTTCAACTATTTTTACAAACTCGGGCAGACAGCCTTTTGCCGTTTGCCCGGCCAATTCAAATGCTTTTGTTTCTTTTTATGCTCTTCTTTTTTTTTTTTTGAGTTTAGAATTTTGGTTTTTTCTTTCCTGCCTTTTTTATACAGTGATCTTTGCTTATACTGAAACCCTAGCCACCAACCACTCTTACTATTCATCCAACTCTAGCTTATCCCTTCCGCTAAAAAAAATGTTTCCTTCTTCAATTACCTCTGTCAAATTTCCTTCAGCCCAAAACACCCCCATAAGATTATGTTCCCTTCTCCGAGCACAACGCTGCCAACCATGCCACCATGCTTTCATTCGGTTCCTGCAATGGATCCTGCTCTTGTCTTGTTCTGACTCCTGCCTTGCTCTTAGTCTCCGGATCTCACCCCGAGACCTTTATGGTCGTCGGACCTCACCCTGGGACTCCTGCTTAGTTCTTAGTCTGCGAACCTCATCCTGGGACTCCTGCTCTTTTCATATTACTCGCCGGACCTCGCCTCAAGACCTTGATGGTTGTTGGACTTCACCCCAAGACTCCTGCTCTGCTCTTTCATCGCATGCTCTTGCTCTGCTCTGCTCTTGCATCTCTCTTAGTGCAACTAGTATCAAGACACCGCTCCGAACTTAACCTCCAAACTCAAACTTGTTTTTCTCTACCAACTTGAGTTTGAGGGGAGATGTTAGATGATATATATTATGTTCCCAACCTATTTTGGTCGCACCCAAAAGGCCCACTGGGGTTCCATTTTGCACGACACGTCCACACAAGCAACAGTCAATATTCAACGCTTCCAACCGGTCAAAGACATGCATGCCCAAGTCACGTGCACTTCTCACTTTTTCTACGTGATTTCGTCACTAAGAAACTCATTCTTGCGCTACGCCTCATCACGCTTCGACCGTCGCACTTAGCACGTCACCCATCGGCGCACCATGGCACTTGCCCAAGAAAGTTGGCCTTGGCCTTCCCCTTGGGGTCGGCCTCAGCCTTGGCCTTCCTCATGGGGTCAACCTCGGCCTCCCCTTGGGAGTCGGCCTTGGCCTACCCCTAAAGGTTGGCCTTGGCCTTCCCCCAAGGATTAGCCTTTGGCCTCCATACTTAACACCTTCACTTCTCTTCAAGGGACCATACATCGTCTGTGACCCTTGTCGTCTGTCGACCGGACGTCACTCTACAACCCAGTCGTCCAGACGTCATTCCGTGACCCTGTCACCCGAATGTCACTCCGCGACCCCATCGCCAGGACATCATCTCTGCGACCCCCCGTCGCCGGTCATCCGGACTTCTCATGTGCGCCATCTCCATAACCCCCATCGCCGGTGCCTTGGTGCCAACTCCGTGACCCCTGTCGCCCGCCCCCCCCCTCACGCCGTCTCCGCGACCCCCATCGCCTACTCCAGCATGCCAACTCCGCGACGCTCGTCCTCCGTCACCCAGGCGCCGTCCCTGCGACCCCCGTCCCAGGCATCCGGGCACCCCACTCAAACGCTCCACTGCACCATGCGTCGTGCCACTGATACAGTCGCACCCCTGGCTCCTTGTCACACTACTGTTCCCTCGGCACCTCACACACTTCGCCTCGCCCATGCGCCGCGCTACTGATACAGCTGCGCCCCCAGGCTCTATGTCACAATATTGTGTCCTAAGCACCATAAGCACTTCATCGCGCCCATACACCACAATCATGTTACATGCCCCCGGGCACCACACTCATTCACCATACCATGCGCCCCCGCAATGGATGTGGAACATGCTTCGACTACTCTCCAGAGTGTGCAGCATCCCGCAGAAATAGACGACTCCTCCGGGACACTATCTCTGCCAGGGAGCTTTTCAACTCCCCTTCCGCCACGTAGACTGCTCCTCTGGGATGCTACCTCGGCCAGTCGGGTAGACGGCTCCTTCAGGATGCTACCTTGACGAGGTCCAAGTGCTTCGGCACAAGGACTCACCTGCGGGGATAGGCGATTCCTCCGGGCCACTATCTTTGCCAGGGAGCTCTTCAACTCCCCTTCCACCAGGTAAACGGCTCCTCTGGGATGCTACCTCGGCCCGTTAGGTAAACGGTTCTTCCGGGATGCTACCTCGATGCGTTCCGAGTACTCTGGCACAAGGACTCACCCGCGAGATAAGTTAGCTCTCTAAGACACTATCTCTGTCAAGGAGCTTTTCAACTCCCCTTCTACCAGGTAGACAGCTCCTTTGGGATGCTACCTCGGCCTGCGGAATAAGCGACTCCTCAGGGACACTACCTCCGCTAGGGAGCTTTTCAACTCCCCTTCTGCCAGGTGGACGGCTCCTCCGGGATGCTACCTCTGCCCGTCGGGTAGACGGCTCTTCCGGGATGCTACCATGACGGGCTCCGAATGCTCCGGTACAAGGACTCACCTGCGGGATAGACGACTCCTCCGGAACACTATCTCCATCACGGTGTTTGCGTGACTGGCCTACATGCTCCGGCACTAGGGGCTTGCGTCGGCACCCCGATGGACTTTGACCCCGGGTCACTCCGAGATGGGAGTAGGTCTTTGGAGGGCATCACGCCTAGTCCACCTGGCAGTTGGGCATCGGGTCTTCCTTTTCGCTGTCAGGCCTATGGGACTCTGTAAGGGCTTGGATTGGTGGCTAGATCAAGGGGGCTCTCTGGCCACACCGACGCTGTGGGAGCCAATCTTTCCAGACAGACAGAGCGACGATGTGCGAGGCAGGCCGGGTGAATATGCAATTCGACAGTCCGTGGAGTATCTGAACTGTGGACCCCTCGATGACGTGTCACTCCCGGAGAGCACCACGTGTTGCATGATGAATCATCATCTCAACCTCTATAAATAGGGGTCTTGAGAATTCATTTGGTAGGATTCCCTCATTTGACATTTTTACCTTCTCACTCTAGAATCCTAGAGAGAAAAACATACAGGATCCTAACTCTGGACCCAAACATCGGACTGTGACTATCGTCGTATATTTGGATCACGCCATCGCCCTCGCAGCACTGCCACCCTCAAGCTCTATCTGGGAAGTCCTTGGTCTCTACGTACCCTTGCTCCATCCTTGTTGTGTCCCACATCAGCATACTTGGCATCTGACTCGGACTGCATTCCTTATGTCACCTCCACGTCAACTGCGAACCCACTTTCCTTAGCGTCATATTAATATGACAATTACCTTTTTCCTATGTCTAGAACATTTTAGAGTTCTCCTAACTTATACAGGATTCTCTTTTGTATTTATGATAAGATAGTTTTCTCTTATTTATATAAAGGTCTCATTGTACTTAATTTTATAATAATCTATAATATAATTATCTTTCCCTTCATCTTTTCTATCACAACCGATTCGATCTGACGCAGCCAATCATCCCTTCATAGTGGAAGTCATTCATGCTTCTCTTTCAGCATTTTCAAGATGCCTGCTTTTGACCCATAGATGGCTCCAGTGTCCCCCGGCTCATGATCATATCAGAGCCTTTATATCAAAGCTTTAAGTGCCAACAAGCTTTTCCATGAATAGTTTTATACGGTCAAGTTTTATTCCTTAACTCCTAAGCAAGGCAGTCATGACCTTGTCTCAAATCTAAAGCCCGGGTCCTCTATCTCTTTCACTCAGCTAACTCTAGCTCAATGTTGGAGGCACCATAACACCTCAGCTCGTCTCATGTTATTCTCTACTTGCTCAAGTCATTTGGTTCTGTGATGAGGCATTTTAGGTAGAGCACATAAATCAAGTTGTTGCCTTCGAATCGTAGCCATGACTGTTGGGGTAAGGAGCAATGCATTTGTCCAGGTCTTTGTTTGAAAACCCTCTTCATGACACGGCTGACTTCTTCAAACGGGTGGACAAGTACGTCCAAGTTGAGAAGTATATGTAAAACCTGGAAGCTTTGAAGGCGGTAAGAACCGAAAACAAAAGGAACAAGATGAGCCAAAAGCTTGGGATAGCACTCCAACCAAGAAACCTAACTAGAATGCATGCACTCTTCTTCGCGGGCATCTATTAACCATACATCCCTCAATGCTCCAATATCCTCAAACAAAATCAAGATTTTGACTTTATGCGTGGGTTGCATGTAAGATTATGACATTGAGAGACCTGCACCCGTATGGGAGATATCATGATGACCACAAGCATGAAACAAATGAGTTTTACCATCTCAAGGATAAGATAAAATGTCTGATTAAATAAGTCTGCCCCAATGAGTTTATCGTTGAGCCACACGTATTAAAGTTATGAAGATGACTTATAAGCATGAAGCAAATGAGTGTTATCATATCAAGGATACGATAGGCGTTCTAACCAAATGAGGCTACCGCAACGATTTCATCTTGGAGTCAATACAACGAAAGATGAGGATCACCTAGAGCAAATTGTAGTTATTGTTTGATATAAGGCAATAACTGGGGTTTGGGGGGGTGGCGCGCAATAGACACTAAAGTGAAAAAATAGTGGTGTTAAATGCACTTCACTCAAAGCAGTGAATTTCTTTTTTAACTCAGGCTTCAACTCTTGAACTTCGATGAGAAACAAAAGTAGCTTGGAATTCAAAAGCTACTCCTTCATGGTCTTAGCGCTTATGGGTTTAACTCTTGAATCATGAACCAAAGGCCTGTAATGGCTCCACCCCTCCACAAGTCCAAAGGTTGGGTTTAACCGCCACTTTCTTGGGTATGAGAAGAATCGGAGAGGAAGCTCCAGGTAAAAGTTCATACAACTCAAATGCCAACACTAGGAGAGGAAACTTTAATTGACACTGTTATGCCCCAGGTTCTTACACTGGGAGAGGAAACTCCGAGTGGCAGAGCTATGATTCCCGGAGCTAACACTAGGTGATCATCCTTCTAGATAGTGTGTTAAGCCAAAGGCATAACCCTCGGGTGAAAACACATTCTAGCCCTCAGCACAGGCTCAAGTTTATATGACGACACAGAGCCAAGTCGGTCAAACGCTAGTTCTCAAGAACCACTTGAACTGACTTGATCATCGAACTAGACTGAAATGGCAAATGCGAAGAGCGTATCCTTCCAAAGTAGACACCTAACCCACACTCAAGCCCTTAAAAGAAATGGTACTTAAAGTAAACTTTATCACCTGTTTGAGCTAGATAGCTTGGTGGTAAGAAAGGCCAGCAAGCCCAAAACTCATTTAATGTTCTTTGAACTCCATTAGAACAACAAAAAAAATTAAGTACGGTGAGCTTAACGCTGTGCTCGGGTGAGAAGCCCTACTAGATCTAAATTCTGGTAAGAAAACTCACAAATCAGTTGGAGTGAAAATTGCACAAATTTTTTAATAAAAGAAGAGCTACAAACTGTTGGATTGCCAATATACATGGGGTCCTAAATATCATAAAGAGGCATCTACTACTAATAATAACGAGTCATTGTGATACACACAATGCATATGTAAAAATAAAATTAATAGTACAAACTAAAAAATCACATATACGTATTTATTGTCATATTCAGTAAAATAAATCTTAAATTACAAAAAAAAAATAATAAGTTAGGCATACATGTCTAAACATGAGTTAGCAAATATTATTATCGTATTAAAGTTGGCTTTTAAATTTTACTTCTACTCCATTTTTTTATGAATCTTAATTTGTGAAAACTAAACATAATTTTATAGGTACTTACCTATCGATTAAGATTTTTATTTTATATCACTTTTAAAAAAAAATTTGAATGTCACTTGTCATCTTTATAAGCCGGTAGTTATGTAATACCAGATTTTTGACTTAATAAGTAGCATAGATAATACCATAAAAATTCTTCTGTCCTTGCAAGACCTTGTCCTCACGGTTGAATAGTAGGAAATGAGCCTGGAGAGAATGTGATGCAGCGCTGCAAGTGGAGGATAATGAACATGGAATCATTGTCATCCACGGGCCATTTTGTTCCCCCTTACAAGGAATTCACGGATCTGCAAACTGTTTCTTAATTTCTTCCTCACAAAAAATTGACGTGCCCACGGGAATGACTCCGCCCCGATCTCTGTACAAAGCAAGAACACGACAATTACCGTAGCTATATGGCAGATTTTCGGTAGCAAAGTGGTGGTGTCGAAGAGGTGATCGGGATCGGCTTGTGTGTTTTCAGATTGGTGGGGGGGGGAAGGAATGACGGCAAGATTACGTAGTTATAGGATTATAACTGTGGCTTTTGTATTTTGCATTTGTTTTATATTCTTTATTTTTATTATGGTAACCTTTAAACCATGGTTAATGTTAATTACTAGTTTGATACTTGTCTCACCTGACCAATCATCTTGCTTAATTGATGAATTTTTTGTGGTAGTTTAACACTATGTAAGTTAATGACGTTGTGTGAGACAATCGCGAAATATTTTCTGCGTTTTAAAAGAGTTAGAGGTGGTTCAAGCAATGCAAAGTCCCCTTTTTCTTGCTTGGCTAAGATCGCCGTAATTACCCTTTCTTTCTTCCACCCTCTCCCTGTATTTTGCATAATTTACTACTGAAAACGCTATTTTCATCCCTTTAGATTTTCATTATATATGTATTTTATTGTTAGATTGTTAACCTTTAGCGACAAATAAAGGAATGAAATAGCATACAAGAGGCTGAAAAGATCGAAGCCTTCTCACACAGAAAGTACAAAATGTAGGGTGAGACTATTTACATACCCTTTTTGCCTAGTTACACACTCCTCCATGTATATTCGTCGCTAAACTCATTTGAAGCGACAATAAATCATAAGATTCAAAATAGTGTGTAAGTAGTAAAAATTAATGTGAAAAATGGCCTTACCCAATATATAATATTTCTTTATAATTTTGAAATTAAATTCCTGACAAATTCTGTATAGTTGCCAACAAAAAATTCAGTAATATCTCATTGGAAAAGGAGATAAGCGTAAAGAAAACAAACAGAAGGGTGATGACAGGAAGCCACTACCACTAGCCCAAACAGAGAAAAACAAAGGAAATAGAGGAATGTTTGTCATTGTGCGCCTTTGATACTTTCAAAACCTGAACGTCAAGTTCTTCCTTTAAGACTTCAAAATCATAACCAGCTCTCTCTCTCTCTTTCTCTGCAATTCAGTCTCTCCACGATTCAACCATGCCTTCTACTACAGGTGAACATGTAAAACTATGGAAACCAAGGAACAACAGCGGGTCAAATGAACTCACAAAGAAACCCAAGAAGAAGGACATTTTCATGTCAGTGATATTTGGAGGTCTGGGTTGTGGTGGGGCTTCCTCAACAGCCTTGGCACCGGCGGTCATTCAACCCGAGCCAAAGAAAATGAGAGTGAACAAGAAGAAGAAACAGAAGAAAAGGGTGTTGCATGGTACAAAAAGGCCAGCTAACCTTGTTCTTGACATTCCTGTTGTTTGCTGTGCTCCTCCTTGGATTGGTTTTGCTTCTGATGTTGCTCCAAGAGGGAGGGTGGATACGGAAAGAACGAATCGCAGAGAGGTATACTGTTTCTAAGCCTTTGTGTACATGCATTGCGCTTTTAGTTGATTGCTTTTGTATTGACTATTGAGATTGCATATATATATATATATGAGTGGCTCATTGGAGATTCCATGCTATATATAGCTCTAGGTGAGTCAACTCGATCCAAACCCAAAGTTTCCTGTTTATCACTTCGGATATAATGTCTGAGGTGCACCCACCCAACCCGAGCTCCCCGCTTTCAGACAAAATGCTACATTCAACTTGTGAAGGCATTTGGCGAGGTTATCTTGGAATTGGTTTTTAGTTGTGATCTCCCTTTTTATACTTGTGCTGTGGTGGGGGATGATTTTGTTTACTACGCTTTGTAGGTGAACTAGTGCATCCTAATAGCACCTTTGCTTTTGCACATCTAGTCGTTCAAGAACGTTGGTTTATCGCAAACCAACCTAGTTGCGTGTGTTAAATCATGACTTACATTGTGCAGCTAACATCTTGTAACTCGAGCTTTTGTAGCAGATGATGACATAAAAGCAGGAGATTTCAGCTAAAAACTGTAACTCAGTTAATTGTTCCTCACCAATCAATGGAGCTCGGAGGTATGGAATGATCGTTTGGTTCAATGGCTTTATCCACCTGAGAGGCTGGCAACTGAAAGTATCTTTGGATGTTTGTGCCACTTGTCAGGCTGGTGCTCAGGGAGATGTGAGATTACACGAAGGTTTCTATAGGGGGAGGTAGCCTCAGTTAGGGCATATTTGTTTATTTGCATATCCTTTCCACTTAGCTTGTAATTTTAAGCACTTGTATGAAGAGAGAGAGTAGATGATGCCATCGGTTTGTCAATTCAATTTCGATATCAGTAGTCAACTTCTGAATCTTCTTTGGAAGTGTTTCCGTTGTTCAATTTAATGCAACATAAACTAGCAGGCATGCGTGTCCTCAGTAGATTTAGTATGGGTTGAAGTTCCCAGATATATCTTTAAGATTGCAAGGATGCTTGCAAGTTCGGCAAAATACAATGTCGCATGTTGTTAACTTGATTGCTTTGACAGCATTCGCATGCAGCAAGGCAAATTGCCATCCACGAACATGTTTCTGATTTGGATTCACAAGCAGTGTTTTCTGCCACTCACTTGCGGTCAGATGTATCAGATGCTAGGCAATATCGTCGTTTTAGGCGTCGTTCACCTGGAGGAGACTCGGAGGTATGACATGGTTTGCTTCTTGAATATGAGTTTTACTAGCAGATCTTTCACTGGGTGTGTCATCAGTGAGTTTTACCATGTTGACCGGCAATATACGACAGCTCTCAGCCGAGTTCTGGAAATTTTACTGTCCCTAGAGTTTAGAAAACGTGCATACACAGGTCAAAGTGAGGACGCTGCAACTAAAAGATACTATAACTCCCAGATATTAGTTTGTCAAAATTAATGCCACGATTCTTACTATCTTGTTCTTGAGGTATACAGTGCCAGCCTGATATGAGTGTTGGTGGTGTCATGTTCTAATTACGAGTGTATGCAGATGTTACTCCAACATAACCTGTTATTTGGAGAAAGTTTGGGCGCAAGCGATCGATTTGGGAACTGGAGACTTAATCTTGACAGTATGTCATATGAGGTGCTTCTTCTTGTTCCGTCATTCTGCGACTCTTCTAGTTACTCAATTGGAGTATTGAGTTCAGCACCTATGATTACATTTGAACCTTACGGTATCACTTATCTCTGTCGTCTTGGTAGGAACTGCTTGGCTTGAGCGATAGGATTGGCTATGTCGGTACAGGGTTGAGAGAAGACGAGATCTTACTCTGCGTAAGGAAGACTAAGCTCTTGACTTCGCCATCCACTCCGATGCTCAGTGACATCGACTGGAAGTGTTGCATTTGCCAAGTGAGTTCGTTACTGCCCATTTCTTCTTTCCGTCTTGCGTAGTGCTGAATGGGAACCAACGTGTGAACTGGAACCTCGCTCTTTTTGGTGTATTCAAAAACACTTAAAAGTTCATTTAAGCAAATACGAGAAATGTTAAACAAGCAATCGTTGCACACTGCTGCAACCGAGTGTCAGCTTTGGGTGACATGCAAGAAACTCCTGAAATCTAAGCATAATGGTCGTCTTTTATGTTAATTTACCTTCAAGCTTTCTTCACGAGCTTCTGTTTCGTATGTATGCTGTCCCTCTACGAAGACGATTCTTTAAGATACACTCATGTTAAAACTGAGAACACAGAAACAAAGGAGGACAGTTGATAAGGTAAGGACACCTGAGGGCGGAGAATAGTTTCCGGTCTCAAAGAACTAAGCATTAAGAATGAAACGCAAGTCCAGGACCATATTATGCAGTAACTTTCTCCCGAACATTCGGACGTGAAAAGAGGGCTCAGTGCAATGATCTCTCAACCTTTCACGACACAATTCAGTTAGAAAAACTCTAATCATTTTCCCTCTTAAGTATCATATGAAATGAATACTATACGTCTAACTGGAAGTCTGAAGAACTGGATTGGATAGCAACCTCAGCATCAATAGATGTCTCAACCTCTACTAGAGAATTTGTGTCGGACTGGCAAGAGTGGAGGAGAAGAATTCATGTAGCCAGCCCCCACTAGTTCGCAACAAAGGCTTTATTGAGCTAAGAGTTATTACTTGTTTCCATTGATATTGTTACGCATACTTGAGGTTTTTTCCTACCACGGAAACTTTCGGGCCGACGTGTCTCTTGCACAATCTTCCGATCAAAGTTTGATGGCATCGTCTGATCACATATTTTTCCTCTTCATACAGGAGGGACGCGAAGAAGATGACGAGTTGGGGAGACTGGACTGTGGACACTACCATCACATATATTGCATACAGCAGTGGCTTCGGCATAAGAACGCATGCCCTGTATGCAACACTGCAGCTGTGGCTCATATGTAATGCTGGAAGATCCTTTGTGCCCTGCTTCAGAATCCGAGTTTCTCTACATGGAGCCACTCTTTTCACTGCTTCATCAACAGGAAACCCGGCTTTCATAGTGTGCCAAATTCCTTTGAAAATTCGCCTAGAGTTGGGCTTTGGAAGTTGTCCATCCGAGAATGATAACAATTGCAGGTCTGCAGTTGCTAATAAATGGAAAATATATATCACCCGCCTGAGTTAACCCGAAGAAAATAAGGGAGATGATAATTTAATGGATCATGTGTGGCTGTCCAGATCACCTTTTTATAAAAGAATTTTGACCTTCCGCCCCGTTACAAGCCGGAGACTAAAGTTTGTCAATTTGCCCTACTGTCGGAATGACCTTAAGAGCCATATCTAGTGTAAATCGCCCTCCTCCCAATTTGTCCGTGCTTCCTTCCCGATTCGTGGCGTTCCGTTGGTTCATCAAATCACCATTGACAGTAGAGAGAAGGTAGCTAAGAGAGAAACTAACTATCCGAACCAAATCACCATTGACAGTAGAGAGAAGAGAGAAATTAGCTAAGAGAGAAACTAACTATCCGCCATATAATAAGCGTAGAGACTTAAAAGCACGTAAAAAACAAAGGCACTGCACCACCTATATACAAAGGATGGACAACCAGATCACTGCTAGCAATATAAAACATCTTGCTAGCACTATCAAATAATCAGCTCCGATTAACTTAAGTCTCATATTTAGCTTAATAACTCAAATATGCAACTCTTTTACTTCTCAACCAAACTTACTACATCAGAAACTTTTAAAACTTTTTGGTGTAGAATAGCATTAAATTTGATTTATCACCCATGACAAAATCTGACTATTGTTGTGTATTGGCCTTCGTAATTTGCTTTTAGAGCCTCTCTCTCTCTCTCTCTCTCTCTCTCTCTCTCTAGTTTCCAGCTCCGCAGTCCTCACTCTCTCCAGAGTTGACTCAAAGGATGCTGCCCCCATCAATAAATAAGCATCAATGCACAGGGTTAAAATGTTTAACAGAATTGAAGATATTTCGAACTTCACCTGATGGTAACAAGTAACAACCATCTTTGTCGTCCACCGGTTGTTTTGCCTTAACTTAATGGTTTCGCAAGAATATATCAGGGAAACGGGTTTGTCATAATATCACCATTTTCGAGGGCAAATATCATACAAATTATTGCTAAGCCATATACGTAATTTTTCTCTTTTTTTTTTTTTTTTTTTGTGTGTGTGTGTGTGTGTGTGGGGGGGGGGGGGGGGGGGCTACATGTGAAAATCCTACCAAGATATATGTCATTTATCAGAATGCAGAGAAGTGCAAACATTCATCTGGCAAGTAACACAATGACCTATAGAATTGTCATGATCCTAGTATTTTCTCCTTTTACAAATTGAATTCAACTATGCATTTTCAACACCACCCTACAATGAATGCACAATAAAAATAAAAGAGGGATGAAGACATTGACATACTACAGAAGAACATAGAGAGAAGGTACAAATCTGAGATGTACACAACACTCGCCACCACCGTATATCTATACTTATGTCCGGCATTTGAAGGATCTCCTTCGGTATAACCTACCTACATACAAAAGAAGAAAGCAAGAAAAATCATGTACTTTCACCGTGCAGATAACTGAAAAAGAAATGGTGCTTCCTCAACTTACAATCACATTTAAGTTCAAAAAATTGCCATCAGAACCGCCACCATCAACAAAAATAAGAGAAAGGGAGGTAGCTAATGGCAGGGGGAACTTGCGTTACTTGACGTATACTGCCTTGGGAGTTGCATTAATGATGAGATTCATGCACTTCAGTATCAGTCGAGTCATGACGACTTAGAAATTGTACTATGCAGGGATAAACTTGGTCCACCGCCTGCAACTCAGGAAGACATTAGACAAATTAGTGTTGTATTTCAATTATGCAAAAGGAAATCAATAATAGGAAGAAAAGATGATTACCAGGCGTCCTCCCACCAAATCGTAATGAGCATAATGTGGACCTTCAGGTTCTCCAAATACTTTGTAGGTGACCAGGCTCTCAGGAATAACCTTCACGGTTTCTGTTCACTCGGTAAAATGATAATCAATACACACGAAATATATAGAGCTAAACATGTGAATTTCCTGCTTTGAGACATACCATATACAGCTTCAATCGGACAAATTAAATCTCGATCTCCTGAGATAGCCAAGACAGGGACATTGCTTTTATGGAGATGCTCCTTGTAGAAAAAGGTACCACTTCTGTCACATAGTCCACGCTCCCGAAAAGCAGTCGTCAATTGCAACAATAGTTTAGCAGGTATAGTACCTGCCAGTAGTGATCAAACCAAATTTGTTAGTCAACCAACAAACTAGAAGGTGGAAGGGAACTTACATGTTGACAACTAAATGACAAGCAGAGCTTCGTGAAAAATCTTAAACTGCATGAATCCAAAGCCCAGCTCAATTCAAAGTTAAGCCTCTTATTTCTCTTTGAATAGGTCAAGCACCTCCCACAATCACCATAACACCAAAAGGTTGTTAATTTGATGGCTATGTTATCGACCTAATACCTTCAGGACCTCCCTTGTCTTGTAGTGCCTTCAAGTCTCCAGCAACGTGGTTACGTTGATAACTTGTCATCTGCTCTATAAGCTTAAGTTGGACAATGGGCCCAACATGCAGATCATGCTGTAACACTCACTCACGTGCAAGCCCCTGATTGCACGTGGAGAGAAAGTGACTAGGGATATACTGAGAATCAGTGCCACCAAGTGCACAACGGAATGTGGTGGCAAACTGATGCACCAGTCGGATTTTTCTCATGCTAAGTCAGAGAAGGCAAACATGAAATGCTTCACTAGAAGGACACAACTTAAAGAATGTCACACAGCTGATGATCCCACTGAAGGGGCTAATTAAGGTTAACTTCCGCAATATTCAGTTGTCACCAGGCTCAATAAAAAGAATACATCCTGTATCTTTTATTTTAATGACCTCGACCTAATACCTTCAGGACCTCTCTTGTCTAGTAGTACCTTCAAGTCTCCAGCAACATCGTTACCGTTGTTAACATGTCATCTGCTCTATAAGCTTAAGCTGTTGGACTGTGAAGCACGGACACGGGTGCGGGTGCGGGTGCGGATACGGCATTTTTGAAAATTTTAGGTTACAGGTGTAGCGGAGATACGGCAGATTTTATAAATATTTTTTTAACTATATACACCTAGTATTAAATTTCTAAACAATTTGAATCTTAATACGTATTAGATTTATGTAAAAGAACATAAATATTCCAACTGAAGTAGTGAGAGTTTGTTAAGTTTAATGGGTTGCTTCTTGAATTTAAAAGTTTTAAACTAAATTAGTGATAGTTTGGGCTGTTTTGTAAATATATTAAAATTGTATAACTGAGCACAATGAAGTTTGTATGTGTTCTACTATTATTTCCTTGAAGTATTGGGGCTGATTTCAGTTATAAGTTAATAAGTGGGTACAAAAATGAAATAGCAAAAGTCAAAAGTCAACCATTATCTAATAACTTCCAACCACATTGATAACATCGGCATATACTCCGCAGCCCCGCACGCGGCACTTGGTTCGCCGGTGAGATCTGCTCCTTCTTCTTCTTCTTCTTCTCCTCCTCCTCCTCCTCCCTCCTCTTCTTCTTCTTCTTCTTCTTCTTCTTCTCCTCCTCCTCCTCCTCCTCCTCCTCTCCGGTCTCCTCTGTCCTCTCAGATTCCTTGCCGGTGGTCGCTGGAGTTGCTGGTGGTCACAGATCGCAGGTGATCACAGGTCGGATACACGCCCGAGCCGAACCCGGTATTTAAGAAATTAAAAAAATAAATCAATAAAACCGGACACGCACCTAACACGTACCCATGCCGCACCCGCACCCGACGCCTACTTGGTGCCAGTGCTTCACCCCAAGTGTCACACCGGTGCTTCATAGCTGTTAAACAATGGGCCCAACATGCGTATCATGCTGTAACACTCCCCCTCATGTGCATTGCACGTCGAGAGAAAGTGAGTAAGGATATATTGAGAATCAGCGCCACCAAGTGCACAACGGAATGTAGTGGCAAACTGATGCGCCAGTCAGATTTTTAACATAGAACTAATGTCAAATATCATTCCCCATGCTGAAATTTTCTCTCATCTATTTCAATGTCATCCCTCAACTTTCTTAGTATCCCAACCTGTCCATATTGCATTGTCCAATAGCTTATACTCCTCATGTCTTTCTAAACGTCCAGCGTAAATGCTCAGTCAGTCTTGAGAGGACAGCCACATTAAAGTTTTAAGTGAACAAAGAACGTGTCAGTTACATAACTTTTTTCCTTTCAAACCATAGGAAACTAAAATCATGGTCATGGTTAATCCACTAAAAAAATGTAGCAGCACTGAAGATTCTCATGGCATTATAGTGGGAGCGCAAATCATCTTTATTTCTCTTTCACAGGAACATCACAAAATGGTTTCCTACCAATTTCACGATAAAAATAGCAGCACTCAAGAATTTCATGGCATGGGCATGTTAATAGCCGGGTCATAAAATCATCATAGATTCTCTTTCACAAGAACACCACAAAATGTTTCCTACCAATAGGAATACCGGGGTCTCTGTTTTTGACTTGTGAAGAATAACTTCTGTTTCACACACAAGCCGAGTGCAAAGTGGCCTCTCAGGAAAGGGTAAAATAAGACACGAGGGTTCTCACATGAAGGTCGGGAAGCACCACTTAAGAAGATGGTTTGGTCATATCCAACATCGGTCTTAGATGCTCCAGTGCAAAAAAGCGGATGCTTCAAAGTATAATTACAGCCAAGAGCGGCATGGGGAAAACTTGTGAGGAAAAACTTAATTGCCAGGAATCCATCAAAGAACGTGCTTGAATGGGGAAGACTAAAAAGGACTCATGTTGCTGAGCCCAGCTAGTTTGGGACAGGCTTAGTTGATAATCAATCAGGAATTTTTGCCAGTGTCCTAGCCTTCGATGTCCATGATGAGGGCCAAAAAAGACTCGATACACATATTAGCGTCGAAATAAATCTACATACACATTTAAGCACAAGCACGACAACAAGCTGTTATCTCAGATCCAAGCTGAAGGAAGACAGCATGTCTGTACTTACAGAAATTGTTCAGGACAAGCTTTTTTAGCAATTCTGGATGCATCATGTCTTCTGCTGATATCATATGATTAAGCCAAGACATGACATAAGGAGGACGAGATGAAAGAGGATAAGTTGCTGTCAGTAATGCCCCTAAAGGAACAACAGGCACATTGAGAGCTTGTGCAGGATCAGCCTATACAACATTAACAAGTACATTAATAATACTTCACAACAAAGGTGTCCCACATAAAGCATCAGGGAGATAGTTGCTTTCTCTTACAAATGGTAGGAGCAGTTTGAGGGACGAATTTGAAGACGTGTAGTCAAGTGATGATGCCAATGTAACAATAGCTGCCAATCCGGGATCTTTTCCTTCATAACCTTCATAGAATAAATGCTCGAGTAGAAACGATTTCGGAAAACAGCACAAAGTTTACCACTGAGTATAGACCCACGAATAAGCGCATTCCAGATTTCAATTCAGAGAAATTATAACTGGAAAACCAAGCTGGCCATTTCCAGCAATAGAATAATCATAGCATGAAAAGACATTGCTTATAGATTACACGGCAAGATAGGTATTTTGTATTCGTAATTCACTCAAATTTTTGCAGCTTATGCTGATTCTCAATCAGAATCGCTTCCTCCTGAAAATAGACGTGATCAAGCAAAGCCAAGGCAGAAAGATTGTATGACATTATATATATATATATATATATATATATATATATATATATATATATATATATAAATCCTTACAGTCAATATGAAACACCTCAGTATACACAGGCTGCTGCAAGAGTAAATACTGAACACCTTAGAATAACTAAGTGCTGCCAGACTTAATGCCAAGCCATATCATAAATATTGATGAATACGATGATGATCATGATGCTGATAGTAGTAATCAGTTTAAGTGAGGTCTCTAAGACTAGTCAACCTTATGCTCAAGCAGAGGTGCAACGTGTGCCACTGAAAGACCGGCACATGTAAATGAAACACACATGTAGAGGAGTAAGACAACTGATCTAGACCAAGTATACTGCTGGCACTTGCAACTTTTCAAGGGAAAGAGTAGGTAATAGCAACTACAGCTTGTAAAAAGTAAGTTGCTCTTTGCAGGAAAAGCAAGCAACAAACGTCAGTGGTCAATGACTATAAAGGCATATTAAAATTAAATTAAGTGATGCCAACTTACCACATCGTGACAGCATGGCATATAGCAATATACCACCCATAGAATGTCCAATTGCAAGCACTTTACCATCCTTCGGTTTAGTTTGAGCCCTTATGTACTCCATCTGTAAGTAATATCACTGATTAGGAGACTGCAGACTATCAGTTATTAATGTGAAGGGGTAGGCAGGCATTTAGAATGATATCACTGAGAAATCAGTGTTAGAATTAAAACAATTTAATGATGTTGGCCCTCCAACAAAGAAATGTCACCTCACCGCAGCAGGTACGTCCTCTTCCAGGTAATTATCGAAGTCCCAGTCATACTTGATCATCAAATCCAGTTGTTTTTGGAAATCTTCTATGGTTGCAGTTAGACGCTCTTGCAGATCAAACAACTGAGGTGAAACAGAACGCTGAGCTTCTTCAATAACATTTACAAGCTTCTGGCTCAGATCTCTTATTTGGCTTGCGACAGCAGAGTTTTGCCTTGCTTCCATCAAACTTGAAAGTTTTCCTCTTATCTCATTAAAGCGTTCAAATAGAAAGGTATCCTCCAAGAGTCTTGAAATCTGATCAAAAAACTTTGCTGAGATACTTTTTGATTGACCTTCACTGAGAAAGCCAGATAATTTTTCTGATATGCGCATAAAAGTGTCAGTCAACTTTGAAACCAGTCTTGATTCGTCCGATACTGTTGCGATCTCCGTTGGGTCTTGTTTGGTAACAGCAACCTCAGATTCAGGCGAGCCACTGTAGACATTAGTTGACTGCTCTGTAATAGTAAAAATTGTATCTGTTGCAGCCTCGGCAGTGGCTACCATCTGTTCAGATATTGCATGGGCAGACTGCTCAATGCCATTTGGTTGTGATCCCTCCATGCTCAACCCAGCACCTCGAACCTCAAGAATCCACGTGTCAAATCCTTGTCCACACATGTAACGGGCAAATGAAGACTGCAAATATGTATAGATGGAAACAATGACTATGATGAGTTAAGCTCGTGGTTCGCATTTATATATTCCAAAGAAGCCTTTCTAATAAAAAAAATGCGCTGGAAGTGCTTAATACAACCCGGAGCCAATTACTTTACCCTTGCACTCTTGCAAGCAAGAAGTAATACACAAACGACAGCAACTGAAAGCCTGAAACCGTATCCATCTGTAGATGAGACTCTTGCATATTTCTAACTCTAAAAACTACATTTTTTAGGTAAAGCAGTCTGGTCTTCAGCTTTAAAGATTGGGGCCTGCTTTTAAGTGCTCGTTAGCTCATCAGTTTTAGCTGTATTGCACCTCGGCATATCATTGAGAGATGTGCCTAAGGCCCGCAAAAACTGTTCACAGTACCGAATAGTGACAACTCCGTAATGATCTTATGATCACTAGACTGGGCCAGCATGTGTAGGCATCCCCAAAACATAAGTAATTAGAATTAGATGTTGAGTAGACAAATAATGTCACTCGCTTGCACTTACTGACTATATATAATGTGTCACACATCCTTTTGTACTCAATGAACATGCTGCCACAATTAACAAGGGCTCGTTATTTTTGTATTTCCATTTTTAATAAGTGGAGTGTCATTACAGGAACACTCAAGAGAGGGTTGCTGCTCCTAGTAAACCAGAAGTATACACTTCAACTCAAAAACACTTAGAAGTTTCTTACCTACTTAAGTTTGTCCAATATTTGTTTGAATGTAATACTGGAACTATTGCACCTCAACCTACCACTGACTAGTGTGTCAAGGAACGACTTAGAATGTCACCCAGTGTTATTAAAGGCGCAGGCGAGAACCTAAGGCGCAAAAGGTCCTGGAGCCTAGGCGCAGGCGCTCGCCTTTTCGAAGCGAGGCGCAATATTAAAAATAAATAAAAAGTAATAAATAATAGTGCATTAAAACAATAAAATTAGGTAAAAAATTCAGAAAATGACAATTAACAATCTTCCAAACACAAGAAAAAGTTTCATATTTCATAACATCATAATTTAACAAGCTTTTAACATGAAAAATGTCTTAAATCCACTGAAAAATAGCAAATCACTAAATTCTAAGTGAACATAACACCACCATCCTCATCATCGCTAATCGTTGCTAAGGGCAAGGCAGCGACACTTTCTTCAAACGGAATCATAGGCTCCAAATCTGGTGTTGTTTCATAAAGTCTTTTTCTTGAAACAGATCTTCAAGCAAATGTATTTGTCACTGTGTAAGCTGCTGCAAGCTAATGGTTTCAACTCCATGTAAGGTGTATGGACTATGAAGTGAGCAATGCTCAATTTGCAATGCACAATTGAGATGCAAATTAAGCAACTGACATGTAAATTAAGCAATTTCTCCAGCTAGAAGATATTACAATATTGAATCCAATCAAAAGCATACTGTAGAGCTCCTAATTTGATGGCTCAATTCATCACGAAGAAATTGGTGTCTCAGTTAAACACCTGACAAGCTGGTAAATGCTGGGTCAACTAGCATCGCAAACTACAGAGTGGAGCACAGGAGCTGAAAGCAGACTAGCAGAGGAGGGGAGACTGAGAGAATGAATTATCCACTTGGGTTGTGATATATATATATATATATATATAGAAAGAGAGAGAGAGAGAAACCGACTGGGTAGAGTGGACCACTGGAGCAGCTGAGCAGAGAGGAGCAACAGCAGCCGTGACGAGCAGCCGGCGGCAACAGTTTGCGCCGGAGCAATGAACTGAAAATGGAACAGCAGCATCTGCGATGGGTGACCGAGACTGATTTGCGCCTGTCTGTGACTCTCTGTTGTGCAAGTTAGAATCTAATTTGGGGATTTAGGTTTTAGTTTTTAGTTTTGAAATATTTAATTTGTTGGACCATTAAAATAGAAAGCAAATCTGAAAAAATGGACGGCTTAGGGTAGGAGACACGGCATATCCAACGGCTACAATTGACGCGCCTGGATGTGAGCCTCCCGCCCCGCTGTGCGCCAAGCGCCTTGGCGCCTAGGCTCACGAGGCGCGTGCCTAATTGAATGCGCTGCGCCTAGGCCTAGGCGAGGCGCGAGGGGTGCGCCTGGCTGCGCCTAGCGCCTAGGCGATCTTTTTACATCACTGATGTCACCTTCTTTTAAGTACTTAATAATTAATAATAATGATCTTATACCGCTTATAAAGGTAGAAGTTGGTGTGCGAAGAATTTGCTTGACAGTCTAACCTATGTAATCACTAAATCACTAACACCCTTCATTTCTTTGCTTGGTAATAATTAACAGTACTTTTTATATCATTTGAAAAGGAAAAGAATGAAACAACGGGCTAATGCCAAAATTGTATCATAAAGTACACATCAAATCCAGCTTGGGTACCTCAAGTTTTAAACATACCGAATCAGTACCTCGAATTATATTTTCAACCCAAATTAGTCCAACATCTAACAGAACCTCAGAGACATTAACATTTTCAAGGGCAAATCTGGCAGTTAATGGGACACTTTTCTTTCTATCTTAGCAGTCCAAATAATGACAATAAGCAGGACATATTTGCTGTAAAAACGAAAAAGTTAACAATTCCAGTTACCAATTAAAAAGGCCATTCACTTTTCGTTCTCTCTCTAAACCTAGCACAAGAGCCACTATTTCGCTACATGGTCAAAAACTACTG
The DNA here is from genome assembly GCA_033070095.1 of Escallonia herrerae. NCBI lineage: Eukaryota > Viridiplantae > Streptophyta > Magnoliopsida > Escalloniales > Escalloniaceae > Escallonia > Escallonia herrerae. Next base: position 106,149 of record JAVXUP010000140.1, read on the forward strand.
GTGTGCCACCGCCACTACAGCCACCACCACCATACTCATACCCACCAGAATTGACCACCTTTCTCACATGCCACCACCATAACGTTCAAATCATACATCTTCATCCACTATGTCGCCACCCAAACTTTACCTGAATTCGACCAATAACCAACATCACCACAGCGAACCACCACAACGTTCAGGTCATAAATCATTGTCAACGACAGTGCCACCCACTTTCCACCATCCCAATTCCACCACTATCCACCGCCATCACTGCAAGACAACATTTAGATAATAGATCTTCGTCAACGATGTTGCCACCCATCTTCCATCATCCCAATTACACCAACAACCCCCATCACCACCACGCAACAACCACCTTCCATGATCCCAATAAATGCATCCCATGTCACCTTCCAGATCTGCACCACCACCACCACCGCTGTTGGGGCGCCATCTCGTGCCAACACCACCAGCATCTATGCCATCGCCATCTTCCCACCCTACCGGTATACCAACCACCACCCAACCAGAATGACAACTATCTATCCTCATTTAAGTGACCGATGACAATTTGCTGGAATTGGGATTCTGTGGTCTTGGAGGGTATTGGGCCGATCCAATTTCTTTTTCTTTTGTGATTCTAGTGTTACTATCTTCCTGCTTTAGAATTCATTCAAGGGAACTTTGACTGGTTTTGCTGTATTTAGATCTAAAAGGTGATAATGGCATGTTGTTGCTTGGTGGTCGGAGGTTAATTTGGTTAAGGATGGCGAGGGCTATGGTGGTAACTAAGTTGGGTGACAGGAGTTGTGGTTGTTCAGCTTTTGTAGCAGGTGGTGGTAATGGAAGTGGGTGGTGGTTGTTCAGGCTTTTGGTGGTGGATTTTGGTAGGTTTATAGTTCCCAGATTTAATATGGTGGTGGTTGTGTGGGGTTTTGTTGTGGTGTTGTTGTTTGTGGGTGGGGCGGGTGTTGGGGGGGGTTGCCATGTTCAGTCGTGGTGGTGCTGTGGCGTGTTGGTTGGTAGTGGTGTTTATGTTGAAGGGGGCAGATCCAGAGAGAGATGGATGGGTGGTGCTGTGGTGGTTGTTAATCACGGTGGTGATATGAGTACAAGAGAAAGGACAGAAAACAGTGGTGGTGGATGAAGGGCAACTAAGCATTTTTCAAAAGAACCTTTAACGCCATCACATTTTGTTTGGTCAAAGAACAAAAGTTATGGTAAAAAATAGTCCTTGACTGATATGTTATGCCTTGAGTTTAAACAATATTGAATATTGTCCATTTCAAAAATGATCGGATAACTATTGACAACAACGCGTCAGCGCGTAGGAATTTCATTTGCAAAAGAACATCATTTGAGTTTGGCGGGGGTTGGAAAGGATTAGGTAGACTAACTACGCATATATTTACATAGATAGTAATACCACGTGAAACTTCTGAGTTTTTTGGATTTTTTAATGTATGGCTCAAGCTAGATAAAAAAGGGTTTTGGATTACCATATTAATTGTTGGTGACGATAAGATGAAATTAAATTGCTTGATGGTATTGGGGAAATCACATTTTTTTAACTTTTATTTACATCAATTTTAGGTTGCAATTGTCAAACACGTTAGCCTGCGGGGTTAAAAAAATTTATAACATGGTCGCAATTTTTCTTCAATACTATCACTTCAAATTTAGTTACTACAGGACTTTCGGTCTTTGAAAATTGGGATCATACTGAGGCTTCATGCTAAATATCCACGTGCATCGCAAGTGCATTATGCTAGCAAGCGCTAGACACAAAGATTTCCAATATTTTTAGAAGAAAAAATTAGGAATGCATGTTTTACGCATCTCCTCAAAAATCAACCTTATATAACCACAAAATAATAGACACGAATATCTAGAGAGCAGGAAAATCAAATACATAACATAAATGACAAAAATCTCAAATTTTCAATAGGTCTTCCATTAAAACAACTACGAATTATGCAAATTACGAATTCAGTTTCTTAGTGTGCCGCTAGAACTGCAGCAACTTCAGAACAGACCCTAGCATTACCTAAGACATCCCCGAAATCGAAGCAGAAGAACAACTCGTGCACAAAATACAGTAGAGCAGAAGTTGGTCGCAAGGGGGAAAAAAGAGAGAGAGAGAGAGAGAGAGAATTTACTCAAAGGTTACCGCGACTGGATAATGCAGCTAAATGTCCCGCTTGCGTCTCGGCCACAATTCTTGTAACAATTGTGCATGTCATGCGCCAAAAATATTTGCTATGAGGGTATTGCAAACGAAATAAATATAACCTACTGTAGCTACAAGCACAGCAGGGGTGTTATTGGCTCTTTAACAGCACTTTCGTGTTGCTATGAATTCTATTCATAAACAAAAACTCCTCATGCATCTCAAGCGCAATCTACAATTACAACCACTACATACGTCCTCCATAATGGACATTGGATATCAGTCTTTTTAGACCTGTCGGTCTGCCACATTCAACGGCCCAGTGACTCCAGTCATGAAAAAATTACATAACTTGCGATATATATATATATATGGGTCGTGATCCATTGCTAGCGCTAGCCCGTTGCTAGCGCTGTTTTCCCGTCCGCTACATAATGTAGCGGACGATAACTTACCGTCCGCTACATTATGTAGCGGACGGGAAAACAGCGCTAGCAACGGATCAGCTCCCTATATATATATATATATATATATATATATATATATATATATATACTAAGTTGCAATATGCAATTAACAATACATCTCCAAACCAGAAATGACACTAATACTAATTGTATCAATGTTTCTTGAGGAATAACTAATAAGTACGGAGTATTATTTTAAAGAGAGGGAAGAGAAGTGCACCAACCTCAGGAGAGAGATCGTATCCAACAGCATTAGTCCCCACCCCAGACAACAGCATTAGTGGATGATTCCTCGGCGGAGCCTGCAATTGACATATTAATAACAAATTTGACCATTGAAACACGTTTCTCCGTAAAGATATTTACACCGACTTTAAGCAAATTCCTAGGCACGATATTCACGTAATTTGACCAGTCAAAATGTGCTCTTCTAGCTTAGAACAATATTTAGATTTTTTGAATTATGGCCTAGATGTTAGCAAAATGTGAAGAGAGGAACTAAAATGACATGGGAGCGGATAATTACAGGGAAGGCCGATTTTTTACAATCTCAACTGCTACTCCAAACCTCATTCTTCGCTAACAAGTTTAGTGTTTTGTGACTAACACTTATTAGCGACTAACAGTGTGAAAAACGCGTAACAGAGAGCGAAAACAGACACTCCCGTGATTAAATGAAAATTACTTGAGGGGAAGGATGGTAGCGCCAGAGGGCGAGCCGCCAGCCGGAGTTGTTGACGGAGACATAGTGAAGCTCGTCGGCGGTGCATATCGGCGGCTTGCTCGGAACCTTCTCGACGGCGCCGCAATCAGTTCCGGCTTCGTTAGTGGAGAAGGCCCTTACTCTCGCCGCGGCCGAGGCAGTTAGGGCCAGCGAGGACAGAGGGAGGCGGAAGGAGGCGGCGCGTGCGGCGGAGAGGCGCGCGTGGGGGCTGGATTGGCGGAAGGTGGATGCGAGATGAATGGCCGAGCGGATGTCGGAATGGAGCATGACCATTTCTCTCACTCTGTGTGTGTGTGTGTGTGTGTGTGTGTGAGACGGGGATAAAAGGGTGGACTTGGACAAACCGCCTAGTATGGAAGATCCAATTGTGTCCTGTTTTGGGTTGTCTCGGAAGCTTTATCAAATTTGACTACTCCTTACTCTATTATTTATTCCATTATCTCTCTGTCTTAAAAGTCCAAACGTGTTTACTTGTGTTTCTATACATTTTTATCCAAAATAGCTTCTGAGATACTTCATATTATCTCTCTTTCTTAAAAGTCTAACGTGTTTAGTCGTGTTTCTACACAATAATTTTATCACCAAAATAGCCTTTGAGATACTTCATATTACAATACAAGGTATCCTCCCCCTTTTCTTATTTTCCCAAATCAATGCATCCTTATGCCAATTGTTCGCGTCATTTCCAATCGGCGTAATATAATTGAACAAAAAACCTAACCAGTTGTATCCAAACCCAATGCACTCTAATAATCCAAACCCAATGCACTTTAATATTCCAACTATCGTTTTCAACACAAAGAGGAAGATACCACACATATTTACGTTTCAATCTCATGAGTGTAATCGGAGTAGAGGAAACAAAGTAAGAGAATTGAAAACCGAAAACACTAGTAACCAAGCAAAGGACACCAACATAACTGAGCCGCTGCAATCGTAGACATCAACATTTATCTACAACCTATAACCTTCCAAAACCTAATTACCTCTTATGGTTTTCAGTCGGACAAATCAAGTGCTGAATCACATTGTGAACTGTGGCTTTCTCATAATCATCGTCGTCTTCCAGTAAATCAACTGTGTAGCATTGCCTCCGTCATCGACGCTCTGGTAGGATTCTTGTACTGATCCTTGCACTTTGCATACCGGCTTTCATCTTCATTAAGTAGACTCAAAAGAGAGGAGGCGTGTGGAACTTAGGCACCTCACTTTGTTTTCCATTCAGAACCTCGGGAGAAAAGGATGATTCAATTCATGAATTAGCCCACTGTGAGTCAAAAAAAAAACTTCTCCTCAAGCATGGTTAGCCTCAAGAGCCACCAATAGCCTTTTCCTGGCAAGTCTTTACGTTATGTTGAAAGATAACTACCATTTCAATGCCATATTACTTGATGTTAGAACATATATATGTCAAGGCACCTATTTTGGCAAGTTACTTTCTTGCACGGCTCATGTTTGATAAGATTCTTAACTGAGTTGTAAACCTTTAATTCTAATTAGTATGTTTGCGATGGCGGTTCATCTTCTCTCGCGTACACATAATGATTTATCATTCTACTCGTACACATGTCCTTACTTCAATATATGCTTTTATACTTGCACAAATGGACTTTCTTGATTACATGTTGATTGCATGTGTACTAATAGATAAAGCTCAATCAACGCACACAATACATTTTCCATCGATAGGTCCTGCAAATTGTAGTTAATTTACTTTTGTGTAAATGTGTAACGCCCTCGAAAATCCGGAGCTCCGCCTCCCCGAACTCCCGAGTCGTTAACCTACCGGATCACATCACACCTGTCAAACCTGTTTACTAACACATACTTCCAAAACAGTTAATCCAATATCAACTAAAACTCGTTACATTCAATATTACGAAACTACTCAAACTTGAACTATTAAAATCTAGGTTCTTTACAAACTCAAGTTCTTATAGAACGAGTTGACAAAACTGACCCACGCAGGGGTCTCCCTACACAGTAGTGATGGGCTCATCAGGATCTCACACAGACTCTAACCCATTCCCGAACATGCTACATTTGATCATTACTTGTAGAAGAGAGCCAAATGAAGGGTAAGCTTTTGAGAGCCCAGTAAGGTCGTACAAGGACTACAAAAGAGATTATAACACGACTCCAAAAAAATCTAACCAACGATGATTTTCAAAAACACACTTCCAACGATCAAAACTCAATGATTACCCAAACTGAGCAAAGTTCATCAGAAATAGATACCAAAATAAATATTAACAATCAGAACAGATCCAAAACGATCAATAAAAGATCTTTTTCAAGTCCGTATTTCCAAGGACCACGAAAATTTCCCTTGCTCAAGGGATTCAAATCCGAGCGAAAATTCATTTAAAAAATACAGCAAGATTTCCCGAGGGATTTTAACCCAAGCAGAAATCAAATAAGATGATACAATGAAGACTTGTCAGGAGATTTCAACCGAAGTACAAATCCTTCTAGCTAAGTACAATGAATGTTTGTCAAAGGCTTTTAACCCAAGTACAAGTCATTCTAGCTAAAGAAAATCAAAAATCAAATGTTGATCCTGGGCGATTGCAATGCCATTATGGCAAGCTCATATAGTGTACACATGCATGATGTACTAGAATAATTACTAGTCCACTTGGGTACTAGCCTGCGTTTCATGCAAGATTCAACCAGCCTTATACCGCCTCCCCACTAAACAGGTATCCAGGTCAACACAGAAAATTAACAATATCAATGAGCGTTAACATAAGCTCATATCCCCGAAATCAATTCAGGTTCTCATAACAATAATCATATTGATATAAGTCAGCATTCGGGATTTTCAGAAGAAATCGAATTTTCAAAAGAAATCAGAAATTCAGAAGAAAAATCATAGATAAAAAATAAAAACGACCGTGAATAATTATCGAATATAATCATAACAATTCGAAAGAATGGATATGAAAAGTAATCACTGATAAACAATAAAAACGACTGCGAATAATTATCGAATATAATCATAACAATTCGAAAGAATGGATACAAACAATTATCAAATTTGCTCAGCCCGCAATAACATGCGAGCATCACAAGATTTTCAAATAACCGATTCAGGTTCAACATTAGGGTTTTCTGGGCAAGAACATGCTGATATCAATACATAACTTAGAGTTCGGCATTAGCCGTAATTATATCAAAGGAATACTTATGAGTACAAGTAATCAAATAAGGGTTTGGACAAAAGTCCTTACCCAAGGTTCAGATAGAATCCCTTACCTAGATCCGCAGCTAAATTATCCTAACCGGAAGTCTTTAACTTTAACCTAAACGGAATAATCGAACCATTAGAAATAGCCTACAGAATAATATTATAACTTAATATGAACTCACACATACTCCCAAAATAAACCTCTCCTCACCGGGTATGTAAAATTACTGAAATGCCCCTAGGGTATAAAATTACCAAAATGCCCCTCTCTGACTTAAATCACCCAAGCGGTCTTCCCGTAAGTAGAATCACTGAAATAAGCTTCCCATATGTAAGTTCATGTAAAAATACCTTTCTTAGGTCAAATTATCAAAATACCCCTCCGGAGTGATAAATTACCAAAATACCCCCCGTTACACTTAAATTCTCAAAATGACTTTTTCATAAGCAAAGTCACTAAAATAATCTTACTGTATATAAATTTACTTCAAAATACCTCTTATAGGTAAAATTACTAAAATACCCCTTCGGGGTGGTAAATTACCAAAACACCCCTGGGGGTTTCTGACACCTGAAAAATCTCAAAAATATCTTAAAACGCTATTTTAAACATCTTGATGTTATTTCTGACCTAAAAAGTATTTTAGAAAGTTTTTACCAAAAATCATGAATCGGTGTCCAGACCGAGCGCTAAAAGACCAGTTTCGCGAAAAATATCTATCAGTCTCGGAATGGCCTGAAATTTTAGAATATTATACATATCAGTAGAATAAGGTTTCCATAAAATATTCAGATTAAAAATGTTAGGTTTGATATGATAAATAATTCGATATAGTTCTTTAATTGGTACTCCAATTTAGCACTCTTTGCGGACTCTGAAAATTCTCAAACAATTTCAGAGAGTACATCTCAAAAACATATTGGGGGTTACAGTTTTGTGTTTTGTCTAATTTTGTCCTTAACTATTTATAAAAAATAGAATTAAAACTACCTAGTTGATTTTTATCTTTAGTGACCATTACACTCACTATTCAAATTTCAAAAATTATATTTTTGCCCCAAAATTCTTTTAAGCTTCCACAAGCTTCTAATACCTGATTATTGCTCAAAATTAGTGCCCGTTTATTTTTTGGGTCACGGATGACTATTTTAATCTGCTCCCGAAATTCGGGATATTACAATATGCCTTTGTCTTCATAATCTCAAATTTTTTTGTTAGTGCAATACCTAAGAAAGCAAAATTGGGGGTACTAACAGAATCCCTTAGTAACTATTTTGGGTTGCATCGTTTTTAGTTATGCGAGGATCATTTCTATATGGTTAATTAATTAGTGTTGGAGTACTAACGTGTATATCATGTATCTCCTTGTCAATTGTGGGTATGCTGCAGATTGACACTTTCGCTACGGCTATATGTGAATAAGTTATGTATGTTACGTTCAGGCTATGTTCCTATTGTAACAATTACTTCTTTCATTCTAGATCCATTCTTCCTCCATATTTATATATTTATTGAAAAATTATGGATATCTCATTTAATAAAATAATTGAAGGCACGGTTAACTATTTTGTTGAGTACACTTTTATAGAAATCAGTAACTCATTGCTTAGGTATCTTGCTTTGGTTTTGATTATAACACTTACAAGAGTACTTTTCTCATTATTCTCAACCGTGTAACTTTGAATATATAGAGGTGATGCAAGGGCTAACTTAATGTCCACAATAGAACATCGTCTTAAGTACGAGAGAGAAGCAATTGTTCAGATTTAATAGAATAACGAGAGCTGCCTAAAGAAAGAGTTACTAATTACAGTGTCCCGTTATAAGTTCAGGTTAAAATTGTGTGTGTGTGTGTGTGTGAGAGAGAGAGAGAGAGAGAGAGAGAGAGAGAGAGAGACTATTAGGAAATTAATACAAAGAAAAATCTATGGATATAACTTTTACTTACAGTTTTCTAATTTGCCCGAGAAAACTATTTGCTTACTCTTAAGGTTGGAGTGCTGGAATGAAGCTTTTCGAGCTTAGTAGATTGAGAGCAATAATAACTTCTAAGATAATCATGGCAATAACTATATCATCATTTCTTGGGTATTTTAGATCAGTGACAAGGTTTGCATTTGGGAAAAAAAATCAGATTTTTGGGAGTTAAATTTACGCAGCGTAGTAAATATAGGGTGACGGTATTGCAAAACAAGGTACTAACACTGTGACGATTCCATTGGAATAAAGGAGAACCACACTTTAGATAATCAGCCAACAAGAACAATTGGTGTGGTTCAACATAATTCACTGGTTATGTCATGCATATAACTCATCAGTTGCATATGTGAGAGGAGATAGTATGAATTTGTCAGTGGCAGGTCTAAAGATAGAAGAAGAAGAAGAAGAAGAAGAATTGACAAGGTAGGAATCTGTTTTTTGTTGATTAGGTATCAGTTGATTTACTTAGCAATAATATATGAGATGGGAAAATCGTTGAGAATGTCACCTCAAGGAAAAAGCAAAACTTATGAAATAATCATACAAAAATCTGTCCTTTTAACTTAAGTTTACGGGATTGTTTGCATTGCTACATGCTATGCACACTACGAGAATTGCATTTGTGCGCCTAACCATGGACTTGAAATAAGCTTGTTTGAACTTTGAAGGTCTAAGACTCTCATTCTAGCAACTAAGAAGGAAACCTTGTTCCTCTAGAACTGGAGTAGTCAATCACATTGGCATATTCCTAGATTCAAAATGGAAGGTATGAGCAACTTCAAAACGTTGAAAGCACTTTTTGGATGCAAGATACTTTTAATTGTTTCCGTAACATCTCAAGTACGTTTTTAGTTGGATTGATTGTCATAACTGATGCATTAATTCTTTGTCTAAGTTATACGTACTTGTGAATCTTTGTTGTCAAATTTGTGATGTTTGACCATGAAAAGTAAGAGCAGTTTGTTTTTTAAGTGGGCTATTATGGAGAAAAGAGCTTCATGCAGTTGTTGCTGAAGATATGTTCATTGTTTATGACACTATATGTTCTTTGCGTGCAGATTTTTGTTCTACAGTGACCCAGTTGAATTCATTTGCATAGCCCTTTTAAAAACACATGGGTTTGGTACATACTTTAGGCTGAACGCTTGGAATATATTTGCTAAATAAATTTATATTTCCTAGAAATGGAGTTTGGCAGGATATAAATCATATTGATTATACTGTTGAGGCAAATTGATAAAAGACACAATTTACTTATGAAGTTTTTGGCTTTTTCTTTCTTGATCTTGATAAGTTGTTGAATATGTTTTACAGTTAAGGTGTATTGGAAGATGTCAGATCCATTTTTAAAGGAGCATGATAGGGAAGGAAAAGTTGAAGTACTCCCTTCAAAGATTAAAAAGTCTTGGGTTAAATACACGTAGGTACCCTGAAACTACCACCTTGTCTCACTTGAGGGTCCCAAAGTTTAATTTTTACACATAAGGGTCTGAAACTACAATTTTGCAATAGATAAGGACTTCCGTCCAAATTCCAACGATCCATGCTTTTCCATCAGGGGCAATTTTGGGTTTCAAAAACCGTACAAAAATGGAGCCACTCACGGCCAACACCGTCCGGCTACCACGCCGGCAACTGTCCCTGCCATCGCTCCCCTATCACCACGGTCCATCGCTAACCAACACCGTTCGGCGACCAATACCACGATCCACCCACGACCAACATCGCCATCGACCAAACCGTCCGGAAACCCCATCGGCAGTGGTCCTGCCACCGTTATCCCTATTTCCACGACCAACCATCAGCCACAACCATAGCAGCACACTTCCGGCCGCCAGTCGCCAGCCACCACCAATCATGCCAACCCACCAATAGCCACCGTCGACAAACTAAATCAGTTTAGATCCTCGCAAACCCACGACCACCAACCGCCACAGACCTTTACCAGCAAACCCCACGACCACCCAAAACCTTACCTGCAAACCCACGACCACGACCATGACCATGACCATCAAAACCTTACCTGCAATCCGATTCTTTATTGTTCCACCGCCGGCGAGACCCTTCGGTAACGACCACCCAACTGAAACAAACTCACTCTCGTTTGTTGACAGGTTAATGGTTTCGGTATCGAAAGCCTAAGGGACGGACTATAGAGGATCAAAGCAGCCGAATATGTCAGATCGTGTCCCTGTTGGCCGACGACGGGTCAACACCGGTGGAGATCTCCACGGGTCAGCCGAATATGTCAGATCGTGTCCATCGCCCACCCACAGCCCGCCACCACTGCCTGTTGTCCATTCACGTCACCGCAGCAACAACCCATCAATCGGGCCACCCATGGCCATTGTGCCCTGCCACCAGACGCCCAACCGCCACCAATCAATCGCAACGGCATAACCACGGGGAAGAGGAAGGGAAAATGCAGAGAACAAAACCGAAAATTTGAGATGCATGAAAATTTTTGCGATCAAAACTAACTCTGACGAAGGAAGAGAGATGGGGAGGAAGAGAGACACAACAGTTACCATGAGGTATAAGGTAGTCGTTAATAGTCTTTTACACTTTTGCCCTTAAAATGGACATGTGTCTTCACCTGGATGAGTTTTAGTGTAACACCAGAAGGGTATTACACCAAAACTAAAAATAGAGTTCTCATTATATGTAGTATAGATATAGATTATTATTGTTGTTACTTACTCCGTCGTCACGTTTGATTTGACATGGTAAAGATTTAGGTTATATACCGTCTATTTTCCATTGAGGAAGAGAGTGGAACAGAGAAAAAAAATTGGTTGGCATAATGTTAAATGAGAGAACATAAATAAAATAAAAAGGTATAAAAAAAAGTGAGTCGGAGAGAGAAAATAACCTGGTATAGAGTTAAATATAGAGGGAGAAATTGAATTAAAAAAAGTGTAAATATGGAAAAATTAAAAAATCTTTCTTAATTGAGTAAGTGAATAATTTTTGTGGGAAGATCCAAAAAAAATATGATCAATTTATGAGGGAGGGATGAGAATTATATTATCACATAAATGTGAGTGTAAATATCAAGTAAATGACATTATTACCCTCAAAGCACCACTTAGCAATAGAATATCTATGGAGGTCTTCTGAAGTAGTCAGGAAAAATAAAGCAATGTAGATTTTTGTTTTTTTGAGTGAAGAGTAGAAAAGTAAAGGACATACAAACAGCCCCACCCAATAAAATCTGCAACAAACACTACAAGAAAAAGGACTTTTAGCGACGGATATTTTCGTCTCTAAAATCCTAAATCTGTTGCCAAAGACTTTTAGCGACGGACACCCCGTCGCTAAAAGTCTGTTGCCAATAACCCCGTTACTAAAAGATTAGCGACGGAATTATATCATCAGTCAGAAAAAAATTACTTTTACCGATGGAATTATTTACTTTTAGCGACGAAAAATTCCGTTGCTAAAAGTATTTTCTATATATTTTTAAAAAAATCTGAATTTTTGAAGAAAAAGTTTTAAAAAATATTTAGGCAATTGACTAATTGACCGCAAGGGTCACCGGTCGTCAACACGTCGTTGCCGGCAGTGGGTTCTTGGCCGGTGGAGTCCTCGCCTCCGTCGCTATTCAACCATCACTTATACTTCCAGATTGGCGCGTCCACGACTCCACTCGTTCCAGATTTGAGCTGAGCTCAATAGAGAGAGTCGACTCAAGGAGGCAGGAGCCCCTGCCATGTCCGCGTGTCGCCGTTGACCGTCGCAGGTGAGTGGCCGAGTGGATGTGTGCCGTCTGGGTCTGGGGAGTGGGTGAGAGACTTGGCGTAGAGAGAGAGTCACAGACTGAACTTTTTTTTTGGGAAGTTGAGGGGGTACATTAACCCCCCCCCCCCCCCTCGTTCATACGTAGCTCTGCCCTTGTGTGTCGGCGAGCAGTAGAGGCGGCGGGGTGGGGTTGCGGCAACGGGTTGGGTGTGTGGGAGGTGAGTGGTTACGATTTAGGGTTAGAGAGAGAGAGAGACTGAGAGAGAAGAAGGGAATGGTGTGAGCGGCGGGGAGAAGAGAACAAAGGGGTAGGGTTTTTAATTTTAAGGACTTTTAGCGACAGATTTTGGCCGTCTCCAAAAATCCGTCGTTAAAGATCATAAAAAAATTTCAAAATTTTTGACTTTTACCGACGGATTTATTCCGTTGGCAAAAGTCCGTCGGTAAAAGTCATTTTCAAATTTTTTGGCAAAAGAAAAAAAGGGAGAAAATCAAAAATAAAAATTAGCAACGGAATATTCCATCGGTAAAAGTCTGTCGGTAAAGAATCGTCGCTAAAGATCTTTACAAACGAAAAATTTCTCGAAAAAGTTTTTTTAACAATGGACCTTTACTGACGGAAAATTCGTCGGTAAAAGTGACTTTTAGCGATGGATTCAAATCCGTCACTAAAAGTCCGTTGAAAAAAGCTATTTTTCTTGTAGTGAAATAAAAGCCTATAACGAACTGTAAACATAGAAAACCTAAAAGAAATAAGACCTTTTTTTTTTTTTTGGATAAACAAACCCAACTAACTACAATATGAAAACCAACTATAACAAAATAAACATTATCTAAGAACTAAAAAAACAAAATAAAACTAATAAAAACAAACAGCACCACAATACACTACCAGTCGTCCACTCGTAGACCAGATAGCTGTCCTAATGTTGCAACGTCGCCTCGAACCTCATGCACCCTTACCGGCGCCGGAATCCCCACCATCTCAGGCCACCATTTTCCGCTGTCGAGCCCTCGTGTACCAAGAACAAAATCCGAAAGAAACTGCCAAAAAAGTTAAAGCCCCGCGGGAATCTCCAACAATATGGTAGCCCAATAACTTGTCGAACCTCAACCACATATTGCGACCTCCGCCACCTCATCATCAGCCAAAGCAACCAAAATCAACCAACTATAAGGGCAGACCTTTTAGAACAAGGGAGAAGGGAGATCAACTAGAAGAAAGGGGAAAATAAGCCCTAGGAGAAAAAAAATCTAGCCTATACCAATAACCACAAACCAGGGAATCTCAGCTCCCACGATCTCAACAGAGGAAAACCAAAGACCAACACCTTTGGCCGGTGGTAGAGGAATGGGAAGGAGGATGAAGACCAAAAACCTAGCCTAAACCGAAACCAGGACAACCCCACCGGCAGAAGCTACTCTCACCCTTCGGCCACCACAACCCAACCATGGAGCCACCGATGCCCCCAACAACAAAATCCAACTTCAAACACAAAGCAATCACCACTGCCGGAGAATAGGGATGACCGCATTTGACCGATGGTGATCTGTCGCAATCCCTATGGCCGTCTTACTCGCCATAACCTCCAAGATCTAAAATGAAAACCGAACTAAAACACCATCTAATCTACCACGTCACCACATGTCAGGAAAACCGGCGATGGTGATGAAGACGGAATAAAAGAGAGGGGTTTGGGAGGGAAATGGGTTTATCGTTATTATCGCCTCTCTCAAAGAGAGAGGAAATAAGAAGTTAAGGAATGTAGACTAGGACTTTTAATTGACACCAATATTCAATGGGAAATGTTAAAGAATGGTCAACGAATTGTAAGATAAGTTGTTGCACTTTCGCCAAGAGATCATATCTTCTGAGACCAAACTGGAAGAAGGTAGGTTATGTTACGAACTCAAAAAAAAATTACAGATAGAAGAGGACTGATGGAAACAACGAGCACATGCTAATTGGGCCAAGGAGGGCAACCGAGACGCTAAGTACATTCATGCTCATCCATCGTCTCGAAAGATAAGCAACCAATCAGAAAATATAAGGAGAATGGCGAGTTGTATGGAGATAGGGGTAGAGAGCAGATTCACGAGATCAAAGTTGTGCAAGACGTTTTTGACACTGTTCCATCTATAATTTCTCTTGAAATGAACAATCACCCAACTCATCTTTTTTTCGCTTGTGAGGTATACTATGCTCTCTTTCTTATGTATCTTACTAAGCTCCTTAGTCCCGATAGTATGAATGCACTATTTTTTCAACATTTTTAGCATATTTTTCGAAAATGAGTGAACTCTAATGGTGTTAGTTTTGTGCTAGAAAAAATAACTATACCTATTTTTGCTGATTCTGAGGTGTCAAAATCCAGAAACTGTTTCCCAATAGGTTTTAAAGTTGCTCTTCAATCTTGCATTTTTGAGTGCCAAAGTGCGTTCATTATAAGTTATGTTCTCATTGATGATGTGTTAATAGCATATGAATCAAATCATTACCTAAAGTGCAAGTCCAGGGGAAAAGAGGGCTAACAACACTTAGGGGCCGTTTGACAGAGTTTTTTTTTACTCTTTTTTTTTTCAGTTTTAAAAATTGGGAAAAAATGGGGTGTTTGGTAACTCTTTTTTTTTCCAATTTAAAAATCCACTTTTTAAATTGTAGAGTAAAAAAAAAAGAGGAGAAAGCTCTTTTTTTTTCACTTAAAATTTTTTTTTTGAGACCTCCACCACAACGCACCCACCGTCGGCAGCCACCACCCACCGCTGCCCGGCAGCCACCGACAACCACCTCCGACCGTCGGCAGCCACCACCGCTGGCTGGAGGCCACCTCCGGCCACCACCGCCGCCAGACAGCAACCACCGATAGCCACCTCCGGCCGGCGGCAACCACCACCGGGCGGCCACCTTCGGCAGCCACCACCACAGCAACCTTTGACCGCCGGCAGCCACCACCGGGCAGGAGTGGGCGGTGGCCACCACCGTTGGCCGGAGGCCACTCCGGCCACCACCGCCGGCAGTAACCTCCGGCAGCCACCGCCCATCGCAGCCAGACAACAACCACCGATAGCCACCTCCGGCCGCCGGCAACCACCACCGGGCGGCCACCTCCGGCCACCACCGCCGGCAGCGACTGCCGCGACAACCGCTGGCCACCACCACCGTCGACCACCGCTACGCCCCACCACTACCACCGCAAACCACCACAAAAAAAAAGTCAAAATAAAAAAGGTTACCAAACACCCAAAAAAAAAACTAAAAAAAAAAGAGTTATCAAACACCCACTTCTTTTTGTAAAAAAAATAAAATTAAGCTGCTCTTTAAAAACTGACCACTGAAAAAAAAAGCTGTGTCAGACAGACCCTTAAACTAGACATGACCAAGCCTAATGATATAGTGGAATGGAATTTTTTGTGTGCGATGCTAGATAAGATGGGTTTTGACAGAAAACGGATAGCTTAGATGATGCTCAGCATTTCCACAGTTTCTATTCCATTTTTTATTGAACAATGAGCAATTAGGTTATTTTTTGCTTAAAAGAGGACTTCCTCAAAGAGACCCTTTCTCCTTATCTTTTTCTGATTTGTGCAGGAGGTTTATATTTTTTTTTTCAAGCTACTAAAGTAACAAACTCAATTTATGGTGTCAAGGAGAATGAAGATTGCCATGCATTGGGCCAGCAAGTTAATCTCCAGAAATCTAACATTGTTTTCCATAAAAATACACCAGCAAACGCAAAGGATGCCATAAGTAATCTGCTGGGAATCCAAGTTGTTGATTCGTATGGCATTACCGACGGTGGTAGGAAAGTCCAAAAGAGACGTGTTCAACTCCATCAAGGAAAGAATGTGGAGGAAAATAGATCAAGGAAAGAATGTGAAGGAAAATAGAAGGATGGTCAAGTAAATTTTTGTCAGAAGCAGGAAAATAGATTCTTATCAAATCAATTCTACAAGCAATCCAACATGTGCTATGGGATGTCTCCAACTCCCGGACTATTTATGCCTTGAGCTAGAAGCCATAATAAGCTATTTTTGTTGGGGCATAAGAAGCTGCATTGAATGAGTTGGGAAAAGCGTTGTCGTTGAAAGGATGAAGGAGGTCTAGGACTTCGTTCCCTCAAAGCTTTTAATTTAGCACTACTGGTAGAACAAGGTTGTAGGCAAACGGTTGTTCTTTACTCTTCCATACACTTAGTTCAAAATATTTTCAGAAAGTGACTTCTTCAAGCCCAACTTCGCTCTAGACCATCACTAACTTGGAGAACTATCACGGCAGCTAGACCATTCTTATTGGTGGGAACGAGGTGGAGGGCTGGAGAGAGAAGAAACATGCAAGTATAGCATAATAGGTGGATACCCTAACCAATTACTTTCAAGGTTCATTACCTTGCTAGTCATTTGTGCAAGGAAGCGACACTTGAAGAACTGATTGACAAGGACATTAGACAATCGAAAGTATATCTTATTAACCAAATTTATTGGCTATATGAAACTTTCCTGATTACAAAAATCCCTATCAGTAGTTATGCTTGTAATGACAGGTTGGTTTGGCACTATCATAACGACGGGTAATTTTCTATTAGTAGTGCCTATAGGGTGGCGACGGATCAAGTGCTAAGGCGACAAATGTATCTTGATTCAACAGAAGCTACCCGCGGTTAGAAAACAACATGGAACATTTGTGAAAACTAAAAGTTCCGAATAAACTCAAACTTTTGGGGTGACTTGCTTGTTCAAATATACTTCCTACCATGTAAAATCTTCACAAATGGGAGGTATCGTCTCAACTGGAATGTCCTGTATACCATCTTCCACATTCTTAAATATTGCTCCTCACAGCCTTTACGTTGACGAAACAGGATCTCAAACGGTAATTTGGTGATGGAAGGATATTGCAAGGCTAGTGGATGAATTATAAATGTTAATGCTGGTAGTCCTATGTTAGCAACTATGGTGCACCAAGGATGAATTATTTTTTTGTGGGACCAAACAAATGGACCGGAGATAAACACAAAAGCAACCAGATTCATTTATTTAGAAGTACAAAAAGGTGCACAAATTCCTATCCGCAAAATGATGGACACAATACCAAGAATATGGCAACCACTCCTAGAGAGTTTTGTCAAAATAAATTTTGATGCGACAATGTTTTAAGATGATCACTCTATGGATGTCGAATAGTTGTTAGAGAGTGTAATGGTATGATACCGGCACCTATGTCAAAGAAAATTATGTGAACATGGGAAGCAGAGCATATGGAGGCTGTAGCGGCTTATGAAGCGACTAAATTTGGTTTCTATTGTAAATTTTGGTTTGCTCAACTTGAAAGTGATTCATCAAGTATCATTCAAGCTTTAAATTTGTCAGAGGAAAATCTACCCAGTATTGAGCGCATTATAGAAGCTAGTAGGAACTTAGTTCACTGTTATGACTTTTATATGTTTTTATTGGTTAGGCATGTGGCACTTGTGTAGTCCATGAGTTAGCGAGATTTGCACCGAATGCAATAAACTTTAAAGTTTGGATGAAAGAGGTACCATATTTTATAATGTCTGTTATATTAAAAGATTGCAACTCTTGTCATGAATAAACATCATTCTCTTAGATAAAAAAGAATAGAGAAAATTTGGAAACACTTTTACTTTAAATTTATATGTGTTGTGAGGTGTTTGATAACAACATAAAATTGATTAAATTAACTTTAGTTGAATAGTAATTAAGATTAATGTGTTTTTCGTAATAAGATGGACACAGTAAAATACTAAGGTAGTGTTTGAAAACCATTTTTTTTCTCCTGTTTTGTAAACTAGAAGAAAAAAACACGTTTGACACACAGTTTTCGTCTTTTTTTTTTTCCTTCAGTTTTGAAAACCAGTTTTAAAAACATGATTATTTTTGAAAATTCTCATTTAGGAGTTTTGGGTTTTCAGTTTTACTTTTTATATTGAGACCACAACCACCACCCCCTCCCACCGCCATAGCCACCGCCCACTATAGCCCCTCGGTCGCCACCGGCCGGCCACCGGCCGGCCATCGGCGGCGACCGCCGATGACCACCGCCACCGGCAGCCATCGCCGGCTGACCACCGCCATGCCCCACCAATGCCACCGCAACCACCACCAAAGAAAAAACTCAAAATAAAAATTGAGTAATCAAACACCCAAAAGAAAAAATTCAAAATAAAAACTGAATAGTCAAACACCCATTTATTTTTATAAAAAAATAAAGACTAAATGGTTTTGATTTTTATTTTTTTGAAAACAGAAAGCAAAACTGGAAGTAATTAACAGACCCTAAATCAATCGGTTTGGTTTTATTTTTTTCAACTGAGTTTCATTTGGTCAGTTTGGTTTGGACTTTTTAAAACCGTTTGAAACAAAACCGATACATATACGACAAAAAATATTTGAGTTATAGTACAATCCTAGTTACTATCTAGTTTTACATTGCTTACAATTAAGTAGGTCCTAAAAAACTCGTGATCATGTATATTAAAAAAGCTCAATAATCAAGAAATTGGTCTAGACAAGTCAAAAATGAATATAAATCCGGTCAATGTGCTCAAAGCGTTGAGACCGAATCATTCGACTACAATTCTAATTTTTGTCTATTATTTTTTCAAATTGATGGCAGTCGATTTGATTTTGTGTTTAGGTTTCAAACTGGTCTCCAGACCTTGCTCAACCCTCTTATTATGGATAGGTCACCATAATCGGGTTTACTAGATTATTCTTATTAATAGTTAAGACTTTTAGTACCTTTTTTCCGGACACTAAAATATCTTGATTGTTTTGCAAAACCGAAACTTCTTTCGGTGCCTTAACTCAGACACTCTACATAAATTTAGGCTAATTTATTTATTTTAAAAATCAAAGCTATATTTGAAAAGTGATTATGAGAAGGTTCAAATTGAATATAATCTACTTTTAAAAAAAATAATTTCAAACAGGGTCAAGTGAAATAAATCTATGCTACTTATAAAAGTGTGAATATTTTTTGGACAAACTTATCCTTACAAAACTTCTTAATGACATCTCGATCCTTGGCTATACGAATTAATCAATGAATGTTTGTTATGGTCATTGGTACAATCTTCATCTCTCCGAAACATTTGTCATATCCTATGTCCAAATTGTTGAAAGCCTCTTAACCTTTTTCAAAGCATGTATCTCTTTGAATTTATCTCTCTATGCATGTATTTATTTCTCTATATGTATATTCCCCTCTAAATAGATCATATAACAACAAAGTCACAAGTTCGAAAAAAGATGGATATCATATATTATCCCAAACCTCTCGTAGAAAATAACATGCTTCATATGTTTATGTCGTAAAGGCCACGTATTTTGACGCCTTTTTTCTTTGTTTCCTTCTCCCTTTTGTCTCTTCTAGGTTGTGTTGTTGTACTTTGCTATCGTATTATTACTACAACTATTACATTAAAAGATCTCAAAAACTTTTTAACAAAAAATGGATATCAAGATCCACTATACTACTAGAAGTATTGAACTTTATAAATTATCTGGACATAACATACGGCCCAAATAATTTGCCCTAATAAAGTCTAAGAATTAGTTCGCTACCATGAATTATATCACCTGACCTTTGTAATTGATATGTGTTCCACCCTCTTTCACTTATCTGAAAATAAATCTTAAAAGTAAAGATCGAGGCACATAACTGTATTCCCTTTGCATGTCATTCTAAACAATGTTTTATGTTCTTTGTTTTTTTAATTTAATTATGCTTCTACAAGTCAAAATGAAAGAAAAGGTACATGATCACGAAATATTGACATATCACGTGTTAGCTTAGAGCTCCTTCTTGACACAAAACATAAATAGCTTGGTGATTGTTATACTTTATATCTTTAACTCTAAAATAGATGTTTTGATGTGAAAATATAAAATAGTTTCTTCAAAGTAACAATGATGGATAATATCTTGATAGGGAGATGAATTACAATATGTATTTACGTGCAAGTTGTAAAACATTATCTCCGAATGTTTTTAATGGTATCAACAATACACTGTAATTGTCAAATCATATTATTCACACGTGCCTTTGAACTGTATATACTGGTAGTTATATTTGGTCACTCGAAAAGGAAATTGAAGCTATGTGCTATTAACACTTGCAACAAAATTTTCACGTACTAACATTATTTGTATCAACTTTTAATTTATAATTGCTCTGCAATCTGAGCAGTGAATTATTTTCCATCAATAGTGAAAAATTCACAACTATTTGATACTTTATATATAAAGCAAAATTGTTGCTAATACAAAGAAGATTTTCTATTACCATTACTTTTAGAGTTCATAACCTTCACTTTAGACATTAATTCAATCTAAGAAGTATACTCATTCTACTTATCATAATTTTAAGATAACTTGAGATCATGATTTCTCTAAACCATAATCTAATTTTATTATAAGTTAATATTCACGTGCATCGCACGCACAGTACATTCTCTGCTAGGTGAAGTGAACTTTCGGGCTCGACCGGACTCTGCTCGACTCATTTACGTTCGCTGTGTCTGGACTGAATCCGGGGTTTTGTTTGTTCACTCACTGGGCTCTGGAGGGAGAACCAAGCTCCCCGCTTTTTCGTTCTTTCTACTTCCCTAACCCCCCCCCTCTCTCTCTCTCTCTCTCTCTCTGTCACACACAGACACAGACACACACACACACATACAAGCCCCATGAATAGTGGTGAATTGGGGGTGGAAGTCGAGAAAGTGTTCATAGGAGCAGGGTGCAACAGGATAGTCAACAACGTGTCATGGGGCGCCTCCGGTTTCGTCGCCTTTGGCACCCAAAACGCCGTCGCCATCTTCTGCGCCGAGGTCTTTCTTTTTATATATTACTTTGTTTCACTATGTTTGGCAATACAAATAGCCACACTCTTAAACCCTTGTACTATTAATTATTTTTCTTTTTTTTTGCAGTCTGCAAAGATACTGACCACTCTACCGGGTCACAAGGCTTCAGTGAATTGCACCCATTGGTTACCCAGCAACAAGTTTGCATTTAGATGTACATTCTTATGATGCCCATTCTCATATTTGATTTCAAACACATGTCATGCTATAAATTTTGAGAATTACTCCATCCCTTTCAGAAATATTTTTTGTCCTATTTAATTTTTGTTGAGTTTTTTAGGTTAGTTTTCGAACATATAGTTATTGATATTGAAATCAAAGACTACTTCTTCATCGAATAAGCAATGTAATAAGTATTGTTTTGACAAGTCAAACTAGGGTAAGAGCAGTGAATGCTTGCATGTTCGAATTTCATTCTAGGAGCTAACAAGAACTCGAAGGCGGGAAAAATAATGACATAGAGGGGGTTTTATTAGCTTAAGCATTAGTAACTCATAAAGTTTTGAGCTTTTTACCATCAATTAATGTAGGGGCAGTGGTTGATTTCACTTTCTTGAAATGCATACGTGTAGGATTCATGGCTAATTTTCTTTCAAGGCGGGTGTTTGGGGGCGTGTAACATGAATTGATAAGTAACTGGGTTCCTTTACTAATGATACAGCTAGAAATTTGGAGCGGCATTTTTTACTATCTGGGGATGCTGATGGTGTCATTATTCTCTGGGAGTTATCTCTCGCAGACAAAAAGGTACCTGCTAGGAAATGTTTTACTTTAGGTGGTAGGAGATTAATTTTGTAGGAATTTGTAATGGTTCTTCATCTTCATACTAGACATGCACATGTATGACATGATTTCTGGTTAAAATAAGCCATGGCGTACCAAAGTCCACTGGGTTTGAGTCCTTTTGGCCAAATTTGACCAATTGCCGTCCGATGCAGTAAAATTAGTAGCGATTGATTTTCTTGCATGATGCTGTTTGATGTGTACATGTGAGAATCAAAGCGAGACAAAGACAGAGTGAACAAGGTGTCCTAGAACTAGGGTAGTATTAAGGAGGAATTATACTGTTTGTGAAATCTTATTCTAAGTATGTATGAATGATGGAGAGAATTATGATGCACATGTGTGGAAATGAGGAAAAAGGTACAACCATGTACATGGACTGGATCATCCACAAGTGCCAGAGATTTTGATTGAGAATGTTATAAGTTCTTTGAAACATTTTGAAGAGATAGTAATTAAGGAGAATTTAACAAGGTAACGAGTAAAATAATCTGGATATACCGCAAATAGTCTGATTATCCTTGTTCTAGTTGCATTGGTCATGGGAGGACTCCACTATTGTTATGCAGGTTAGTTGATGGGAAACTGTTCTTGAGAGAGAGGAACAAAATTCAAGATGAATTTTGGAACTCCCAATTTAGACGTTGTAGGGTCTGATGGCTTCGCGAGGCTTTCTATTTTTCATTTGATTCTTTTGTTAAAGGGTTGAAGGGAGTTCTCTCAGAATTTAGATGGATTAAGGCTCCTTTTTGTGTAGTATGATGTCTGTTGCTCAGTTTTGTTTTTGGTGCATTTAAGAAACATCTTTATAGTCACCAAATCCAGCAAAGACTCTCAGAACGTGAGAGACCGAATACTGAGAGTTCTTTGCTTGTGTCTCTCACTCTCTAAGTGAATGGTACACTTCGTTAAGTGTCTGTGGGGTTTTTTGGTTTTTATCACGATCCTGATTGCAATTTGTGTCTTTTGTGTAAGCCTTGTGACTGCTATACATCAGTGGCATTTTTTGTGTTTTAACAGGTGATTTTATGCTAACTTGATTGAATGGATCACTGTGAATATTTCTTGATTTGGCCTGCCCAATATCGCCCTCTCGTAGTCCAGCTTACCGGAGAACTATACCTTTTAGGTTCCAATCTAGGAAGCACCAGCACCTCATATGGTGTCCGACACCTCAACACCTCACCGAGACCTCCGGACTCGTGTCCGACGCCTCTCAGCAGTGTCCAGAATTATTGATTTATTTCTTAATTACCGGACACCTCATATAGGTCGAGGTATCATTTCTGAAACCTACCAACATCAACACCTCACCGACAACTTCGGACACATGTTCGATACCTCTCAGCGGTGTCCGAATTTATTGATTTATTTCTTAATTGCTGAACACCGTGTCGGAAACCTCTTGAAGAAGTTTCAGACACCTCCTGAAGAAGTGTCTACACGTATGGGGCCAAAGTACAATATTTCAAACCTATATCAGGGTTTGTGTTTAATAATTTACCAATTTGGGACTCTTTTGGAAATGAACTTATAAGCCAAACCCTATTCAGATTGACCCAGCAAAAGGTACCCTTCTTCTTTCTCACTTATCTCTTTCAGTTTCCTTCTTTTTTTTACCAAAAGCACCCAAGCTTACTAGTCCAGGGAAAGATAGTTCAACATATCCGACCTCATTTACAAAACCATCTGGCTATATAGGACCCTCTCCTTTATCCTTTGCTCCCATGTCTTTTTTCCTTCTCTCTTGTTACTCTTGAGACTCTAATCTTGGTACTGTTGAGACATTCAACTGCTTTCTTGTAACCCCTTCTTTCTTGCTATTGTTGAGACTATGTTTCCGTCTTTCCTTCTCATTTGTTTTGAACAAAAATTCAGCTTCTCCCAGTATTGTTTAGTCTTATTATGTATGTGTGTATATATTTACACAGTAAAAATATATAAAAAATTCAGCAGTCCAAAAGCTGTTTTTTTGGAAATTGGGGTGTTTGGTGTCCCAGTCGGTGTCGGGCACGGTGTCCGAATCTGTGACTATGTCCGTGCTACCTAGGTTCCAATATTACTGCAACTCCTAAATTTGTTCATGAAAGGTTGAACTTACCGTTCAATACATTTGCCTTGGACAAGCAATCACATATTGAACATTCTCTTTGAAGTATCATCATTTTTGCTACTTCTAACTTTTGGTGACAGTGGAGGTATATCTCACAAGTACCGCAACCACACAAGAAAGGGGTTACATGCATCAATGGAATTATGATGTCTCAAACTGATGCAATATTTGCATCAACATCTTCAGATGGTACAATCTTTGTATGGGAAGTGGTCTTTGCAGCTGTTTCTGGAGGTGAGTGATATTGCTTGGACTGTTTCATACCATGCATTCAAGAGTAAATTGCTATCTTTGCTGGCATGTATGTAGTTTTCCAGGAAGTTCTTTGGCACAGCTGTGCTTGTGTTGCTTTATATTCTTGAATTGTTCATGACCAGTGAAGGGCTTTGGTATCTGGTTTTTTGACTTTCATAAATGCTCGTTTGTTGATATGAGCATTCTTGGAACATATAAATTACATTGCTGGTGATACTAGGAGATTGCATCTGCAAGTTATTTCTGGTTAAATTTCACATTTTTTTAAGTTGAATTATTATTATTGTGGAATTATGAAGTTGGAGGGTTACTTCGCTGGCAAATAAAGATCTAAATACAGGCGCTGTGTGAACTCTCTAAAGCGTTAAGTTGGCCGTCTTCTCTTTTCTCTGGATGTAGGAAACCTCCTTTCAATAAACTTTGTCCTTGGGATCATTCTGCCAAAGCGTCTGATCCAATTATGGAATACCTACCATTTGTGACACAGATGAAGAGGGCTTTTATATGTTACTCCCCTCCGTCTTACATAAATTGATCACCCTTTTTTTTTTTTTTGCATGGAGATCAAGGATTTAAGTCTTATATTATGTGTTTCCTATTTTACCCTTTAGAGAGAGGAGGGGAAGAAAGTGGGCCAAGAGAGATAAAATGGGTTAGTGGAGTGTTAAATGTGGAGAAAGAAATATATAGAATAAAAAAGTGTAAAAAAGTGGGTCAAGAGAGAGAAAATGAGTTGGTGGAGAGTTAAATGTGGAGAGAGAAATAGAATAAAAAAAGAGTAAGAAGGGTAATTATGTAAAAATCCCTACAGAATCTTTCTTAATTTGGGAAGTGAGCAGTTTTTGTGGGACGGTCCAAAAAGGAAACATGATCAATTTTTGTGGGAAGGAGGGAGTATTACTTACTCAGTTCACGACGCTTCAGGATATGTATTGGTTTATTATGCTGATCCGCATCCATGTATTGTTATAGCCTATGTTGGCTGCGATCTCGTTAAAAATTGAGAGGCAGTTTTGCTTTGGTTTTGGCGTAATGACTACGTTGTGTTACCTGTTTTAGGTCAGTGTACGTTTTCGTGCTTGGAGACCCTCTTTGTTGGTTCAAAAGCTATGGTAACAGTTTCACTAGCAGAATTACCTGGAAATACAAGTCATCTGGTTCTGGCAACAGGGGGATTGGATAACAAGATTCATCTGTATTGTGGTGAAAGGACAGGAAAAGTATGTGATTTCATCCGATATATAACTCGTCTATATGTTGCAATATACTCTGTTCCTTGGCCTTAATGTTTTCCTTCTCATTCTTGTTTATGTACACAGTTTATTCATGCCTGTGAGCTAAAAGGGCATACTGATTGGATTCGCAGTTTGGATTTCTCCTTGCCAATATCCATAAATGGTGAAACAGATAGTCTCCTACTTGTAAGTTCATCTCAAGACAAAGGCATACGCATATGGAAGATGGCTTTACGTGATTCTCATAATAAGATAGAAGAAGTGGGCTTGGCTTCTTATATCAAAGGTCCTGTGTTTGTAGCCGGCTCATCTGCCTTCCAGATATCTTTGGAATCCCTCCTTATTGGACATGAGGATTGGGTTTATTCAGTGGAGTGGGAACCCCCTTCATCCGTGGATGGTATTTCTTGTCATCAACCGCAAAGCATTTTATCTGCATCCATGGACAAGACAATGATGATCTGGCAACCTGAGATGACTACAGGTATCTGGATGAATGTAGTTACCGTTGGGGAGTTGAGTCATTGCGCTTTAGGGTTTTATGGTGGGCATTGGAGCCCACATGCAGACTCAATTTTGGCTCATGGATATGGTGGATCGTTCCATCTATGGAAGAACATTGGTGTTAACTTTGATAATTGGCAACCACAAAAAGTTCCCTCTGGCCACTTTGCGGCAGTGACAGATATTTCATGGGCTAGGTCTGGTGATTATTTGCTGTCAGTCAGTCATGATCAGGTAATATGTTGCCTATTCTGCAGAAAAAGTTTGGTAGAAATGCTTTTATTGTTAAAAATATTTCCTGCCTTTTTTTTTTACCAGGGCAAGCTCCCAGGTTTGCTGATTGATACTATTACATTATGCAGTTTCGTAGAAATGCCTTTATTGTTAGAAATATTTCTTGCCTTTTTTTTTTTACCAGGGCAACATCCCAAGATTGCTGATTGATACTAACTTGTACGCGATGCACTGCATGTATAGAGACTGCTGATTTCTCAAGGTTTACCTCTGTTTCTGCTGTTGTAAAAAATAACCATGAAAAGGATAAGACATATTGGTAATTGTTGTTATCGTCATCCTTAGCTTTACCGTAAATGACAAATCTTTGAAGAAAATGGATTAATTTGTGATGAAAGGTTTACCTATATTTTCGTTTCTTTACATGTGTTCTAACTTCTAAGTAGCATGGACATGGAAACTGCATCCTTCACCGAGTCCGACAGGGACACCGGACAAAGCGATTTCCAAAAACCAAATTTGGACACCACTGGACACCGCTGAATATTTTACATATTCCATCAACATCGATTGCCTCATCACGTTCATTGCCCTCTGGACCTCCATCATCAACCTCTTCCTTTCCCATTCTCATCAAGTGATAAATGTCTCCTCCATTGGATCCCCTTAGGTTAGGCAGAAGTCAATTGGAACAAAAGGTAAGAATACAATGTATTATTAGGTTTTGGCGTACTCATTTTTTTCTTTAAAAAAAAACCACGACTTTCCCTAATATTCCGTCATGACCGTCAACTTAAGTTTAATGAATTGCAGTTATGCTCCATAGGTATTGGACACTTCTGCATAAGGTGTCCGACACAGTGTTGGATAAATAAAATCTATCTGGACACCGCCCAGAGGTGTCCGACACGTTTTGGAAGGTGTCCGAGTGGTGTCCAAGTGTCGGTAGGTATTGGCACGATACCTCGACCCAGAAGAGGTGTCCGTGCTTCCTGGCATGTGTTTAAGTCACTATTTGAAACTGAGTGGCTGCTTTAGTGCTATCTTTATTGTTTCCTTGGGTAGGAGTTATGTTAGTAAAAGTGCTCAAAGAATACATTATCTGTGAGCTCACAGTTTGTCTATGTTGAAGATGAGAGTTGATTAATTATTATAACATTGAAGTTGAGAGACTGAACCGTTGAATTGTGTCCTGGTTCTTGAATCATAATGCACAATGAGTAAGGTTTATTGAGATTAATTGGATATTTGTCTCACAGTGCAACTATTTAAAAATAAAATAAAATCATGGCATTACATGCATTCATTATATTATTATAATCCGGCGCACTTGTGCACTCATACCCTCTCTTGCACTACCCCCGCACTGCAAACTGGTAACTCTTTGTAGGACTGGCTCCTATCCTGCTCTTCGGGTCAGGGGGTTAAGGATTCTTCTTTACCATCCCCCAATCCAATAGAGATGGAAGAATTGCTAATTTCTTAAAACTTAATTCGCGATGAGGAGCTTTCATATATATGTAATTTTGTTTATGTTACTAATGTAGTTTGATTGCTTCAAATATATAGTGTCCTTTGCATGGGAAAATGATTTGCCCACTTATTCTTTTATCTATCTTTGCGTGTATTGTGAGCGTACTTTAGGTCTTGTGTTCCAAATTCTCCCGGTGAAGCTTGATACTTAGTATGTATTGATTTGATCTCTGTGTTAACCAAAGCAATTCTCATTGTCAATTATCAGTATATTTTAAAATTTGCAGACAAGTAGAATATTTGCTCCGTGGCTTAATGAACCTGGTGCGCAAAACGGGAACACTTGGCACGAAATTGCTCGTCCGCAAGTTCATGGTCATGATATCAACTGTGTAACTATCATTCAAGGGAAGGGCAACCATCGATTTGTGAGTGGGGCTGATGAGAAGGTTGCTAGAGTCTTTGAAGCTCCTCTTTCTTTTTTGAAGACATTGAATATCGCTACATCAAAGACATCTAATTTTCCTGAAGACCTGCAAGTTGATGTGCAGATTTTGGGTGCAAATATGTCTGCTCTTGGTCTATCACAGAAACCTATATATGTTCAGGGTGACCTCTCTCTCTCTCTCTCTCTCTCTCTCTCTCTCTCTCTCTCTCTCTCTCTCTAACACGCGCACAAACGCATGCACTCGAGTGCAAAATAATCAATCCGTCTTGGAAAGTGTAGTGGTTTGTTGTTGATTGTGAAGGGTTGATAATCCTTATTTGTTTCATTTGTTCGGGAGTATTTAGGAGAGAAAATTACGCTCACGACATTTTCAAAGTAAGGGCAAGTATGTGAAAAGAAGAGTTAACAAAAAAAAATGCCATTCTTTCATGGCACTGATGTTAAATGGGGACTAAAAGAGATGCAAGCCACCCCCCTTCTCTGGCGCTCCTTTTTCGTCGGAGCATTGGTACCTCCAGCACCAGCATGCAGTGTTGAAGAGGTAGAACCGTAGAAGTTTACATCCTAAAGTTTGCACACTTTTGAGTACACACTTGGCAACCCAAGCATTAATAGTTGCAGCAAGCTTTGGACCGTTAGATTTTCTGAATAAAGTTTAAGAAGAAGCTCATGGGTGGTAAGTTGCCTCCTGTATTAAGAGGGAGGGAGGGACTTGGCAAGCCCTGGCAATAAGGTAATTACTTAGGGAGAAGCCTGTTTTGGGATTGTAACTGGATAGAACATGAATTGGCCACTAAAATGGAGAAAAATGGCAGTACTCAGTAACTAGAGATAAAATTGGCATATGGCCAAGAGAATGTAAGCAGCCTTACTGCTGCTACGGCAAAAATGTCATTCACCTTGGAACAAGGGGTCTGAGTTAAAAGTAGAAAGTATTTCGTGGCAGTTCGGGAATGTGGTTTGATATAGTATATCTCAAGTCTTTTCTTGAAGTTAATGCCATCACCAACTCTTTTGCAGCTTCATATGAGGCACCAGACAGAAATAGTAAGGAAGTTGTCGACACTCTTGAAACTATTCCAGATGCAGTTCCAGTTGTGTTGACTGAGCCACCAATTGAAGAACAACTTGCATGGCATACTCTATGGCCTGAATCATACAAACTTTATGGTCATGGAAATGAACTGTTCTCTTTATGTTGTGACCATGAAGGGAAGCTTGTTGCTTCATCATGTAAGGTATATGGTTTAAATCTCTCTAACAATAATCCTCTAAACTTTATTAGTTACTTAAGTCACCATATGGTTGTTGATCATAGCAACTGAATTGTAGATCTTAGTTGCAGAAAACTCCTAATATGGTGACGTTTCTCTCGGGAACTCGCTTTTGCGATCCCAAGTTAGGAGCTCCATGGGATCTCGTCCCAAGCTAAGATGGGAACTTGATCCCTCTAGCTGGATAGAGATGCATGGAACAAGTGATAGAATACATGAGAATCAAGCTCTTTTCAACTCAATTCCTTGTTTCTCTCTTCCTTCAAGTCCTTAAAGTCTCCTTGTTTGTTATTGCTATCTATGTAAACTATGCTAAACAAATGATAATACTCTTTACGCATTTATTTATTCAAGCCGCTCCCAACCTCAGATTCTTCTTGGTGCTTATGCTTCCCCGCCCCTGCCCCCGCTTTGTGCAACTAAGTTGTAGATTACTTGGCATGACTATATTCAGAAATTGTGTTGGCTGTATTCTCTTATAATGGTCCCTAAACTGTATTTTCATATGAACAAGCATCAGAACTTCTATGTGATCTGGCAGTGCTTGCAGTCATTACGGCAGAACCTCCTTTTTTAACATAAAAGATGCAATCTTGTGAAATTTTCCATGACTATATCCCCTAGCAGTTAACGGGGAAGTCAGTTCGTCTCAAGTGGAGATATACTGATGCAGAACCTCCATTACTAGGTACAAGGAATAAAAGGAAATCTTTTTCATATTCTATACAGTTCTTTTGTCTAGAAATTTGCTAAGAAGTAAATGTTTACATGCTAGCAGTACACAGAAATATTCTTGCCCTTGCTAAAGAGTATGAGGGAATGACAATAGTTAAATTTCAATACTGCTTGAAAATCAGTTCATTTGCACCCGTTATTTTAGTTGCTAAGATTACCAACTGGACATCATTGACTAAATTATCTGATGAACTTGTAAGAGAATGCATGGCTAATGTTGATGTTCATTAAAAATGGAAGTTTGTGTTTAATTGTTGATTATCTGAGACTTCTCATGGATGATAAATCTTGCAGGCCCAATCAGCGTCCGTCGCAGAAATATGGCTGTGGCAAGTTGGTTCCTGGAAGACAGTTGGCCGCTTGCAGTCTCATAGCTTAACAGTGACACAGATGGAATTTTCTTATGATGACAAGTTTCTTTTGGCTGTCTCAAGGGATCGCCAGTTCTCCATTTTCTCTGTAACACAAACAGGTAAAACTTTAAAGGTTCACAGCCGTCCCATAAGAGACAGGATCTGAACCCGTGACCTCAAGGTTAGGAGCCTTGCGAGCTACCAAACTGCTCTGCGCTGAAGAGAAGAACTGAAAAACAACAGACAAAGAAGGGTTGAAATTGAATGTGCCCCTCTACTATATCCTTAAAAACATGGTAGCCCATTTATACAGGATTTATAGGGGTCTTCTGTGATCAGCGATCATAGAAATGAAGGGAAATTTTAACACTTACCAACTTAATCTTGTTGCACTGGCAACAAACATGCATGAACCATTGATTGTTCAATATGCTTGCTTTATGCTAAAGCAACTTTTAGTGAAGGTGAGCAGCTAAACAAAGTTTTTCGGTTTATTGGTTGCCTATAGTGAGAAGGGAATACAAAATGTTGGCTTCACTAGTTCTGCCCTTTGGTTAGGCTTGCTCTTTGTTATTCATTCCCTATTGCTGCCACGAGTCCTTAATAGTTTGACATTAACCCCTCTGAACTACTCCAAAATTATGATGCCGATGTCAACTCTCTCTGCAACCAAATAGGAAAGGAAAATACTTGAGATTAGAATGTGCTTTTTGTAGAAGTTCACCTCTGCATTCCATTAACTCACTGCTATTATACAGTGCAGCTAATGAAATTCTCGTTCGTCTTATAGGCACGGATGACATTAGTTACCAGCTTCTAACTAGGAAGGAGGCTCACAAAAGAATAGTATGGACATGTTCTTGGAACCCTTTTGGTCATGAATTTGCTACTGGTTCAAGGGACAAGACCGTGAAGATCTGGGCCATGGAGAAGGGATCGCCAATAAAGCAGCTCATGACTCTACCGCCATTCGACAGTAGCGTCACTGCATTATCTTGGACCGGTCTTCATAGACAGAGTAACAAAGGGTTTCTTGCAGTGGGAATGGAAAATGGTTTCATCGAATTATGGAGTCTTTATATCCAGAGAAATGAAGATAGTAATGTTACAGTGCCAACTGCTGCTCTTGCTATGCGGTTTGATCCAATTATGTGCCATGTTTCAGCAGTAAACCGTTTAGCATGGAGAAATACTGAGAAGAGTGAAGATTGTAGGAGTATCCAGCTTGCTTCCTGTGGTGCTGATCATAGTGTTAGAGTGTTTGAGGTAAATCTTGTTTAAGTAATAACCAATTTTTGTTGTATTACACAGACAGCACCCTAGGCAAATCTTTTAAGAAAATTCAATTTTTATATAGACAGCATTCGAAGGTAATTGGCTCCCAAGCATGAGTTATTACAGAAGTCTTCTTATCACTTGGCAATGTAGCTAGGGCGTTAGAGGCTTAAAATTATGCTGGGAAGACATGAAAACTGGGTCTGGTAGTGTATTCATTTTTTTTCTTGATGCCATCAATGTATGCCTTGATAATACGTTAAGCGGGTCTTATATATCGGCTTGTCGCCGGGTGAACAATATGTCAACCTACTAGGGAAGTTCTTCTA
Source organism: Escallonia herrerae (assembly GCA_033070095.1). Lineage (NCBI taxonomy): Eukaryota > Viridiplantae > Streptophyta > Magnoliopsida > Escalloniales > Escalloniaceae > Escallonia > Escallonia herrerae. The sequence continues at coordinate 138,303 of JAVXUP010000140.1, forward strand.
GTGGCTAAGACGGGAAGGCAGCTCTTTGTTGAACTGCCTAGAGGGGTAGTAAGTAGTTTTGAATGGTACTTGTTCCAATGTTTCAACTTTGCGGTTGAATAAAACAAGTATTGGCGTGTGGTATGTAAGCTAGCATATAGGCAGCTTCTGATATGCCAAATTATAGGTCCAAAGATATGACCCAGTTAGGCTGTTCAAGGCTCTTCGTTTTGGTGGGGTTTCAATGTGACATGGAATGCTCTAATAAGGTCAGTTTGGGGGAGCCGGTATAAGAATGTTTTCCTTTGATTAGCGATTGATCTTCCTCATTTCAACTCGAGTGTGGCTCTTTTGCTTTACTTTTTGGCCAATCAATTTTGCTTTTATTTGAACCTAGTAAGCTTGTCTGTCACCTTCATGCAGTAGTTGTTGAATGGACTAAAAAAGTCAAGCTCCACAATGAGGATTAAATAAGAAATAATAATCCATCAAATTGTAGTAGTCCTCATCTTTCTTATCAATTCATTGTAGCCTCTTTCTATCAAGTGGTGTACAAATGGAATAATGTCCCCCTTGACAAGTTTATGGGATGGGAAAGCTCATAGTCGTGTTCTTCCCCCCGTCAAAATATTATCCTAACCCAGCAGCTTCTAGATATTATAAAAAGAAGATTTATGGGACCCGTTGGTATGGAACTCTGACGTAGTTATTCCAACGAGATCTCAGCCCATTTTGATTTTTAAGTTTCTATGCTTTTAAGTTAAGGGTAATATTGTTCAACTTTATATCAATTGAAATCAATACAGTTGAACGAGCTTCTACAATTGGAATTTTGGTTGCATAAGTTATACTAGTACTTGCAACTTATAGAAGATGGAAGCTCTTTCTAAGTTATACATACCATAACCAAATTTCAACGGACCGAATTTGTTTAAGTTGAACTTTCAAATGGAATGAAAAAGCCTTTCAAATAACCATATTATCAGAAATAATCCATTGAGCAGCTCTAACAGCTAACGGAGTGTTTCCCATCCCGCTAATGCAGCGTCCGAGTTTCACCGATCTGTGCCGCGATGCGTTCAAATGGTGCCCAAAAGAATAAAAAACTTTTACTGTGTAAGATGACAAAGTGCAGTGCAGTGCCGTGGAGGGGAGTCAGCAGCCTGCACTTTTCTCCAGATTCGGACGAACAAGATTATGCCGTCAGCTTTTCCACGCAGCCAGGCACGATTTCCACGGAAGATTATCCCCTAGAGTCCAAATCGGCCTGATTCCGACAAAAAAAATAAAGACGATCAGGTGAACCTCGTACTAAATTTAGGCACAAATTTAATTGGCGATTCCTCTACGTACTCTGCTAATGAATACAGAAGACTAAAGGTGGGCTGTCACTGCCAAGTCACATGAGAATCACTCTGACTGTTCCTTTTGTGTTTTTTACAAGAGAAGGGACATCACAAGATCTTGATTCGATCACATCGAGGCACCACAAAAATAGGTCACATGTCCACAATAATAATGATACCAAAGACCAACCTCATCTGCGGATGGCACAGTATTGTTGGATGCTTTACTCCTCCTTCTCTTGATGTTGATAGTTTCTGTTCATGAGGGCACGCGCTTCATCGACGAGGTAACTCTGGCTCCATAGCTTAGAGTCCACGACTTAGAGAAAGACTTGGTGGTTTGAGATTTTTTTTCAGAGAATATATGAGCCTTCTTGATATGATTCGCGCAGACCCCGCTTTGGGTGGCATCCCACCCGACTACGGCAGCTTCGTGATCAACTGCGGTAGTAATCTAAATTGCCACTCTAAGCAATCTATGAATCGATGCCTCGTTCCATCTCTTCTAACTAGTCACCATTTGATTGAATTTTCTACGCCGTTATTTTTTGGCATGTGATTTTTAAGAGTCAAGCTTTTGCTTGTGCTTTGTGCTGTTTTAATTGTATCTTGATTCGTTACGAAATGAAGTTATCGGATTTGATATAAAAGAAAAAAAAAACCTTCACAGTTATAGTTGTCACCAAGACAGGGTATAAAAAATTTCCAGTACTTACTACATAACCATTTTGGCTCTTGGGACTTCTCTCTATTAAAGTTTAGTGTCCAACTTACAAGCATGTCAAAGAAATGATAAGCCCATCAGATGGAAGAAGAAGATCCATCGCTTAGTTCTAACCGATATGGAATATGACTTAACACTCACAGCGGATGAATTTGGGAGTTGCATCACGCTTTCCATTACGTAAAGATATGATTCCAATGTCTGATTAAGAGTTTAGAATAAAGGAAAGCCTTGTAAGATTAAACAAGTCCCACGGAAATGCTAGCAAAGTAGCAAGCAAACAAAGTTTTAAAAGCATACCATAACGTAGAAGGAAAGTTTTGTCATGAAGGGCAAATGAGATCACCGGAGAAAACACAGAGAATGGTCATAAGATCAACCATGAAATGTGATATCTCAAATAATCCTCCATCTAAAACAACTAATGGCCGTTTAAACCACAATACTTGATTCGGGTCGGGTGAGAATTGAAAGCGAATACCTGCAGAATATATGCAGCCTACCGTGGTTTCACCATTCACATACCAACCAAAGCAAGCTGAAGGATTATACACAACAATCACAAGGCATGTCAGTATCTAGAACGAACAAGTGTACAGCGATTCAATATACTCTTTGAGCCCACAAGATCAGCATTTGGAAATAAACTTTCAAGAGCTGAGCTGCGAAACTCAACCAAGGAGAGGACAAGTGCATTTCCAGATAGTTTAGAGATATCACCATGAAGGGGGAAACTGAACGTCTGAGACAAAAATCTGGGGTAATCTACCTTTGGTTCATGATGGAAGAACATATAGGACATAGGCAAATTAATGAGCAGGATGGATTTAAGAACATATCAGATGCAATCAATCCCATACAACCAAGTAAACTTGCACAATATACAAATCCGCTCAAGCTACGAATCATGCCACAAAATTTTGTACAAATACCCTCCGCAGTCTATGGCGAATATGTGGGCTATGCATTCCCAGTTTTTCATCAACCATGAACTGCCTCCAAACCAGAAAAGCAAGAAGCTGATACGCTGTTGCTACAAGTATTTAATTTATTAACTAATATAAGAATAATACAATTACAGTATGATCTCGGACCACTTTCAATTTGATTGATAATAAGAATAATACAAATAAACGAACAAGACCTGGGTTTCTTATTACCTATTACAATTACACACCACACACCAAAACCAACAATAATTTAGACACTATAATAGAAATTTGAGGGTAAACCAATCCCATCGCGGCAAAATTTTCCGTCTAGTCCAGTGCACCTATTACGGCTGTGACGTTCTTACCTGCTGCGTCATGATGTCTGTGGGAAGATGAGCAGGAGCTTCAGGTAAAGCTGTCGTCAAAGTCTGGTATTGAGCAGCCAATTGAGCTGGTGCTAGGGGCTGAGTATAGTATATATGTGCTTGCGTGGGATCAGCATATTCATATGCATAATTACCAGTAGGAGCCGAAGTAGGAGCTCCCGACTGGGATGGATGATGCACCTGAGAAAACCCCATATATTGCGTCTGGTGCTGACTGGAAGGAACTTGAACCAAGGATGGAGCTGCTGTAGTTGCTGTTCTGTACACACCCGCAGCCATTTCAGGTTTAGCGGAAGGGGCAGGGGCATTTCTGACAAAAGCTGAAGGCAGGGGTGGTGTTTGGGGACGGCTAGAAGTAACAGCAGCTGGCGCAGCTTCGCCATAACTCTGTTGCTGTACTGACAAGTTATACCCTTGGGCCTGTCTTGCGGGAACATAGTACATGTATTGCTGATCGAGCGCGTGATGGGGAGGATGATGCTGTTGCTGCTGCTGGGAAGGGTATAAGGGGTAATACGGCGCCATTGGCACCGCTCCAGTCGGGTGATGAGAAATGTATTGCGAACCCGCCTGCACGTACTGTTGTTGGGGGTGTAATTGAGGATGATGTTGTTGTGGATCAAATTGAGTAGACAACAGATATCCAGAATCATGAAGCTGTTGCATTTGAACCCTAGCATTTTGATCAGCAATCTTTTGTTCAACGGTTAAAATAGGAGCCCTACTCTGCCCTGACAAGTTTTGGACATTCGGGTCTGGAAACATCATAGCCATTTGCCGAGACAATGGGTTTGTTATACTACCATCACTGTAACAATCAAACAACCCATAACCCAATCAGACTGTCTTCTACTTTCTACACGCATATATACATAAACAGTTTAACAAACATGGTGTGCATACCCAAAATCCAAGAAAACAATAAAATAATACCTTGAAACTGAATCTGGGGAAGCCAAATCAATTTGTTTAGGCTGTGGTTGTGACGGAACCCAGTTGGCGTACTCTCCAGAAATCGGCGGCAGAGCGGAGACCGCCGCCGTGGGAGCAGCCGGCGGCGAGGTGATAGCGGCAAAGCCGCCGTCATCCACTCTCTGCTGGCCACTCTGCACAAGACCCATCTGAGAAAACTGCTCCTCCATAACCCCGACCTTCTGTTCCTCCACGTGCACTCTAATTGGTGGCAGGTTCGCCAGCGACGGCGACGACGAAGTAGACCCGAAAGACGACGTTGTATCCAGCATCGGCGAGTCCGGCACCGAGTGCACGTCCTGATGCTTAACCCCTGCCTTCACCTCCGCATCCTTTGCAGACAAATCCGCCTTCGGAGTCCCCGCGGCGTCATCGGTTAGACCCAGCAATGAGTTCACCGAAGCCGATTCCGAAAATCCGCTAGTGGCACCATTCAACGCGTTCAAAAACCAGTCCTCCGACTTCACTGAGCTCTCCAAAATCGACCCGATTGACGAGCCCGATTCGGGTTTGGCCGGAAACAAAAATACCCTGAGCCGAGATTGGGGTTTGTTGGAGGTGGACGGGCAATTCAACCGGTCGTACTCGTCGATCATGTTGTCCAAATCCTCGTCCGTCGTGACGGAGATCAGCGAGTCGAGGTCTTCTTGCGGCAGCTGGTACTTGATGCTGAAGGGGGTGTTGTTTAGGAGAGTTTTGGAGAGGCGGGTGGTGAGGTCAACGAGGGTGGTTTGACGGTCAAAGACCACGATGCGGGTGTCTCCGCCGACGTAGCAGAGGGACTTGTCGTGGGGGCGGGGGACGATGTGGCCGCCGTAGCTGCACATGAGACGGAGCTTCTGGCTGTTGGGGGCGGCGGTCGAGGGCAGGTGAGTCGTGTCGTCCCACGAATCGGTGGCTCGGGAGCGAGGGGACGAGTTGAGCGATTCCGGGTAGGCGAGCTGGGGAGGTTGTGCCGCCGCGGCGGTCGAGGCGGAGAGTGGCGGTGGTGCCTCCATTAGGGGGACTTTCTTCGGGAGGAGAGAGGGAGCAAAAAAGGGAGCTTCGTGACAAGTTGGAGCTTGGTGCTATTATAGTCCTCCTGGCGCCAGCTGTACATCCTACCATTTTAAATAATCCACTCTTCTTTTTCTTCATAATATGTCATCATTTCTATCCACTTTAGCTTTTCTAATCAAAACATCAAATTAAATTGCAATTGTGGTTCAAGCAAAAACATTGTTTGACGAATAAAACTAACATAAAAAAAAAAACAATTACTAAAGTTAAAATTTGCTTACTCAAATTCTATTTTTATTTAAAATTAGTCTTAATCACATTGTCCTTAATCAGTAATTAAAGTATATCTCATAAGGCCGTCATCGAATCGAACTTCATTAATCAGCTCTCGAGATATCCGTTTCACTTTACAAAACCATAAATAGAATTTATTAACACCTATGGGATGAGGTTGTAGGAGAGAGAGAGAGAGTTAGGTGGAATGAGATTAATTTAATGGGGGTTTTAGTTTTATTTTTTTTAATTGAGGCCAACTGCCAAAAACTAACGGTAGGGCTGGAAACTTGTAAAGGGGAAAGAACTTCTCTGGGAGTGGAAAGTGTGGGAGAGAGGGCATGTGCATGTGGGGTGACAGCTAGTTTGTGGTGACTGGGAGTGGTGGTCAGGTGAGTTAGGTCGTCACTGACATGGTATCTAGTGGAGCTGCAAGTAAGCAGCAGCATTTGCTAATTCTGTATTTCTGCTCCCGTAACGTGCTGCTGCTGGGCTGCCTATTCAAGAAACGTGCACTTATAGGTAAAAAAAAAAAATGTGAACTTAGTATTCTTGTCCTCTCATGAGTTAAAAATAGAGTAGCAATTTTGGAATTTTTGGGTTCGCCCCTAATTTGATGGTCTAGTACTCGTCTTTATGATGCGTGTGTTTTGGATCTTATTACCAGCTGTTAAATAATAGTATATATTAATATTTTTAACCAAAAAATATATATGACTCTAGGCGAAAGAAATAATTTGGGATCACAGTGTATAAGATATAACACTTATTTAGCTATGCGCATATATAAGGCGAATAATAATTTGATAAATGGTTTCCGTCTCGTACATTAATTTCCTAATTGATAGTCTGACGTGGTTGGACAGAACTCTAACTTCCAAGTCCTTTTCATTAGGCATACAAGCAATTCTACAGCTCACGTTCTACCTAGATTTGCATGAAATGTATTCAGTTACGTGGCTTGAATGGTGGAAGCATAGTCAGTCATTTGCTACCACCCTTAAAAATAAAAAGCACAGCAATCGTAGTTATAAATACCCGATCGGAATACATATCTTTTTTTCATGATAAGTACCGATACCGATAAAGTCTTAAATTTTTCATCAATAATATACATTTGTAATATTTTTCATCGGCGAACTAAGAATATACATATATATTTTTGGACTTATTACACATATATCTTTGAGATTTGAGAGTAATTACACGCAAGCACAATAGTTTGTAATAATTACACTTATGTCCGTTGACCAAACGGAATACAAAAATACTTAACTGTTTTGACAAAAAAGACCTATTTGCCCCTGACTTTGGAATCTAATTTACAAATGCTATTCATTAAAATTTCCGTAAATGCCATTCATTAAAATTTATGTGTTCTTTTATCCTCTCTCTCTCTCTCTCTCTCTCTCTCTCTCTCGACACAAGCATGATTTGATACCAAATTAGGGACTACCGAAGACGACTGTGAAACCACCCCCGTCGGTTCCCCCATCGGCCTTCTGGCTGAGTCGGAAGCCGAAATCGCTGAAGCCAAGGCCAAAGACGTCAACTCAAGCCCTTAAGCTCCGTCTCTACCGCCTCCTCCACCTGCTGAGGCAGCTCCACCACCACCACCACCACCACCGGTAGCAGCAGCATCTGCTCCTTCAGGCGGGCCCAAGAAGATTGTGACGACGCCGTTTGCCTAGAAGCTGGCGAAGCAGCACAAGGTGGATATAAATTCGCTGGTGGGTATGGGGCCGTTTGGAAGAATTACGCCTGCGGATGTCGAGGCGACAGCTGGAATTAAGCCAGAGAATTCGAGAGCTTCATGTGCCGAGTTGATTGGATTCCAGTTTAAGATCAAAGACGACTGCTAAGGGGGCTGTCGGTGTGTGCGGGAGCATTTAAGATTGAGACTTTAGAAAAATTAAAACTTTAATTTGCAGATTTAGAAAATTAGGGTTTGGAAACCCTAATTTGCAAATTGAGAATATTTTTTAAGCCCTAATTTGCGGATTAAGATAGCTTAGGGTTTTGAAACCCTAATTTGCAAATTAAGAATATTTTGAAACCCTATTTTGCAGATTGAGATAAATTAGGGTTATGAAATAGATTGACAAAATTGATGAAAAAGACTGGAAACAAACCAAAACATAATCTTTAAAGCAACGTTTAAAATTTTATTCAGTATATACAATGCAAGGGTAGTATTGTTATTTTAAACATATGTATTGATGACATCATTAAAAAAGTATACTTTTTGGACGAAATCCAAACAGAAGGACACGGTTGATACATTTTAAACACGTTTGGTCACAGAATGTTACATTTTGAAACTTTGTGTCCTTAACTGTAATTACCCCTTAACCTCAAGAACATAACTGTAATTAGTCCTAAATTTTTTTTACTCATAACTCCTCTAGAATAATATACGTTTATTTTAGTAAAAGACAAAAATGGTACATAACGACCCGTACAGACGGTATCAGTATGATATTAATAACTATGTCATCAATCATCTGACTTACTCCGTGATAAGTAAATTTATTACTACAATAAATTTATTACTACTCAAAATATCAGTAACGTTAAAGATCTCGATCACTATCAAAGCGAAGTAATTAGTGGAAAAGAAAACAAAATCTGTGGCCCTTTTTTTTTGGACGAAACTTCGTTTGAATCCCGTAGAGCCAAAGAACTAAAATAACAAAATGGGTACCAAAAAGAAAATTTTTAGCGTAAGGAATGTGCCGCCACAGAAGCCGAGGGATGGAGGTAGAGGTGGAACCCACAAGTAGCAGTTTTAAGGAACAGCTAATCATTCACCTCGGAGACCGCGGGTTCACCAGGGGAAACAGCTAATCAATCTCGGGGACTGGTGCAGTGGAGACGGAGCATTGTTGAGGGCCTTGACCCCAGATTGCCAAAATCTACTACGGTTATTGCTCCTGCTGTCTAGTGGGCTTCCCAATTTGTTGTTGTCACTAATAATAGGTAGAGGGCCGCACACACATTGTACATGTCCAAACAAAACGTATTGATAATAAAGTTAAAAGTTTAAAAATCTTTAAAGATCAGACAGGGATCTATAAAATTTGCAAGGGAAACCAATTTCTTTACGGGTTTCATCGGCTTTTGCGACTCGATCTGCTGCGGCAATTCGATAGGAATGGATCGTTGATGTACAATCTACCTAATGCAGGGCATGCCCGTGACTCTACCCTTGTCGTGTTTTTGACATTTGTAGTTAGAATTCTTTTGACATATGGAAGGGGTTGTCATCCTCGTTGTTTGGTGTTTTTTCTTTTCTTTGTACATTCGACTGTTTATATCTATTATATATTTCCTACTCTTTCCACACAAAAAAAAAAAACTTCAACTATTTTTTATTGGAATGAATACCAAAATTTGGAAGCAAAACATATCTGCTTTATTATTTAAAAGTTTGGGATAAACTTAAATCTGTATCTTAAAGTATCACTTCAATAAAGACCCAATATTTTAAAAGTACCATTATTGAACCGAAACTGTTCAGTCGCTAACAGAAGGTGGAAGTTGTTATAAAAATCTGGGGATATGACTGTCTTTTATGGAAAAAAATAGTTCGTAAAACAGATCCATGTGGCCATCTTTTTCTAGCTGATTGGTCCATGTCATCAGATGACACGGAATGCCACTCACTCAAATATGACATGGAATGAAACTCACTCAGTGGAAAAAAAAAACACACACACACACACACAACGTCTCTCTCTATCTCATTCTCTCTCTCTCTCTCTCTCTCTCTCTCTCTCTCTCTCTCTCTCGCGCACACACACACACATCATAGCACACATAACCAATACATGCCACACACACACACATAATCCACAAATAATTTTCATCAAATTGCCCATGGCACCAACAATTTTCACAATTCATTTTAAATGCATACGTGATTTTTGCAATTGCGACAACAAAAATGGAAAATGGAAAATAGCTAGTGGTCAAGGGTTTGGATTTGAGTTGGTTGTGGTCATGGGTTTGGGTTTAGACGATTGGTTGGGTGCGGCACAATGCGACAAAGGAGGTGGGGGTGTGTCGCGGTGGCCAGTAGTGGCAGGGCCGGGTTGCATGTATGTTGTGGAGGATTGTAAGAGGGAGGGGGGGGGGGGGGGGGGAAGATGAAGACGACAAAGGATTGTTATGTGAACATTTTTTTTCCATAAAGAAAATCATGCCCTTTTACTTTAACCCCTTCCATGCCCTAAAAGATTTTGTTTTATCTCGCTTTAAAACAATTTTCTTTTGATGTCAAATGCCATTACTCTAAGTAGATTGCTATGTAATACTAGACTCGTATTACCCCAACTTCCCAATTGTATTGACTTTGTTTCAAGTACAGATAGATGAAGATGATAACTGTCAGCAAATACAAGATGTGGCTTTATTGATTTCACTAACTAATGAGACAAGAAATGGATTACAAAAGAACGAAAAAAGTTATTGCATAACGTAGCCAATAATTTTCTATGGTAAGATTTGTTGGTTTAGAACCATCCAAGATTTTGATACGACAAAATTATTTTAAATTCCGGACTTACTCGATCGCTACAAGAAAGAGTTAGTATGACTGTCGATAAGAGAAAATGTTATTTTCCTAAGAAAGCGAAGATAGAAAATGAAAGAAAGCCGCAATGATGACCGGCATGGTCGATGCTAGGCAGAAGTTTATGAATTTTCGTTGGCCTCTGAGTACGTTTGAAACCCTTTTCACTTTTCAGCTTTGTTTTCAAAAAAAAACTAAAACTAAAACCAAAACTCATTGGGTTTTCAGTTTTTACAAAACTGATGGTTTGTTTGATACAGTTTTGTATAAAATGGTTTTAATTTTTTTTCCCTATTTTTCCTCTCTTCTCTTTTTAAAGCTTCTTTTGAACTCTTATGTTCAATGACTAGAAGCGTCTCGTTACGACCAACATATCTCTTGTGCCACCTCCGACAACTGTTATGGCAATAAAATACTAGCTTGCAAAATTAGGACTTCATTCGGTTGATTCGTTTGAATTTTACCTACGCAAAGATACTGGGGCTAATCAATGGATGAAATCTTTTAGTGGTGTTTGTTGTAAGGATAATGTTGGTACGACGGTGATTTGGATCTAGAATAGTGGTGGTGCCATGGTAGTGATCGATGTTAGAAGGTTTAGTGTTCGACAGTGGTGGTGGTGGTGGTTGTGGTGGTTGTGATTATCAGTGCCTACAGTGGTTGCCGATGTTAGCAAGTTTGCGTGTATTAATCAGTGGTGATGGTAGATTGGTGGACATGGCTATGGTGGTTGATAGTATTTGCAATTTGGTGTTCGGGGTGTTGGTCATTGGTGGTGGCGGTGGCGATCAATAGTTATGGTGATTGGTAATGTTGGTGGTTTAATGTTCTTGCGTGATAGATGTTGGTGGTGAAGATTGAAGGGAAGAAGATACGTAGAATGTTTCCAACTAAAGTTGAAAGATGGATCCTTAAAAAAAAAAGAGGATCAAAACTGAAAACTGCAAACTCAAAAATGGAGATTTCATAAATAGTCCTAAAACTCCAAACTGGTTTTATAAAACTGAAGGGGAAAAAATTTAAAACTATCTGTCAAATTTTTTTTTTAATTTTCAAAACTGAACGAAAAACTGAAAACAAAAACTGTATTAAACCCTACCAAAATCTTAACAAGTTAACTATTTCTGTTGTGTTCCTTATTAGAGTAGCCTTACTTACGCTATGATTGTATGCACTAGTTGTATTATGCATAATCTTGCAAGGCAACTCAGAATGTTAAGTCATTATGTAAGTGCCTTCGTAGAACCATATTCGTTTTCAAATTACAAACGCAGTATTTCCGAAACAATTTGTTCAATCTTTGGTATTACCACTAAGCTATATCCATTATATTTTGCTATTTCATTCATTTTTTCATGTCGACCAACCAAACACAAACAAGACGTTGGATTTGGCCAACTTCATTCTGATTCACTTGAGAAGTATGTGAACCTGCAATGAAGAATGGCTTTAGTGTGAGGTTCACAAATGGCTTGGGCTAATCGCAAGTTAAAGAGTCTACATCAATAGGCATATGGGCCTAAACAAATATGCTCTAAATTTGGTTTAGTGGCCACTTTACCCGTTTAGTCCCCGGCACTAGACATTTTTGCAAGGTGGTCAAATTACAATTAGCAAAGAAATATTTTTAATTTCCATTAGAGGCAAAAGTAAAGTTTTTTTTTCCTCAAAGTGAAAATACCAATTATTTTATTGCAGTTAATATGTTGCCACGAACACTTCCTACATCCGCCTCCCGTGCACGTGCACACACATTTCTCCTATCACACATATTGGAAACAAAATTAATGCTATTTCTACTACGAACGCAAAGAGTGATCAGAAGAAAATGACACACACACACATATGTTACTTTCTTTTTGGTCCCCAAGAGAGATATATCGAGGAAGATAGATGGAGGGCAATTAGAATTTTGATTGTTTCTAATCAATCTGGCAGTAGTCCTAGTCTGTTTGTAGCAGTCTCTCTCCCTCTCTCTCTCCTGTTCTCTTTCATTTACAAAGGTTTGGTGATGGCAATTAGATCCGCACCCGGCGGATCTCCGCCCCGCCCCGTTAGGAGCGGGTTATTTTGACTTTGACCGGGTTTAGGGGCGGGTATGGTATTTATATTTTTAATCCGCAGCGGGTTAGGATCGGGTATGATTTTCTGTGATATTTGTCCCGGTATCCGCCCCGCTCCGCGACCCGTAACTGCCCCTATATTATAACCATAAACCATTATTTATCAACCAATCTCAGCCGTCCATCTTAACATATATATAGTTGTTAACAAAACCCTACAATTGCTTCTCTTTTTTCTGTCGACTCAAAGCAGCTGCCGCTGCCTTCTCTTCCTCACATCGTCAGCGATCGGCCCCTCACCGCGACAAACCACAGCCACCTTGCCACCACCTAACCGGCCACCCGCTAGCTAGCAGTAGACCGAAGACCGTCCACTTCAACCAAACAGCTTCATCTCTCCTCCATCGACTGTCCATGTCCACCGTCCACGGTGCTCTGGCACGACCACCTCCACCATGGCTTCGAGCTGCAGATCTTGATCGAAGTCGATCATAACGATTGGGTAGGGGGTGCCTGTGGTGCTCGCTGAGCTTGTTTAGTGCGATCGGAGTATGCTAAATTAAGTGTGCCGACGTTCTGAAACTTTCCATGATGGCTGTTTAGCTTTGATTTTATTCTACAAGTGCTGAATCGCATCGAGCGTGGCTTGTTTAGGCATTTTTCTACCTTGTTCTTCTATTCAAGTCTCCAAGAGACTCCGGCAGTCTAGCTGTGGCTGTGAGTAAGGAAAGAGCGGGGCGGGGTCGGGTTTTCTAAACTAGCTTAGGAGCGGGGATGGTATTGCACTCTTTTGACCCGGTGGCGGGGCGGGGCTGGGCGGAGTGAGGTTTCAGGACTAACGGGGCGGGTATGGATTTCTTAAGATCCGCATCCGACCCGCCCCATTACCATCCCTACAAAGGTCACACCATTTGGGTTAAACAAACCATCTCAATTGGATTCAAGCTGATGGATACAAGTTAGGCCGACATACACAAGTCAAAGGGATTGGACAAACCATCCCAATCGCACAGTCACTAACAAGAGTGGCTAACTACGGACCAAGAGGCAGACCTTTTTAGCTAACAAAACACCCATGATATTGTTAGATATACTTATTTCGTTGTACATAATACGATCAATTTTGACTTATATACATATTAATGATTCAAATCATATATATTGTGTTCATTTTATTTTACTCTTTAAAGAGAGAAAGAAAAAAAGTAGGCCATGAAAATTGGTTAGTAGAGTATTAAATATAAAGAGAGAAATAAAATAAAAAAAATATTAAAAGTCGGTTAGGAGAGAGACAATGAGTTTGTGGAGGGTTAAATGTAGAGTGAGAAATATAATAAAAAAAAGTGTAAGAAGGATAAATATGAAGAAAAAAAACTATCGAATCTTTCTTAATTTAGAAAGTGTGCAATTTTTATGGGACGATGAAAAAGGAAAGATGATCAATTTATGTGGGACAGAGAGAGTACGAGGAATTAACCTTTTTTTTTTTGGTTCAGCACTAAAAATACTTACATTATCAGAAGAGTTACAATACTGGATCCTACGGGACAAAACTCCATCACACATATTAAAAGCAAGAAGATAATAGTACCGCCCGGAGGATAAACAAAAATACGAGATACAAAAGCATCGAGGCTAGGGGCCTTAATTAGAGAATCCGCTATAAAATTAGTCTCGCGGTAGCAAAAATCAAGCTGTAAAGTAGGAGTATGGTGGCGCAGAGTCGGGCAGTCGTGACGGAGGGGGAAGTGCCATTGATCGAACTCGGCGGACCTGAGAAGATAATTCAAAGCAACGAGTTAATCAGATTCGGTGATAAGATAAGATGATATTAATGGTCAAGCAGCAATTAACCATGAATGCATGAATGAACACAGAGAAGTTGCGGGTAAGCAGTGATATTGTTAATGCTCTTAAATGGCAGGCCATACTACCATATTCACACTTGAACATCCATCTTCCAAAGACAAAAAAACTTCCAATTTCAACTTCTTTTGGGTTGCGTACTTTAATCACACCTTTCATGTTAAACAAGAAGTCAAATTTTTTTAGCTAGTGCCAAACAGTCCCTTTTCAGCTCTACTTCGGACTTGTGTTTTTTTGCCCATAACAAACGGTAACTAGTTTTGCATTATTTGCATATTTTCTCTTACAAAAAATTTCTTTCGCAATCTCTGATTACTAGTATGGAACATGTGCTTTGTACGTAACTGTGATCGAGAATAATTTTTGAGATGATATCATTAATTATTTTGGGATCAAATAATGCAATTCAATTATATTCTTATTTCTTTTACGACTTGTTTTAGAAGAAATGTATATATGATATTTGCAATTTGTAATCATTTCAACGTTTGAAAATCTTCTTTGTAAGTTTTTAAATTGAAGAAATGTTTGATGGTGCTGCTAAAAAGAAAAGCAAGTGAAGAAAGTAAAAGAATGACTATACGTCTTTGTTTTTTGTAATATGTCAAATTGGTTTATAGTATACACTTAAGATTTATAATTTTTAAAACCAATATTTTATATTTCATCAATATGAAATGCAAAGCACCTAGTTCTTCAACTGCAATAACTGAATATATTTTCGGTTCAAAGTGACGTTATATTTAAACCTTATTTTTTTTCCATTTTTGATGCATAATGAATCCTGATTTTTCTTTTTTTTTTTCCAACAGTTTTTTTTACTGTTTTTTTCACATATTTCAATTTCTTTGTTTTGATTTATTTTTCAGCTTTTGAATCGGCTAATTGTTTTTTAAGCCAAAAATGCAAAGAAAAAAAGTAACAGTTCTCGTTATCCAATATTTATTTCATTTCAACCAAATTAAAATGGAGTAATAAAGAGATTTGTTTGTTTTGTTTCTCATAAGACATTTTATTTTTCAATGTTTAGAATAAAGTTATTACCCAATATTCATTTAATTTCATCCAGATTTAAAAGAGAGTCATAAATGAGGGGTAGGAGTGTTATTGATATAATTAATGAAAGACATAATCGTCCAAAAATAATATACAACATTTGTACTTTTATAAGTAGTATAGATAATTCCCGATCCTACTTCCTTAGTGATCCGTTTGCATGCTGCCTCAGTTGAAATTTCAATGACTAATACGTTCGACCTTTGTTGTTGGCTTGATTCTAGTTGTACTCCAAAGCAAGATGCATCAATAAGAGTATTTGGTTTCTTCATGGTAGGTTTTGTTGACAATTTCTTTAAGATATCCTCAGCTTTCCTCTGTTCCTGCATAAAATTCTTATAGTTTTCCATAAGCTTGTCAAGGCTTGGATCTTCTCCTCCAAATACTGCTACATTTATTGCCTTCTCCAGCCTCCAGCAATGTGATACAGAGCATGACCCTTTCTACCAGGTTAAGTCTTTTCGACTTAGCCAAAGGCCAAGGCGCTTTTCCGTTGTGTTAGTATTTGATTAACTTGGTTTCATTTAAGATTCACTTACATACCAATTGTGGTTTGAGAAATGGCAGCTAAAGAAGAGATGGGAAACACTCTCTACTTCTCAAGAACACAATTCAGGTACGTAGGCGATTTACCCTACAATTTCTTCTACTTGAGTGTGTTTGAAACTATAGAATTGATGGAATTTCATTTCAAATTCTCAAAATTTGTTGTTTGGAACATTAAAAAAATAGATTGGAATTGAATTTCATGAGATTTGACTGGATTTGTTTCTATAGTGTGAAATTCGATGAAAAATGATCGACGGGATTTTGATTTACTTGAATTAAAAGTAATTATTTATCTATCTTACCCTTTTTTTGGATCTCTCTAATAATGAACCAACCAACCACCTTCTTCATTGTCGTTACCGCCACACCACTTTTACTACCACCACCGACACCATTACTGCCACCACCACCACCACCACCACTACTGTCGCCACCACCATCGTTGCCACCACCACTACCACCACCATGCAGCCACCATTATCACTGTCGCTGTCGCCGTCGCCACAACCACCGCTAACACTACTGTCACCCCTACTACTACCACCACCATCACTACTGCCGCCACCACCATCGTCATTGTCACCACCACCACTACTACCACTGTCACCACCACGCTGCCACAATTACCACCGCTAACACTATTGCCACCGTCACCACCTCATCAACCACTACAACCACCACCGCCACCACTACTATCACCACCAACACTGCCAGCAATGCCACAACTACTATTGTCGCTGTCACTACTGTCGCCGCCGCCACCACCGTCACTACTGCCATCACCACCACCACTGCATCCCCCACCACTACCGCCACAACTACCACTGTTGCCATCACTACTGCCACAACTACCACCGTCGCCACCACCACTGCCACCACCACCACCAGTACTGCCACAACTATCACTGTAGTCACCACCACCGCCACCGGCACCACTATTGCCACCACAGCCGCCGTTGCCACTACTACTGTCACCCCACCATCACCACTGCCACCACTGCTACTGCTGCCACTACTATCGTCGCCGCCGCCGCTGCCGCCACCACCACTACTGTCACAGTCACCACTATTGCCACCACCGCCACCACTATTGTCATCGGCATCATTATTGGAGTCAGTTGACGACCACCAGTTACACTTTATTACACCTCAATACAACCATTATCATCATTACCATCACTTGACCATCCCACCACTTCCACTGTCATTGTTGCTACCTTGTGCAGTGCTGCTGCCACCACCACCACCATGTGGAGGCACTAACACACATAAAATCATTTACCAAAATTTATTTTTCATCATAAGTCAAGGATATAATTGTCTAAAAATTTATTACCTTTTCATTTCCTCTGTTCTCCAAACACAAAATTGAAATTTCGTGATTTGAATTCCCTTTCGTTCTAAACAAAAAGAGGTGAATTGAATTTTAAATCTAAAATCCAAATCTTAAAAGAATTGGTTCCAAACGGATCATTAAAGAGCTTACAGCGGCTAACCCCCTTGTGTATTATCTTCCATGAGCCGTTGTGCACATGCGATGCGTGTGCAAATCTTTTATTGTGTTAGATATAAAATATTTGCTCCGTCAATATTTCATCAAATCTTATAAGTTTTTCTTTAGCGACACTTTAATATTTATTTTATAAATTTACAAATCCTATTTTACATGGAAAGCACAATGTGATCAGCACCAAAACTACCATTATATGTTATGATATATTTTTGATTTGGCTACTATATACTATATATCTATCGACCTCTAAATGATAACTTTCAATTTTGACTTTTACTATAAATCATAAACTATATATAAACCGGAAACAACAAAGAACATCCATAAATTTTAAATAATAAATTAGAGAGTTTAAATATTACAAAGGTAATGCATATTGTACAACCAATATGTAACATGTAACGGAGCTGCTTCCATTTGGACTGCCACGCACTACCTACCACCTAGACCACTAGAGCCACCACTCTCCTTATAACCACTACCTCACACCGCAGTCACCACCGCCGGACACCGCCGTCCAAAAGACAACCGACCCCCCAACCCAATTCCACACCACCGAGAACCAATGAACCTATGGTCCTTCGATTGGTTGCCGGACACCATCAGCAACAGATCTGCAACTCACACCGGCCACCAATGCAGATCGACGACCACCACACTACCGGCTAACGGCCACCAATCGCCAGTCCACGCACAAGGACCCGTTGATAACACTGTCACAACGCCCCATTATGGAAGCTCCAATTAAGCAATTTCAGATTCCTTATCTAATAAGATCAAATCCCCCCTCCCCCACCCCTTCCCCCCCCCCCCCCCCACCCCCACATTGATTTCTTGGATTTTTTTTTCAGAATGCCCTAATGCATCTACCCGACCTAAGAAAGCCTTGTTCATCCATTAAATAAACCCCATAACTACAAACAAGAAAGCTGAAAACAAAAATAAATGCGACTCCTTAAGACTACAAACAAAAAAATGCAAAACAAAGCAAGAAAGCCAAAAAAATAATCAAAATTTCACACCTTAATGGTACAAAAAAAAAAATAGCGCATAAAAAGCAAATCATTGGCTCATACTGCTACTATCGAGCATGAGTTTCGAACCTTCCGACAAAACAATATGTTAAGAACAATTGGCACACGTCATCCACGGTACGCAAACTGCCAAGCACAAGCGCGCAAGGTCCCGCTCGATAACACATAACGACGCCCTATAATGGAAGATCAACCCCGAGTCGTGCGTGGCCGCCAAGAACCAGTCTTACCCAGAATTTCGCTCTGTTTCCAGCTACGGTCTGGCCCCACACGGGCAAGCCAACAACCTGCAAATTTATTAATGAACAGGCTAAACGACCGTGGACGCGAGTCACCTCATCGGACGGCCAACAACCCCCCTTTGACCCCAATCAGCTACAACCTACATTTGAGATCAACAATAACAAAATCAAAGTAGTCGTTATCTCGTTCGTCGATCCCGGTAAACAGTTTTTTTGTGAAAAATGTTGCCCCACGATCTCTCTCATTCCATCTAACTGTCCGGCGCCCGACTCCTTTCAAACCCTCTCTCCGGATCTCCGCCATCATTTGCCTCTGATTTATCCGGAAAAAGAAGTATCTTTAAGGTAATTTCATCTGTTCCGTAATTTTTGTTCCCTTTGCGCATCCTTATCCACTACATTAGGACTTTGGTACAGATTCAGTACATTACTCAGTTATTTTTGCGCTAGTTTGACTTATCAAACTAACTTTAATGACGTTTATTTGATTCCTTCTGCTTTTCGTACTGTTGTTTAAGATAAGATATTTACTTTTTGGTCGTTGGCGGTATATTGGGTCGTTGTGGGATTGGAAGCTTTTTGTTTAATTCACCACTTTATGTAAATTCTACTCCATTTTTGCCTATCTTTTCTGGGTGACATTTGCTTAATCCGGCAATCATCCCGTGATTTGCTTTTTTTGTTCTATATATCTTCTGTTCCTTTCCGAATTTAAAGGGTTTCTTTCGGGTTAGTTAGCTTTTTTGAGTTCTTTATTTACTTTTATATCTTTAATTAATAAAAAGTGTGTGCGCGTGTTTGTTTTTGTGTATATGTGTTGACAAAAAACTAAACTGATTTACTTTTGGCCCTAATTTGAAGAGCATAAAAAGTGTTGGATTTGTTTAATAAATTAGATCTCTTTCCAAGGTTGTTTCGTGAATTAGGTACAGATATTAACGTACTGTTTACAATCCGTGTTTCTGAAGCGGAAAAAGGGATTGGGTGGCTTTGAAGGTTTACTTTTTGATCCACCTTTTGCGATTGGAAGATGGAACTTTAACAGTGGAATCTTTAGGATAAACTTCATATGACAGGATGAATATGGTTCAATAATGTGCTTAATTTGGTAGCGATCATGGCTTCTTGTACAAAACTTTCATGCCCGGTACATGGTTTAATTCAGAACAAGTTGAGAGAATCTCATTAGTTCTTTAACGATGTGGTACATCTTATTGCATTATTGAGCATAAAGGATAGTTTCTTCAGATTTAGGAGGATCTCCCTGAATAATTACCCATGTGCTTATTTGGTTTGTTGCGACTGCGATTGTTGCAGAATCGGAGCCTTTTTTTCCTTTTGAGAAAAAGGAGCCGTCTAGCTGATTTGGATTTCTGTCTGATGATCTGATTTAGAATAATGCCCTTGTTGGATGTAAGATAGAGATGCCAAGATAAGTTAGGAATTGGGATATGAAATTCAGTTTGAGGTTTCCATTTTTGATTGTTTTGAACAGATCAAGACACAGCTTTACAAGTTCCCTAAAATTTCATTGTTATGTAATATTAAAGGGGCGCAGACATGGATTAAGTGGTCTGGGAAGTGTAATTCTATGATGCATCTGTTCATTGGGTTGTACCTTAAAGGGTGATATGTGACGTTCTTTTGAGATGAATAGCATGATTTGTCCTTCCTAATCTTTTGTAAATGTTTTTAGTGCAAATATATCTTGCCATAAGTTCTTCTAACGTGTTGGTATGTGTAATATTAGCCATGTAATACTGATAATCACTTATTTATATTACTTGGTTCTGAATGAAGGGACCATCTAGAGATAATTTACTTCTAGTAGATATTACACTAGAATCATCAAGCTTAGGTTGCTTGGTGGCAAAGGTCAATATTTCTTCTAGGCATAGTTTATTTAGAATTCGTACGATGTGTGTGTGTACATTATATGAGAATGTGTATATGCAGTAGCAATATTTAGTTCTAATTCTGATTGTTTTTCTTTTTTTGTAAATGGAGGGTATCATGTTGAATGCAAATGATTAGATGCTCATCAAACTATTTTTGCCCTTCCTCTTATGCGCTTTCATATCAAGATATGGCCAATTGAACTTTCTAAAGTGATTCTTATGCTGTGATCCCTAACGGAACTGAATGTATAGACATTGGATTGCTCAGACTTCAATAATTGTCCTGGGAAATGGGGAAAATAAGGAACACAAATCATTGATTCTAACTGTTACGTTGAACTGGCAATGGAGTTTCACAAATAGGTTTAAAGTATACTTGGTATGGTCCTGGGGGAACCTCTGAAATCAAAACCACGAGGTAACCTGGTATGGACTTTTTTAATGAGGTAAGTTGTTAAACAAACAGAGCCAATACTCAGAATAGAAGCTGCTATTGCCAACCAATTACTCACTTGTCAATGGTGTATGGGCTATCTTCTTTGTGCTGCTATAATGTTTCTGTGTTGGTGGTTGCCAGTTCCTCTTTTTTTTCTTTTTTTCCTGTTTTTCTTACTTTTGTATAGTGTGTTTTACCTGGGACTCAACTGCTAATTTCAAGCCAATTGGTGTTTTTTACTCTAACAGGGCAGAATGAGCAGTATTGATCTGGGGTGTAGACATACTATTAAGTCCCATGGAGCCTCAGTTGCAAGGAAACACAGGCATGACTGGCTTATTTTGTTGCTACTTGCTGGCATAGAAGTCATCTTGAATATCATTCACCCGTTCTATCGTTTTGTTGGGAAGGATATGATGACTGACCTTAAATATCCCTTGAAGGACAATACGGTGCCTGTATGGGCTGTTCCTGTGAGTGTCTCTTTACTTGTAGAACTATTGCATCGGTAGGGTAGTCGCAGAATTCCGTTACACAACAGTAAACTAAATTGATTTTGCATAGCAACCATGACTGACTATTTAGTTTTCAGTGGATGAAAGATTTCCCTATTTCATATCCAAAGGACCAGTTTTAGGATTTCAAATTGGAAGTTTATTTGGAAAATGCCGAAGTCGAGCTTTTATTGGGGTTTCATTAGTTATCTAGCTGCTCTTCTAAATGATTACGTGGGAGGACAGAAAACTGACAGCACAGGTGATGCTCAGTTGTATGCAGTTTTGTTGCCTATTGCGGTTTTTCTTCTTTTCTATATTAGAAGGAAGGATATCTATGATCTGCACCACAGCATACTGGGTAAATGTACTTTGACACCTCTATTTGTTTAGCTGCGTAAAATTTTTCGTTTCTAGCTGAGAAAATGTCTATTCATTCAGCACTTGGACATACTTGAAATGCAGGCCTCTTATTTGCCGTACTGATAACTGGAGTTCTCACGGATGCAATAAAGGATGCCGTTGGCCGGCCTCGGCCTGACTTCTTTTGGCGTTGCTTTCCTGATGGAGTGGATGTATGTCACCCTGGAATCTGATTATTATATGTGCCAGACTTGCTGGATGCACATAAGTTTTCTGGTTGAAAATTTCATCTGAAATGCTTGAAATTTTCATTCTTTTGCATTGCGAAAGCACCTGATTTATCATATATCCACTATATTAATCAGTCAAAACTTGGATCACCTCCTGATCTTTTTTTTTTCTTGTTTCATACCTACAAAACCTTTCTACTTCCTCCACATTTTCCTTACATCTAAGAAATATGTGTATGTCTGTGTATTTGTATCTGTATATGTACTCCTGCAGTTCTGATCACAATTGTAGCAATATAAGTTCGTGACACTCTTGACTCGTGTACATCCTTACTCTACTCCTTCATCAGAACTATGATCGTTGGGGTGATGTAATTTGTCATGGTAAAGACAGTGTTATAAAGGAAGGGCATAAGAGTTTCCCAAGTGGCCATGCTTCATGTAAGCATCACTCCTTTGCTATGTGCATACGCTTTATTATTGACTGGAAAAGTTAGTAGAAACGCCTGTTGCTTAAACTTAAGTAGCGCTTTGGCTTGCATTTCTAAAATACACATACAAAGCGACTTACGTTTCAATTCTAAAATGCATTATGTAGCAAGAAGTTGTGTACTTTTTCAGACCCATTTCTGCATATAGAATATTTTTGAAAATATTTACACCACAAAAAAATGCATATAGGTTTGTACTTATTGTTGTCTTTTACTAGAGCACTGTTAGATTGGTGCAATAATTTGGCGTATTTTGCTTTCCAGGGTCATTTGCAGGTTTAGGTTTTCTCTCCTTGTACTTATCAGGTAAAATAAAAGCATTTGATCGCAGAGGGCATGTGGCAAAACTATGCATTGTATTTCTTCCTCTACTGGCTGCATCTCTTGTTGCCGTATCTCGGGTGGATGATTATTGGCACCATTGGCAAGATGTCTTTGCCGGAGGTCTTCTAGGTTTGTCTCCTGCCTTTGATTCAGTTGTATAGATAATTTAACCAAAACTATCACTGTTGTTCATTGATATCACCGTGTTCCTGCATGATTACTTTTTGCAGGACTCGTTGTGGCAACATTTTGCTATCTCCAATTTTTCCCAGCTCCATATCATACAGAAGGTAGGCTTTCTATCACTTTCTTTCTTTTCGAAAGCATGGAAATTGAATGTTGATATTCACGAATGTTTTTCAAAATTGGATGTTGATGCTGAGTTAGAAATGTTTTAAAGAGCTTTTTTAGTCTCTCGCAAAAATTAGCCTTTTGTGGCTTTGAGCAAAAGTAAGCTTTACAATGTGAAGTATGTGTTCGTTCTTTCTTGATCATCATTTAGCTTTTTCACTCTACTAATGATGTGTCTCATGTCATCAGGTTGGGGACCTTATGCTTATTTCCGAGCAGTAGAGGAGTCGCGTTCCAACTCCCGTCCTGTGAATGCCAGCGAGGTTGAAGTTGCAAACCAACAACCTAGCCGAAGCGGAAACCCCTTTATGCCAGAGTCTCCAGAAAACTCAAGGAGAAGTTTGGTAGACGTGGAATCTGGCAAAATATGACTCGTATGCTGTGTTCTTGCACTTGTCCAATATATCTTCCTCCCTAGATCAGTGTCTTGTGTACATGATGTTGGTAAATCGTGTATAAAGTTGTTTGCCTTGTAGAGCGAGGTCTTATGGTTGGTACCCTGAGAGAAGCATGACAGCATTAATACAATTTCCTTGTCGATCATATTTTTAGGTGTGCAGACGTATTTTTCTTCTTGTTCTTACTGCAAGTTAAACAAAACTAAGTTACTTATCTAAGGTCATATAACCAAACTAACAAGTATGAATCATTGAACACAAGAGAGGGCCGTTCAAAGATGTTAGAAAACTTGAAATAATACCAAGCTTTTGATATTTTTAGTGCAATCAATTTCCGAGGAGAGCCATGAAGATATGCTTTCCAACCTTTCTTAGAACATCAAACCAAAGTAACTCGAAATAATACATCTGAATACATTGAGTGAGAATAATGTAAAACGTTTTTTTTATTATTTATAAATAGAACTTTCGATACAATAACATCAGTTTCTCATGTAGCCTTCTTTTTCCTTACAAATTGATGTAATTCCAAAAGGCTAAGGGTCCTAATGTAACGTTTCGAAAATCGGGAACGTTAGCCACTCATTCAATCATCTATATAAGGACGATAATGGCTGTATCTACAAAGGACGATAATGTCCTTACAGCCAATGGACAACAATTATCAGAGGAGCTAAACTGCTAACCAAATCGTACTCTTCTTTGTAGACTATCATAAATGAAATATCAAATTTAAGTCTGAAAATTTTTAAATGATAAAGTTTACCCACGCAAGGTTCTAATAGACAATACAATAACTTAAACTAAACTCTCTCGTTCGACTCTAATCCATACCCAAACAACCTATTGCTCGTTATTACCTGCAGAAAGAAGTCAAGCGGAAGTGAGTTTTTGAGAGCCTAGTAAGGTCGATCAAGGACCAAGTAGTACGAATCAAAGTCAATGACAGTTTGAAAATGGATATTAAATAGACTACATCAACTCGATATAGATATAGGGAAGAGTATAACTCAATTTTCCCAAATCAATAGACATTTCAAACACTGTAAAATAGAAACAGATGATATTGAACATGTACTGTACAAAATACATGTGTTCTGTCAGCTTGGCAGTGCTCAGTAACACAGTTTGCATATGCATATGTATAAAACTAGGGAGAAAATGCTTTTTGACTCCCTCAACTTCAAGTGTTGTGCAATAGGGCACTCCCTACTTTAAAAGTTTCTGCTAAACCTATGTCCACTATAAAAAATTGTGCACATTAACCAAATCCTTTAAGGAGTAATTAAAGAGGCATCATTACTCTCTTGTTTTGTTTTATTTAGTCTAAGTATTTCAGGCATTCACTAGATATAAAAATTACAAGGGCCAAAGTGCAACTTTTACCCACCGTCAATATCTCATTCACCTACCACATAGCGCCGAACAATTAATCCATCATGCAAACCACCATCTCCAAGAAGTCCGCCACCGAAAATACCAACTCCAATAGTCTCACCACCAAAACCACCACAGTCAACATGCTCACCACCGACCACTATCGTCGATAGACCCACCACGAGACCTTCGCTAATAACCCCACCACTAGAAACCTTCATTACCAACAACCCACCACCGTTTTCCACCGTTGCCAACAATCCCACCATTAAAAAAAAGGAAGAAGAAAACCTCTCCTGATCCTAACCTCACTGCAAAAACTCTCTACCATCCTTTCTTCACACCTTTGTATCTTCTCCCTATTTCATCGATGCAGGTGAGCTCCAACGAAGTGGGTAGTGGTGGAAATAGATGAAATGGGTAGCGGCTGCTGCAGGTTCTTCAGGTTCACGGAAGGGAAGTTGGGTGGCAACCACAAGAAGTGCATTATGGGGAGCTGTGATCAGCGGGGGTAGGGGTGGGGGATGCCATGAGCTCGCCACTGCCATCCAGGGCGTGGCCGCTCAGGCTCTCCCTTGGTTCTTGAGGTATTGCTTATACGTTGTCCCCGCCATAGGCCGTGGCTAGTGGCCCTAGTGGTGATTCTTAAATGAGCCGTTGGTGATGGATATGGCCTTGATGAGCTGGGTTGGTGACGATAATTGAGGTGTTGGTGGTAATTCAGTAGTGGTGCGATGGCCGCGGATATCACTTGTAAAAGCGACTCTAGCAGCATTTTGGAATAAGGGGAAGAGAGATGAGAGACAAAGGGGAAAGAGAAAAGATATTAGGATTAGGTTTTTGGGTTGATATGACAAAAACCACCCTTAAAAATGTATTTTATATGCCACTTGAAAGGGCATTTAGGTAAATGGATCGATAATCTTAAACTATATGAGGTTATAAGGGTATTTTGATCTTTAAAATACTATTTTGGACTTCAAACCATTCCCGCTCAAAAATATAATTAAGTTGGAAGGTTACCGTCTAATTTCCCACTTTCAAAAAATAGAGGTAGGTTTTGTAGAAACTTTTAAAGTAAGGGGTGCCATATAGCATAACACTCAAAGTACAGGGGGACAAAGAGCATTTTTTTTCCTAAAACTAGTCCACTTAGATATTAGTTGCAAACCAAACAAAAAAAACCAACTTTATAACACCTAAAGTACCGACCATCCTTATAACGCCTTAATTCACTTTCTCATGTCAAATGCAGAAACAGTAATCACTAAATCAACACGTAAGTCGATGCTTGATGGGCAACAAATGGTGAACAATGATAAGTGTTTTAGTGGTCGTTTAGGGCTCAACGTAAAGTTTCAAAGGCGATAATGCATTCTCATATCAAAACCTAACAGAGTCTAGTGATATTCAATAGCAAATCAGACTAAAAATATGAAATTAGGTTTCCAATAGAAATTCTTTACTTTTGTCCAAAGCTAAGCTACCTCAACCAGAATCCAGTGTGATGATTACTTGCTACATCTGACCAAAAGAACCGTCCAAGCCATTCTTGTAACATCTCGGAATTTTTCGGAACGTTAATGCTCAATCGATCGTTGACTTAATCATTTAATTACCTAAATTCGATAAGAAAGCCCCGATGTGTATGAGAGCTTCTACAATAACTCAAAATCTCAGTTACATTTTTTTCTTAAATAACACTAAAATTAAATGATCGTAAAACTAAGTTAAACATTACTTTCCCTCGCAGGGGCTTAACTAAAAGAAATCATAAAAATTTCCAGTCGACTTCTTGTTCATGCTCTAATCACTCCAAATATCCTAATGCTAATGACCACCTGCGGAAAAAGGAAGTCAAAGGAGAGTGAGTTTTCGAGAGCCCCGTAAGGTCGATCAATGATTCTAAAATAAGAAAACGATACAGACGATATTACATTTAAACCAATAGACAATTTTTTAAAATGGAAAAACAGAGCGATTCTGTAATACCCCAAACCTTAGCACTTCTTGTAGGTTATTTAGTTCTTTAGTGACAATTTTTTCACGCAACATTTAACGTCAATTTGCATAAATGATATTTTACCGGCGACCTTTAATGACAATTTATAATGTTCTTAAGATGCAAGTTAATGAGGTGGGAAGAATGTAATGCCCGAAATGTTTTATTGGTCCATGAAAATTTTATTTTAACCTTAATCTAAGATTATTGTGGTCTTTTAAAAAAGGAATTTGGGTGAGCTATGAACACTAGCTAAGTGTGGGGGGTCTTTCAAATTATTCCAACCTACGGAAACCATATATAAAGGAAGTCTTAAGAGGGCAGCCGTCCTACCAGATATTTCACATGAAAAAGGAGAGAGAAGGGAGGGGAAAACCAAGCTAGGGCAAGGAAAAGTTCAAGTTAATAAAATCCTTAGATTCTTTCTTTAGTTTAGCCATGAATTTGAATGATTTATATACATATGTTTGGCGTCAAATTGATAGTTTTTGGTGCGTTTAGGAAGAAGACCGTTGTAGAGTAGCATAAGAGGGAGTTAGGGTTTTTATTGTATCTCCTTTATTTCAATTCCGATTGATATGATTTTATCCTTTCTGAAAACTTCATTGTGTTGCCTTCAACTCTTTAGTTTTGAGTTTTCTTAGAATCCCACGTTTGCACATTGAAAAAGGATCTTAAAAATAATCAATTGTAGAAATCCAGAATTTTTGATTCTTACAGCCACTTCAATTTGTCATAGAAAATTAATTACTCATGGTATTTTGTGAAATTTTTATTTATAAAAGCCTCAGAAATTCCTATTCAACTTTGTAGTTTTTGTGTTTTCTAAGATTTATTGTATTTCTACTCCAAAATAATCATTGAACAAATATGGTCTGCACAGAGATGTGCTGTTTTGATCAGCCATTTTGATTTTCTGTAGAGGAGTCACTACTCATTGGATTTTTCTGAAACTTATATTTGTGAAAACCTTAGAAAGTATACTTTAACTTTATAGTTTTGAGTTTCTTAAGATTCATTATGTTTCTTCCTCCAAATGTTCAATCTACCAAAATAGGGTTTACTGAAAAATGTTGTTTTCAGAATAACAGATTAGTACATTGCCTAAGACTTTTTAAGTCACTTCTGGGCAAATTTGGTCAACATGCAAAACTAAAACTAGTCTTATTTTTGTGAAACCTTTGACGTAAAAATTTATGGGATTTTTCTAGGCATACGAAGGGCCTGAAACAATCTTATTTTGAAAATAGTCTTTTGTATTATTTGATAAGCTAAACAAAATTATTTTTAACCAGAAAATTTACAGTGATCTAAACATAGTGAGACACTTGAGCGTCTAAAATTTCGTGATAGTTTGGAGCCCTTTGGATATACTTTGGAATAAGAATCTTAACACTCAATTTAAGGAACTATTTAGGGTTCCGAATGGAGAATTCCCAGAATGACCATTATTGTGTTAAAAACCCACCTTGTTATTTAAAAGGATATTTTGAGTTGTATTGGGTGTGTAACAGTACATTAGATGTTGTGGGTAATTTTGTAATTTCACATAAGTCTAGGGGTATCTTTGTAATTTCACTCACCTTGGGGGAAATTTAGCACCTAGGCATGATTCAAGGGCAATGAATAACACTGAAATGATTTATTATTAGGTTTCGATAGACAAAAGTTAGGGCAGACTTGGGAGAAGGAACCGCTTAGCTATTCAAGTAAGTACCCCTGCCATATTTCTCCATATACCCTATTTTCTGTCTATGTATATGTATAAATGATTTGTTCAAATTAGAAGTTTTAAAGTCTTTCAAACGCTACTGATTTTGCGTATATTAAAATGCATCAAATATGCCATGGAATGTTTTTATGAGTAATGTTTTAAAGTTGACTTTTGTTGAATGAGACGATATTTCTGGCTTGGTTGTTGTGCCCCCTATCCACGGGAGAAAGTTAGATTGTTGGGTCCTGGTCAATAGGACGATACATTGACGCATGGTACTTGTTGTAGCTAAAAACTGGATCGGAACCACACCAGAAATCAGGCTTGCAAAAGAGAACACGGAGTGACCGCCGGGTAGGGTTCCGGTGGGGGAACGCTCTGATGCTTAAGTCAGAGATGGCTAACAATGTAGAACTCTGAGAAGCAATAAAGACACAATGTATATGTGTGTGACCTTGTCTTTACCTGAGGGGCTTGACCCCTTTATATAGTGGTAGAAGGAGGAGTCCTAGTAGGACTGGGCTTTGACCAATTCTAATCAGAATCTAATTAGGATCCTAGAGGATCTCATGTCAATCTGAACTGATAGAGTCAAAGCCTCTTTAGGATTCTGCCCGGTGATTGATACGGTAAATGCCATATCAGTAATGAGCTAGTATGGGTTACGTGTCATAACTGCTACGTGTCGTCTGTAGATTGGAGGGATATTTTTAGCTATATCATATGCCCCTTGCTTTTGCCAGCGTCAATGAAGCGGGTGGAAGCACATATTTTCTACTAGTGATAGCGAAATATGCCAAAAACAGAATTGAATCTGTTTGTCTGACATTTCAAATATTCAAAGAGTGCTCTGCTAGGACATAGTTTTGTTTGGGCAGAGTTCTGCTCGGACGAGGTTCTGTTTGGACAGAATTCTGCTCGGCCATTGTCACTCTGCTTGGACAAAGTGTTCGGACGAAATTTTGTTCGGACAGAATTCTGCTCAGCAGTTGTCACTCTGCTCGGGCAGAGTGTTCGGAGGGGATTTTGTTCCGACAGAATTCTGCTCGGACGTTGTCACTCTGCTCGGGGAGAATGTTCGGACGAGGTTCTGTTCGGACAGAATTCTGCTCGGACGGGATTCTGTTCGGACAAAATTCTGCTCGGCCGTTGTCACTCTGCTCAGGCAGAGTGTTCGGACGAAATTCTGTTCGGATAGAATTTTGCTCGACCGTTGTTACTCTGCTCGGGCAGAGTGTTCGGACAGGATTTTGTGCGGACAGAATTCTGCTCGGACGTTGTCACTCTGCTCGGGCAGAGTGTTCGGACGAGGTTCTGTTCGGACAGAATTCTGCTCGGTCGTTGTCACTCTGCTTGGGCAGAGTGTTCGGACAAAATTCTGTTCGGACAGAATTTTGCTCGATCGTTGTCACTCTGCTCGGGCAGAGTGTTCGAACGGGATTCTGTTCGGACATAATTCTGCTCAGCCGTTGTTACTCTGCTCGGGCAGAGTGTTCGGACGGGATTTGTTCGACCAGAATTCTGCTCGGCCGTTGTCACTCCTCTCGGGCAGAGTGTTCGGACAGAATTCTGCTCGGTCATGGTCACTCTGCTCGGGCAGAGTGTTTGGACGGGATTCTGTTCGGACAGAATTCTGCTCGGCCGTTGTTACTCTGCTCGGGCAGAGTGTTCGGACGGGATTCTATTCGGCCAAAATTATGCTCGATCCTTGTCACTCTGCTCGGGCAAAGTGTTCGGACGAGATTCTGTTTGGCCAGAATTCTGCTCGGCCGTTGTCATTCTACTAGGGCAGAGTGTTCGGACGGGATTCTGCTCGGGCATAATTCTGTTCGGCCCTTGCCACTCTGCTCGAGCAGAGTGTTTGGACGGGGTTCTGGTCGGGTAGAATTTTGCTTGGCCAAATTCTTGGTTCCCTCTACGTGTCTCCTTCTCCATTGATGTCTTTGAGCGGGATTTGAAAATTTTCAAGTTTCTCTACTCTTCAGCTCGTGACACGTGTGGGTAGACCTGGAAAACGGGTCGACCCGCGCGGGTACGGGTAATACCCTGACGGATCCGGGTAAAACCGGGTCGGGTAATTTATACCCGGGTTTTTCCGGGTACGAATATCTGGGATCCGTACCCTACCCTGGCGGGTAGGGTATTACCCGCGGGTAAATCATTAATTTCTAATTAATTATTTTTTAAATTAAACATAATCTAATTACATACTAATTAGACATATTTTAACCTCCAAAAGTCAAATAATTCATTGTTTATCTATCAAAATTCATTTCACAAAAATAACATCTTTCTGTTGAAGAAAAAACAATCTCAACATCCATCCATCTGAAAAAAAAAAACAATCTGAACAATCTGCAGATCGAGAACACACGACAATCATCGTCCATCAATATCCACTGATTGAAAGTCTACCCAACAACCGCAAGGCGACGGAGTGACGGTCAACGACAGTGGCGACATATCGGTGGTGACGGGGCCTCAGTGGTGACGGATCGGTGTTGCGGGACCACGGTGGTGACCTATCGGTGGCCATAGGGCCACGGGGTGATTGATTGGTGGCCACGGAGTATCAGCGACGATGGCGACCGATCGGTGGTAACAGATCGGTGTTGTGGGGCCACGGTGGTGACCGATCGTTGGCAACGGGGCCACAGGTGTGACCGATTGGTGGCGATGGGGCCACGGGGAGACTAAGTGACCGACCGGTGGCGGCGAGATGCGGTAGATCTAGTGGGTGACCGACGTGGTGCCGTGGGTGGAGTAGGGTGGTCGTGAGTTTGGCAGATCTGTGAGAGAGAGCGAGAGTTGAGAGAGGGGACCTGTGAGAGGGATCTGTGAGGGAGACTTTAGGGGAGGGGCGGCAGAAGCGAGTGGGGGAGAAAATGAGAGAAACAAACCCTAGACATATTATATATAGGCATATAACCGGGTAACCCGGGTACCCGATAACTGACCCGAATTTACCCGGCTTTTACGGGTCGGTTCGGGTCCAATTTCAGCGGGTAGTGAAAATGGCTACCCGTACCCGACATTTTGGACCGGGTACGGTTAACATTTTGCCAGGTCTACGTGTGGGGTAGATGAACCGTTGCGTTTACCCAGAAACGGTTACTTAGGGTTTCTCTATAAAAAGAGAACTCTCACTTCATTTTTCCTTCACTTGAAATTTTTTGGAATCACACTACCCTTCAAGTAAGTCTTTTTCCTCTCTTCTTTCTGTTCAGCACTTCAAGTTTTTCATAGTTTCCTAGTTTGGATAGAAAACATGTTCGAAACTTCAGCGTCTGTTTCCTCGTCTGAAGAGAGTAGTTCATCTTTCGAGTTCGGAACGAGTTCCAACTTCAGGAAGTGAAGTTGGAACTTCCAATCCACAACTACCACTACCTTCAACTTCCCATCCATTCCAACCTTCAACTTCTCAACCATTACCACCTTCATCTTCTCAACCTTTGTACTCTTTGTCTAGAAAAAATGCCTTAGGAGATGTAAAGGATCAAGCTGACAATAAGGCTAATCCCAAACCTTGGTATACTGCTGACGAGAAGTCAGGCAAGATGTCTACTGAAGATCTGCAGAATTTAATTCGGGAATATCCTCTTCCTGAAGGTTGGTATGCTCGTCTCCCTGGTTTGCAAGAACCAGCTAACTACGGCACAGTTTGAAACGGGTGTCTACGAAGAGCAGGTGAAGTCTGGGTATAGGCTTCCTCTTCACCCTTTTGTTCTTCGTTTCTTCGAGCATTATCGCATGGCTCCCAGGCAGCTTGTTCCAAATGGTTGGAGGAAGCTTGCCGGCCTTATATATTTGGTCCAGACTTCAGGCTACAAACCAGATGCAACAGATTTTATGAGAGTGTTCTTTGAAATCTGTTGCGTCAAAGGAGTCGCCAACTGCCCGGGATGGTATTCATTCATAGTAGGCAACGGCTTCTGAAGGGAGGCCTGAAGTCCAATAAAGGCTAGCATTCTAGATACTTCTTCGTTGGCTGCCTGGATAAGGGGGAGCTTCCGTTTGATAGAGACTGGAATCCTTTCTATAAGGATTTCAAAAATCCTGCCAAGCCTACTCCCAACAACCAGACTAAGCATATACTTAGCCATATTAAGCTTCGAGGAGGTCTTTGCATAAATGAGCCTCTTTTGGAGGAGCAATTGGAGTGGGCAAAGATCATTCCTCCAAGGCCCATTCCAGCTGGTCTTCTGATTCCTTCTCCTCCTCGTGCTATTCCTAGCATGACATCTGTCGAGACCGTTCCTCTAGGTGTGCTTTATGGAAGTTATTGATTTTAATTTGGTTTCTATGTTTATTCCCTTACTGATTTCTTTCTTCATTGAAGAAATGGCTAGCGGAAGTGGAAAATCGCCACAAGGAGGCTTTCTCGGTGTTCTTCAGAAAGCTAAGGGGAAGCACAAGGAGAAACAGCCAAGTGCAGAGTTGTCCCCTGTTCCTAAGAGGACTAGAGTTACTCCTCCAGAACGTTTTCCACGTATCTTGGAGCAAGTGTCCATTGATGACGATCCTATCTTTCGACCGAGGTGGACATTTAGGTGCGATGACCTTGGGATGCCGGATAGCCAGGTCTCGGAGCAGCATCTTCTTCATGGGATTCTTCCTCGAGACAAGGAGGTCTTCCAAACTCAGACACACGAGACCTTTGCTTGCTCCTTTGCCCAGGCTGTGTATACGGTGAGATTCTTTCTTCTAGTCTTCCCTTGTATTTACTTTTGGACTTCATTTTACTGATCGTTCCAATCTTTATCGCAGATGTATGCGAGCGGGTCTGAAATGCTGTCTCATTTTGAGATGGCAAGGCAAGTGGCAGCTGAGGAGGCCCAACAGAAAAGGGAAGCCCTCAAGGAGGCAGAAGAAGCCACTCATCGTGCTGAAGAGCTGAGTAAGCAAGAGACTGACTATCTTGCACAGATCGAGACTTTGGAGAGGAGACTGGAACGGGCCAAGAGGAGAGTGACAGAAGAGGTGAAGAAGACTCGTGATCAAGGCATCCATGACTTTCTTGATGGGAATGCTGGGGATGAATGGCTCGAGAAGCGCGTGGATGACGGCCTTGAGATTTATGAGCTCGGCTTCGCGAAGGCCAAGGAGATGTTTGCCGAGCGCTTTCCTGACATCCCTTGGGTGGCTTTGTTCTGCCTGCGATGGTGTCTCTATCTGGAGAGACTGTTATGCCTGCAGATGCAGGGGATGCCGCAACTTCTCATCTTCCGCCGCAACGTCCTTCTAGTGATGCCCCCGAGCTTTAGAGTTTAGCCATTGTATCTAGGCTTTGTGCTTTATACCGACAGAGAATTTTGATGATCCCGTTTGGGCTTATTGTAAAACTCTTTATCTTTTATTTCATGCTGTTATGCTTTACTATGTGTTTCTCATGGTTTGTCTTTACCATTCACACAGTATTATTGATTTTTACTTTGGCTCAAACCCTTTATTCGTCATTTAAAGAGTTGGCAAAGAAGTCGAGCACCCTTGCTCGGCCTAAATTTCGAAGAAGCAAAAGCTTTTGTGGAGTGACGGTGCCCCCATTAACTTTTGTGTCTTCACGGATTTAGATCTGTAGCTAATCCTTTTGGCCTACTCTTGTATTTTTATAAAACCCAAGAGTGTTCGGCCATCACTCTGTTTAGACAGAATGTTTTGCATAAGTCGGTCACTCTGTTTGGGCAGAGTGTTCGACCATCACTCTGTTCGGACATAATGTTTTGGCAAAGTTGATCACTCTGTTCGGGCAGAGTGTTCGGCCATCACTCTGTTCGGATATAACGTTTTGGCTAAATTGATCACTCTGTTCGGGCAGAGTGTTCGACCATCACTCTGTTCGGACAGAACATTTTGGCTAAATTGATCACTCTGTTCGGGCAGAGTGTTCCGCCATCACTTTGTTCGAGCAGAGTGTTCGGCCATCACTCTGCTCGGGCAGATTGTTTAAGTTTACATTATAACAATGCTGAGAAAAATAACTTTATTACTCGAGCAAAAGATAAAGTTTACATTGGATTGCTTAACAACGCATTTATTTGAAATTATCTTTCTAAAGATAATTTTTAAAAGATTGGGGTTTTGATAAGGTCTGGGCCCTTATCCCCCTGAAAAAGAAGTGTCTTGCCTTGAGGCAAGATGCTACTGGTAATATTTTTGCAAATTCTCAGTATTCCAAGTACGAGGGATTGGTTTTCCGGAAAGTGTTCCCAGTGTTTAGGCTCCCAGTTTGAGCACCTTTATAACACGATAGGGTCCTTCCCAGCTTGGAGATAAGACTCTTGTCGCTCTTTGAATCGGAGGCTTCTAACTTGCAAAGACATCCCCATAGGTTCTCAATAGGTTCACCAGCTCGAGCTTGGTGTTTTCCTTAAGATTCGAACCCTTCCGAATTGTCTTGTCTTCTTCACTGGGATACACTTTAATGCTTACAAGATTTTCAACTAGTTCTCCCCTTTGCATCTTTGTGTCTTCCCGGAGGTCTTCGATAATGAGTGCTTCCTTGTTCTTTGATCAACATGAAGTCACGTAGCACTGACGAGCTGTAGTCTGGTCTCTTTTCACCTCTCCAATCCCGTGTTCCATGGGGAACTTCATCTTGAGGTGATAAGTTGACACTACAGCTTGTAACTGATTGAGTGCTGGTCGCCCCAATATGGCATTGTATGCTGAGGGGACCTTTACCACCACAAAATCAAGCATGAAGTTGGCTTGTGCCGAATGTGTGCCAATCGTAACTGGGAGTGCGATAATACCTTCGGCTGCAACTGGATGATTGGAGAATCCATACAACGGTGTATCCATCTTTCGTAGACAGTCCGTTGGAATGTTCATCTTCTTGAATGCATCGTAAAATAAGATTTATGCAGAACTTCCGTTATCAATCAAGACACGCTTTACATCAAAGTTCCCAACTCTAACTGTGATGACTAATGGATCATCATGAGGAGTTTTTATATCCTTTGAATCTTCATCGAAAAAGGTGATCGCTGCTATGGGTACCGTCTTCAATTTCTTATTCAGGGACTTACTCGTTATGCATACTTCTCTGGCGTATGCTTTTCGAGCCCGTCCTGATGAACCTCCTGCGACTAATCCCCCAGATATAGTGTTGATTGTACTCACATTTTCTTCCTGATCTTCTCTTTTTTCATGGCCGGAGGTGTCTGTTGTCTTCCTTCTCTAGGAGCTACAAACTTTCTCAACTGGCCACGCTTGATAAGGGCCTCAATTGCTTGTTTAAGCGACCCACAATCGTCAGTTGTGTGGCCATGATCGTTGTGAAAGTAAAACCATAAGTCTTTGTTCCTTTTATTTGGTCGAGATTTCATTTTGTCTGGCCATTGGAGAGCTTTATTGTCTTTGATCTCGTGAAGAATCTGTGACGGTTTTGCATTGAGGGTTGTCAGCTTTTCCCAAGCGAATGGGTCTTTTGGATGCCGTTCGTCATGCTTAGAATGTTTTGCTGACTTTCCTTCTAGAGGAGTTATCTCTCGAGATCGTTTCTTCTGTTCATCCTTTCCTTCTCCACGTCGTCCTCTGTGTGTCTCCAGGTATTCTTTTGCTTAAATATATTTGTTAGCCTTCTCGAGAAGGGATTTCATATTACTTGGAGGACTTTTGTTCACAGAGAATGCGAACTTGGATGTGGGTCGAAGGCCTCGGAGGAATGCAGTATACTTCACAGATTTATCCAAATTATCGATTTCCAAAGTGGCTACGTTGAATCGTCCGAGAAAGCATGCCAAAGACTCGTTTTTCTCTTGCACAATGTTCAGTAGACTGGCCGAGTTCTTCCTTCGGGAGCGACTGCTTATAAAGTGCTTCTGAAAGAGATCCGATAATTGGCCAAATGAGTAGATGGATCTTGGTTGTAGAGATTTGAACCATGCATGCACAGCCTTCCTCAAAGTGATAGGGAAGGCTCTGCACATGACAGCATCTGAGACCTGGATGAGGAGCATGTTTGTTTCAAACTGGTAGACATGTTCTCCCGGATCTCCCGTTCCGTCGTAGAGATCACATTGAGGCATCCGAAAATTGGGAGGTAGTTTTGCTTTCTCAATGGATTCTGACAACGGATATCCAGATTCATCCCTTGGGGGAGATCGTTCTGGAGAATAATATCTAGGGACCACCTTCCAGGAGTCCCGTTCTTGGGAACGAGACTTAGGCACCCTCTTCCTGTGGATAGATCTTCGAGGGGTCTTAGCTCTGGCGACCTGTTCGGGAGATGAGTTGGTACTGTCTTCGACTGATGGATCACGTCGATAACAAGATCCACTCCTGGTTATGTGATCTCCGCTCTTCTCTTTGGGATTGTAAGTCAGATCGGCCGTTGATCGGTATTTGCGACCGTAACTTGATCTGGAGGTGAGACGAAGGTCACTGGGGTCAAGATGAGAATGGTGAGTGGACGGCGAAGCCACTGCCATGTCGAGCTTTTGTTGAAGAGTGTTCACGACATTTTTCAGTTCATGGATTTCTTTCGTAAGGTCGGCATGGGGTGTTTTGAATAGCTGACTGTTTAAGCGGTGACGAAGATCACCGTTTTTCAGAGTAGACGTTGGAGATTGGTTTCTCCGAGGTCTAGTCTCTGATTCGGGAGTAGCAGATGTCACATTAATGTATAAATCTTCAAAAGAACTGCCGCGATGGTGGCGTGAAGGGGTCGAGTGTTGGTGATGAGAACGACCAAGTTGATAAGAGCCGCTAGTTCGTGCGTGACGGTTCTTGGAATGACCGTGTGAAGAGTCATCGAAAGAAGAGTGATTGGCCATGTTCCCTGTAGTGGTCCCACGGATGGCGCCAATCTGTTGTAGCTAAAAACTGGATCTGGAACCACACTAGAAATCAAGCCTGCAAAAGAGAACACGGAGTGACCGCCGGGTGGGGTTCCGGCGGGGAACGCTCCGATGCTTAAGTCAGAGATGGCTAACAATGTAGAACTCTGAGAAGCAATAAAGACACAATGTATATGTGTGTGAACTTGTCTTTACCTGAGGGGCTTGACCCCTTTATATAGTGGTAGAATGAGGAGTCCTAGTAGGACTGGGCTTTGACCAACTCTAATCAGAATCTAATTAGGATCCTAAAGGATTTCATGTCAATCTGAACTGATAGAGTCAGAGCCTCTTTAGGATTCTGCCCGGTGATTGATACAGTAAATGCCATATCAGTAATGAGCTAGTATGGGTTACGTGTCATAACTGCCACGTGTCATCCATAGAGTGGAGGGATATTTTTAGCTATATCAGTACTGTTGCTCGTGGTTCGCCCTTGCGTCCATAATAATATGTATCCAGGACGAAGGAGAGATTGTGGGCCCTCATCAAGGGGGTGCATACCCTGACCGAATAATATTTATCCCAGGTGGAGTAGGGATTGTGGGCCCTAGTCAGGGGAAATGTACGCTAACCACAACATACCTAAGTTATGATGAGCTGTGATACTTGTTAATGAGCTTTCTTGATGTCATACTCTGTTTTTGAGAATCTTGGATGAGTTGTTTTCATAAAAGTAGATATATGTATAGTATGTGAAAATGTTTACCAATTTTAAATCGAAGAAAATCATGGCATGTTCTTATGAATCCCAAAACCTATTTTAGGGATATGGTATGTGTACTTACTGGACCCCAAGCTCAAATTTTTATAAATATTTTTCAGGCGATGATCTAGATGGAATTGGCACTAATGAAGGTCATGAGAATTATGGGAGACGACTGCTAGAGGAGTTGTAGTCCTCTTAGATTATTTAATAAATCATTAAGTGATATGCTGGTACTGAATTGTAATTTGAGATTTCTTTTCGGAGCTTAGATCTTCACCGGATTTAAAATGATATATGTTAGTTTTTAAATAAAGAATGTCATTGGAGATTTATTGAGAAATTATAAGCATGATTTTAGAAATATTATTAAGGAGATAGTTTTAAATTACTTGATTATAGATTCTTGTGTACATGTTGTAGTAAGGCCTGACAGAGCCTTGATGGATGTTCGGATGGGCCTGTGGCCAGTCACG
This sequence comes from Escallonia herrerae, assembly GCA_033070095.1. Classification (NCBI taxonomy): domain Eukaryota; kingdom Viridiplantae; phylum Streptophyta; class Magnoliopsida; order Escalloniales; family Escalloniaceae; genus Escallonia; species Escallonia herrerae. The sequence continues at coordinate 176,910 of JAVXUP010000140.1, forward strand.
GGCCTACCCGGGGTTCGGGTCGTGACAGATTCAAACGATTTTTTCAATATACAATCAAATGATAACTTTAAGAGAGTTTAAAAAAAAATCACTGCGTTTCAATATAAACATAGATTGATTTGATTGATTTGTGTCCAAATCAGTGGACATTTGATTTGGGTTGATTTTATTAGATTTTGATTAGAGTTGGTTTTTTTGCTCTCATTCAGAATGATTGAATGGTGGGAAACAAAATGGGGAAATTTTTTTTACCTGTTGATGTATAGGTTACTGCTTCTCCGTCCACTACACTGTGTAGCGGACGTCCAAAACAAGAAAATTTCCTAAGTGTTGAAGTTGAGGGTTTCTGCTTCCCCGTCCGCTACACAGTGTAGCGGACGTCCAAAGACCCAATAAATCAGTGTTGAGATTGAGAGTAGCTCCTTCCTCGTCCGCTACACAGTGTAGCGGACGTCCAAAAACGAAAATTTTCTAAGTGTAGAAGTTGGGAGTTTCTGCTTCTCCGTCTGCTACACAGTGTAGAGGACGTCCAAATATACAAAATATTTCAAAGTGTTTAAGTTGAGAGTTTATGCTTCCTTGTCCGCTACACAGTGTAGCGGACCTCCAAAGACGAAAATTTTCTAAGTGTAGAAGTTGAGAGTTTCTGCTTCTCCGTCCGCTACACAGTGTAGCAGACGTCCAAAACAGGAAAATTTCCTAAGTGTTGAAGTTGAGAGTTTCTGCTTCTCCATCCGCTACACAGTGTAGTAGACGTCCAAATACGCAAAAAAAATTAAGTTTTTAAGTTGAGAGTTTCTGCTTCTTCGTCCGCTACACAGTGTAGCGGACGTCCAAAACATGAAAATTTTCTAAGTGTTGAAGTTGAGAGTTTCTGCTTCTCCGTCCACTATGCAGTGTAGTGGACATCCAAATACACAAAAATTTTCTAAGTGTTTAAATTGAGAGTTTCTACTTCCTTGTCCGCTACACAGTGTAACGGACGTTCAAAGGCGAAAATTTTCTAAGTGTAGAAGTTGAGAGTTTCTGCTTCTCCGTTCGCTACACAGTGAGTGGACGTCCAAAACAAGAAAATTTCCTAAGTGTTGAAGTTGAGAGTTTTTGCTTCTCAGTCCGCTATACAGTGTAGCGGACGTCCAAATACACAAAAAATTTAAGTGTTTAAGTTGAGAGTTTCTGTTTTCTCGTCCGCTACACAGTGTAGCGGACGTAGAGGGAACAATTTTTTTTATGTGTTGGAGATCAATGATCTATAATCACAATTCTCTAATGCAAAATTAAGAACCTTAAAATAGTTCAGATAACACAAAATTGTTCAAATTACACAAAATTAGGGCTCAGAGTTCAACATTGGGGGAAAGCTTTTTCACAAGTGCTATAGTCAAACACCGTCACTTGAAAACGCATATGCCCCTTGTGTTCAAAGATTACAAAGTCCCCTTCATTGAGGTCGTGCTGCTCGCAGAAATTGCTCCAACCCTCTTCGAAACAAATTTGCTCTTGGCTGCGCTTCTTCTTGATTTTAACAAGCCATGACCCCTTGCGGCTGGTTAAAGATGCTTCGAACCAAAGTGTGGTAAGAAATCTGCAAAAGGCTACCGGTATGGCCTATCACATTTTCAATATTACACAGGTAAGTTTTTTTTACCAAAGATAAAACTTTTAACACACACGAAAACACATAGAAAGAGGGATGGCCTACAAGTTTTGTATGAAACCCAGACGTCATGACCTTGAAGAAGTGTCTGCTGACTGAAATGTCCCTGTTCACCGAATCAGAAGCCATCAGGACGGTCGCAGAAGAGGGGGTCGCAGGTGGGTGAAATGTTTGACGGGAGAAAGAAGAAAGGCCGATCTGATTAGTATTTAAAGAAGTATGACACATCCGCTACATTGTGTAGCGGACATAAGGCATACCAAGAGTTTTGTTTTCCACTATATTGTGCCACGAACTGTCCGCTATATTGTGCCACAGACACTCTAAAAAACTAAAAATTTGGGTGTCTGCTGCGCTGTCCGCCACATAGTGTAGCGGACGGGCCAAATAAAAAAAAACTAAAGTTACATTTGATGGCGGCTTTAATAGGTCCATCAGAAATAACCTTCCAGTCTTTGATCGAAAGATAATCTCATCAAAACAATATTACGCATTATTACAAATGTCAAACAGACTCGATGGCTTATACAAAAAACTAAAGGTCCACTGCAACTGCTTCTTCCTCATCTTCGGCGTCATCTTCTTCCTCGTCTTGCAAACCCCCTGGACTTATCCCCAGTGCCTTGTAATGGTTCCGCTTGTCATGGTCGGTCATTTTGTTGCACAATGCACACCTTCTCAGCTTTTTAGGTTGAGTTGCCTGTTCAATAGAGCTTCTTCATCCGCGTAGATCTCTTGCGGCCTTTCGTTTGCGATATAATTGGATCCAAAGGCCGGATATCATTGTCGTCTTCCTCCCCCGGCTCGTCATCTTCTGATCCCGTTGTAGGCTCAGTGTCAACCGCATTGCTGACTGAAGCTGCTTCCAACTGGTCGACGATGGGCTCTTGCTGCTGAGCTACCTCGAGGAGATGTTTATATCCGGCCATTGTAGCAGCACCTTTTACGGACAAACGGGTGAACATTGTCACCAGATGATTATACCGCAACGTCTCTGATTCTTCAAAGTCAGTATACGGGTGCTCCGGAAAGGCAATGGTACCGTGCAACCTGTTTGCACCTTTCGTCCACCGTGGCAGGACATATTTATCGGGGATTGTCCTGATATTCTTCTGGGTGAAAAACCGCAGAATGTGTCTACACAGGATGCCATGGAACTCAAACTTCTTGCAAACACATGTCACCGAATCCGTCAATGTGTCATGGCTCACCGTATAAATTCTGCGCAGCTTCTCAGGGACGAGGTCATTCACGAGCGAATAAACCTTGTACTCACGCGTAGACATTTCTGCCACCTTGTTTATACTGTATCGTCCCGATTTTCGCAGCTCTACTTGGTATAGCAAGAAGATCTCCTTCGTATAGACTTTGGCACCGTTCAGCTCCAGCGGGGTCTCAAGCAACCTTCTCCTTTGTTTGTACGTTGTTGCAAAGTCTGCAGCCCTTTCTTTTACGAACAACGAAGCAACCGCTTTTTGTGCGGATGCAACGAAACTCTTCAAATTGGTAGCTGTACCCACATAACTATCGAACGTGGCATTCATAGATTCACTCCTGCCCGTCGTTTTCATGCCCGCTGAAAAATACCTCCTCGTGTAAACGCCAATCCATTGCTCTTTGCGCTCGTACAAGTGCTGGAGCCACTCGTTGTCTTGCAATGAGTAATCCCGAACAAGCTTTTCCCACCTCTCCTCGAATTCCTCAATCGTTAACGACTTGTCAAAATCCTGTTTAAAGTCTGGATACTTTGCGTACACGTGATGCAGACGTTCAGGGTATTTGTTGCTTATGTGCCAAGTGCACAAGTTGTGTCGGAGTGTCTGGGAAGACGGTAGCAATAGCCTTCTTCATTGCCAAATCTTGATCGGTGATGATCACTTTGGGTGCTTTGAAGTTCATTGCTTCCAGCCACGTCCTAAACAACCATACAAAAGAACCCTCGCTCTCGTCCCTTAACAAGGCGAACCCGAACAGGATGGAGTGATAATGATGATTGACGCCCGTGAAAGGAGCGAACGGCATCGAGTACTTGTTGGTACGGTATGTGGTGTCGAAAGTCACGACATCCCCAAAATGCTTATAAGCTAGCCTCGAACGACCGTCGACCCAAAAAATTGTACTAACTCGATGCTCGTCGTCAAGTTTATAATCGAAGGTAAACTGCGGGTCCTCCATCTGCATCCGTTTCAATAGGCTCATTGTCGATTGAGCATCATTGAGGTCATACGCGGCTCGTCTATGGGTTCGGACCGCGTTACGAACGTCTGTCGTGTTAAAGTTTAAATTTTGAATTCCCCCAGCCTGTTCAGCAAGAACATTAACAATCTCAGTAGGTCCAATTCGCGCATTGCTCATTGTGTGAATTAGGCTCCTCGCGACCTTACCCATCTTCTTGTGTTGATGCATCTGACTCACCTTAGAAGGAGTTACTAACGGGTGATTGTTCCAGGCTGGTAATAAGCCAATGATCTTGCTTGGGTTTGTAGCTTACGAACATCTTGACCTGGCAATTTGTGCGCTCAAAGCAGTCCCGTCTTCTACGCGAATATCCTATTTCGTCATCACTGTCATCATTGCCTACGCGTGTCTCATTTTGCTGTGGGTTTCTGCCCCTATGACACTCGTATAAGCGAGAGCATATCTTTTTTGTTACGTTGCTTGTTCTTGTAGTCTTTATTCTAATGCCAAAACCAACCCTCAATGAATACGCTCGAAAACATTCTTCAGCTTCTTCCAATGTTTGAAACGTTCGTCCTAGATACGGATCACTAGCATCTACGGGGACGTTGGAGCTCGACACGAAATCAGACATTGTGAAACAAGACCTGTGTAGAAATAGACTACGCTTAACAATCAAATGACATTTCTAACTGAAAATATTACCTAAAAATTACCTTGGCGAATAGACCAATTTAGGATGACAAACATACCATATACATAATCTCAAAAGTGTCTCCAAATTAATAATTATTAATTTATTGAACATAACAAATTAAAATTACTAAGATAAATAGACAAATTCATCATGCCAAAATACAACAAACATATCTCAAAAAATTTGAATTTAAATAGGATAAATTTTCCGAAGTTATCAAACCTCAAAAAATCGAATTAACTATAATGATTTATTTAAAGTTAACAAATTATACTTTTTTGATGAACATCATGTCTAGAACATCACAAAAAATCTAGAGTAGAATTTGGACAAATTGATGAATAGAGTGACAAATTTCTAGAACATAAAAAAATCTATACTTTTTTGTCCAAACAAATAAATTATACTTTACCAGTCAATTCATAAAGAAAACTTCACCATTCACAAACTTACCTTGCTTGAGTGAAGCTTGAAGCAAGTGTTACTCGAAACTTGAAGGGAGCTGAAAATGGAAGCGAGTCTGAAGGAGAAGAAAATTGTGCTGAGGGAGCTGAGTAGCTGAAGGCGATACTGTCAGCGATATGGTGCAGCGGACGTGTGCAGAATTAATTGTACAGACGAGTCTGGAATATGTGTCAGTCGTGTCAGTCAAAAAGTTGTCAGAAGTCATCCGCTATACAGTGTAGCGGACGACTTTTTGACTGACAGTGTTAGGCCAAAAAAGTCATCCGCCATTCAGTGAAGCGGACAAGGGAGGTGGGGCAATATGGTAAAAAGGTCCGTCTGCTGTACTATGTAGCGGACGACTGACAGCTTCCAAAAAAAAAAACATCTGGGCCGTCCATCCCGAAGGGATGGACGGTCAGCGCTCTCAACGGATTAGCTCTATATATGTATATATATATATATATATATATATATATATATATATATATATATATGTGTGTGTGTGTGTGTGTGTGTGTGTGTGTGTGTATATATATATTTGCTGCTAAAGATTTTAAATAAATCCAAAAAGTATCGGGGTGTTACACTTCTAAGCTCCTCTTGAACGAGCCAGTAGTATACATGTCCATCTCTACTTCTTCCAAAACTCACTTGGCGTAAACCCTATTACTTTTCCTCAAAATCTTTCATTCTCCTTCTCTCTGTATGCATCAAAACCCATCCGGCTTTACTAACTCTCGGACTCACTCTCTTGAACTCTACAAGACAACAACTAACACACACTATCGTCTTATCAACCTGTGCTAATACCCCTTCCCTTTTTTCTCTTACAAACACACAGACAAACCCATAACACTGCAGACACACACTCCCATAGCACTCACACGATAATCATTGTAAAAAAATACAAAAATATATGCATCGTACGCACCTATACAAGCAAAAGATACACCTGTGCATGGTCTAACAAAATTCGCCACAGGAAATAAAAAATTATCGAAACACCCCCTACCTAACTTATGTAAAATTATCAGAAACATCCCCTGACGGCCATCGCCCCAACAAAAATTTCAAAGTACTTCAAAACAATTATATAAAGGTATTAGGCTGAAATCAGGACAAAGAGTCTTTTGAAAAACATTCTTTTGTTCCAAGAACTCTTTCCGGTTCCTAAGGCCCACAAGGCGACTAAAGTCACTACACATGACAAACGATACTAAAAAGCCTTGAAACTTTAGACATTAAAAAATTTCAGTCGTAAAAGGTCATTGTGAAAATTTCAAGAAAAAAATAATCTAATTTTCTATTTTCAATAAATCAAGAACCACATTTAAGATAAAATCATTTCATGCTCTACGAGGACAGGGAAAAATCTAAGAAAATTACACATCATACATCTTGTAAATATAACTGGGTTTATTGTTTTGTACTTGGCCAAAATCAGAGTGGCAATGACTTTTAAAAGTCAAAGTCTATACTATAAGAAATAATGGACTTATAGCGAAACTTTCGGTCTTCTTCTTCCTCCTCAAGAGCCCTAAATCATACACACTGTGCACTGGCCACTTCCATCTCCCTAGCACATACACACCACTTACATCCACCAATTTCACACACACATACACGCACTGAATTACACAAACACGGCCTCACACACATTCACGCGCGTGCACACCCCCCCCCCCCACTGCACTACACAGAGCTCTCACGGCAACGCCATAGACACACGTATTGATGTACACATATTGTTTTACATACACATTTCATGCACCATTTCATATGCAATCATCTTTTCACACCCACACATTCATTACCCACCAAATAAGCACGCACACACATGCACGCGCGTGTGTGCGTGCATGTGTGTGCGTGCATGTGTGTGCGTGCTTATTTGGTGGGTACGTACGTACGTACACACATCATCATCCCTTTTTGCGGCTGAAATACATGCGCAAATCCATTTACGCACACACACCCACACAATTTGGACGCGTGCGCGTGCACACACAGAGATCACATGCACATAGAGAGCACCACACACACACACCCTTCATATAGCACTATGCACCCACACCCACCCACAACTCACACAACAACACATGTGCTCACGCTAAACACACAATCCTCATCTTCTCTCTGCTTCACTGTTATTTCCCAAAAACTTCTCTCTCTGCTTACTTTGTTCCCTTAATTTTCTAATTATCTTAAATCTCTCTAGATTTTCCCACTCTCTTTATCTCTCTTTGACTTTTTAAATGTCTGTAGTCATTTAAGGTAGCATAATTGGCTTAACTTACTTAATAACCCAAATTTGTCATAGTTTCCAAAGTCACCTCCTCACTCATTTATTTTTCTATTGCACCCCCTTCATTATGGTAGCTTATTGTCATTTCAGAATGTTGCTAAAGGTTGTCAATAAAATTCGCTCATGTCAATCGTTGCTAAATATCACTTACAAAAACTGTTGCTAGGTTACCAATAAAATTTGCTACATAATCATTGTTAAATATCATTTGTATAAATTTTCGCTAAAGAAATAAACAAGCGGCTAGAAATTATCATAAAACTAACCCTAGGTTCGGGTATTACACCTACGCAACTCAACTTTGCTTACTAAATTGAAATGAACTTCCTGTTGCATGTTAAGATGATTGAGATGGCGTTTGAGTGTCAAACCTGTTTTATACTGTTTAGATTAGATATGTATGGTGTTTGACAAGAACAAAAAATATTTTTATCACTTCCAAAATTAAGAAAAATGTTTAAAACTATATATAAACCACAGATAAACCACACAACTGGGCTATATGGTTTAAACACTTTTAGAGAAATATATATGTTTGACTAAAAGAAGTACTTACTAAATTACCCTTACAATTTTGTTGGAGTCTATTTGTTTCACAATTCTTACTGCGTGAAATTCATAGTTATAAATACCTTACTGAAGTGCGTATCAGTGTTCTCCACAATATGTACTCGTAGCATTCCTGTCTCGAATTTTTTCTCAATTATTCATATGTATATCTATATATAATACTCATTCATTAGCAAAATAAAAAAATATACATATATTTCCTTCTTCACAGTGCCTCTAGAATAAAATGCTTTTATACAACTTGAACTACCTAAATTTTCAACTAAGCACTTATAAAAGCTCATACAGTGGCATTAGGAATTTGTTCAATTAAAATACCTCCTCTTAGATTATTCTTTTTTTCTACGTATCTCATTAGCAAAATCTTATAGAAAAAAACAAGTTATTTTTTCAAGAATAACATATTTCAGTTCAATGAATAAGTTATTTTTATCTCTCTGTGTGTATTTTGATTAAAGCTTCCGGCTCTAAGTAAATCAAAACTAAGATGGAAAGTAATAACAAACTGAGATTGACAACTTCCCAGGAAAAATCAAATCTTTGATATCAAAATGAATATTGTGAGTAAGAGACTACATGAGCTTTGGTGCATATAATAGAACCTAGAATTTTGTTTTTCTATTTAGTCATTATATGATCATTTTACTAAATTCTTTATCAAAATTTATGATTTTATATATTTTAAAAAAGCTGTACAAAAACAAGTATCCTGGCCTGTATGTAGTTCCCGACCGGTATCACTTGTACTGGCCGATATAACCAGTACCGATCATCATTTTTACTAGTACAAAATGTAAAGGCATAATCAATATGAAGTTATATTTTGCTTAGTTCAAATGTAAAGGCATAATCAGTGTGAAGTTATATTTTGCTTGGTTTAAAATGTAAAGGCATACATCGATGGTAGAAGGCAAAAGTAATACGTACCGTTAGGTACAAACAGTACCAGTACGATATTGATATCTATGATGCAATCAATAGAATGAATGAGCAAATTATTATTTAGCAATATTTATGGGGGATATGATAATATTCAAAAGTGTGAAGTGATAAACATGACATTTAATTTACTTATTTTCAACTTTTGTTAGCAGGAAGTACTCAGAATCCTGCATGTTCTTTGATGCATATTTTGGTCATTTCTTCATATTAAATTGTTTTTAGCACTTTTACGAAATACCTTAACACAACTTTTACCAAATGAAAATTGATTCTGCTAAGAACTAATTAAGATTGTTTCTTGAAAATTATTTATGTTTTAATCTAAAAACTATTTTTGAGAATCATTCTCAAACGGACTCTAAGTGGTATTACCTTTTATAGCATTGCAAGTAAGAGCATCCAACTATATAGACACATGCATTCACTTGTTCAAAAAATGTAAAAAATAATAGGTGGTTTAGGATTGACTCTTTCTATCATATAAACTTTTCTCGTCCAATGATCTTAAATGATTGAGACTATGCAATATTTACTCACCTGCTGGGCTACCAATTCGTCAGCCTTGAATATCAAAATCCCATGGTGTGCTCAAGTGACTGAGCAGTGTTTGCCCTAAGTCCTCACTTGATCACGACAATGTTTGTGTTCTTCATGCTAATGATGTATAAATTTTAATTCATATACCAGGATCATAATGCTTTGAAAAAACTAAGAACAAAGACATCATCAAAATAAAAAAAATATTTTTATATTGAAATCAATAAAAGTATGAAACTGACATGGATGTTGAAACCAAAAAAGTTCCAAAAGTCGATTACATATATCACGCAACAGAGGGGACTTGAACCCTTATGGCAAACATAATATAAAGTAAAGGAATAGGAAGGAAAAAAAAAAACACTGCGGGTAGCAATGTACTCATGATTGTTTAGAAGATATAGAAAAATCTAATGCAAGATGTGTAGGGGCTCAGCACTCCTTTTAAAAAAAATTGGTTGAAGCAAAAAAATCAAAAAAAGGAACAAAGAAAAAAAATGCTATCAAGAGAGTAAAGAAAGCACGATAACATAAAATCATTTTTTTAGATTAAAAAAACACCCATAATATGCAAAGCAGATGTGAGGATGAAGGTACAAACTATGTTACAAAGTATTGGTCTAGGTTATAGCATAAAAGCTAAACCAAATACAAACAATATTTTAATCTGCATGTAATTAAATATTAGCTTTTAACCCGCGCGTTGCATGCGGATAAGATTTATCAAAATTACAACAATCTCAAACAAAAAAGAATGAACAACAATATGTTTTGAAGTCATAATAAGTTCAACAAAAGTTTAAGGGAAGTAATTTGATGAATATATCCATTCAACTCGTAAAAGTTAATATTGTAATTGTCTTCTTCCTTTTCTCTTTTAGGAGATGGAAAGAAAAATTTTGAAAAAGTAGATGTTGCAATTAGACCAAAAAAAATAAAATTCATTAATCGTATTAGACTCGAGAAAATGTTAGATTTATTGCAAAGAAGCGGTTTGGCTTTTTGCTAAAGCAAAGTGTGCATTAATGTTAATTGAATACCTGTTTCTGAAACTGTACATTATTTTAGCAAAAATTTTGTAAATTCTATCATTAATGCTAGCCAAAAATGTTTAAGTAAAGCAAATTCGATATAAGCCATTAAATCAAATAAGTTTAACTTAACTTCATACCTTTTGACTAAATATTCAAAATTAATCAAAAGTCAGTCTTTAGGCAATGAAATGGTAAAAAAAACCGATAAATCGGTATAAATTGTAAAATCATGAGCAGAGCTTCCTTTGAATTTTTACTGTATATAACTAATAACACTAATATTAACCCTACACAACTTAGAGAAATTGATGTAGAAAATAGCATACACAATGTTCTTATATAATTGATGGTAAAAGAATTAGAAAAATACAATGCTTGCCATATCGTTTGTGAGAGATTCTATACAACATATGTCTTCATTTGTAGGAAAATACAGATTCCATTTCGCATATGTGCCTGCATCTGAAGTTATTTTTATTGTAGGACATAAGATATCGCAATGTAATACTGATCAAAGTATAAATCACGGCATTAACCAAATGGCCAAAAAAATAACTAAATGCATGGAAGTGATCCACAATTTAAGCATGATATCTTTGTAATCTTTTGTGCAACCTAAAAGCTTGCTACATTAGCAACCACAAAGGATTAAAATGTGGAAATGAAAGTACATCAAATTGTATAAGGTTACCTAAGTACGTCACATAAGAAAAGAAGTATAATATGACAAATTAAAAATTCTTTTTTATTCAGAGATAGGAATACTTAATCCAATTAAATACTCAAAAGAATAAGAAAAAAAATTCAAGTATAGGTGTGCAAAAAATAGAAAATCTATACTTGTTTTGAGTTGAACCTGCATATAACGGAAACTAAAGCAAAAAAGATTGGCATGAGTAGCTGCTAAAATTTGCAGTAATAAAATAAATGTAAAACTTTATCATTGTATTGTGAAGATGCTATGAAAAGGCAGCAATGTACTTTTCTGAAAAATCGATGCCAAATTTTGAAAATTTTCAATATTAGCAAACAACATCCTCGATCATAAAAAAAATCATGAAAAAGTAAAAACAAAAAGCAAAATCTAGAAGAATATTAATTACTATAAACAGAAAAAGTGAATATAGATATTAGAGGTAATTTGGCGTGGGACTATGTGACTACTTAGGGACATATCTTTTATAGGCTGAAAGAGAGAAAAATCAGAAGAGATTTTAGAGTAATTTTATTTGATTCTTGAATTAACACTAAGGATGACAATCACATAATTAATTAGATGGGAGAGAAAAACATTTGAACAAATTTGCTCCAAAAGTTTAGGCTAATCAAGTGAGCGTGAGAGAGGCAATCAAGGCCTTTAAAAAAAAAGAGGAATGCAATTAGTTGATAAGGTAGGATGAGATATTGTAACATAAACCATTAATGTATATAAAGAGGTAATTATGTAACAAAAGTAGATGATTTTGTAACAAAAGAGGAATTCAAATTCAAATTAGTTGATAAATGAGAGAAACATGAGACAAAAAAGGAAAAAGAAAACTTATTGAATTAAATCTTTTTTATCCACATGGCAAAAAGAGAGAGTGTCCACGTAGGCGGTGACGTGGACACTTTCTCTCAGTTTCGACTTTCATATATATATATATATATATATATATATATATATATATAGATAAAAAATAAATAATATGTTCTATAATTAAAAAAATGAGATTTAGAAGAGAGATCTTAGGATTTTTTGAATTCTAAATTGAGAAGAGAATGCTATAGTTTAGGAGTTAGGATTTACCGAATATTGTGACCCACGTAAGCTTCTCTAAAAAGAGATAAACTGGCATGGTAATTATTGAAAATTTGTCATTAATTGCAAAGTTTAAGGACATTAATCGTTGCTAGCCAAAATTAAGTGATATTTTTCAGGTTTTTAATTCGAAAAGAAGGTAAATAGTGTGACTTTAGTTGAAAAAAATTTGTGACGACTATGATTACGGCATGCGGACCAAGGCAAAACAAATAAAAATACTACATGAAAAAAATGTATGCAGCTATGACAGGTAATTTCTGGATCCAGAATCCAAAAGTTGAAAAATCACAAAAGTAAATTAAATTGAACAAAACTACAAAAAATTGCAAAAACTCTATGATTAAAGCAACCAAAATAAGATTAAAAACCATGACACATAGGATTTTTTTGGAAAATTTATGGTGGATTTAATTTGGATTTAATGCAACATTTAAGAACAGATTGGTAAATCTCACTAATCGATTCAAATGAAAGAAGGAAAAGAGTAAGAGGAGGGCTAAACATAAAGGGATAAATTTAAAAGTCTATAATTTTGAATTGGTGTGAGTTGGAAAATAAAATGAGATAATAGATGAATTTTTTTCTCAAATGATTTTAAAAAAGGAAAGAGATGACGTGGAAAAAATGATTTATACTTATATTTTAGGAATAGTCCAAATTAAAGAGAGAGAATGAGGATGAGGGAGAGAGGGTGAGAAAAAAAGGAACCGAAAAATGTGTGTGTGTGTGTGTGTGTGTGAGAGAGAGAGAGAGAGAGGGGTGGGGTGGGGTGGGGGGAAGAAAATAGGGATAACAAAACGAAATTGAAGAAGGTTAGAGGGAGAGAAATTGTTCAAATTTAAGAGGTGAAGCAAATAAAAAATAGGGGAGATAAAGTTAAAAAGGTAGACACGGCAAGAGTAGAAGGCATCCGCTTGAGCAATGACGTGGTAAGTTTCTTTCAGTTTCGACTCTCACACTCTCTCTCTCTCTCTCTCACACACACACACACATATAATTAGATTACTAGCACAGTAAGGAGCAAAGCTTGGAGAATGTACTCTGTATAATTAGGTTAAGAAACAAAATGTTGATTTAGCTTCAACCATGAAATATCATTGATTCTATTATATGTGTAGACACCCATTTTCGTAGACATTTCTAATTAAATAAATAATGACCTATATTATTGATTAAAGTGCATTATTGGGTCTATGCTTAGTAATGTAATTTAGTTAAATTGGGTAAGTTCAGTACATTAGTCTAACCCAGTTGCATGTCTAGTCTTTCAGTCTAGTCCATGTGCTTCAATCTGGTCCAATTATCTCATGTCTAGTCCAAGGTCTAAATTATTCTAATTGGTTTAGTTTATCTAGATAACTTAGGAAAATAATTCATGAATTATCCTTTATGTAGGGATCAAATCAATTTATTTTTTGGTTAAGAAGTGAATTATCTCGAATCTGGTTCATCCCATTTACAACTTCAGAGATAATTATCAAAAATAGGATCAGATAATGCACCAAAATTCAGAAAAAATATTTTTAAGTTATGGGGTGAAAAAGACCGTTTTCGACTAACCGTCCGGTTAGTTGACTTTTGTTAATATGCAATTTTATCACTTATTATGACTTATATTCAGCCCTGCAAATTGATACTGCCAATTTGAAAGGGGTGATTTGTAACAAAAAAAAAGGGAAAGAGGCCGTTTGTTTGACCAAAAGCGCGAGGAGGCGATTTGTACCACTTATGACTTATGTTTGTACTTTAGAATCACTTACATATTACTCTTCATGTTGAAAATTATAATTTTCTCAATCTTATTCATGTTATCTATGTATTATCATAGTCATGTAGGTTTGTCATTTCATTGATTCGTACTAAATAACGAGCTTCTTTGCTCATATATATATATATATGTATGTATATATATATATATATATATGTATATATATATATGTATATATATATATATATGTATATATATATATGTATATATATATATATGTATATATATCTATATATGTATATATATATATATATGTATATATATGTATATATGTATATATATGTATATATATGTATATATATGTATATATGTATATATATGTATATATATATATATATATATATGTATATATATATATATATATGTATATATATATATATATATATATATATATATATATATATATATATATATATATATATATATATATATATATATATATATATATATATATATATATATATATATATATATATATATATATATAGGGAGCTGATCCATTGATAGCGCTAGCAAAATGGAGTATTTGCTAGCGCGATCTGGGCCGTCCGTCCTGAAAGATGGACGGTCCAGATTGCGCATTTTCGAAAACTATCAGTCGTCCGCGACATTATATCGCGGACGAATTTTTTTACCTTTTTGCCCCTCCACCCGTCCGCTACATTGTATCGCGGACGACTGACAGGCCCTGACGCATGTCAAAAAAAAAGTAATCCGCGACACAATATTGCGGACGACATTTTTTACCTTTTTGCCCCTCCATGCCGTCCGCGACATAGTATCGCGGACGAATGACAGGCCCACACATGTGTGGTATGACTTTTCTGTGTCATTAATGTGTCCGCAAGGGAGGGAAAAGAGAAGACTAGTCCGCTACATAATGTAGCGGACTAGTCTTCTTTTTTCCCTCCCTTCTCTCATTCTGACTTCTTCTTTTTCTCTCTTCTTACTTTGATCCTGATGAACAAATCTTCATGAAGTTCGTTGGCAACAGATTGCCATTGGTAAAAAAGACTCCAAAACGAGCACACTTAATTAGCACTTCCACCTGCAGGCTGGAACCATTCATGAAATTGGCTAGCAACAGATTGTCATTTTGTTCTAGGGTCTTCAACCTCCTCCATTTCTATCACCCTTCCACCGTCTTGAAGGAGCTCATCCAGAAGAGAGAAGATAAGAGATGAGGGGGAAAGAGAAAATAAAAGTTGGTTGTCTTTTTCAAGAGCTCTGACAACACAGATGTCTCTTTTCGAGAAAGTAAAATAGTCCGCTACATAATGTAGCGGACGGTATTTTTGTTAAAAATAATGTCCGCTACATTATGTAGCGGACGAACTTAAAAAAAACGTAAAAGAAGATTTGGACCGTCCGCGATACAATGTAGCGGACGGGTGGAGGGGCAAAAAGGTATCCGTCCGCGACATAGTGTCGCGGACGACTACAGTTTTTGAAAATTAAAATTTTCTCAATCTTACCGTCCATCTTTCAGGATGGACGGCCCAGATCGCGCTAGCAAATACTCCATTTTGCTAGCGCTATCAATATATCAGCTATATATATATATATATATATATATATATATATATAGAGAGAGAGATTGTTTTGCCACTTACGCGAACTTAGCCGAAAAGATACGTGGCCCTGAAACATATAAACGAACACGTACTTCACAAGCAATGCATCTATCTAATTTGAAGTGAATTCAGCCACACGTTCTCAATATTATGCCATGAAGAAGACTCAAACTTAAGAGCCATGTTATGGGTGACCTTATTGCCCTATTTTGAAGATTGGCAGAGGAAACTTTACTCTCCATTCAACAAACATTGATCTCTCCGTTGTTAAAATTTTTCATAAATTGATTCTACCTTATTAAAAATTGTACTACAAGGATTAATATGCAAAAAGAATCAATCATTTTGATCGATTGGTTAGAGATATATTAACTCTCAAAGATTGACATTTAATAAAATTGAACAGGGTCATGATGTGGGTTCCCACATGACTTGAAAAATGAAAAAGTTAAAGGTAGCCATGTGACACACCATATTGTTCTAAAAACACATGGTATGCATGGCCATGCACTCGCACATATGCGATGCACCGTACCGGACGCGCGCGCCTGAGCTGACGGCGGCATAAATGCGTTATTGGTGCTTTTAGGCGCACTTTGCACCTCGTACGTACGCATCAGATTTATGATATGTTTAAATTTGCAATGGCATCTGTTTATGATGCCTTTTTGTTCAAATGTTGCACCTCTTTACTGTGTCTACAAATTGTGACTGTTAAGTGACATCTACAGAATCACTTAACTGTCACAACTATTTGCTTCTGTTCAAGGCACCTTTTAGTGTCTATAAATAGGGCTGATGGTGTCTCAAATTTTTGTCTGTTGATTGCAATATGCTGTAATTAACAGAGTTCGCCTATTTTATCTTGGGAGGCAGAGTTGCTGCTACCCTAAGCAGATTATAAGGGAGCGAATACTGTCTTAAGGAAAGAGTGCAATGCATTCGACTCAGGCTTTTCCAGTTCAGTTTTTCTCCATATTTCCTTATCTTCCAACAAACTTAAGACAATATCTGGCTAGGATGGAGACTACTGCTAGGATGTCTGTGATCAATGACATCTCCAAGCTGGCTAAGTTTGATGGCTCGTTCTGTAGGCGATGGAAGATCAAGATGTATTTCTTTTTTGCGACATTGAAGATTACTTATGTGCTCACTATTCCAAAGCTTATCATAGAAGAAGCTACAGATGAAGCAATTAAGCAGACTGCCATGAAGCAAAAGCAAAAGCAAAAGTGGGAGGAGGATGACACCTACTGCAAGGGCTACATTTTGGGAGGCCTGTCTGACACTCTCTATGATGTGTACGAGATCAAGTATGCAAACACCGCCGTGAAGGAACCATGGGATGATCTCCACTGCAAGTACAAAATAGAGGATGCCGAGAATAAAAAAATCATAATCAGTAAGTTATTTGACTTCCACATGATAGATAGCAAGACTGTTGTTACTCAGATTCATGAATTACAACTAATTATGAATTTGATTATTTCGGAGGGCCACTCTCTTGATGAGTCTTTCCAAGTGTCAACTATAATTTTTAATTACCTTTAGCTTGGAAAGAATGTCGTAAAGTGTTAAAACAAAAGAAGGATGCCATGACCATACAAGAGTTGGTCAAGTATATCCAAGTTGAAGAGAATTCTCGAAACTTGAATAGACTTGAGTTGGAAGACAACAAGTCCTCCAAAGCTCTTGTAGTGGACCAAGGCTCCCCTAGTGGCTCTAAGCGTAAGCTTGATGGTCAAGCTTCTGCTTCTATCAACCAACAAGACAAGCCTAAAAAGGCTTGTTGGAAGTGTGGAAAATTGGCACTTCAAGAAGAATTGCCGAGTGGCTAAAAGGCAGAAAAAGGACCACGCCAATGTGGTTGACAACGAAGACTTCGTTGCAGTGGTTTCTGAGGCCAACATGTTGGGAGAAGATGATGAGTGGTGGGTGGACTCCAGTACAACCAAACACATTTCTAAGAATAAGAATCTGTTCAAGGACCCCGAGCCAATTGCGAAGGGGCATCATCTATGCATGGGAAATCCATCTACGGCTAAGGTCATGAACAAAGGAACTGTGGTGCTCTATCTCTCCCCTGACAAGAAGCTGACCTTAAAGGATGTGCTTTTCGTTCCCGATGTTAGGAAGAATCTTATATCTGTTAACATGCTTAATCAATTTGGCTTTAAGATTCTTTTTGAGTCAGATAGTGTTATTGTAACTAAGGGAGGGAACTACGTTGGCAAGGGATATGTAACAAATGGATTGTACAAGCTTACTCTTGCTAATAAAGATACTAAATTTGCTTATATTACTGTTCCATTTAATTTATGGCATTCTAGACTAGGTCATGTCAATAATAAACGCATGAGAAGTATGGTAAACTTGGGTTTAATACCTCAAAGTATTTCACCTAGTTTAGAGAAATGTTCAATTTACATAAAGTCTAAAATTGCCAGAATACCCTTTAAAAGAGTTGAGAGGAAAACACAATTGTTAGAATTAGTACATTCGGACTTATGTGAGATGGAAGATCACCTAACAAGAGGTGGTAAAAGATATTTCATTACATTTACAGATGATTGTTCACGTTATACGTACACATACCTTCTTAGGATTAAGGATGAAGTTTTGAATAAATTTAAAATTTATAAAGCGGAAGTAGAGAATCAATTAGATCGTAAGATTAAAATTTTACGGTTGGATAGGGGAGATGAATACCTTTCCTTTGATGATCTATTTGAAACTTGGGGTATCATACACCAAGTTACAGCTCCTTACAGTCCACAACAAAATGGTGTAGCTGAGAGAAAAAATAGGGCATTGCAAGAAATGGTTAATACCTTATTACTTACTTCTGATTTGCCTAAGAATTGGGGGGGGGGGGGGAGCTGTCATGACTTCTACATATATACTTAACCGTATACCCCACAAAGTTTCTAATGTCACACCCTATGAGTTAATGGAAGAAAAGAAAACCTTCTCTTGGACACCTCAAGGTGTGGGGTGTAGGGCGTAAGTTAGGCTAACCGATCCGAAAAGACCTAAATTGGGAAAAAGACAATTGAATGTGTCTTCATAGGCTATGCTCAACATAGCAAAGCATATAGATTCTTGACTATGGAATCAACAGAATTCGTTAGCTAAAATATTATTTTGAAATCTAGAGATGCCGAATTCTTTGAGAATTCTTTCTTTAGAAATCAAAAAAGTGAAGACATAGTTAATAAGGATCAAGTTCACCCAACTCCAGAAATTGGGGAATGAGGTAAACTAAGGAGAAGTAAGAGCAAGGATTGAGAAAACTATGGTCCAGATTTCTACCAATTCATAATTGAGGGAGGTAGAAATGAAGGTAATTACTCTCATATGTATAATGTAGAACATGACCCTCTTACATATCGAGAAGCCATGACTTCTCGAGATTCTGCCCTGTGGCAAGAAGTTATAAATGATGAAATAGAATCGATAATGTCAAACCAAACTTGGGTATTGACTGATTTACCACCAGGGTTTAAACCAATAAGCTGCAAATGGATCTTTAAGTGAAAGCTTAAGCCAAACGGATCCATAGATAAGTATGAAGCAAGACTTGTAGCCAAGGGTTTTAAACAAAAGGAAGGGATTGACTATTTCGACACCTATCTCCAGTAGCTAGACTTAGCATTATAAGATTATTGTTTGCTATATCATCTATTAACAAACTAGTTATATACCAAATGGACATCAAGACTGCTTTTCTAAATGGTATTTTAGATGAGGAGGTTCACATGGAACAACCAGAAGGTTTTGTACTAAAGGGCCAAGAAACAAAGGTTTGTAAACTTATCAAATTATTGGGAATGAAAATTATTGAGAAAATTATCAAGCCAATGTGATTTTGGGAATGAAAATTATTAGATCCTCGAATTCTATTTCTTTGTCACACTCTCATTATATTGAGAAAATTTTAAAGAAATTTAATCACGAGAATTCTGCCCCGATTACTACCCCATATGACCCTTATATTAAGTTGAGGGCAAATAAAGGGAAATGTGTTTCTCAGCTAGAGTATTCTAGTGTTATTGGCAGCTTGATATATATTATGCAATGTACCCAACCGGATATAGCCTTTGTGGTCGGTGTTTTGAGTAGGTTTACTCATAACCTCGGACAAGTCCATTTGAATGCGGTGTTTAGAGTACTAAAGTATCTTATGGGCACGATAGACTATACATTAACTATCAAGGAATTTCCTGTCGTTTTGGAAGGGTACACAAATACAAATTGGATCATAGACTCAAATGAGACAACGTCCACAAGTGATTGGATATTAACCATATGTGGAGGTGCTATTTCTTGGGGTTCTAAGAAGCAAACTTTGATTTCACATTCGACCATGGAGTCCGAGTTAATGCTTTGGCAATGGCGGTTAAGGAGGCAGAATGGCTAAGAGACATGTTGATAGAGATTCCTTTACGGCCTAAGCCAATGCCTACTATTTTTATATTCTGCGATAATGAGGCAGCGTAAGCGCATGCATATAGTAAGATTTACAATGGGAAGTCTAGACATATAAGTCTTAGACATAGCTATGTGAGAGAACAACTAAGCAAATGAGTTGTTACTAGTATTTATGTGAAGTCCAAAGGTAATTTGACGGATCCCTTTACAAAAGGCCTAGGCATGAATATAATATGGCAGACTTTCAGGGAGATGGGTTTAAAGCTCATGAAATAAGAGAGGTAACATGCACGTGGAAACCAACTAGATACTAGAGTAACTTTTAGTTCAATGGAAAAACATGTTGTATTTATAACCAAAGATGCACTAAAAGATGAAGATTTTGATCTTCATGCCATCTCAAGGTAATGCATACTTGTATGGAGAAGAAGAAGAGGGTGGGAGTTATTCCCTTAATAAATCTATGTCCTTAAAGGAAGGTGCAGACTGATTCCCGAAATGCCTTTCTGGATATTCCTCAATGTCCCGAACGAGATATCCAGCAACAAGAAGTGCACCTAAGTAGATTTACCTATATAAGTGCGGGAAGTGGGGCCACTTCTACGAGCTTTGAGCAGTCTCTATGGCACGTATGAAAATCCTAAGATGTAGCACAAGGCCGTAAATGTGCAAGTATTTGAAAATTTGGTTAGAAAGTTCTACACAAAGTAGTGATGATCAATCACCAAGGATTCTTAGTTCAAGGCTAAGGCTACTCATAATTCTGGTTGACTTCATTGCTATTTGGTAAAGGTTCAAGTCGGAAGACACCTTTATCTTAGTAGGGCCTACCAAAGATAGAGAGAGGTACATTTCTAAATTAGGAATGTGATAAAATCCAATTTTGAAAAATTGTTAGAATTTTCCATAAATTGATTGTACCTTATTAAAGATTGTACTACAAGGATTAATATACAAAAAGAATCAATCATTTTGATTGATTAGTTAGAGAGATATTAACTCTCAAAGATTGACATTTAATAAGGTTAGAAAGGGTTATGATGTGGGTTCCCACATGACTTGGGAAATAGAAAGATTAAGGGTATTTAAATGACCATGTGACATACCATATTGTTCTAGAAACACATGGTATGCATGGCCATGCACTTGCACATGTGCGGTGCGCAGCATAGCACGATGGAGGCGGAAAGGTGTTATTGGCGCTTTTAGGTGCACTTTGCATTTTGCACGTGCGCATCGTCGCTAGGAGCCCTCGCTCCGAGCCCAGCCTTAACTTTTTGTGACAAATTCAGCTTGTGAGCTGCATTTTTTAACTGAAACATTGTGACTGTTGGCGAAATTAAATAGATTTTTGATCTGTTTAAATTCGAAATGACACCTGTTTATGATGCCTTTTAGTTCAAATGTTGCACCTCTTTACTGTGTCTAAAGATTGTGACAGTTAAGTGACATCTGCAGAATCACTTAACTGTCACAACTGTTTGCACCTGTTCAAGGCACCTTTTAGTGTCTATAAATAGGGTTGATGGTCAGATCATTTCTCACTTTAAAATTCTCTCTTGCTCTCTCTTAAATTTTTTTTTTCTGTTGATTGCAATCTGCTATAATCAACAGAGTTTGCCTGTTTTTATCTTGAGAGGCAGATTTGCTGCTACCCTAAGCAGATTATAAGGGAGTAAATACTGTCTTAAGGAAAGAGTGCAACGCATTCGACTCAGGCTTTTCCAATTTAGTTTTTCTCTATACTGCCTTATTTTCTAATATCTGTGTGTGTGTGTGTGCGCGCACCTAATTGGAACATCGGTGGTAAGGGTTGCTTGTGGGTTGATATAGCATGACAACGGAGGATTTGGTGGTTGGATGGTGGCAAAATGATCCCACAGGGGTAAGAAGTGGTGGTCATGGGGATGGTGGGCAAACAAGTCGCACAATTAGAATCTGTTTCAAGTACAGTTGATACCAAGTTTAGATTGTTGGTTACAATTATGATCTATTGTTTCTTGTATTGTGACCCAAATTAAGTTTTGAATTTAAAGTTACGATCTTATCATTTTAACTTTGATCTTATCATTGTACGTTTTAACTATGCAATATAAATAAAAATCGTATTGTCCAATCAATTGATTAAGTTTCTCCTATGGCATGAAATATTTGAATCATGCAAAAAGTGTTTCATGCTTTTCGAACGATGAAGAGAAACTTCATGGTGGTGGTGGTGGAGGTGGAAATGGGGTGATGGTGGTTCAGAGACGGTGGCGGGAAGATGAATCGATAGGTAGTGATGAGGTTTTGGTAGTAGAGAGGAATATTTGGGAGAGAGGAAATGATTTTCATGCTTTATTTAGGTTCGTTACTAAAAAAAGAGCGAGTTTTAATGACTTTTAAGTAGGCTGGTGACATGGCCGCTTTCTATAATGTAACTTTAATTTGGATGGCTTCAATCAGGACTACAAGGCCTATGTTGTAACCCAGTTACAAAGAGCATTCATGTCCGATTTCATTATACTTAGTGAGTTTCTACTGTTCACGAACATGCTCGTGAGTTGAGCACTAAATATTACAATCAATTTGAATCGAAGAAAATAGGGTGTGCAAACAAATTTCTTTCAAGAAGCAATTTTTAAGCTTCACTATCTAAATTTCACTTTTGTTGTTAAAAATTTATAACACCCCCACCCCCCGGGTCTTCAACAGACACACACACACACGCACGCAAATTGATCATATTTCCATTTTGGGTCATCTCACAACAAATTATCACTTTTCGAATTAAGAAAGATTTTGTAGGTACTTTATCATATTTATCCTTTTTACACTTTTTTTAGTATGATTTCTCTCTCCACATTTAACTATTCACCAACTCATTTTCTCTCTCCTGACCCACGTTCTTATGTTTTTTTATTCTATTTTTCTTTTTACATTTAACACTTACCTGACACATTTTTCTCTTCTGTTCCACTTTCTTTCCCTTCTTTCACTAAAGGATAGAATGAGAAACACACATTATATAACTTAAATCTTTAATATTTATGTCAAGTCAAAGTAAAGTAATTTTTGTGGATGGAGAGAGTATGTATCCTTGCATCACCATTTTAAAGATTAAGTGGAAATTTAAAGGGCTAAAATGAAGCTGAAATATTCGGTAGCGCTTGAAAAAGTTTTTATTTTTAATTTTTTTTGTTCATTTTATAAACTGGAGAAAAAAAATCGGTAGCATTTGAAATCACTTCCAGCTTTCATTTTCTATTTCCAAAAAATAAAAACTAAAATCAGTTTAATTTTTATTTTTTACAAAAAGAAATGAGTGTTTGATTACCCAGTTTTTATTTAAATTTTTTTTGGGGTGTTTGATTATCTAATTTTTATTTCGGATTTTTTCTTTGATGGTGATTTACGGTGGCAGTGATGAAGCGTGGAGGTGGCCGGTAGTTGCGGTGGGCTGTGGCTGGGGCGGTGGAAGCGGTGGTCTCAAAATAAAAACTAAAACTCCCTAATGAGAGTTTTAAAAAACAGATCTTTATTAAAAACTGAATAAACAAAAACTGTGTGCTAAAACGCATTTTTTCTCTAATTTATAAAACTGAATAAAAATTAAAAACTAATAAGTTATCAACCTGACCCTTTATTTGACAAACAGTTTTTTTTTTTTTCCCTTTAATTTTATGAAGCAGTTTTGAAAGTGGAGCTGTTTTTCAAAACTTCATTCCATTCCTTATTCTTTTTCCCACTTTCACGCTTTTTCAAGTACAGCTTGTCAGCACACCCCGTCCTCTGCAGGCCCTTTTTCTTTTGACTGAAACTGACGCCACCCCATTAAGCTTAAGCTTTCACCACCCCACTCTCATATAGTGGATTTGGTATAACCTCCCCAGTTGCCTATCTTCGTCCTCCTCCCCATCTCTCTCTCTCTCTCTCTCTGAGAGAGCTGTCTCACAGACACACACTTTTGCTGAACTGTCC
This sequence comes from Escallonia herrerae, assembly GCA_033070095.1. Lineage (NCBI taxonomy): Eukaryota > Viridiplantae > Streptophyta > Magnoliopsida > Escalloniales > Escalloniaceae > Escallonia > Escallonia herrerae. The sequence continues at coordinate 200,814 of JAVXUP010000140.1, forward strand.
ATAACTCTGCAGATTTTTCCAGGTCAGTTCACATTCTCAGTAATTTGTTCTCGCTCTATTAGTTACCCATTTGCTAACTTATATGTCATTTTTACATTAACCCAAATTCGAAATATTTTAGTATCGCCCATTGCTTTTGAGTTATTCCTTGCTTCATGTCTGCAATAACCTCTTGATTCGAAGTTTTTCGAAGTTGTGTTTGGTTTTATCACAAAGTTAACACGAATGTTCCATAGCTGTTTAGGAAAGTAGTTTATTATCTCCTTTGTTAGCAATGGCGGAGCTTTATAAATGGTAACCCTACATTTCACCATGTCCTGCTTTGAGTAGAGGCTCAATACTTGGTGAAAGAAAAGAGAGACATGAGAAGTTGATTAGCGCCCCATAAATAAAAATAGCTTTATTTTCGGGTTTAGCTTGTTGAGGTTTCACCAATTTAGCATGAGTGAAGACAAGGACCTCAAACGAAGCATTTCAAATTTCCACTCTCGCTGCGCTTATGCTCTCTGTTCGTTTAGTGGTTGGACGATGTGGTCAGAAATCGAATTCCTTATGGTTACCATGCTATTAGCTTGTAAAAGTTTCTATGTAATTTGATTGTTGAAGTGATTACTAATATACTTTGACCAGTTTAGAGTGGTCACAATTTTTTGTTGCAGTTTCGTTAGTATCATTCTTCCATCTCTCCGGCAATGGTTCCAATCCCACTCTTAGTTGCACAAAGCGGGGGCGGGGGAGCGTAAGTACCAAGAAGAATCTAAGGTTGGGAGCGGCTTGAATAAATAAATGAGTAAAGAGTATTATCATTTGTTTAGTATAGTTTACATAGCCAACTACAACAGACAATGAGGCTTTAAGGACTTGAAGGAGGAGAGAAACAAGGAGTTGAGTTGAAAAGGGCTTGATTTTCAGGTCTTCTCTCACTTGTTCCATGCATCTCTATCCAGCTAATGGGATCGAGTTCCCATATTAGCTTGGGACGAGATCCCATGGAGCTCCTAACTTGGGATCGCAAAAGCGAGTTTCCGAGAGAGACACGTCACCTTATTAGGAGTTTCCTGCAACTAAGATCCCACCTATATCCTCATTTCTTACCCACATTACTTCTGTGTTTTGGCTGCAATCAGCTATGTGGATGCTGCTTCTTAGAAGACGGCGTGCATTCTAAATCATATGGCAACACTAGTATCTTAAAGTCTTCCTAATCTTTCCTTAGTGGGAATGTTACAGGGAGATTATGCGATGTGCATGATGAGTCCCACCTTGACGGAAAAGCTTAAACCAATAGGTCTTAGGTTTATCCATTTATATACGTCCATCTTTTTTTCATCGTTATCTGATGGGGTAATAACAGGTGCACTTGCATCTTTAACTGTTACTCCCTCTGTCCCAAAAAAATAAATCGCATTTTCTTTTTGGGCTGTCCCAAACGAATTGATCACTTTCCAAATTAAGAAAGATTCCATAGGTATTTTTCCATGTTTACCTATCTTTCACTTTTTCTTTTTTCTATTTCTCTCTCCATATTTAATCCTCCGCCAATCTCAATCTCTCTCTCTCTCTCTCTCCTGACCCACTTTCTTCCTTCCTTCATTCTCTCTTTCTCTCTCTTGAGGTAGAATGGGAAACTCAGAAAATATGAGTCCTATCCCAAAAAAGCGTGCAAGTAAGACACGATCAATTAATTAGGGATGGAGGGAGTATTATGTTGTATACATTATATATTGTCCCAATATATGCTCAATTAATTTATAATAACGTGTCTTGGTGGTAATTGAATTTATGGTCCTTCAGTCAAAACATATATGCATATGTATATGTACATGTGTGTGTGTATAGCACGCACACACACACACACACACACACACACATATATATATATATACATAATTGATATATGGGAGTTGATCAATGGCCATTGCCGACAACTTAGCTTAAGTTGTCAACAGTATTTGGCCGTCCATGCTGTCAGCGTAGACGGGCCAGATTACAAATTGTTTTAACCAACTTTAAATGTTCGCTATATTATGCAGCAGACGGTGAAGATTATGTTAAGCCTGGATGGTCATATCGGTAAGTTGCCAGCGGTGGACCGTTAACAGCTCCCTTCTTATACGCATTTAAATATGCATTACTACAGAAAGAAAGAAAGATGAAGAAGAATAAATAGAAAGGATAATTGTTCAAAATTTGAAAACATGTGACAATAGGATCGGCACCAGTCCACTGGACTGGTAGAACCTGTCCTATATAAAGTGTGCCTCAAGCGAACTTTAAGTGTGGCACTTATAGGGATCAGTGACACCTATCAGTGCAATTCTTTGGACCGTAGGTTCAACGCCAATGCCTTGGACCAAGTGGCATTTAATCAAACAGTTTATAAGCCCTGTAACTTCGAAATTTGGAACTTTTCCTGGGTTTATTCAAGGCTCTAATAGCTATATTTTTGAAGAGTTGAGACTCTTCACTAAGGGTGATTAAGCACCAATTCATTGCCTATATAAATGAAGTCTTGAACTTCACTTGTACTAATTGCATCTTGAATATTCTTCTCTTCTCTTTAAAACTTTATGGGATTCTTTCTTAGTGTCTTTGAGTTGTATCCTAACTAAGTTCTTGGTAGTGTGAGAGAATTGTAAAAGTGCAATCTTCAATTCTGAAGTGATTGAGTGTTGTGTACTGGCATAGATTTTCCTTGAGTCTGTTTGCACCGTAGTTGAGAAAATACTATCTTTAAGATAGCTTCCTACAAGCGTCTTTCCCAACAAAATCTTGTTCTATTCCTTTACTTCTTGATTTTCTAAGTCCACACACCTTCACCGTAATTCAGCCTACAACATATTGGTCAAAGATCTCGAAATTACCTTAATTAGACCTCTTGTCCATCTCTGTTTACCACTCTCTGAACAATACCATGTGTGTTAGTCTTTCTTGGCTATCTAGAACTTCGTCATCACCAAGTTCCCTTGGTCCCAAATCCGTTATCTTATGAAAGATGTAACAAAGCTGCCTGTTGTTGATAAGCGACTGGTGTTGTTTATCAAAACCTTGTCGAACTAGAGTTTTCACCTTGTCGAACTAGAGTTTTCAATACGTGGAAGCATGTTTCTGGGCCTTGCGAACGAAGGTATTCAAACATAATTGCTTCTTCAGTTAATAACTTTCAGGACTATCAGGAATATGTAATTTATTGTGAACAAGCATGTCTATAGGTGTTGAAATTAATCAACCACCACTTGGTAGGGGAAGCGCTTAGGGATGATCTAAACTTGCTACAGTTGACATTGGGGCTAAAACTAGAGGCTGATTTGCAGCTCTGGATAGTAGCCTGGGAAAGTAACTATAGAGAAGAAGAAAAGATGGAGTAACGCTTGACCCCTAATAATGTAATTTCCTCTTCGGGGTTTGGAAATTGGCTAAAACTTCTAGAAGAGTAATACCAGAGTCTTTTCTGCAGGACATTATGAAGTTTTGACGTTCAGTGTCTGTTGAGATAAATGTTTTATAATTCTGCTTTAGGCAATTAGGCCTAAGAGTTTAGTCCAAGTTCTATATTTTCTTGAAAGATAAATTGTTGTCTGCTATATGTGCGTGTATGTGTATATATTTGTGCCTGTCCGTCTATGTATACACATAAAGGGGTTGATATCCTGTGCTTTATGATGTGTAACACAGTCTCTTGGTATGAGGTGCAAAATTTATAGGTCTCACTTCTAGGTTTTTCTTTCTTCAGATCACTGATTTTAACTATCCGATAGATCCTCTCTTAGGTGCAAGAATTGGGTTTGAGTTCTAGGCATATCCTTTCAATCAAGTTATCCTCTTTCTTCTGTTTCTATTTTTCTCTGATATTTTATTGGCTTTTGTGCTTTCATTTCTGTTATCTTTTCATGATTGATAGAGCAGTGCGAGGGGCATGATATTCTCAGTTTGAGTAACTCATCGTTCTCTTGTTTGCATTTGGTGAAGATGCCAGAGGTTCAGTTGGGTGCCACCACTATAAGAAGCCATGGAATTGCAGTGGCGAGGATACACATACATGATTGGCTTATTCTTGTGCTTCTTGTGGTGATCGAGGTCATTCTGAACGTAATAGAACCATTTCACCGTTTTGTCGGACAGGATATGATGACAGACCTAAAGTACCCACTGAAAGGCAATACGATTCCCCTTTGGGGTGTTCCGGTAATCTATGTTGAGAAAAATTCATGCAGCAAATACTTTGATGCCCACAGATTGACTTTATTTGCTTTAACGCCTTGAGATCAAGTTTATTGGGAAAGATATAGTTTTTTGTTGTTTTAGTTCATCTCTGCCAGATACTGGTCTAATATAATTTTTCCTGACAGATCATTGCGATATTACCGCCCCTTGCTGTCATTATCATTTACTACTTCATCAGAAAGGATGTTTATGATTTGCATCAAGCTGTTTTGGGTAATATCGTGCTTAATTTTGTTTGTTATGCACTTTAACTATAGTTATGATAATGATGTGCAGTGCTTCTAAATAGTTATGTATGCATGTGTAGGCCTTCTGTTTTCTGTTCTTATAACTGGAGTTTTGACTGATGCAATTAAAGATGCTGTTGGTCGGCCTCGTCCAGACTTCTTTTGGCGCTGCTTTCCTAATGGCAAAGGGGTGAGTCCTCGTCAGTTGCCTTTAGTTTTACCTCGAGTTCAAGGTTACTTCAGCTGTATATGTTTAAGTGGTTAGTCTTTTCATTACTTTATGTTAGTTTTGTGTGAATTTAGGTGTTTGATCCTGTCACTACGAATGTTATGTGTACTGGACTGAAGAGTGTCATCAAAGAAGGACACAAAAGTTTCCCAAGTGGTCATACATCTTGTAAGTAGGAAAATCCTATTTGTATGACTGTATGCCTTTTCTTATTTTGACTACTTCTAATAGGATAGTTCAAATAGGGTGCTTCTTTATTGTGTTTCTCAAGAACTCTCTGATTAACTTGATAAATGAAATATATACAGGATCGCTTTTCTAAAATTTCTGAAGCATCCTGTTCTTGTAATTGGCAACCATAAGTAGCTAAGTTAGTGATCAACAGTTCATTGTTACAGTAACATCCATCTCATCCCATGTAAGAGAGTTTTGGGATGACATTGTCACTTTTATCAATTTTCTATTAACTAAGATACTTACATAAAATTCCCAGGCTCCATTTTGCTTTCTAGACCGCCAGTTATTAGAACTTGAAAAAACTAATAGCAGCCAGAACCTTTGAATTTGTTCGAGTAATTACCATTGTGCCTCAGCATCATCATTGTGTCATAAGCGCTAGCTGGACAGAAGCAACTAGACTTTCTTCTGTAGGAATTTAATTTCATGTGTAGAGCTGAATTTTAATTTCTCTTCACATACAGCTGGAACCCTCGATGCACCAAATCCATTCTACTGCCCATTTCATTTGTTGATATTGGTCCTCTTCCTTAACTAAGCCTCTTTTTTAAATAGAAAAGCAAGAGGTAGCTCGAATGCTATCTCGGTTAGTAAGCTATTCTTCAAAAGTTTAGCTGTTTTTGCTATATAAGAATAAATGAACAATTTTGAAAGCTTTTCCAAAACAAGAATTCTAATGTGCCAATATGATCTTAAAAGCCTGCTTACTTGCAAACATGCCCACTGATTGTTCTCAAAACACTTACATGGACTTGGTGTTCCATCTGTAATTCCTACTTTTATCGGTTAATGAGATAATGGCCTGCCGTATATGTTCAGTTAAGCATATATTTAAGTGCTTAGAACATAAAGCCTAAGCTTATGGAAAATGTGGGTTGCGATAATGCAGGGTCCTTTGCTGGTCTTGGTTTTCTTGCATGGTACTTGGCGGGTAAAGTCAGGGTATTTGATCGTAGGGGCCATGTTGCAAAGCTCTGCTATGTTTTACTTCCGTTACTCGTTGCAGCTTTAGTGGGAGTTTCACGAGTTGATGATTACTGGCATCACTGGCAAGATGTGTTTGCTGGAGGTCTCCTAGGTTTGTGCTATGCTGATGGAGTATATATCTACCATCTAAGTCGTTGGTTTTTTGTGCATAGGCCATAGGGAGTCCGATCCTCCATCGGTGGAGTTTCTCAATAATTTCCCATAAGGTCCAGTAAAAAAAGTTTATCTGTATGGATGGAATGAGCATGAAAAGTTAAAGGGCACTACTGAATTTCATGTGTTTAGAAATGTGAAACTTCCTCATCCACTAGGCTTAGATGGAGGGAGCTACATTGTCAAACAACAAAAAATTTGGTGTGCCTCTTACTTTCAGGCTGCAAATTTTGAAATGAGTCCTAATCGAGAACAAATGAAGTAACCCCATCAATGGAGAGGATGCAGGTTCCATCCATAGAGACCCTCTAGGGTGCCTCTGACTCCAATATGTTTTGCTACTTACCATTCCTCTCTCTCTCTCTCTCTCTCTCTCTCTCTCTCCCTCTCTCTCTCTCTATGCAGGGATGACAGTTGCTTCATTTTGTTACTTGCAATTCTTTCCACCACCATATGACATAGATGGTACATCCTAACTCCTACTTGGTAGTTACTAAAAATTGTGTTATTCTGCTCTCCATGGGCTATGATAATGTTCATTTAGAAATTGACACCTTACTATTCGTTGATATACTAATAGAGAAAGTTATTTGTTGATGAAATTTTTCTGACACAACTAGAGAACAGGCCAATGGTAGGAAAAGGAAAGAAGGAAGTCTTTTGAGATCCTAACTCCAGTGTGCTGTTTCTGCAGTTCAGTTAGAAACTTGCAACGTTATATTTGGATATGTAGTGGGGCTAGAAACTTGCACGTGTCCTTAATTCTATTAGATAAAGATTGTATGAGTTATTTATACATCGTCAATTTACACCTGCCATGTCATGCCACAAAAGTTCTACCACGGGATATTGCAAAAGAGTAGGGCCAGAAAAGGACATACTTAACTCAAGAAAGCCTTACCCAGCAAGGGCGGCTACATAAGAGTTGAATCCATCTTTTCCGCTCATCTCTTTTTACGGCTATATCTTTTGATATCCTAACTCCAGTGTGCTGTTTTTATAGTTGTAATGGCCCCTTGCTTGCAGTGGTAGGAGTTATTCATGTAGCTTATGGGATATTATCAAAGGGTAGTACAAGACCATACTTCACGTAACAAAGCCTTATCTAAACTAGTAGCGGCAGGCTACAAGAATTGCTCTGCCAAAATTTTGTGGAACAATGATATGTCATGTCTTTCTTTACTATCTTCTTCCACGTTGATTCTGGATTTCCTCTTCCCCAAGCATTTCCATTGGCTTGTTTTCTCTACAAGTAGTTTTGTAATCGTAACTTTGGGGGTAGTGTCGCTCTTGTCCTTGTAGTGACTTTCTACTTTTTCCACCTTTAGTCCAATTAATAAATGCTGCTAAACATTAGACAAGGTTGTATATATGTCATTCATCATGGTCAAACCAGCATATAATATTCTACCAAAAAGATAAAAAACCGCATGCTTCTCATTGTCTTTGATGCTTACAAAGTTTACCTTCTGGCAATTCATCTTAGTTAATTTAAAGCCTTGAAAATGCTGTCCAACTCCCATGCAGTAGCAGAGGCAGCGGGGGGCACAGGGGGGCACGTGCCCACCTGCTGTCTCCTCTCTCGTTTTGAGTGTGAGTAATGTCCTCTCCCCCAACCAGGTGGCATGGGCGCTTCTTCTTCATTAACATCCAAGATCAGTCTACTGCTGTGATGTGTTTCATGCACACTAACACCCAATACAGACACCAATCAATCTTTAGCAAGGCCAAGTAAATTCCAAAAGCACTGGGCCCTGTCAATTAACAACCTTCTGGTTCATCCATCATGGCTTTATCCCTTCACAAATGGTGGTGGATGACTAGAAGGTGATGTCCAGACGAGGGGGCAGGAAGAGAGAGAGAGAGAGAGAGAGAAATAAGTGTGGCTAGTGGGTTTTAAAGTGATAGCTCGGGGTTGGAAGGGTGGATTTTGGGGAATGGACTGAAACACTTGTATAAATTTCACGCATTGATGAAATTAACAGTCATAATTTTTGGAAGGAGTTCCATTTGTTTTAATAATGGCACTTATTTATGATGATATGGTAAATGAATCCATTAAAAGATTGACACTCAAATAAATGTCCTAAATAAATAGTCATTATACATTATTTTGTTGAAGCAACTCCAATCTATACCTTTGTAGTCGTCACAATCTTTGTTCTCTTAATATAAATGTTTTGTTAGGTGTTAGCTCTCGTATACAGTAAATTTGAACGACTTATACAGAGTATAAGATTGTCCCTTGATCTCTTTGTTCTTTCATACTTGCAAACAGATCATGTGTTCGACAAAAGGCGGGACACAAAAATTAGGAAGTCTATTTTGATTAGTAAAGTACAGTCATGTGTATAAATTGGCACACAAATTTTTGGATTACACTTGAATTTACCGCAGGTAGGAAGTGAGTGTGTAAATTAGCTACTCATAAAATTGTGGGTGATTCACTCATACCGATTTGACTTACGCTCGTTTGGGTTGTCTGTTTGTTGAGTTTAATACATTGTTATAATAGTTAAGTAGGATTTTTTCCCCCTTTGTCAAGTAGGTGCCCACCTCGTGCATAGTTTCTGGCTCCGCCACTGCTCCCATGGTTTTTTTATTCTTAAACACTTGAAGTTGGATATTGAAATTGGGAAGAACGACTCTTAAAGCGCAAAAAAGGAATGAAAAGAACTACGCATATCACGAGGGGCTATGAAGCACGGGTGCTTCAAAAGGGGGGAAGTACCGGGGTCGGGTACGCGTCGGGTGCGGGTGCGGGACGGGTGCGGGTTGGGTGCGTGTCGGGTGCGGATCCCTTTTTTCCTTTTATTTCCTTTTATTTTCTGAATTTCGGGTGCGGATCGGGTGCGGATTGGGTACGGATCGGGTGCGGATCCAACTCATGGGTAAAATCTAACCTAATCGGGCTTGGGAGATGAGTGGTGACTACACCGACGACCACCGTGCGACCTACCCTTCCGGCGACCTGCGACCTCCGACGACCTTTTCTAGACCTATTTCTCCAAAGATTCTCCTCGTCCTCTCTTCTGTCTTCAAATCTCTATTTGTTACCTTTTGTGACTTGGATGTGGATTGTCAATTGAAAGTTGGAACCAATTTATACAGTGTTTATTGTTTAACATGTGTTAAAGGCTTAAAGCAGTGGTTCAATGGTTAAAAATTGAGGGATGTTGAAACCAATTTTGCAAACTTTGATGCTATATTACCACTTTTATTATATATATGATCTATTTGGTGGTGGTTTTTATGTATTTGATGGTATTGTGCTACTGTTGAATGGTTGAATTAAATTGCACTCCGTCTTTTTATGCACTTTTTAAGATCCAAATTGCTTAGAAATTTAATACTAATTGTACATAATAAAAATATATATATAAAATATTTGCCGTATCCCAGCCGCACCCGTATCCTAAAATTTTCAAAAATGCCGTATCCGCGTATCCGCACCCGTATCGTATCCGCACCCGCACCGGAATCCGTGCTTCTTAGACGAGGGGTATTCGGGTGCACTTGTGTGATTGTGTTTAGGGTTTGACTTATCTTGCTTGATGGTGGTCTAGGGTGATTTAGCTTTTTAGATATTTATTGGGGGGTTCTGGCCAAATTATACTTTTGCATCTTGGTGCTTTGTAGAAGCCGTAGCAGGATAGGAGTTAGACAAATATCAAGTTAAATTGTTATAGTTGTGTCTGAAACTTGTGGTTTTGGTGCCTAATTTCTAGGTTGAGTTGTTATTAGTTATCTCTGAGAATTGTGGATGTTAAGCTTGTGGCATTGTCAAACCTTGTAAGGGAAAGGCCTTCTCTGCCTCTTTCTTTTTCTTTGGCCACCATTCAGAGTCACCCCCTCTCCATTGAAAGGGAGCCACATTCTTTTCCTTTGGTAAAAGCTGATCAATCCATCTCCATCCTTCACTGTTCACTGTTAACTGTCACCTTCATCAAGACATGCACTCCCGCAGATAAATACTTTTGACACACTAACAGACCATTTAATATGCTACTGCGTTGCTTCCTGGTATTGCTTGCCAGTGTTTCTTTTTTGTCCTTTCCTTTTGTATTGCAAAACTAAGTACTTCTCTCTAAGGCACAAAATGTAGATCTGTAGAAAGATGAAGAAATTGGTACACGGAAGATGATGGTTGTCTTTGGGTTTTGAGTAGTACTCATCAAGTCTGGGTGGTTGTGGTGTAAGCGGTGGCTGTTTAGTAGTGGACATATTGGTCGTAAGGTGGAGCTTGGAGATTTGATTTTTAATGGCTGATCTGCTTATTGGTCATGTTGGGTTCTGTATGGAGGTGATGAACAGAATAGGGTCAGAGGGTGTGGGGTGGCTGATGCTGATATCCAGTAACTGGTGTTCTAAATGGTGTGTATGTAAAGGATGCTCTTTAGTTCTTCAGCAGTTGAACAATTAAATCATTTTGGACCTTTAGAGATGGATAGAAACTAAATTCTGTACCATAACTCTTCACCTTTTTCTATTTTGATGAGTTACGTAGATTCACAGATATAAATGGCACTTAAAAGCTGTAGATGACTAAAGCAAATTTTTGCTTGCAGATTTTGACTGACTTATTTTTCTCTCTGCCAATATATATGGTAAAGAATCTTTTATTACAGCCGTTCTCTCCGGTTTTTTCTTTATGATTTCTGAGATTTATGTATTCTATCTGTTGTTTCATTCAAGACTGGAGCTTTTGCCTTTTTGCGCCTTTTTGCATACCAAAGTACCTGTGCGTGGTTTATGTTTCTCGCCTCTGCTTTCTCACATTGAATGAAGATGTTAAGTCTGTAAATGTCATCCCTTGGGTTCTAGTAGTCAAATTCAGATTTCGGTGTGCCATGAACTTAGGTAGCTTTTCTTCTTACATATAGCAATTGTTTGCATCCCTAAGAGACCAAAATGATTCGTCAGCATGGCATAGCTGTTGCAAACCCTATTTACATTAATGTCTGTGAGTAAAATGTCAGAAGTTGCACTACTGGTTTCTTCATCTCTGTTCTGGATGTTCAGGATGGGGACCTCACCTCTACTTTCAGATGATATCAGACTCCCGGAATGGTGCTCAATCGTCATCCAACACCAATCGTCTCAGCAGACGACCATTGGAGCTTGAGAGTGTATATATCCACACTCATCACGGCATGGCAATATCAGAAGTTCATGCTCGGGACACGAGTCCGATCCTGGACAGCATGGAAACTGGGAGAAGATATTAACTCTGGGTTTTTGACTGTGAAAGGAGTAGAGGTCATGACAAGCATACATTAGTATTAGGATTAGGTTTTTGACTCCGGAAGAAACAGATGCAGTTAAGAATGTCCGTACTTTCTAAGTCAGCATAAATTGTGTAGGTTTTGGCTTGCAGATATTGATACTTGGCATTTTACAGATGGTAATATATGTACACCAATGTTAGACGGACTCGGTATAAGTGTCCGGGTCAGATACATGTCCAAGTGTCAGATTCGTCTAATTTTCAAAACTCAAGACATGCGGAGACGACAAAATATTATCATCCATTGTTAGTTGTTACTTTTTAGTTATTTCTTAACTAATATTGTTTTTAATGTGATGCTCTAACTTTAAAACATATGATATTGTTCTTATTGGATTTCCCTACTCATGTCCAAGTGTCGAGTATTGAAAACTGGTGCTCACACATTTTGAAGAGTCCATCCATGTAACTTAGATGTATACAGACAGTTCAGTCGAGGAGTGCTCATCTTTCGACATTTAAGTGTCGTTTCTGTTATTTTTCTTTCTTCTTCCATTCATCAGGATTTGGATGTCTGGCTCCTAATGATCCTCTAAGAGCATGGCAGGTTAGTTGAACATTGAAATCATGGCTGGCTAAAACCAGTGGTAGTTATCTAGCTGTATGTAGTTGTTTTTGTCAGTTTTAAAGCTGCTGGAATATCATTCAGGCACACACGTTGGAGCTGCTGGCTAAATTGCTTGACAATGTGTACAGGATCAACAAGCAGAAAAGGTTCACGTGTGTCTGGTTAGGGTCAAACCATGGCAGCCAAAGAATAAGTAGAAAGAACTCCCTGTCTGTTTCTCTCAGAACATTCTTTTGTTATGTTCAAAAAGTACTTACCTGCTCCGTACAGTAACTGTAAACTCAGAGAAGTTCATTACGAAGATCTAAAGGTAAGGTGTGGGATTTGCCCTGAAAGTCCAAAGATGGTTCTTCCATGTAATACTAGTAAATACCTGGAGGCAAACTGTACGGCACAGCATTTGACTGTAGTGTTATTAAAGTTGTCAAACGGGTCGGGCGGCCCGCGGCCCGGCCCGACCCAGCCCGAAAAAAGCCCGGCCTGGTCATGAACAGGGCTAGCCCGGAGGAATTGGGCTTAGGGCCTGGGCTTGGACTAGGCCGAAAAAATCTGGGGAAAAGCCCGGGCCAGGCCCGGCCCGGTTCTGGCCCGGCCCTGGCCCGGTTCCGGCTCCACCTGTTTGAATTTTTTGTTTTTCCCCCCCTTTCTCCCCTTTCCTCCAACGGATATATTCCCTCAAAATTTCACTTTTACCCCCCCAACAGCAATATAACGGCTAGTTTGGGGGGTATTTTAGTCTAACTTAATTTTTCCAACTCCTTTAAAGGTTTTTACACTCTTACCCTCCCCAACAACTATAAACGGATAGTTTTTAGGGGTATTTTGGTCTTTTGTGAAGTTTTTAAAATCTATAAATTCACACCATTTCTCTCTAATTTTTCACACCAATCTTCTTACTCTCTCTTATCTAAACATTCTATATTTCTACAAGCTTTGCTACTATTTCTCTCTCCAATTACTACTCTTGCTAATTACTACTAGTATTTACTAATTAGTACTCTTGTTTATTAATTACTACTCTTGCTAAATTCTAATTACTAACTACTACTCTTATTAATTTGTTACTCTCTAATTCTTTTGTCTAGTAATTAGTAATTAGTGAATTTTTATTTATTAATTACTATTACTAAATGCTTTTTAATTACTAACTCTCTCCAATTTTAGAATTACCTCAGTGATTAATATTTGTTACTCGTTCATTCTTTTAATTGTTATTTCTTATTACTACTCTTATACTTGTGTATTTAGTTACTCTTACTAATTTTATTTCCAATCTAGTAAAAAAGTTTAGCGTGAAATATGGCTGGATTATTGAAGAAACTGAGGCGTGGATCATCATCACGAAAAACATCATCATCATCGCAAGCACAAGCGCCAGCGCCACGGCCATCACAAACACCAATCCAAGCACCAACACAACCATTCGTTCCTGGACGAATGAGTACAGGCTGTATGATAGATACCCAAGCCAATTGGGAGTTCAATCAAAACATTCCAGATTTTGAATACACGCCTGATGAAGACCCCCCGCATTATAGTCAAGGACGCAGCTCGGTTGGCGAAGCTACTACTCCGTGGCATAATCTCAACCCTATGCCTGGTCATGATGAAGAAGGGCCGAGCAATGCCTCCGGTAATGAGCCAGAAGTCCAAAAGGAAAAAAAAAAGAAAGCCGAGTGTTGGAATCATTTTGATGTAGTTATGGTGGACGGCATCCGAAAAGCTCGATGTAAGTACTGCGCTAAATTATTTTCGTCTGGTAGTGGTAATGGACATCTTAACAGGCATTACCCTCAGTGTGCACCTCGACAAGGCCACGTCGAACCTACCCAAACGCAGTTATCTTTTGACGGTAAGTTATTTGTTTATAATCAGCGAGAGCAAAGAGACGGTCTCGCTGAATTTGTTATTCACGATGAACAAGCCTTTTCTTTTGCCGATAATCCTAAGCACTCTAGATATATGAACACATACGTTCAACCTTTGTACAAAAAGGTTCATAGAAACACAACTAGATCCGATGCACTCCGACAGTACAATGCTGCTAAAGCACGCCTTATCGATTATTTCGATAAATTTGACGGTAAAGTTAGTCTTACTTCTGATATTTGGCAATCTCCATTTACTTTTGTTAGTTATTCTTGTGTGACCGCTCATTGGATTGATGCAGATTGGGTTATGCACAAGAGAATCATCGCTTTCGAGCTCTTTCCTTTTCCGCATGATGGAATGAACATTGCTACTCTTATATTAAAAGCATGTACCACATTTAAATTAAAGGATAAGATTATGAGTATTAGTTTTGATAATGCTTCTAACAATACAACTGCTGTTGATGCTTTAAAGGAGAGCCTCAAACCTGTACTTTCTGGTGAATTATTTCATGTTCGTTGTGTTTGTCATATAATTAATTTAATTGTTCAAGATGGTTTAGCTGCTGCAGGAGATATTCTTGTCAAAATGAGGGGTATGACAGCGTATGTTAATAGCTCGAGTCCGAGAACACAACAATTTAAAACGTTGTGTGTTGAATATAATATGCCTCGCAGGAGAGCAGTTACAGATGTGGTCCACAGGTGGAACTCTACATACCATATGCTTTTACACATTCTGGCATACCGAGAAGTCTATACGCATTTTCTACTAACCCAGTTCCCAGCCGGCTTGCCAACTCAAGAGGAATGGCAGATGGCCACATACCTAGCTGAATTTTTGGAGGTATTCTACACGTCTACCAATTTATTGTCTGGTACGTACTATCCCACCTCTCCTCTCGCTGTAATAGAAATTCTCAAGATGGCTACAATGTTAACAAAATGGAGATATATAGGACCCTTTAAGGAAATAGTAAAAGTGATGGATAAAAAGTTTAATAAATATTGGAGTAGACTGCCTGTTATTTTTGCTGTGGCTACTTGTTTAGATCCTAGGTTAAAGTTGCATGGCGTGAACGCCTCGATACAAGAGATATCGAAATTAATGTGCTACACAGCAGAGGAGACAACCGCACTCACAGCAAAAGTGAGCAAGAGGTTTGAGGAATTGTTCAACCTCTATCGTAATTCTGCTGACGTGCGCGGGCGAGCTACATCATCCACTGTTGAGAGGTATTATGCGCCATACCTTAAGGGCTTTGAACATCTAGTAGCAAGACAACTACCAGGTGAAGGTACTTCTAATTCGGCAGGTTCGTCTACTTTTTCCTCTTTTAATGAGATTGGTGTATATGCAAATACTGATCATTATTCTGATTTATCAATGCAAGAACAGGTTAATTTTAATTTGTTAAATTTTTGGAAACAAAATCAAAACATGTATAAAACTTTATCCCAAATTGCACGGGATGTACTGCCAGTGCAAGCCTCCACGGTTGCTTCAGAGTCGGCATTTTCAGCCAGCGGGAGGGTTTTGGATGACAGGAGGAGTCGTCTTAACCCCGAGTCGCTCGAGCTATGTGTATGTTGGAAGGATTATCTTGATGCGAAATACCGCGAGCAAGATAAACCGATTGATGATAGGAAGAGCAGTGACTCGGATATTGAAGTACTTCCGGATGATTAGGTAATTTCTTTTTATTTTCCTTCTCTTAAGTTTTAAGAATAAATTTTTTCACAAAATATACTTTTTTTTCCATATATATAAAATAAATTTTTACAAGCAAGATATATATTTTTTCGTATATATAAAAAAATAGGTAACTTCGCCTTTTTGTTTACAAGCAGCCGGTCCCAAGCCCGGATAAAAGGAGGAGGGCCTATGAACACATTTATTTTTCTATACTTATTACTAAAGATCGTCTCGAGAATTAACATGTATCAATCCCGGGTTTTCGGCCAATTAGTTTGAAGTAAAATATCAAATAGTAGAAATAGTCTCTCTTAAATAGTAATAATTGTTATGTGTTCAGATTTTATTAATAAAGATCACCAAGAAGAGTAAGAAAAAATTTAACATATAGCAAAAAATAAAATGAGAGACAAATAAATATATCTATACATATATATGAATATTACATATAATGAAATAAAATGATAAAAATTAGATTTGTCAAAATTTGAAAATTGGACATGCCTAAAGATGAAATTTAAAATTGAATAACAAGAAAATATAAAAAAAATTAAAAAAAGGGCCCGGGCCGGCCCAAGCCCGGCCCTAGAAATTGGGCCTAGGGCCAGGGACCGGACCGGGCCTAGAATTTCTCCTCAGCCGGCCCGGTCCGGTCCGGCCCGGATTGCAGCCTCCTTGGCCCGCCCCGGCCCGGTTTCTCTTCAAGCCCGATGGACCCGGGCCGGGCGGCCCAAGCCCGGCCCGTTTGACATCTCTAAGTGTTATTTGCTCAAGATTCTTCTAATTTGCTTTCACAACTGCACAACATTGTCTGATAAGTCAGTTTGACCAATTCTTCCTCCATGATTTGAGGCAACTTTCTAAGAAAAGTCACTCACTCCTGTGCTGCACCCTCTGGCTTCTAGATGTGGAAGAAACTCAGGCTTTTTATGGCTTTGAACAAGTCCCATTGTGGTCCAAAGTTTTATTGTTAGGCATATAACACTGGGCTGTAATTGGCCACCGCATACATTCTATCAATATTTGATTAGGATTTTTGTTGATTCTTGTTTGGCTGCTTATCTGATGCTTTCACGGACCACTGATATTTATTAATCATCAATTGATTAATATCATTATTATAAACTAATCGATTTTAATTTTGAGGTTGTACTGTCACGTGTTTTTTTTGAGGATATATTTTACAACGGTAATAGATATGATGTGATATAATTGACGGGTAAGATCTGATGAGATGAAATGATTTTCAGATAACAGAATTTTAAGATCTTATTATTCTTTTATCTTATCTGTTGATTATACAACATTATTACTATCGACGTTGCATTAAAATGTTTGTCTTCTCCAGAAGGTCTGTTGTTAATTTGATATTGTTAAGGTGATACCGCATGAGGAATTGCCGTACAAGCCCAAAAGGATTTTGCTTAATCCTTATTAACCTTTCCTTGGTCAAACTGCCAATGTTGAACTACACACGCATTGAACGTCACTCAGTGAACAAAGTCAGCAAAAGCGAGTCCCCGGGTTATCGGTAATGGAGAACCAGTCAATATAAGGATGCAAACATTGTTGTCAGTTCCTTACCAACGTCGCTCCAAAATTCATAACCCCCCCCCACCCCCCCCCCCCCCCCCCATCATCCCCTATTTAAAGCCCTTCTCACGCCTTCCTACCGCAAAACACACACCAACCGTCTCTTATCTCCATAACACACACAAAGAACACGCACAGAAAATGGATATTCTTGAGATTACACACTTCGAAAGCCTAAAGAGGTACTGGAGGAGGAGGAAGTACCAGAGACTCAATGATTCTCCCAACAGAAAGAAGCTCAAGGCAGCAAGGCTTGGAAACAGAAAGCAACGCCGAGGCCTCAAGATGAGACTTGCCCCCAAGCTGAGGTTGAAGTTTCTCTCACCAATAAAGCTTTTGGCCAAGTTTCATCAAGCTTGTATTGACACCATGGTTGGCTTAGCCGGTAACAAGAGATTGGGGGCACCTGGAGAAAAGGAAATTCCCAAAGGCCGGGCTGTTCCGGTGGTATCGAATACTCGCAGTGAAGTTGTTGATGGCAGGTTGGTTTTGGAGATTTATAAGCGGATGGTTTCGGCTCGCGAATCAGCTGCTCATGATTTATTGCTATGAGATGATGGAAAGGTCTCCTAGTTCGTTGTGTTTCCTTTTTGTGACTTTTACTGTATTCTTTTGTTGATCAGGTTGTGGAACAAAGAAAGTTTCATGAATCGCAAGATGTACAGGCTCTATACGTATGTAGCACCTTCCAGAAGAAGTGATATGGGAATTTTCTTTACCTAGCTTGTTTGTCTACTATAACATGCACTTCAGAATGTTAGGTTTCTTTACTAATAGAAGTAACTGAAACCTGCAATGATCACGTCCCTTGATCACGCTGATAACAGCTCTACAAGTTAATAAGTGATCAGACCAATTGTGTACCAAGTAAATAAGAGAAGCCAAACGTTGATGAAGATGATCCACATGCTCTAAATGATCAACATATATGGCTATGACAAATGTTGCTTGAAAGAAATCCGAGGCCAAGATAACAAAATAACCCTCTTATAGCTCCCTGTTTT
Organism: Escallonia herrerae; assembly: GCA_033070095.1. Lineage (NCBI taxonomy): Eukaryota > Viridiplantae > Streptophyta > Magnoliopsida > Escalloniales > Escalloniaceae > Escallonia > Escallonia herrerae. Next base: position 218,890 of record JAVXUP010000140.1, read on the forward strand.
ATGTTAGTAACTAATTAACCTGCGCACCAGGGGTTGGGGTGGGGGTATATAGGTCTAAATTGTGCTGCATATCCGCCATGCCATTAGTGTGCTGCACTAAGTGTGTGGCTTAACCGCGTATGTTACTATTGTGTACCTATAGGTCTATTATGGTAATAGGGTCATGATCCACGGCGTAACCAGTGTTTTAAGATGGTGATATGGGCAAAAATATCAAAGCCTAGATGATGACATGTGTCATCATCTGAGAGAATCATAACCGCTTCTTTAACCATGAGAAAGTGGGGAAATGGTATAAGTCACTTACCCATTAATTCACTTCTCCATGATGGTTGGTAACGGTCCACTAAGTGGGATTAACGAGGCCACTAATTAGGAGTAACTCCCTACTTAATAGGGTAACCCCCTATTAAGGAGGAATAACTACCCACTAATGAAGACTATTTAAAGAAAAAGGGAAAAGAAAGAAAGGTAAGTCTTGGATTATTAATTTATTCAGATTCTCTCAAACACATTTGCTAACTTAAGCATCAGAGCTTCCCCACCGGAAATACTTCCGGCAAGTCACCGGTTTCTTTTTTGCTGGGGAGGTTTATTCACGGATCATTGGAAGTTTGTTCCGGATTTCATCCACAACAGATGGATTGTTAGAAGATGATATTGAGGGTTGATATAGCTAAAAATATCCCTCCAATCTACGGACGACACGTGACAGTTATGACACGTAACCCATACTGGCTCATTACTGATATGGCATTTACCGTATCAATCACCAGGCAGAATCCTAAAGAGGCTCTGACTCTATCAGTTCAGATTGACATGAGATCCTCTAGAATCCTAATTAGATTCTGATTAGAGTTGGTCAAAGCCCAGTCTTACTAGGACTCCTCCTTCTACCACTATATAAAGGGGTCAAGCCCCTCAGGTAAAGGGAGGTTCACACACATATACATTGTGTCTTTATTACTTCTCAGAGTTCTACATTAATAGCCATCTCTGACTTAAGCATCGGAGCGTTCCCCGCCGGAACCCCACCCGGCTGTCACTCTGTGTTCTCTTTTGCAGGCCTGATTTCTGGTGTGGTTCCCGATCTAGTTTTTAGCTGCAACAAGGGTGAAAGAACAAGTGCAGGGAAGTGCCTAAGAACCAGATAGGTCCTCAAGTATGGAGCAGTCACTCTCTCTACATTTCGGCTAGGCTCAAGAGCATCTATCGGAGCTAAAATTTTAAAGGATAGAATCCTTGGCATTCCACAATTCCCTTATTAGAAACTTATGCCTTTGATCAATCAATTCATCCTTTATCATATTCTTGTGTCTCATCTCGGTCCCTCTTCCTCTTCACCATTCGTCTATCGACTCCCGCCCTCTCTACTCCTCTGGCTATTACCGACTCGGTGGCACGCTTGGTAGGCTCATCTATAACGTATTCTATAGATCTTAAGGAAAGCAGACGTGAAACAATCAATAAGCTTCCTCCATGGTATCTGATTGGATGCTGACCAGGCTATCTCATAGGCTGGTACTCACTGCCAGTAGACTGAATCAGGTAGGCAGTGGATAAATCGACTTTGGCATGAAGAGAGGATGCATAGGATTTATGACTAGTAATCAGTGACATGGCTTTGATCCCTAAATGTATGTGCCAGAATACAAAAGTGGTTTAGTGGTTATACGGTCAAAATCTCAGTATCAACTTCATGTTGATTGCATGCGTGGTATTTACTTCACAGGCCACCCTTATGATCACTAAACTTGGGCTGCAATATGTTTTGTGATTGAGCGTGAACATCGTGGTTAAGGCATGTCCTAAAGTTCCTTACGCCGAAGTAGGATTAAATATTTCCACCGATTGTGCCCCTATGATTTCCTGCCTTGGTCAAGATAGTAGGTCCTCTGCAGAGGTTCTTGTGCCTAGAAATTTGTTAATGTCCCTGTGATCCATCTTTAAATCCTCAGTATTAGAGGATATTAGAAGATCTTTTGTTATCATTGACTTATCTTCATATCTTCATCTTCGTACACAATTATAGGGATAGTTTCCTTAAGTTAGTTGATCTCGTCTGATTAAAATTGTTTGTCATGGTTTAATACTAGGATCTAAATTGACATGTAGATGGTATATAAAGGAGCTCATCATTAGTAAAATTCATCTTTTTGGAGATATTCCATTCTTCATGTTAAAGAACATGTTACCAAAACCTGGTTTTTTTCTTTTTTAAACATGGTTGGAAACAACAACGACAAGAGTATTGCGGATTTGGTAGGGTGTGCCAATGTTAATATCAAAGCAAGGCAGTCGACACCACCTTTCCGTACTACTTGCATCCCTCAATGAAATAAGAGATAATTATTTCAAGTAGAGGCGTAGCTTTATGAACACCCTCCGTTTATAAAATAAGGCAAGTTTTGTGGATGGAGCGATAGCAAAACCGGAGATCGAATCTCCGGATTTGCAGTCACAGATTCAATGTACTGCGGTAGTTCTCTTATGGATTACAAATGCGCTTGCTAAAGAACTTCAAGGGAGCACTGTCCATGTCAAAACCGCAAGAGAAATATGAAAAGATTTAGAAGAGAGATTTATCAAAAAAATACCACCAAGAGTCTACTAATTGAAGACGCCATTGCCTTTTTGTAGCAAGAGAAATCCTCAAATTTTTATCCTATTACAGTAAATTGCAAATCATTTAGGATGAGTTACAAGGTCTTAATCCAGAACCGGTACGCAGTTGCGAATGTAACTGTAGTGCGACGAGGAAAATGTTGTCCATGCCCTAGGAGGATAAAGTTTTTGACTTTCTGATGAGACTCGATGAAGCATACACGACTGTGAAGTCCTAAATATTGAGCATAGATCCACTACCCAACCTTAGAAGGGCTTACACCATCGCGCATTGCAAGAGAAGCAACATCTAGTCACTGCAAATCATGCCCCCACCATAAATGCCACTGCCTCGATGATTGAAGGAGAGGAATCATGACCAGCAAAGACCAACAATCAAGATCGGAATCCGTTTCCACCATGCACACATTGTGGGAATACAAATCACAACACCAATCACTGCTACAAGGTGATTGGCGTAAGCCCGAAAAATGAAGTGACAGACAGATATAAACACAAGGAGATCAAAAAGATGTGGCATCGTCAAGCTCTTCTATGGCATCTGTGGGAGCTGCCTTCGCCAAAACCATGGACAACATAAGTTGACCAATCCCCAAACTTAACTCAGGTGCTGCATCAATAGCTGCTTGCTCTCCTCAATGGTCATGCGGCGACGCCATGTAACTCATCGGGAAACATGGCTTCCTCTAATTTTTCGGGTGAGGCAGTGGATTTATGGGTTATTGACATGGGGCCCACAAATCACATAACTCATAATATAGAATCATTATTTAATATGGTGTCTAGGCTCAACTTATCGCCGATACAAAATTTTAATGGCAACACAGTAGCAGTCCATGCCTTGGGCTGGGTTGCTCTTGAAAAAAGATTAACTCTTGAGCTAGTTCTTAGGGTTCCCGAGTTTCATTTCAATTTGTCATCAGTCAGTAAATTGACACATGATTCAAATTGTGTGTTAACTTTTCTGTCGGGATTTTGTCAAAACTTGCCTTTCGAGGATGCTGATTGGAGTGGGTTGAGAGCAGAATGGCCTTTAAAATTTGGAGACAATGAAAGAGGGAAGGCATTGACAGTAACCAATTCGGTTGTTGCGAACTTGTGGCACCGACACCGGGGCATTTATGAATCATACTTCTTTGATTCCAAATTTATCCACTTCGGTCGATTGCAAAGAGAATCTATTTTCAGACGCTTGATGTAAAGCAAAACAAACAAGATTACCTTTGCCTTTCAGTATGAATAAGATTATGCATACCTTTGATTTAGTTCATTGTGATATTTTGGGTCCGTACAAAACAAAGCCATTATTCGGTGCTCACTATTTTCTAACCATAGTGGATGATTTGAGCCAAGCCACATGGATCTTTCTCATGAAATATAAGTTAGAGACTAGGGCATGATCGTTACAATTTTTTAAAATAGTCTACATGCAATTCAACTTGCGAGTCAAGGCTCTATAGATAGCTAATGGCCCGGAATTTAACATACTAATTTAATGAGCCATTATTCCGATCATGGCATGGAACATCAATGTAGTTGTATGGATACACCCCAGCAAAATGGAGTTGTTGAATGGAACCACAGACACCGATTAGAAGTTGCATGTGCAATGCGATTCCAAGCAGAACTCCTTACTTCATTTTTGGGTGAATGTGTTCTCATTGCCACATATCTGATCAATCGCATGCGGCTCTCATTTTTACAAAGTAAAATCCCGTCTTAGGTTGTACTTGGACAAATTCTAACATATGATCATTTGTGAATCTTTAGATGCCTCTGTTACGAACATGTAATCAAAAGCTATATGATAAGTTTGCTCCACTCTTTGAAGTAGGTGTCTTTTTTCTCTACCCCCAAGGACAAAAGGGTACATAATCTACGATCTTGAACTTAAGTTGATTTACACTCCTTAGTTTTTGGTCGTCAAAGCACCTTTCTCTACTCTCCTTAGTTTTCTTATCAACTTTCTGAGTACCGGAGATATGATTGACATAGAACTTGGACTGTGGTCAAAGACAATGAGGTTTTAAAGCATTAATCCTCTTGAGAGAGCAGGCCAATGGCCAAACCATTCTTCTTTCTTTCTATTTCCAATTCATGTAACACTTGTATGATTGAATATTGTTCGTATCAACATGTAAAAACATATGACTAGAAACTTGGTTGTAGTATGAGATGGGTTGAATTATTTGTACATGTTCAGTCCTGGCTCAAGTCACAAATGGTACCGCAAATATGCCTACTGAGACACTTACTGATCGAGACACCTCAGTAGGAGTGCATACAGTTTGATGGCCGGGTTGTCTCTCTAAGGTTCTGTATACATATGCATGCATTCTCTCCAACCTTTCAATAGGTGCAGTGACGGCCCATTGTTCTCTCGAAGGTTTTCTATATACCTTGAGTGTGTGTTTTAGATGGGTGGGTGCGTGTACATTTTCCAGTATATGCAGTATTTGTCTACACAGTGTGGTTCCTGCTTACAGAAATAAAACAAAATTTCTCTATGCAGCACCTCCTCAGAGTCATTCCTGTTAATTTCTATTGGCATACACAGCTAAGCGAATTCCATTTCAATTAGCACAAAAGGTGAAGGAAACCAATGCCTACTTAAAGACCATACAACAATTAGAAAGAGCAAACTAAAAAACAACGGCTACCTAAACTGGCATGATATAGTCGTATAAGAATTCCATTACAATTAGCAAAGTAGAATGATGAGAACCAAATGTCTACTCTGTGATTGTGCATGAAGGATAAATGATTCCTACAGGCAAGTCAGGTTAGAGATTAAACATGCAATCAAAGCCCTAATGTGCAAGAAGTTGTTACTGAACCTAGTTTAACATTTAAGAGTTGCTTATGAAAAGATGTGAAGGAATCAAGCTTATCTTACTCTGACTGATTTATGTTTTAGAATCTGATTATTACATATCCACCCATCCAACCCATTAAAATTCACACACAAACATCATTGGTTAGTACCCACCCACCCGTCTAACTAAAAAGGAACAGGAAATAATAATAGGGGTAACATGAATGTTATCTTTCTCCTTGTAGCACGATTAACAACTATTCATAAGATATTATCTTTCTCCTTGTAGCTTTCTCTTTAAATTTGGTGAATAATGGGGGTAACATGAATGTAGAGATACTAGTGGCTCTAGGGTAACGTGAATTGAGGCAGAGTTGATGTAGGATTTGAGACTCTGCAAGAGTTTAAGTATAATTTAATAGAGTTTGGTTTTATATTAAATCTATTAAAATCATATACTCTAATAACATCCTTTTTTTTCTTTTCCCAATAAGACTCTAATCTAAAGAGGGTATATCATGACAAAAGAAAGTTATAAGTCCAAAATACCCCTAACCTCTTATGAAAACTTTTATTGAAAAAGGAGTCTTTTAACCTCATTCGTTCTTTATATATGTATATAGCTAGATATTGTTTAATAAGAGATTACAAAGGAATTAAAAATGCCAAGTTCTATGATGGACATATGTCTAAAACCTTCAACTCAGCAAAAAATTCCTTTGATGCTTGCATATCCATCTTCTTAATTGCAGCTTTCTGTATTTGTTGGGTAAAGAGATAAGAAACAATTTTTTAACAATAAAACATATCATTTCAGATATTTGATATAATATCTCCAGAGCATAGGTCTTATAATGGAGTTGATCAAGTAGGGTATCCGAATAAGAATGTGAAGGAATAAGTGAAATTCAACGACACAGTAATGGTTAGAAGGAGAAATTCTTTCTTAGTGCTTCAAACAAATCTATAATGTGATTTAGATCATTCGTTCAAATGCTTCCTTTCTTTCACTCAAAAAAAAAAAAATCACCTTGAATCATTTTATACTCTATCTCATCAAAACCCTCTAAAGTATTTGTATTTCCCACGAAGATGAACATCAAAACCATAACCGTAATCAGTGGCGGAGCCACACTTGCACGGGGGCTAATACCCCCTCAGATTTTGAAATATATATATATATATATATATATATATATATATATATATATATATATATATATATATATATATATATATATATATATATATATATATTATTTAGAATTTCAGTCTTTCTCTCTCTTCATACTCTTTTCGAGACTCTCTCTCCTTCCAATTTTCAACGAGCAATGACACGACCTCGGAGATCGGACCGGCGACGACGCCTCACTCTGGCAAAGCACAAACTGGCGACGACGGCCACGAGCCCATGACAGTCGACACGAAGCCACGACGGACGGCGACCTCTGCTGGTTCTAGATCTGGTTCTAGATCTACGCCGCTACGCACCGACGGATGGCCTCACGACAACCTCTGCACCGGCAGCACCGTTCTGAGTTTTGAAGACCTCCGTCCTCCGGTCACTCCACCAGTCCACCGGCGCTAACAGGCCATAGCTCTGAGCTCCCAAATTCCAATCTTCTTCGATCTTCACCACTGGTGGAGCAATCGGCGACAAAGGTATGTTCTGATTCACCTTAATCTTGCCATGATGCCATCTCTACAACTCTACAAGATTTATTTGTTTTATTTTTAGTATTTCTTTATTCTTAGCTCAATTTTTGATATTCCAGGTTAGTTATCTAATCAATTTTATAGAAGCAAAAGCATTCTAGGTTAGTTATCTAGTTTGATATTCCAGCATGGCTACATGGGTGATTATTGATTATTAATTGTGATTATTGATTATTTGAGTTTTGAATTGTGATTATTGATTATTTATTGAGATTGTTGATAGAGGATGAGACCCAATTGGACTAAATGTGTGATTATTGAGATTGTTGACGGAGGATGAGACCCAATTGAATTGAATGTGTGATTTAGTTGAATGATAGGTTAAAATTAAGTTAATTAGGTTAACGTGATAATGAAACATAAATGGGAAAGTAAAAGAGTAAAATTATTTGATTAATTAGGTTATTTGATTGATAATTGATGGATTGATACTGAAACTAAAATATATATTTTTTTCAGAATGGAAACGTTATTTAAAAAGAAAGCAAAGTTGGAAGAACTCTTGCAGCCTAATAAGAATGAGTGTAGAAATCAAGATACTATTCAACAGTCGCCAAATCCAATAGTAAGGGACAAGGCTCCCATTGTGCATCGTGATGTTTATTCTGGGCATTCAAGCAGGATTAGCGATGAGTTCAACTCTGACGAGCTTATTGCGGATCCTGGGTTGCGTTCGAATATTTGGTATTATGGTCCTAATGTTCGAGATAAAGTTCGACGAGCATATTGGTCAAATGGTCCTTGCCAACCTCGTCATCACAAATTTTCATTTACACAATTCGGAACACAGTCTTGTCGATTTGTTTCTTCTTGGTTTGACATTTATTCGAGTTGGTTGGAGTATAATGTAGCAAAAGATGAAGCATATTGTTTGTGTTACTACTTGTTCGAAAGTGCTCCTGGGTAGCAAAGGGGTGGTGCGACTTTTGTTAAGCATGGTTTTAAAGATTGGAGAAAGAGGGATAAATTTCAAAAACATGTTAGAGAAGTTGGTAGTACACACAACCTTGCCTTAACTAAGTGTCTAACCTTTGATAACCCTAAGTAGAGTATTGAAGTAGTTTTGTCCAAGCAAACAGATGAAAGTAAGGTTCAATACCGTTCTTGATTGACTGCATCCATTGATGTCATTCGGTTCCTCTTATGTCAAGGCTTGGCTTTTCGCGGGCACGATGAATCTAATGAATCTGAAAATTAGGAAAATTTTCTAGAACTTTTAGGGTTTCTTGCTGATCACAATGAAAATGTGAAAAAAGTCGCGTTGTCAAATGCTCCTCAGAATCTAAAATTAACATCACCACAAGTTCAGACAGAAATTGTTAGTGCCATTACCGGAGAAATAAAAGATGCAATTGTTGGAGACATGAAAACTGGATTATTTTTCATTTTAGTTGACGAGTGTCGTGATATTTCAGTCAAAGAACAAATGGGAGTTGTCATGAGATATGTGGACAAAAGAGGACGTGTGATTGAATGCTTTCTTGATATTGTCCATGTTGCTAGTACCGCTGCCTTATCATTGTAAGAGCCGATTGACAGTTTATTTGCAATGCATGACTTGAGCATTTCAAGACTTCGTGGACAAGGCTACGATAGAGCAAGCAATATGCAAGGTGAATTCAATGGTCTTAAAACTTTAATTCAGAGGGAGAATGAAAGTGCTTATTATATTCACTGCTTTGCTCATCAACTTCAGCTAACTCTTGTAGCCGTTGCAAAAAAACATTCTCAGATTTCATTGCTCTTTAATTTGGTTGCTAAGGTAGTAAATACCGTGGGAGTTTCATGCAAACGAATAGACGCTATTTGAGATAGTGAATCCATTAGACTTGCTCATCCCTTGCGAGTGGTGAAATCGTCAGTGGTCGAGGTTTAAATCAAGAAACTAGCATAAAAAAGGCAGCAGAGACCCGTTGGGGATCACATTACTGTTCATTATTGAGTTTGAGTCATATGTTTGCTTTAGTGATTGTCGTGCTTAATAAGGTTGTTGAGGATGCTACAGGTTATGATCTGAGAGGTGAAGCATTGAATATTTTGAACTCAGTGCCAACTTATGATTTTGTCTTCAACATGCATTTGATGATAAATATTTTGGGGATGACGAATGAACTTTTACAAGCATTACAAAAGAAAGATCAAAATATTGTGAATGCAATGAAGTTGGTAAGAATAACAAAACAAAGATTATAGAACTTGAGAGATCATAGGTTTGAAGATTTGCTGGAAGAGGTCTCACAATTTTGTGTAAAACACGATATTGACGTATTGGACATGAGTGCGAGGTTTGTAGCCCCGGGGAGGCGAAGGCGTAATGCTGAAGAAGGAACAAATTTTTACCACTATCGTGTTGATACTTCTTTAACGGTTGTTGATTTGCAAATCAATGAGTTGAATAATCGTTTCAGTGAGGTAACCACAAAATTGCTTATTTGTATGGCATGCCTCGATCCAAGTGACAATTTTTCTACTTTTAATAAGCAGAATTTGATACGCCTTGCACAGTTTTATCCGTATGACTTTTTTCCGATAGAGCTTAAGGTACTTGAAAGTCAGCTTGAAACTTATATTATGGATGTTCACTCCTGTAAAGAATTTTATGAAATCAAGGGGAATGGTGAACTTGCTATAAAGTTGGTTGAGTTGAAACAGGATGTGATATATCCGTTGGTGTACTTGCTTTTGAGATTGGTCTTACTTTTACCTATTGCAACTGCTAATGTAGAAAGAGCTTTCTCTGCAATGAAGATAATAAAGACTCGACTTCGAAATCACATGGGAGACGAATTAATGAATGATAACTTGGTTTGTTACATTGAGAAAAATGTCTTCAAAGCTATTGGGAATGAGGCTATTATCAAGCGCTAGTAAACTCTGAAATATCTATTTTGTATTTGGTTCTTTTGTATTGTAAATAGTCTTTAGCGACTCTCATGAAATTTAATAAGACCTTTTCGATACTCTTTCGTATTTTTTGTGTATTATTGAAAAACGCACCTTTTTTTGTTGCCATTTTACTTATAAAATAATTTATTAATTTTGATATATTCTTAGCACCCCCTGAGGTGAAATCTTGGCTCCACCCCTGCCCGTAATTCCTATAAATTGATCATGAGATACTCGAGAAATTGCATCATGTTTGTTGTGGTCATCAACGTACATACCCAATGTCGTAGTTTTTCTTTGTTACATGCAAAGCATGTTACCCTAAAGCTTTGGTGGCTCTAGGGCAACATAAATGGAGGCAGGATGGAGACTTGAAGTATAGTTCTATAGGGTTTGGCTTTTCTTTTTGAGTAAAAGTCATAATAACCCTTAAATCTAATAAAAAATTATACTTTAATAAGGGTATTTCAAGAAAAATGCTTGATATTGTATGAGAAGTCAAAAATATTCTTATATTTTAATAAACCTCTACTCCAAAAAGGGATTTAATGGAAAAATTATAATAAGTGAAAAATGCCCCAAGTCATCCTTATCTTATTTTATGAATAATTTAATTAGAAAAGGGTATTTTAAGGAAGAAAAAGATTAGTCATTTAACCCTATATGTACTTTTATATATGTATAGATATAAATATAGATATAAATAATAATCCGCTTAGCAACGAAAAACAACTTCGGCTTCGAGGGCAAAATTTTCCAAAATGTCGACCAATTCCAAAAAGCATTAGTACTAGTAATGGAATTGTTGATCGAAGGCTGGTTTTCGAGATATAGGTACGAGTGCTTGGAATTTCCTCAGGAATTAGTTGCATTATAACGTACTAACATTATAAGTTTCTCAGGTTTTACTTTCAGTTTCCAAGTCGAAGTTATTGTAACTGGATATCTACAGTCTTAAGATTCTTAATCTTTAATGCATCGAAAGCCCAAAGCACAACTTATTGTACTCCGTCAAAGACTGTAACTCTTTTGATAACAATAGCTCCTAGCATACGCAGTTAACAGAATAGCTCTAAAATGGAGAGTGATTTTGCCTACAAGGACGTGGTTGATGGTGACATGTTAAGAGGATCGAAATAGTTTGAAATGGTCATGTCTTGTGGTTGGGTACTGACACTATTTGGAAGTGATATTAGCAAATATCCTTAACCTTAGATGAGGCATTAATTATTAGGAAAGTCTATGTTGTTCTTTGTTACGCATAATTCCTTACATTTCCCACTTAATTAAAGAGTAGGATACTTCAGATATCATTAACCAGAGGACTCAGAGCGCATCAAGGTAGTGTCGTCAAGGAGCTATTAACTTGACGGGTCCAGGTAGTGTCCCAAAGAAGTCGCCAACCCTACATGTCGAGGTATTGTCCCGGATGAGTCGCGTAACTGACAGGCCGAGGTAGTGTGTCAAAAGAGCTGCCTACCTGGCGAGAGGGAAGTCCTTATACTTGAGCACTTAGAGTCCTATGGCAGAGATAATGTCTCAAGGAGTAGCCTATCCCCACGACGAGTCCTTGTGACGAAGCATTAAGAGCTCGCCAACGTAGTCATCTAGAGAAGTCGCCTACATGACGGGCTAAGGTAGTGTCCTGGAAGAGTTGCTTACTTAGTCGGAGGAAAGTCCTCATGCTGGAGCAGTTGGAGTTTTTTCACTAAAAGAGTGCCTTAGAGGATTTGCGTATTTCCATTATGAGTCCTTATGCCATAGAACTCGAATTGCACCTAGTATCGGGAAGAGTCGCCTACTCGACAGGCTGAGGTATTGTCCCGAAAGAGTTGTCTCCTTATGCCCGAGCACTTAAAGCTTCTTGAGGTAGTGTTCAGAAAGAGTCCCTTACCCTAAAGGATACTACACACTTTGGAGAGTGGGTCAAAGCATGTTTCACAACCAAGGCAAGATGTTCATGGCGTGGTAAGATGATGGACAAACGCCGAGGAGTGGCAGTGTGATAGAGCGATGGGGCATGACTGTGTAAGTGGCGTGGTGCATGGACATAGCACATGACACGACGACAGTGCATGGGCACAATAAAAGGGAAAGAGGGTCAGAGGCAAATCTGACAAGGGGTAGTGCTCAGGCACAGCCATTCACCGCGACGACGTGCATCATGCCGAGGGCATGTGACTCCGAGAAGGTTCTGAGACAAGGTTGGGCAATGTCGTGCTCATTACAACAATGGGTGTTGTGCTACAGAGATGGGCGTCATGCTAAGGGTACGTGATGCAAAGACGGCATTCTGGCACAACAATGGGTGCTACTTAGATGGGTATTGTGCTGAGGGCACGTGATGCGAAGACGGTGCTCGGGGGTAGTAATACGTGGTACGGAGACGCTTGTCATGCTAAGGACAAATGATGCAGGGATGACGATCGATTATCACAATGGGAGTCTTAGTGCTCAAGTACGGTGACAAAGGTCATAGATAGAACAAGAAAGAGGAAAGGAGCCCTAAGGGAGAGCCCCAATGGAGAGAGAGTTCCCAAGGGGTGAAGAGAAGAGTCCCCAAAGAGAGGAGACCAAGGATGATGAATGGCCAAAGGGCAAGAGGCAAGACCCCTAAAGGGGTGACGAGGCTAACCCCAAAAGGCAAGGAGATCAAGCCCCAAAAGGAGAAAGAGGTCGACCTCTAAAGGAACTACGAGGCCTACCCCCAAAGTGGGGAGGAGTCGATTGGTGCACCTCAACTCCTTTACCTAAGTGATTAGGCTCACCGAATCCAACACCTAAGGAAAATTACCAATAAAAGGCAAAGTGCATGTGGCTTTGGAAGCTCTGAACTTTGACCATTGACAATTTTTTGACGTGTCACGAAAGAAAGACTTCAGAGCTGTCAAAAGTGTGTAATCAGGATGTGCTAGCAACAAATTATGAGTGATGATTGTTGTGTGTATTTAATAATAGTTGTGTGAATTAATCTCTGCCTTGTAATTGTTATGTTAACATGAGAATATTTGCTAACCTTTACGAGCTCCTTGTAGTTTACAAGTATAACTTGACAAAATGTATGATATATAAAAGCTATCATGTTCAAACAAAATAAGTACCCATGAGAACAATAGTAATAATAGACCTATATATATATATATATATGATGTCGAAACCAAATTCAAACATTCTGCACTCTACTGTATCAACGTACTTACATGTTAGGTCTTACTTTTTACCATTAGCACCTCAAAACACTCCAAAAAATGAACACGTCATCATTATCAATCGAGTGTTCTAATTTCTACTTCATCAATGTACTTAATATTAGGTCTTAAGTTTATTTATTAACACCCTAAAAACAAACCAAAACAAGGATATGACATCTTAATCCATTGAATGTCTTCACAACATCATATTATTTGATCATTAAATGACTTCGGCAAAAGTCAACAACTTATGTGAAAGTAATAGGTTGTCTCGTTATAAGCCCTTTTAAATGTGAAATGCCCACTCTAATTCTTTTAAATTTTGACTTAACGACTATAGTAACTTATGAGGACTTATGTCTGCTTATTAGCACCTTAAAACCCTATAAATCAAAAGGTTATTATGTATAAGCATTTAGAATTTGAATGAGTATGTGAATGCTGCCACCCTTTTTAATCACAATGATAATATGTATTTTCTATTTAGCGTTACATGTTATGAACATGATTATTCTATCTCTCCGAAATGTTAAGCAAATATTTATTTAAAATGGTATTTGACCACGTAAGAAAACACTAAAAAAGATAAATATAAAAGGACGGTACGTTACGGTACCGTAACACAATCGATGTACTTATTGTTGTTTCAACATAGAGCTCAAATGTACTAAAGCAAGCATACCCTAACGTATATTACATAACTACGTCATCACAATCTAATCAAGCATTCAATTGTATTGTGTATGAGATGCTAGGATGTTCTGTTATATATCATGTACGTATCCTTGATAACTTAGTAGTTCCTGACAAAAATAAGAAGGCACTATAATATCTGAAATTTAAAACATAAAAAACTCTTAACCTAAGTTTTTAAGCTAAGGACTGTTTGGTTTTGAAAGTTTTGGCCACCAAAGGAACCTAATAGTATAGCCTTTATAGCTTACTTGAAGTTGTTACAAAGGAGCTATATTAACCAACTTTTTTGATAGTTTAATTAAGTTAGTCGTGATTAAAGTTGCCACTCATCTTATTCTTTATAATTCAAAACAAACTTTCTCTCTTTTTAACAGTTTTATTTTAGCAAAAGTAGGTATTGTTATGTAAGATGTTGATCTCTTTTTTGTTTCATGTTATCTGGTACGTATCAATAAACTTTTTATAATTTTGTAATATACTTATTAATTAATCCGAGCTTGACTTGAGTTCTTGAGCTATAATATACGATAACCGAAGCGAGAAACAAAATAAAATTTAACGATAATTTTTTTGCTCAATACATCATCGTAATTACGTTTTCAATCTAATATACGATTTAAAAAATCTCTACACTAAACAAATTAGTGTACTTAAGATCTCCATTTGGTTGGGGTCCTTAGTTTTACAATTACTAATTTTTTGCAGAAAAAGTAAATATCTAAACTTGTAAGCCTTCTGTAATTTCAGCACCAAGTCGAAACATTCTAAATTTGTGTCTAACCAATACGTTAACCTATTAGGATTTTCTTTGAACTATAATATATCGCAAAAGACTCTCTAGCACAAAATAATTACCTATAAAATAAAAATTACTTAAGACATTTAATAGGAATAACTAGATGTATGTTGAATTCATATACTTAACTTTTATAACTCTACTAAATGAATTCTAGATATATTATATGTTTAATAAGGTCCTTAATTTGTCATCTTTTAATTTTCAAAACATAGTCTATTCAATATAATAGCTTACATAACATGAAAAAAGAAAAAATAACGGCATCTTTAGATTTAACAAAGGAAACAAAAACCATATAAGAGAATTTAGAAAGAAGAATAAATTTGATCTGTAACCCTTTTTTAATAAATATCATGTAGACTTAAATCCTTAAAATATTTGAAAGCATTTCTTGAAAACATTTTTATACTTCATGCTTTGTTGTAAAAAATTACAATTTCAATTTTTTTTTTAATCTTTTAGCCAAGAAATATGGTTTGAAGTGTATACAAGTACACATTCTCATAGAGAACGATAGACGCTCTCACAAGTTTAATATTATTGATCAACAAATGTTCTGTACAATATGGTAGACAGAGCATGAGCTAAATTAATTAAACTTTATTGGAAAAAAATATGAACTATTTTTTTTTGTTTAATGATGTCCTCATTTTACTACAGAATTAATTCTAAGCATTTAATTTTACCTGTACCCACTATATATACCAATATATTAGGAATTTATTGGTCAGACTGGGATAACTCATATTAGGAGATCTCCTAATATAGACCGACATATTAGGAGATTGTTGAAGGGATAACTCACAAGGATTGCCGTACAAGCCGAAAAGCATTTTGCTTATTAATTGTTAATCCTTTGTTGGTCAAACTGGCAATGTTGACCACACATATTGAACAACTCTCAGTTGTACGTGTGAAGAAAAACAACAAAGCCAGTCCCCAGGTTTTCGACTCTTCGGTCATGGAGAACTAGTCAATATAAGGATGCAAACATTGTTGTCAGTTCCTTGTCAACATTACTCCAAACTTAAAAACCCCCATCACCCCTATATAAAGTCCCTCTCACACCTTCCTACTCCAAAACACATTCCAAATCTCCAAAACACACACAAAAAGTCGCGCAAAGTAAATGGATATTCTTGAGATTACACACTTCGAGAGCCTAAAGAGGCACCGGAGAAGGAGAAAGTAGCAGAGACTAAATGATTCTCCCAACAGAAAGAAGCTTTTGTATCTATATTAGAAAGTAGTTTTAAGGATATAACATGCAAAATTAAGTCCTAATATGTTAATTCATTAAGTAGTTAGAATTTCAGAACATTGAGGATTAGTTTTTCAATTATATAAGACTTATTAGTATAGAAATTAACTTATCAAGAAATAAGAATCCTAAGCAAGATAATATTTAAGACCTTTATACAATAGTCAAAATTCAGTCTTAATAAGTTAGTTCATGAATCAGTTAAACTTTTAGAACGTTTAAAATTAGTCCTAATAAGTTATTTCATGAATCAATTAGAGTTTTAGAACGTTTAGAATTAATTTTTCAATTATATAAGGCTTAGTAATATGAAATTTAACTTATCAAGAAATAAGGACCCCATCTAAGATAATATTCTCAATCGTAGCAACACTCTTTTTTCTCTTCTAAATTTTATATTCATATTAGAGAGTGATTTTAAGAATACAATAGTCAAAATTAAGTCCTAATATGTTAGTTCATGAATTAGTTAGAGTTTCTGAATGTTTAGAGTTAGTTTTTCAATTATATAAGGTTTAGTAATATGAAAGTTAACTTATCAAAAAATAAAAACCTCATCGAAGATAATATTTTCAATTGTAGTATCATTTTTTTCTCTTCTAAACTTAGTTATTTTCGTTTTAAAGATATATAAATTTATGTCATATTAGAGAGTGATTTTAAGAAACAATTAAAATTAAGTCCTAATAAGTTAGTTCATTAATCCGTTGGAGTTTTAGAACGTATATATTTTGTTTTTCAATTATATAATGCTTAGTAATATGAAAACTAATTTATCAAAAAATAAGAACCCAATTCAAGATAATATTTTCAATGTAGCATCATTTTTTCCCTTCTAAATTTAGTATGTTATTTCACTACAAGAAAAAAGACTTTTAGCGACGGATATTTCCGTCGCTAAAACCCTAAATCGGTAGCCAAAGACTTTTAGCGACGGACACCCTGTCGCTAAAAGTCCGTTGCCTATAACCCCATTACTTAAAGATTAGCAACGGAATTATGTCATCCGTCGAAAAAAAATTTACTTTTACCGACGGAATTATTTACTTTTAGCGACGAAAAATTCCGTCGCTAAAAGTATTTTCTATATTTTTTTTAAAAAATCTGAATTTCTGAAGAAAAAGTTTTAAAAAATATTTAGGCAATTGACTAATTGACCACAAGGGTCACCGGTCGTCAACACGTTGTCGCCGGTAGTGGGTTCTTGGCCGGTGGAGTCCTCGCCTTGCCATCTCTATTCACCGATCATTTATACTTCCAAATTGGCGCGTTGACGGCTCCACTCATTCTAGATTTGAGCCGAGCTCAATAGAGAGAGTCGACTCAAGGAGGCAAGAGCCCCTGCCGTGTCCTCGTGTCGCCGTCGACCGTCGCAGGTGAGTGGCCGAGTGGGTGTGTGCTGTTTGGGTCTGGGGAGTGGGTGAGAGACTTGGCATATAGAGAGAGTTGCAGACTTAACTTTTTTTGGAAAGTTGAGGGGGGTACATTAGCCCCCCCTCGTTCATACGTAGCTCCGCCCCTGTGTGTCAGCGAGCGGTAGAGGCGGTGGGGGTACGACAGCGAGTTGGGTGTGTGGGAGGTGAGTGGTTACGATTTAGGGTTAGAGATAGAGAGAGAAGAAGGGAATGGTGTGAGCTGCGGAGAGAAAAGAACGAAGGGGTAGGGTTTTTTAATTTTAAGGACTTTTAGAGACGTATTTTGGCCGTCTCCAAAAATCCGTCGTTAAAGATCATAAAAAATTTTCAAAATTTTTGACTTTTACCGACGGATTTATTCTGTTGGAAAAAGTCTATAGGTAAAAGTCATTTTCAAATTTTTTTGGCAAAAGAAAAAAAAGGGAGAAAATCAAAAATAAATATTAGAGACGGAATATTCTGTTGGTAAAAGTCCGTCGGTAAAGATTCGTCACTAAAGATCTTTACCAACAAAAAATCGCTCGAAATTTTTTTTAACAATGGACCTTTACTGACGAAAAATTCGTCGGTAAAAGTGACTTTTAGCGACGGATTCAAATCCGTTGCTAAAAGTCCGTCGAAAAAAGTTATTTTTCTTGTAGTGTTTTTGTTTTTATGATATATGAATTTTATATTCATATTAGAGAGTGATTTTAAGGATATAATAGTCAAATTAGTCCGATTAAGTTAGTTTATCAAACAATTAGAGTTTTAGAACGTTTAGAATTTATTTTTCAATTATATTAGGCTTAGTAATATAAAAATTATTTTATCAAGAAATAAGAACCTCATCCAAGATAATATTCTCAATTGTAGCATCATTTTTCTCTCTCTTCTAATTAAGTCGAGTATGTTATTTTCGTTTTTAAGATATATGAATTTTTATAGGATTAATTACACATATGTCCCTGATGTTTGGGGGTAATTACACGCAAGGACACAAAGTTTCAAAATGTAACATACGTGACCAAAAAAAGTTAAAAAAGTAACACTTTTATCCAACCGTTAGGGTTCCGTCCAAAAAATGTAATTTTCGTCATTACGTATTTTGAAAATGGCAATACTGCCCCTGTACAGTATATCGTGAATAATTATAATTTTTAAATTAGGATATCAAACCCTAATTTTTTAAAATTAGGGTTTTTAAAACCTAATTTGAAAATTAGGCTTATCAAACCCTGAAATTAAGAACCTAATTTGAAAATTAGGGTTTTGAAACATTAAAATTAGGGTTTCAAAATCCTAATTTTCAAATTAGGGTTTCTATCTCCAGATCTGATCTCCCCGCCGTCAGCCTCCAGATCTGATCTCGCCGCCGGCAGCCGAAGCCATTTCACAGGTCAAATTCCCAAGGAGATTTTTTCTAGAAAAGTAAATTTCACTTAGCTAGACTTTTCAGACAACTGAATTAACAGAACCATTCCACCGACAATTGGAGAACTGACAAGTTTGCAAAGGTTGTATCTTGTTGATAACGATGTTGAAGGATCCGTTCCAAATGAGATTTTGTCAAATGAGTAGCTTGGGAGAATTGAGTCTCCAAGGCAACAAGCTTTCTGGATCAATCCCAAGTTGCATCGGAAAGCTTAGTAATCTACGCCTTTTATTCTTGGGCTTTAATAAACTGGGAAGTTCAATACCATCCAGCATCTAGAATCTTGAGAATCTGTTTTTTTTGAACCTGTCGTCCAATTTATTAGGTGGAAACCTATCTACAAACATCCGGTCAATGAAAGCCTTAGGCAGCATGGATTTGTCAGGGAACCAAATCTCAGGAAACATTCCACTGGCTATTGGAGCTCTCTCGAGCATAACTTCTCTAAGCCTATCAGGAAACTTGTTCTCGGGGCTTATTCCTGAATCATTAGGCAATTTGAGAGCATTAAATTACTTAGATCTCTCCCAAAACAACCTATCTGGTGTAATACCCAAGACACTTGAAGCACTTTCGAGTCTCCTGTACTTCAATTTGTCCTTCAACAAGTTAACTCGAGAAATTCCAACTGGCGGGCCATTCGCAAACCTCACAGCAAATGCTATTATGGGGAATGTAGGACTTTGTGGGAAGCCAATTCTGCAGGTATCACTTTGCAGGAATCAACTTAAGTCTGAGAATTCAAAGAGAAGAACTTTCTTGCTCAAGTACATTCTTCCTCCCCTTGCGGTGACGGGGATGGGGTCAGTGATTGTAGCGACGGTGAAGGGCGGAGGCAGACGGGGTGGGTGGGGGGTGACCGGGGGAGGGAGGGCTGGGGGGCCGCGAAGGGCAGGGGTATGGGTGGCAGCGAAGTAGATGGGGAAAGGGTGGGGGAAAAGAGAGAGATAATTTTTTTTTTAGGGTTTTTCTTTTCAAAGAGACAATGACATTTAAAAAAATAACTTTATAACATAAGGGCAATAAAGTCATTTTGTTAAAACTGTTAGAATTTTTAGGGTTCCGTTTGTCAACGGACATAAGTGTTACATTTTGAAACTTTGTATCTTCGCGTGTAATTACCCCCAAACCTCAGGGACATAGGTGTAATTAGCCCATTTTTATATTCATATTAGAGAGTGATTTTAAGTATGAAATAGTCAAAATTAATTCCTAATAAGTTAGTTCATGAATCAATTAGATTTTTAGAACGTTTATAATTAGTTTTCAATTAGTCATATGAAAATTAACTTATCAAGGAATAAGAAACTCATCCAAGATAATATTTCAAACCTTTAATAATACCTATAATAGTTATAATTCTATTTCACATTGAAAACATAATGTGATGACTTGTCAAGTAAAGAAGTCATATCTCTGTGATGATGTGTCGTACAAAGAAAGAAACTCTCGCTTTGCTTATTATATATTATATAGATGCTTGTTAGGTCCAACAAGCAGCATAGACGTATCGGACACTACTCGCTTGTATTTATATGCAAGAACGAGTCAATATATGCATACAAACTTGTTTAATCCCATCTGCACTACACACACATACTGAAATCTTTCTATAAGATGTGCATGCCATCAACTTCTTTATAAAGGCTCTTTTACATTCTTGGCAAAACACACCCCTACATGCACAAATATGTATATTCTTCAGCTTACAAAATTTGAAAACCTTAAGAGGTACTGGAGAAGAAGGAGATACGAACAATTAGATGATGCAACTAACAAAAAGAAGGTGAAGATCGAGAGGCTTGGCAATAAGAAGCAGTGAGGCTTGAATTTTTGTTTGGCAGGCAACAAGAATGCCGGCCCCAAAGAGAAAATAGTCCCGAAAGGTGCTCCTCTTCCAATTATTTCAAGCGCTAGCAATGACATTGTTGATGGAAGTTTGGTCTTGGAAATCTATAAGCGGATATGTTGTCTACTCGTGAAGTCCCAGCGGGTTTTTAGTGTGACATGATACTCAATTTTTCGTGTTTCTTATAAGTATCTCATATCTCTACTGTTTCATCATTATTTCTTTTCAATCCTCGTAATTGTGAAGTTTTGTACATGAGGCACCTGGGGGAAACTATTAACACGAGAACTAGCTTCTTGAAAGCCATGTGCATTTGTCTATTAGTCCGGGGAGTGCCATATATTGATGTACTTCGTTCTTTAAGGACATTTTCTGCTGCTTCTTTTTCAGCTTTGTAGGTATTTAAGTCGCTTAGTAAAGATTTATAGGGTTCTTATAGTAAATGCAAGTTATATAATTTTCCATTTGGTCGCGTGAACTTCTAAAATGATCCAAATAGTGGTAAATGTAGACTTTATTGTACCTACTAATTAGGCTAATGAGCCGTTATGGAGAATGCAAGTTTCCCTATAGACTTAATTCTCTCTTTCTGGGACTTGTCAAGTTCCTCAATTATTATAGTCTAACTTCAGTAGACATGCATGCATAATTCAGAGAACGGTGCTTAGGACATCACCCCCACCCATCAGAGAATACAAATTCAGAGCTGAACAAAAGAAAGATAGTTTATTAATCATTGCTCAGTCAAAGCAGGGAATGATTGAGGTATGCTGAACACAGCTCACTTGAATACTGAGGCAGTCAAGTTAGAACTAGTCAAGTTTGTTAACACTTTAATACTAAATAATCTGCACTCAAACGGTCGTATTATCCCATCAACTCCTATATAAAGCCTCTGTGCTATCTTGACCTGGACATGCACTCTTAGCCTCTCTATTTCCTTCTCAAATAGCAAACTCATGGATGTTTTTGCACTTCTCGAAAACCTTCAGAGGTACTTGAGGAGGAGAAGTTACCAAAGACTCTATGATGCGATGAAGACGAGAAAGAAGCTGAAGGTTGCAAGGCTTGGCAGTAAAAACCACCGAGCTTCTAAGGTCAGACGAGCCCCCAAGACGCGATTGAAGTTGGTGTCACCAATTAAGCTGTTAGCAACGTGTCATGATGCTTATATTGACATAATGATCCGCTTAGCGACGAAAAACAACTTCGGCCTTTTTGGAGGGCAAACTTTTCCAAAATGTCGACCTATTCCGAAAACTATTAGCACTAACAACGGATTTGCTGATCGAAGGCTGGTTTCCGAGATATATGTATGAGCGCTTGGAATTTCCTCGTGAATTAGCTGCTATTTAGAGTACTAACATTATAAGTTTCTCAGGTAATTTCCTCGTGAATTAGCTGCTATATAGAGTAATAATATTATAAGTTTCTCAGGTTTTACTGTCAGTTTCCAAGTCGCTGCTGTTGTAACTGGATATATCTACAGTTCTTAAATTCTTAATCTTTAATGCCTTCATTTCATGTGAATTATCACTAGAATTGTATTCTAGTTGACTTGCTAAGTAATATAAGAGTACTGCTATGCAAATAGAGAACTTATAGCAAATTTTCATACCAACACCTCCTCTTCCTTATTAGGCAATTAGCAAGTATTATAACCATCACTTCCGCACTGCCATGCTTGGACAGTTCTCGACTCCTGTACATTCCCTGGCTGGTAGAGCAAAAATATTAAGGTCCCTGGTGAAAGCCCAAAGCACAACTCATCATACTCCATGGAAGACGGTTAACTCTTCAGCTGACAGTAGCTCCTAGCATACGCAGTTAACAGAATAGCTCTGAAAGGGAGAGTGATTCTGCCTACGAAGACGCGGTTGATTGGGATATGTTAAGAGGCTCCAAATATTTGAAAAAGTCATGTCTTGTGGTTGGGGTATTGAATATTTGGAAGTGAAACTAGCAAATACCATTAGTCGAGGCAATATTTGGAAAGTCTACTACGATGTTCTTTCTGGTGCACGGTGCTTTGCTGAAGTTTAAGCGATTAGAAGATGGGTAGCCCAATAATTTATATCATATTTTAACATTTTGCAGATTGCATATGGAGAGACAAGTAAAGATGCACTACGCCTTGTGCACAAATAAAGTATAACGGAAGTCAAATATGCAGCTTAAAGAATCCAACGTGAGACCTTGCAAGACCAAGAGTTCACATGTGCAAGCATGAAGAATCGAACTCAAGATCTTGCCAACTAGAATTCTAATACTTTAATAAATTACTATCTGCTTTAAAAGTTTAAGTCATTAAAAAGTGAAATTAACAAAATATATCATGCTCTAGTAGCTTAAGTCATTATCTCAATTCATCACTAGTCTTTTGACTCGCCTCTCGAAATGAACGTTTCATCATCATCTTCAGGCGACATGACATGTCTCAAGAGCCTATTATTGTGGTAGTGCTTCTCTGGTATCTAATTCAAAGGCAGAAGGCAGGAAAATCTATTTCTGAGCATGGGGGGAAGGTTTTGCGAGTACCTTCTTTTTACTAAAACAAAAACAAGATATAGACGGAGTTGCAATGTGTTCTTTGTTTGGTGGCCCATAAGACATAAACGGAGTTAAATGACTCGAACCATACTCATGATTACAACACTAGACTTCAGACGCAGTTATAATAACAACTAGGCCTTACTTTTGCAAGATCATGAATGGCCTGTAAAACCTGTTACTTGAGAAACAACTGGGTGGACTTCTTGTGGCGCTATAGTATGTCAGCACCGGGATCCATATAATACCCCTTTCATCAAAATTAATTATATTTGACTTGCACACGTACTAAACATATTAGTTATTTATTGTGTGTTTTCTATTCTATCGATTGGTGTTGAATTAATATTCTTTTTTAATTTGTCTCTTTCTTCTTCCTTTAATATATATCTTTCTAAGAAACCTCCATTTCTATCTTCTCTCTCAAAAAGAATTTATAAGCATAAATTGATTCGAAAATTGAATCGTAGAAAATCGAATCATGATTGAATGGGCAAGACTTTCAATTTTGACGTCACATAATTCTTGAACTTATGAATCTTATGAGGACATCAAGCGGAATTTTCTAGTCATTTGCTTTGGCTCTGTATAAGCTGATCTTTGCCTTATGCCTCACCAGGCCTGGGCGCCCAACCACTTGCCTAGGCATTTTCACGGTTCAAACATTAGCATTTTACAATGCCTAGTCTTGCCTATAATCGTCACAGTGCACATTGCCTAGGTTCGCCTTGTCCAACGCTTAGCTCGCCTCCTTACATGCCTTCAGGCATAGTCACCACTTAGTCGAACGCCTGACTCATGCCTAGCCATCACCATCATCACCCAGCGTGCTTTAAAATTATTAGAATTAACTTCGTAAAATAAAGAATCTCTTTAATTTACTTACTATCATATCAAATTTGTTGTATCTTGTCAATCGTTAATTTGTTTATTGTCAATCTTAATTTGTTCATTGTATTGATTGTAGGTCAATTGTACTGCCTCTAAATACAGGTCTCCAATGCACTCTTTACGGACAAAGAAATATTTCAGATATTTTATGTTTCAACTTGATATCAAGAGCCCTTTTCTGGGATTTCTTTTTCTCCCCACCCTCTCTTTTACAGCTCCAAAGCTGCTATCATATATCCATAGCGCGCCTCCATGCCGCCATGCATTTATGTTATTCTTCTGCTCCATTTGAGACTCTTCCGTTGCAGCACATGCCCCACGCATTGCCGTAGACAGCGCGCCAAGGAGCCTCTCCTGCGGCACGCTTCGCACGCCCACGTGTCGCACGCGCCTCGCACTGATCTGTTGCTTCTTATGCGCAGGCACCAAATTTAGTCCGACAAGATTCACAACAAAAAAAAAAAACTTCCCATGGCTGCCCAAAAAGATAGCTTATTATCATATGCATCATATTCAACTTATTTTTTATGATGCAAATTATCTTCATTTGGACAACAGATGCGTTGTTTTCTTCAAGGTTGTCTTTGGGGCTATGTGTGGCAAAATCATGGCTCCCTGTCCCATCAATGCCACTTTTGAAGACAAAGAGTCTGATTGGGTTGCAAAAGATAAAAAATTATTAGTTGGCTTCAACATCTCTCTGCCAAAAATCAGCCAACTTTTTGGACCGTTTGACACTGCAAAGGAAGTTTGGAACTATTTGGCTGCCACTAATACTGTGTCTAACTGAGCCTCTCAGTATCAGATTGATCTGGATCTTCGACAGGTTTCTAATCAATCCATTCAGGATTATTACAGTCACTTAGCAATCCTTCGGGATAAGCAGACACATCTCTCCCAGTGTACAACTTGTTTAGTGCACTACTCTCATGCTTGTGACAGTAAGCAACTCCGTAAAATATGGATTTGCTTGACGATTACGAAGATTGGTGCTCCTCTCTCTTAAACAAGAACCCAGCTCCTACTCTTGTTGTTGTTGCTAAGCTAAAGTCCGAGGAGGTCCGAAAGAAGACTGCTATTTCCTTCCTCTAATCAAAATGTTCTTGCCACTCCGACTGCTCTTGCCACTTCTTCTCGCCCTTCCTTTAAGAAGAAGTGGTGTGACTTTCACAAGTGGGGATCTCACTCGACTAATGACTACAAGCAAAATTTGAAAGACAAGAACTCTGTTCTGGGCTACACTCCACCGAGATCACCATCTCAACAAGCTGCTGATGTTATCGACACTGTTGCCTTTGCTGTGTCTTCTTCTTCTACCTCTACTATGGAGCTTACTGCAGATGAATTGGCAGTTGTTTCTAAATGTCGCCTTTTCCAAATAGGTAACTCTAGTAGTATTTCTGCTTCATCATTTCCTAGTTCTTTTGCCTGTTCAGTAGCCTCAGGTACTAAATCTTGATTATTAGATTCTGCTTGTTGCAATCACACGACATCTGATTTCTCTTTATTTTCTCACAGAATTTCTTATTTTTCCATACCTCCTATACATACTGTTGATAGCACTGCCTTACACACCACACATATAGGAGCGCCATTTCCACACCTTCTCTTTCCTTATCTCATACTTTCCTTATCCTTTCATTGGCTCATAATCTTATCTCTTTGGGTCAACTTGTTGATCATGACGCGCAGACCAGAAAGATAGTTAGGACATGGCGTAAAGTGGATCGCCTCTTTGTGCTAGATCATCTCCATCTGCCATCCGTCTCTGTTGCTGCTGCTTCTACCACTTCCAAAGCTCTTCAACTCTGGCAAACTCTCGCTTAGTCATGCCTCCTTATATAGGCTTCGTTCTCTTATTTCTGGGGGATGGTTTCTGGTTATCCTATTCAGTTGCGTCAGTTAAATGTTGAAGTGTTATAGTATACAAGTTTCTCATAAAATATATAACAGAGATAAAGTACAATTAAAACCTTATAATGTTTAGAAACAAATATAAGGCGTAGACAAAGTAATTATGCTTTGTCACGTTATCTTTCAAAGTAAGGTGTAGACAAGCTTGTGAGGTATGAAAATATGTGACGGCGTTAAGTCTGGCATAAAAAAAGAAGTATTTCTTTCATATAATGGATAAAGCATGAGTTAAATTCAACTAATTTGTATTGATAAACTTTTAAACAATTTTTTTTCTATGATACCTTATGCTGTGAGTAAGTAAACTCTTAAGTATTCTAAATTCTACATTAAGCAATATAAAAACATTAATTATGACTTCATCTTAGTTTTGTACTCCTAAAGACATCTCCTATATGACAAGAAAAACCTAAATATCCAGAAAATTGAATTGAATAAAATCTAAAAGATATTTAATATGGTGTAATTAGCTATTCTCCAAATTAGGTTGAAAACCTTAATATTTGAAGATACATCTAACTTAATATACGTACTGTTTGCTAAATTGTTTATTAAAATTGACATTAAAATTTTTCAACAATATGTGTACTTCGATATTTTGAGGTGTCCAATTTACTCATATTGGTTAAATTTTTTAAACCTTATATAATTGGCTCATGTAATAATGTATTGATCTTACCATTTTTTTTTTTTTGCATACTTTTATTGGAATCTATTTGCTTCTAAAGCATCATCTCATCATTACTTAATTAGTCGTGTTGGTTAACTTTTACAAATCTTATTATCTTACAAAATAGTGTAGATCAAAATTTTCTCTATCAAAATTAAACTAACATGTAGTTAACCTAATAATAAGCATGCCATTGAAATATACAAATTATTATCAAAAGATAATAACAAAAGCATAATAAAATTGTCCAACGTACGTTATTATTAGTGGAGTCTACCTTTTCTTGATATTTGTGTACTAACTACTATTCTAATTTTTATTGCTCTATATGGTTACCAAACTAGCTATATTCACAAGGAAACTGGTTTTTTGTTATTTCACCATAGTTAAGCAAAAAAGTTCACCCTTATAAAAATAAATTTGACAATTATTGATGAAATAACCACAAAATTTTAAATTACATAATATATTTTCCATAGGTTTTAAAGTAGATGACTATTAATTTTTATACTACCGCATTTTTGCACGGCACTCGGCCAGTTTGTTATGAAAACTAGTCCAGTAACCCGAGCCAAGCTCGGATCAATTTATAAAATACAGTATATTATAAAGTTTTAAAAAGTATATTAATGTGTATCATATATCTTGACTCTTGAGACAAAAATACATTAACAATATAAAAAATATCTTATTTGCCTATAAAGAATAGCTTAATACCTAAATTAATCACGACTAACTTGAGTAAAATATGAAAGATGAATTCACTTGCATTACTCCTAACTTTCGATTATTAAATAACATTGTTTCTTTTATTAGACTGCATGCAATAATTATGACATATGTGCATATATATATATATGTGTGTGTGTGTGTGTGTGTGTTTACCTGTAATTTTGTTATAATTAAGTTAAAAGACAAAGAATAGATAGCGGCACAGTAGAGCCGCTAGATCCTTTAGTTGTCAAATAGATAGCGGCACAGTAGTAGAATAATCATGTTGCTGCCATATAGAACTAAATAGCGAATAAGATTGTAGTTGATTAAAATATGGTAACGCTATCAAGTATTCCTTTTAAATTGAAAGTTACATACGAATTTAATCTTTTAACTTCAGAGTGTCTTTAAGGTATTTCATATATATGTTCCTGAGGTTATTATAATAATTAAGTAGAAGTTTAAAATGAATAAAGGTGCATTTCAAATTTAACAGGATTTATGTATGCACCTTATCACTTTCAAATAAGTTATTATTTGTTGCAAAAATAAATTTAGCAGAGCGACCACATAATATGCAATGTTTTCATGTAAATGTTTTTCTTTAATTCTTGTAAGATGCTAGTAATGAGAATATTCAATTGATGAACATGATGTGTCATTATTTTGGAGTGTTGAAATTATTTTTCATATATTTAATGATTAATTATTATTTGTTCCAAGTTATAGTTTTGTATCTACTAAATGCATTCAATGATATTTTCTCATAAACTATACTTTTTATCACAAATAATATAACATTTACATACCAAAATACGTCAGGTTATACATATAATTATAATGAGCTTGCAAAGGATAACAAATATCATTATGTTAAGCTAATATTATAAAGCGACGATTAATCAACCATTTGCTATTGAACTCGCTCAATAGTCACCACTCATAGTTGTAATCAATTCTATCATAATCAGAATTAAGTTTTAATGCTTATAACTTGTCTAAAATTTATCAATTGCTCTTACTTATCATGAAAATTTAATTAAGTATAACTGGAAAGTCCTTTTATTAATCGTAAGGGCCCTGTATAAAACGAATATGTAAATCATTAGTCTTGTAGAGTTAGACGGATATATTTTTGCATCTTAAAGGTTTTAAATGTTCAGAAAGTATAGTAATTAAGAATTATTTGATTTAATTGTACCTTGTTTTTATTTTTTTATTTTGCATATGTGATTTGTTTTCAAAATCTCACATATGAGGTTCAGCCACTTGTTGATCAAGCGATCATATTAAAATGAAAAATTATCCTGTTAATTGACTATGATCTTTTAAATTATGTAGATAATTTTTGCAATTTGTGTGTGTGTGTGTCTATATTTATTAATTTATAATAAAATTAAATTAACTGTAACATATTTTTCTACTAAATGTCATATGTTATTTTTGTTTTCTAGATACATGATTTTTTATTTTCCTATGAGAGAGTTAGTTTTAAGGACACATTATCCCAATTAAATCCTAATAAATAGTACATTTAGAGCTTTAAGATTAATTTTCACGTTATATAAGGCTTCCTAATATAGTCCTCATATTTACAAACCTTCAGAGAGACTAATATGTTTAGTTTATAGCTTTAAATCTTTTTTAACTATCATGTTTACGAATAAGATGTATTATTACTACTATCGTAATTAACAATAATTGAACAGTTATTTGTTGGTCATGTGGTCTCACTCAAAATGTAACATCCCGAAATTTTCGGAACGTTAACACTCACTCGATCATATAAACTAAGGCAATAAAACCCTCAAACTCAACCAAAATAAATACTACCAATCTATCAGAGCAACTAACCATCAATTAATGTATTACTCTGAGTACACAATCATGATCAATAAACTAAATTTAAACCTGATAATGAGCTAGCAGAGTTCACCTATGTGGGGTTCTATAGGCCAATACGGCAACTAAACAATAATATTCATGCTCTGCTCTAAACCAAATCCCGAGCAATCCACTAGTGACCATTACTTGCGGAAATGAAGTCAAAGGAGGGTGAGCTTTTGAGAGCCCAGTAAGGTCGCTCAAATGAAGAAGTTACAAAAAATTCACAGATGCAATTCAATTATGTTTTAATTCATAATACTACCTTGTACACCACGCACGTAGGAGCTTATCTACACCTCCACTCTCTTTATCTCATACTTTTGTTATCGCTTCATTGACTATAATCTTCTATCCTCGAGTCAACTTGTTGATCACGACTGCACCATTCACCTTAACTCTTCTTGATGCATTGTATAGGATGCACACACTGGGAAGGTATTTAGGCATGGTGTAAAATAGATTGTCTCTTTGTGCTGGATCATCTCTATTTGCAGGATGCAATTCGATGATAGTTTTCCAAGAGTTTTAAAATGATCATAAATAGTTCGATCAAATATCATTATGATTTTTTGCTAAGATGCAAACAATCACAGATACTATTGAACATGAGCAATTGCAAAGCCATACAGGCAGTGCAGGGTAATCATTTAGCAAAGCCACAAAAAGGGGATGCTCACTAACACTTTACACCAGCTAGTCCATCAAGGCACTAGCCCACACCAATACACCGACTAGTCTGTCAAGGTACTAGCTCACACCAACACTCCGGCTAGTCTGTCAAGGTACTAGCCCACACCAATATCCTCCAATATTCACCAACTCAGCCAAAACACACGAATGAAGAATCTCATGTCAATATGCGGGATGAAAACAATTCGATAATGCAACATGTTATTCGATGCTCGATGGACAATAATTAATGAGCACTGATAAGAGTTTCAATAAATATTTTTAAGGCTCAATGAAATGTTTATAAGGCAACAATGCGATTTGTATCAACATAACAGAATCCAAACAAATAGCGATAA
This sequence comes from Escallonia herrerae, assembly GCA_033070095.1. Lineage (NCBI taxonomy): Eukaryota > Viridiplantae > Streptophyta > Magnoliopsida > Escalloniales > Escalloniaceae > Escallonia > Escallonia herrerae. Next base: position 249,211 of record JAVXUP010000140.1, read on the forward strand.
CAAATCTGAAGAAAATATGAAATCAATTATGAGGAGTTTGGTTCGGATGAAAATCCCTTACCTTAGTCTAAAGCTAGCTAATCACTCGATTAACCAAAAATCAGAAGTCCTCTGACTAACCTAAGTTAGGGCAACACAAATATCATAACACCATCTCAACTACATTACAATACGATCATACTAACCACCTCCACGATGCTCATTCTTATTCTCAGAATAATGCAATTCATAACGATTCACATGATAGACAGCCAAAACTAGTCAGAAACCCTAACACAACCTCAACACTTAACCACACCTCAAAATTCTCAATAAAATCTCATAAATTACTTTTATAACTTGAAACAGTATATAACACCAAAATACTAAATATCTGAATTTTGAATATTTTTTCTTTAAAAATAATTTCCTTAAATACTAGAAAAGCCCAAAAATAGTCATTAACAATTCTAGGTCAAGATAAAATGCCTAGTTTTTTCAATACATAGAAATATGTAATAAAAATATGAAAACTGAAATCAGGTCAAGAAAATCATTGAAACTATTATTAAACAATTCATTTTGCCCAAACAAAGGCGATACTAAAATTCTATCAAATTACCTCTAAAAATTCTGAAATTCAAACTGTAATGTCTTAGAATCATATAAATTGGAAACAAAATTTTTTAGAATTTAATAGTCATTTTAAGTAGTTCAAATAGATTTTAGAAATTTTAACTTGTGCAAAATATAAAAAATACCAAACGATATCAAAAAATTCTGAATTTTTTCCAACAATTCTAAAATTGAAATAAATTTAAGTCTGTAAAAAAATATTGGCCAGAAAAGTGGCCGGAGGTGACCCCACAGGCCATCGTGAGCAGTGCACGGTTACTGTTCATTATCTTCCTCGCATGAACAGTAACCGAAAAACAGTAACCCTAATTTTTTGTTCTCCATTTTTTATTCTTTTTTTCTCATTTTTTTCTTGCTCTAGTTCCTCTACCACCTAATACATTCTATAACAATAATACATGATTCACAATCGAATTTGCAGAGTTTATATATAAAAAAGTATAAATATATGTATATATACACGTGTATATATATATACATATATACACCGAAATAAAATGTATTTTAGGGCTGATTACCTTAAGAATTTATTTTTTGAACCATGATATTTGATTCTCCAACTCTTACTTTAATCCAATTTCTCTTTTCTCTCCCTTTCTTCCACTTTCTCTCTCTGCTCTCACTACTCTCTCCCTACACTCTCTCTACACTCTCTTCTTTACCGATTTTTCAGAAGTATATGAAACAATAATTAGGGTCGGCTCCTCTTCAATAGCCATAGTATTTATTAGAACCCTAAGTTGACAATTTACCAAAACAAACCCTAGACTTTAGGCTATTTCCAAAATTCACCCAAAATTTTCTTTTATTACGAAGATGCCCAAAGTAACTATTTACGATAAAATAATGAAATTAAAAATTTTAATTGATATTACATAATCCCGCTACGCTAATCGTCGCTAAAAATTGCTAATAATTGCATTGATGCTATTTTAAATATTTCGTTGTTAAGGTTTTTTATTTTTTTAACCTGTAAAAAATAAGTTAGGGTTCGGGGTATTACACAAAAACGAAAGTCAATTTTTTTTTTGCTTATAATGGTTATAGTTCTATTTCACATTGAAAATATAATGTAATGATGTGTCAAACAAAGAAGTAATTTGCTTCTTTGAGATGACATATCACGCAAAGAAACTTTCGTTTCGCTGATTATATATATATATATATATATATATATATATATATATATGTGTGAGGATTGACTTTTGATAAAAAGAAGTTACATAAGCAAAGCCACAATTATTATTCTATTAAAATCATAGCTTGGTCAAGCAAGCAATGCTGGCCGAGCCATTGTGAACATCACTCTTGTAGTATGATATACATGTACAAAATATTGACCTAGTTCAGTTTCGCTTGGCCGAGCCATTGTGAACATCACTCTTGTAATATTATATACATGTACAAAATGTTGACCCTTGAACAAGTCAACATTTGCAAACTTGTTACACATGCCAATCAATATGCTGTTCGTGATCTTATTTGAGTATATAAAGCCTCTGATACCATCCTCTCAAGCATACCAATCCTCTCAATATCTCACTCACACACACACAAACATGGATGTTCCTCAGCTTACCAACTTTGAAAACATTAAGAGGTACTGGAGGAGGAGGAGGTACCAACACCTTGATGATGCAGTCTACACCAAGAAGAAGATGAAGATTGTGAGGCTTGGAAGTAAGAACGAAGAGGGTTCAAAGAACCAGTTAGCGGGCAACAAGAACGTCGTCGCGCCTTCGGGAGAAGTAAAATTCCCGAAGGGCCTACCTCTTCCAATGATTTCTAGCACAAGTAATGAAGTTGTTGATGGCAGGTTGCTTGTAGAGGTTTACAAGCGGATGGTCTCTACTCGCGAAATACCTGGTGTCGTAGTGTGATATATATATAGGTTCCTATTCTTTCTCAGTTTCTCGTCTCTTCACTTGTTTTCCATGCAAGTTGTTGTCTATCAAATGTGAGTATTGGAATTTGTAGGTGTTCTTGTCGTAGTGGTGAAGAAGGCCCATTTCTTTTTCTTTTTTCCTCCTTTTGAAGCCTTTACAAGTTGAGAAGTGCAGAATTCTATAAAGGGAAAAATATTCTGTCCAGGGTGACCTCCTGAAGTGGCTAAAAGTAATTTCATATTTGAAGTGAATTCTACAAATTAAAAATGGCTTCTAGCGGTGAATTTTTCCTCTATCAACTGTCGCTGAAGCAGTAAACTTCAGTGGCAAATGTTGTAACAACAGGTATAAGCCGAAACGGACCCCCCTCCAAAATTGGAGCATGAATGTCTTTTGTCGCTAAATGGTCGTTCTTGTCAATCTTCTTGTTCGTGTGAGTACTTCTTAGTAAGGGATAATGCTTGAAAATATGATGCAAGGCTCACTGTTGGCCAGACAAAGCGTAGCACACGGGTTGTCATTGATCACATATGAGGCACCTTTAAAATCGATATAATTGGTTGAATTTCAATTGCAAAGAAGGAATCCAAATGACAGAGAAAGTGAATGAATCCAAATCATTATTACAAAAGTAAGGCTCTGTTTGACATTTTTTTTTTTAGTTTTCAAAAAAAATAAAAATTAAAGAGTAGTTTAATTTTTATTTTTTTTACAAAAACAAGTGGGTGTTTGATAATCCATTTTTTTGAGTTTTTTTTTTGGTGTTTGATAACCCAATTTTTTTTTTGGATAGTTTGCGGTGGCCGGTGGTGGTGGTCTCAAAAAAAAAAAAGTTTTTGAAGTTTTTAAAAATAGCGTTGATTTAAAAACTGATTTTTTAAACCAAAGGAGAAAAAAAAAGTTACCAAACGAGTTTATTTTTTCCAGTTTCCAAAACTGAAAAAAAAAATGAGTGTCAAATAGGGCTTAAGCAAATTTAAATATTTTAAAAGTTCAAAATAGGAAAGTCTATATAGCGAATTAAAAGAGTGTCCAAGTAAGTAATGACTTGACAATATTATTTTAGATTCCACTTATATATGTATAATTAAATTTGTCCTCCAATCTAAGCCTGCACGCATGTGTTGCACTAAGATTTTCTTTAATAGGATATTGCTACTATCAAAGCAAGAATTGCTTACACCAAATCAACGACACTTAATAAAAGCAAGACGTACATTGATGAGCCATCTTCGGCCAAGCACATGGCGTTAGCGGGACTCACCATCATAGACGGTCATTCATACAGCAATCGTGATGATGTTGTGGTGCACTAAGTACATTAATGGTGAACCATTTACCGTAACACAGTCAGATCCTGCAGTATTGGCATGTCAAGTGATCAGAAAAAAAGACTTAGGCCATTCTTACCTCAAGGTTTTGTTGTGTATCCGGGGGCTCTTCCCTACAAATCCAGATCGCATGGGGGCTTGTTCACAAGGTGCACTAAAAATGATTTTAGCGACAAGAAAGTTGGACAAAGCGATGAGACAAAGCAACACTTTTTATATCGCCAAATTCAAACGTTGCTCTACAATATTAGAGATTTATAGCACCACACAGCACCCTCGAATCACCTCCCCTTGCTCTCTGTCATAGATTTATAGCACCACAGAGCACCCTCGAATCATCTCCCCTTCTCTAAGATAGCACTTCTGAACAAGTCAAATTAAAGCAAGATACTTAGCGTCAAAGGGCAAGTCAAATCTTTGCTACTTAATTGATATTGTTTTCTGTTATGGTACATTATTAGTTCTGCAAGGGGTCCTCTGTGTGATAACTATGAAGGGACCTCTACAAGCTGGGTACAGCCTCAGCAATGAACCTAGCTTGTGTTAGCTGCTGGTCAATTCAATCGTTTTCATCCGTTCTTCAACTCTGTTGTGCTAGTCCAGTTTGATTTTCATTGTAAAATCATTCAGCAAGAAAAGTAGTACCAAGTCATACAGAAATATGAAATTAAAAATCAAGCCTTTTGCTTGGTCAAACAAAGCATTTTTCGAAAGTATTTAGCATTTGTATTATATGCTTGTATCCTGCTGAAAACGGAGGGATACTTCACAGCTATCCATAAGAATTAGTCAACATTATGCAAACTTGGTTGAGTGCACAAACTGTCAAGCACTGTTTTAATTAGTCAAAATATAACAAAACCTTCAACTTGGTCATTCCTGTTTGGGTAGCTCAGTGTTCAACCCTCACAGATTGTAACGAACATGCCATTATATAACTAAGGCTCATGCATATTCTCCTGGCAAAAATACACACCAAGCCCCTTTCCTCCCTCTCCTTCTCTGCAATGGATATCATCCAGCTTATGAATCTTGAAAACCTGAATAAGAGATTTTGGAGGAGGAGAAGATACATACGACTTGTTGATAGTACTAACAACAAAAGGAAGTTGAAGATTGCTAGGCTTGGTAATAAGAAGAAGCTGCGATTTTGGAAGATAAGACTAGCACCAAAGCTGAGACTCAAGTTTGTATCACCAATCACGCTTTTCCATAAGTTTAACAATGCTTGCGTTGATGCTATGATTCGTTTAATTGCTGTTGAGGATATACAACTCTACGCTGGCCAGGTTAAGCATTGCAATTCAGTGTATAAGCCTCAGGACAATACCCAGCGATTGCCAATTGGTTTTGGATTGGATGCCTTAACATGGAGAGGGATCTAATTCATCTACTTTTCTGGTTCACTCCTCTATGAGAATCCGGTCACATCCAAGCTCCAAAACAAGGGTTTAGTATAGGGTTGTTAATAGCCAGTTGGTTTTCTAAAAGTGGCTTTACTTGTGTGTCATAAGTGTACATTTTGTATTTCAGTTTAATGCAATCTTCTTTCTGAAGTGGAGAAGTGTGCCACCGATTTTGTAACTTGATACCTTAAGTTGTGAACTGTGAATTCAGGTGACTTTCCTATCCAATACTTAAAAGACTACCAAAAACAAAGTTCCATTCTGCTGCTACCAAGTTCTAAATGCAAACATAAGCTCAGGCATTGTCTGACACGGTTTTGCTAAGCCTACTATTGAATGATAATGATTTTGATACGTGAAAACAAGCCAACTACTTGTAGAAATCGGCAGGGGTAACTAGCAATTTATTTCCAGCGGAAAAGGATAGATCAACAGGATAGGCTTATAGGTCATGAAAAGCGATATTGCACCTTCCGAAGACAAGATATTCCCAGTATCACTACTTACATACCATTAGCATGAGCTCGAACATTTTACTTTTGGAACTGAGGGGACAGAACTGGGGTGGTGATGTAGAGAACAATCTGTACTCAACTGCATCGATTCGAAAGAAGTTCTCAGTATGGACTATGTACAGGGACTGCCAACACAAGTAACCAACATGGCACAGGTATATTTAGAGTTGTCAAATGGGTCGGGTGGCCAGCGGGCTGGTCCAACCCGGCCCCTTTCTGGCCAGGGCTGGCCCGGCCCCATTCATGAACAGTGCTGGCCTGGCCTTTTAGGGCTTAGGGCCTGGGCCAGGCCTGCATTTCCCAGAAAAAAGCCCGGGCCTGGCCCGAAAAAGCTCAGGTCAGGCCCGGTTCAGGCCCTATTCATTTAAAACTGGTTTGTAATTCTCCTTCTCTTTTTATTTTTTTTACGCAAATTCTGTTCTTTGGGTTTTTTATTTTTATTTTACACATCAGTGTTCATCAAAAGCAATCCAATAAACATGAAAAATTCAGCTTAAACTGATCTCATAATATCAGCAATCATAATCACAAAGGTTTGATACTTGCTTATTCGTTATTTGCTCACGTTTAGGTGTTGAAGATGAAATAGCTAGAACAAAATGTAAAAACATTTGGTTGATTCAACTGAAACTGGCTTCATTGAAGCAAGGAAACCAACCCAAAGAGGTCTACTACCATCATCGTTTAACAGCTTACTTGTCTGCTTAATTTTCAGCCCAAAGTCTAAAAAAGAAGAAGATTACGGAGCATTAGACAAGGCCAAAAATCTAAAGAATTGGCCAAATATAGGACTATTTGTAATATCTAAAACGTTGACAATTGTCAGCAAGATTTGGCAGTGAATACAACAGTTTGATCAAGTGGACTAACTGGAGCAAGTGGCTGATTTTAGGCAGCTTGTATCCATCGATTTTACTTTGTTATTTTCTTCATGACTTTTTGCAGTGAACAGTGACTGGATTTGTTGAGTGCTCTATGAAAGTTTGGACCAGGATGCTCTGAACATGCTTTGAAGTTTCAAACTTTGGCTACATGCATTTTTAATATGACTTCTTATTAGAACGTTATTATTATGTTCGGTGATGTACAATGTATTTTGAACATTAGTTTAACTTTGATGGTGCAATCTACTAATCTTTCCCTTTTGGAATATGTTCTTTGGATATTAATTCAATTTATGTGCAATCTACTAATCTTTTCCTAGAGTACAATTTGCTTAAACAATAACAACAATTTACCATAATTAGAACCCTTACCTTGAATAACAAGAAAATGCCAAAAAAAATTAAAAAAAATTTGGGCCCAGGCCCGACCCAAGCCCGGCCCTAAATGTTGGGCCTAGGGCCTGGGCTTGGACCGGGCCCAGATATCCCCAGAATCAGACCCGGCCCTGCCCGTTTGGCAGCCCCCTTGGCCCAGCCCCGGCCCGATGGCTTGGGCTGGGCCGGTCCAAGCCCGGCCCATTTGACACCTCTAGGTATATTTCTTTGATGGCGTCTCTTTTTTTCGGACCTCCTCTAAGAAGGCATCTTTACATGAGCTTATAGGGCATATCTAGTAGGTTTAGTCACCCACACACTGAGTTACATGGTTAAGCAATGGACATCACCTTGTGTGGCAAAAGAAAGAAAGACAGACTGCTAGCCTAGAAAACTTTTTGTCACACCATGTCACCATCTAGTGAAAGATGCTCTTACTGATCCACTCTCGTGTTGGAATTTTTTTTATAAATTGGACTCTACCTTATCGAACCTTGTATCACAAGGTTTAATGTGCAAAAAGAATCAATCAAATTGATTGATTGGTTGGAGAGATATTAAGTCTTAAAGATTGAGATTTAATAAGGCTAAAAGAGGGTAATAATGTGGTTCCCACATTACTCGAGAAATGAAAATTTTAAATATATTTAAATGATAATGTGACATACCTTATTGTTCTAGAAACAAAAGGTATGCATGACCATGTCCTCGCATATGTGCGGTGCAATGCGGGCGACGGCCTAAAGGCCCTTTTAGGCACACTTTGCACGTGTGTATCCCTTGGAGCCCTCGCTATGAGCCTTGCCTTAGTCTTTTGCGACAAATTCAGCATATGAACCAGAATAGGTGTGATTTTTTGGACTAAAACAGTATGACTGTTGGTAAGTTAAACAAATTTTCAATTCTGTTTAAATTCAAAAGGCACATATTCATGGTGTCTTTTAGTTTAAAGCTTGCACCTATTTGCTGTGTTTGCAGATTGTGACTGTTAAATGACACCTATAGAGTCATTTGACTATCACAATTGTTTGCACCTATTCAAGGCACTTGTTAGTGTCTATAAATAAGGCTGATGGATAGACTCATTTCTCACTTTCTTGAGATACTATTAACCCCAACACTTCTGATGTTTGTTCAACAAATGCTTCGTCTTTTAAACTCTTTCCTTGAGATACTATTCACCCCAACACTTCTGATGTTTGTTCAACAAATGCTTCGTCTTTTAAACTCTTTCCTTGAGATACTATTCACCCCAACACTTCTGATGTTTGTTCACAGGATACAATGAAGTTCGATCGAAAGAAGCCGGAATTATATAATTTTTTTGAAGTCTGCAAGATGCCTGAATCCTAAGAAATAAAGAGATGTTAATAAATTGCATTGTGTCAACAATGATGGCTATACCCCTTCTATTCATTTCTGGCTGTTAGATCGGCAAACCCCTTAACCGATGGTTCAGACGTGGCAACTATTCATTACCAGTTTCTGTTGATCATTCGCACAAGCATGTAAGGTACTGTTGATCATTCGCACAAGCATGTAAGATGCATGGGATCGTGGCTCGCATGGTGCCTCACATTATACTCGATGTACATGCGCCACACCATAACATATTACGTAAAATAAACTAACAAGTGGAAGACCCGATTATTATAAACTAATTTTACTTTCCTTGCCTCTTCTGTGTGGGATATTCAAGTTTCTGGACCATTTTTAAACTTCTATCCATGAACATTCCAAAAAAAACTTAAGTGACTCTCGTAAACTTAATTTGAAAGTTCCAACAATCTCATTAAATCCAAAGCGATTAACACTTCCAAAAAAGATCAAAATGAACTTATTTTTTGGTCTTCTTTTGTGCTCTATTTTTGCCCTAAATTTTGAATCTGTGTAAACTTAATATGAGCAACCATCTGAAACTCATTTTTTTTTCTTACACTTAGGTAGCGTTTGAATCAGTTTCTGTTTTCAGTTTTTTATTCAATTTTAAAAACCGGAAGAAATATCTATATAAGATGGACAGTTTTAATATTTTTTTCTTTTCCTTCAGCCTTGTAAACCAGTTTTTAAAATGAGGTTGTTCCATTTTAAAGTTTTTAGTTTTAGTTTTTTCCTTGATTTTCAACTTTTGTTAAAAATATTTCATATTTTTTTCTTTAATCTTCATCACCAACACCTATCACTCAAGAATTTCAAACCACCACAATTGCCAACTACCATACCTATCAATTGCCGTCACCGTCACCACCATTATTGACTAACACACCCGAACACTAGACTACAAACATTACCAACGACCATAGTTAATGACTATCGGTCTGCTATCACCACTAATCAACATACCTAAATACCAAACCTGCCAACTACCATAGCCAATAATAACAACAACCACCACCACCACCACTAACCAACACCATCGAACACCAAATTCCCTAACATCGATCACCACCACGGCACCACCACTACTTTAAATCCAAATCAACCATCATACCGACCACCATGCTCCCTACAACAAACGCCACCAGAAGATTTCATTCATTCTTAGCCCTAGGATCTTCGACCTGCGTAGGTAGATTTCAAGCCATTCAAAATCATTCATCCAATCAAACCCTAACCAGACTGAATAAAGCCATAATTCGCAAGTTACCATGTTACTGCCATAGCAGTAGTTGGACGGTGTCAGAGGAGATGTGTAGGTCATGGTGGGAGCGCTTCTGGTTGTTAAAAGTAGGAGCGCAAAAAAGCTTTCCAACATTGATAAATGAAAAAAAAAAAAGAGAGGAAAAATAGAACAGAATAAAAGAAAATTAGAATACAAAAACAAAAGTAAAAACCAATTTCAAAAAAATGTCATTAAACAATTCATCAGTTTTGTAACCAAAGAAAACTCAAATAAGGTCTCCGTTTTGATTTTTTTGAAAATAAAAACTAAAAATAAAATTGTATTTTAAACACATCCTTAGGGCCTGTTTGTTTCACGGAAAAGGTTTTTCGGAAAAGATGTTTCACATTTTTTGATATTTGGTGCATGGAAATCATTTTCCGGAAAAGATTTTTCACTGTTTGGTGTATGCATGAGATTTTTCATCGGAAAATGATTTCTAATCAACTTATTTTGAAGACCAAAATTTCAGAAATCACTTACCGTTTAAAACTTGGTAAGTTATTTTCCAGACCATTCAACACACGTACTTACACACACTCACCCCGACACACACACACCCGCGCGCACACACACACCCATCCACTAACACACACACACGTGCGCTTGCTTGCCCACCCGCCCACACACTGCCTGCCCACCCACCCACCCACACACACGTCTGTCCGCCCATACACACAAACCCACCCCTACACATGCACACACCCTACCCCCCCACACACACACTCACCCGCCCCCACCCACTCACTCACTCACTCACTCACCCACACACATCCAACCCACCCACCCACCCACCCACCCACCGACACCGACATCCCCCCCCCCCCACACCGATATATGCCAAAATAGCGAAAATAGTGAAAACATATCTTTTTTTTTAAAAAAAAACAGTGAAAACATATCTTTTTTTTTTTGTATAGATATTTGTATCATTGCACGACACCCAAATAACAAAAAATAAAATTTATAAAAATATTTTCAGGAACTGTTATTTCTGAAAAGCATACTCTGAAAAATATTTTCCGGAAAGTGTTTTCCGTGAAATAGACAGGGTTTTAATTTTCTTTAATCTCTGTCTGAAGAAAACTCATCGTTGCTGACTCAGACGTGCTTTGGGCTGGGCTGACCCAGCCCATTCAACATCTCTACTTTACTTATTTCTCCACATCAGATGTTTTTAATGTGCGTCCGTCACACCGTATCTTCCCCTTGTTCCTAGCACACTCCCGCAAAGTTGCAAGCTAACTAACCGATGTCTCTCCATCATTATATTAACATGTCTCTCTCTGCCTTTTCAGCTCATCCACCTCCGTTCACTTTTTGGCCGTTAGATCAAAGCTCCCTTATTCAGTAACCCATCTCTCTCTCTCTCTCTCACACACACACACACACACACACACACACACACGCAGAGCTACACAGTTTAAAGACCCAACACTATAGCAAGTGATGCACTGAGAAAAAGAGAACTGGGAAATGGAGAGCAGGGTCGGTGTCAATTATGAAGGTGCAGCGGGCGGTCACTATGCCCGTCTTCACGACATCGACGACATTGGCGTCGCCGGCTCGGACGACTCGCGGCTGAACCAGCTGGGGTACAAGCAAGAGCTCGGCCGCAAATTGTCGTACGTTCACTTCTCTCAATCTCTGCAAATGTTCTTAATAAGCTCGAATTGAGATCCATGTGGGTTTTGATGGAATTCTGTGTGGATTACTTGAATTTCTGAAGTTCTTACAAGGGTAAATTTCAAAAGATAAAATGAGTCAATGCTTCGTCCATCAAACTTGCTTCAACAGGGAAAGCGCAGTGGTATACGTATAATGATTCGTGCGATTTGTTCTCATTGCCGTAGATGTCGCTATTTTTTGTAAATAGTTTTAGTGACACTTTATGATGCTCTCCAATGACATTTACCTATCAGTGTTAATTAGAGTACATTGTAAGTAGTAAAAATTGATAAAAACCTCCATCAATTCTTTTGGAATGACGCTGGGTGATACTTGAGATATGTTTCTGGGGGAAGTTTTAGTTTTATGCATGAAGGGGAGTAGTTTAGTTGAAAAGCGTCGGAAATTGATATTTGAGTTTTATTTTGGGTTAATTATACTTATGTCCCTGAGGTTTAGGGATAATTACAGTCAATGACACAAAGTTTTAAAATGTAACATTCCGTGACCAAACATGTTTCAAATGTATCAGCCGTGTCCATCCATTAGGGTTCCGTCCAAAAAATGTATTTTTTTGCTGATGTCATCAATACATATTTTTAAAATGACGATACTACCCCTTTTTAAATTAAGAATTCAAGCCTTAATTAAATATTAGGGTTTTAAAACCCAAAATTAGGGTTTTGTTGAAACCTTAATTTGCAAATTAGGGTTTTCCCAAAACCTTAATTTCCAAATTAGGTCCAATCCTTCACCCCCGGCAGCCCCTTCCCTCCCCGCCGGCAGTCCCCTTCCTCGCCGACAGCCCCTTCCCTTACCCCGGCAACCTCTTCACTCCCCTCCGGCAGTCCCCTTCCCCGCCGACAGCCCCTTCCCTCACCCTGGCAGCCCCTTCTCCTCCGGCAGTCCCTTCTGTTATTCGCCGAACAAAGCAGATCCACCACCGGCAACGTCGCCATCGCTCTTCCCCTCCATCTCTTCTCTTCTTCCCGCAGCAGGGGTGTGGCGATTGGGGGCTGTCCTTGACCCTGTTCTGTTCATGCAGAAGTGACAGAAATGGGGTTGGGGCGGGGGGTGGGGGCGCGGGGGGTGTGTGTGGGTGCTGGGTGTGGGGAGACGAAGAATAATCAGTAAATTAAGTGGATAATTTATTTTAAAGTCAGGGGTAATAAAGTCATTTTGTTAAAACCGTTAGAATTTTTAGGGTTCTGTTTGTTAACGGACATAAGTGTTACATTTTGAAACTTTGTGTCCTCGAGTGTAATTACCCCCAAACCTCAGGAACATAGGTGTAATTAGCCCTTTTATTTTTGATATTTTAACTATATTTTTGTCTCTAAAAGTCTCTTTAAGTTGCTAGATATTCCCTTTTGGCTTGAGTAACCACTTGGAAAGCTCTAATACTATAAATGAAGCTCAAATATCGTTTTCTTTTAAAACATTACCCTTTACTACTTTTGTGCAACGGAAGGGAAAAAAAAAAGAGATCCACATGAAAGTTACGAACTTAATTTGCAAGAAGTATGAAAGATTGCGCGAAGGGATGAACAGAACATGAGTTATGCGAGTATTTATGAATGAATAAAAAGCGGAGAGATAGAGGTAGGTATGGGCAGTGGGTAGTGTGTGTAAGACAAAAAATGGTTTTTAGATTTTAAGTTGATTTATAAATTAGGTAAATGACTATCATCGAGTTTTTTTTTTAATGTTGAAATCAATAGTTCTACAAGTGAATAGAAAGTTCTTATCAATAGTTAAAGCAAGTATTCACCATAAAAGTGATTCCTATCAATATGTCCTAGTGAATGAATAACAAGTACTTTTTCAACTATTTGGACTCTCATGAGTGACAAAATCTCTAATACTAAATTACTACAATGACAATAAAAATAATACTCTGATCATTATCATGATTCGCCGGCATTCATATTCCAAAACTTGGGTCAAAATGTTTTTTGACTTTAACATGGTCCAAACTAAAGGTGCAAAATTTAGGTATGTACCAAAAGGTACAACGTAACATCGGTTTCGTTAAGTACCTGATATAACTTGACTACAATACAGTCTTTTTCATCTGTATATTTCTATTGTCGCTCGAAAAGAAAAAAAGATTAGTACTTAAGCCTGGCAAAAAGGACAATTAGGTTCTTATATTTTGGTTTTAAAAAAAAATGTATAGGTTTGTGTGGACAATAATTAGCTTTGTTGGATGTTTGTGGAAATATGTAGGGCCCTTGCAAACTTCTCAGTAACTTTCTCAATCATCTCGGTTCTCACCGGTATAACCACTTTATTCGGGAATGGCCTCGCCAACGGTGGGCCCATGACTATGGTTTATGGATGGCCCATAGTCGGCCTTCTGACGCTCTTCGTGGGCCTATCAATGGCCGAGATCTGCTCCGCCTACCCAACCTCCGGTGGGCTTTACTTCTGGAGCGCTAAACTTTGCGGTGATGATTGGGGCCCATTTGCATCCTGGCTCACTGGCTGGTACGTACCTCTGTTTTCTTCCCTTTAGCAAAAGCATTGATGCCTTATATGGTTGATTAGTCATCACTTATTAGGTTCAATTGACAGCATGATTTGTACCGTTTAGAGAAAATATTCAGTGTGTGTGTGTGTCGGACCATTAGACGAGGCAAGGGGTTGGGATGCTACAGGTGGTGAGTGGGGTGTGTGTGGTGTTGGTTGGAGACGGGGTCGAAGGATTATTTATGATATATTCACAGTTCTAGATCGACCAAAACAACTGGAATAGTTGTGTATTTTAGATTTGCGATGAGTCGATACCTGATAAATGGGTTGCTAAATGCTCCCATAATTTTTTTTAGTCTTTAAAAACAAAAAGTCTAGTAGAAATAGGATTAACTTCTGCAAAAAAATAAATATGTTTTTTCTTGAGTGTCGAGTTCCGCAATTATCATGGTAAGAAGGCTCCATCTAGGAATTTGATGATAACTTTTGAAGGTATGATGTAACCCTTGTACCCTTTTTGTGGTAACGGCGATGGAATTTGATTAGCACTAAATTGCCAACTAATTATATGGTTGGATAATAGTTCAATCGAATCTTCTGCTGACAATTAGATACAACTGCAAGTATATTAATTGCTAAGCTGTCATTCTTAATTGAGATTAAAGGAGTGGGGTCTGTCTGGCACATGTAATGTAAGATAGTAAAATTGTTCAAGTACATTTAGCACGTGTAGTTGTCACTGGACACGTGAGTTCTGTCGCTTTAAGACACAAGTAATTTATGGATTTATTGGCACAAAAATCGAAAATTTGCAGTGCTTTCAATTTTCTATCATGATGAGAAAATTGTGAAACAAAATAGAGTTAAAAGCAAAGTGTTTAGGCTTTACAAATGAACTCCTCTTCTAGTGCTTAGCGAGCATTTAGGGATGGCAATTTGGCATCTCAGGTGGCACCCCACCCCGCCCGGACGGTAGCGATATGGGTTGGGGCAATTAATAACGGGGCATTTGGGATTTAGTTAAGTTAGGCCTAAATGGGGTATTCGCATCCCCAACATGATCCAAATTTATTGTACATAGGTTTAAATGGATTTTCTCATCCCTAGCTTAACTTAATTATATTTTATGCTTTCTTTTGGTCCTCTCTCTCTCTCTCTCTCTCTCTCTCTCTCACACACACACACACACACACACACACAAGCCCACTGCCGAAGCCACGATCACCACTTCCAGAACCACCATCGTCAACCACCTTCGACCACATGTGCTGGCAAATCCCTTCCATCACCGTCGCCCACAACCTTCAGCCACCATCGCCAGCAACCAGAGCAAAGAAAGTAATTTTGACTATTAAAAAAAAGGTAATTGTAAAGTATAAGGTTGCACCAAATTGAATCATATTAAATGGGGCATATTAGATTTTAAATGGGAATAAGCAACGGGGTACAACGAATCAAATTTGTGATAATCTGAAGATCGGACAAATGAGAATGGAACGATTTAGATTTGGGCAGGGCATGATGGGGATCCCCATATCAAAGTTTTATTTTTTATTTAACTAGTATTGAGCACGTGCGTTGCACGTGAAGGTGGTCGGGAGTAATTTTTGAATTAATACAATTAATTTTTTTGGATCAAAATAATATAATTCAATTATATTAATATTTTTTTTGTGACTTGTTTTAGAATAAATGTATATTTGATATTCACAATTGTAATCCATTCAATATTTAAAAATCTTCTTTGTAGTTTCTGGATTGAAAAAGTATTTGATGGTGCTACTGAAAAGAAAAGTCAATAGAAAAGTATTTGATGGTATATTGAATATATTTAAGATTTGTAATTTTTGGACCATGTGCGTAACTAAATAAATTTTCAGTTCAAATTTGCACCATATTTAAGTCTTTTTTTTTTCTCATTTTGATGCATATTTAACCCTTTTTATTTTTTCAGTTTTTGTTTTTCCAACAGCCTTTTGTTTCCTAACTGATATTTTACGTATTTCAATTTTTTTGCTTTGTTTTGTTTTTCAATTTGTCAATTGGTTGCTAACCTAAAAAGATATGAAAGAATAATCACAGCTCTCATTATCCAATATTTATTTCATTTTAACCAAATTAAAAAGGGAGTAATAAAAGAATTTATTTGTTTTGTTTTTCTCTCTCATCTGACTTTTGATTTCCCAATGTTTATAATTAGATTCATTATCTAATATTCATTTAATTTCAATCAAATTTAGTAGGGAGTCATAAATGGAGGGTAAAAATATTATTGATATAATCAATATAGTACATAATCGTTTAGAAAAGATTTACGACATTCGTACTTTTATAGGTAGTATAAATTAAAGAGTATAAATTAAAGGTATTACAAGCTTAAATCACAACACCCAGTGAGACTGTTTAGTCACATGCCTTTTCTGGGCTGTCATATCGCATTTGGGTATGCTTCACGTGCTCTAGCCCACGGGCTCTACTACAGCCCTCTTTTGTAAGGCGAACAGTAAATCTGGGCCGGGGTTTGGTAACTGATGTAAAAGCCCATACCAAGCCCACTGTTAAGGAGATAGTCTTATCTCAAAGCTAACTCATTTTATCGTGAGAAATGTCAGTACAAGTGTTTTTATCGATACGCTATATGCCTGACAAATAAAATTAGCGTATGATTTATTAATTTAGTTTCCATCAAGTCTTATCACTAGGAACTTATAATTCATATGGAAGAACCCAACTACAAACTTGCAAAGTTTTAGCCTAATTCGCGTCATTTGGCTAATCATTAATCAAGTCATTAGGTGAAATTGGTTGTAGGCATCCGATTTTGAAATGCAACGTAATCTTGTTAAGACCGGATTAAGATACTTGGTTATCATCAATCCTTGTCGCTCTGGCCAGCCCATTCTGTAGTTCTGTAGACTTTGACATTGATGTGGTGACAATTGCATAGTATTATGTCACTGACTAATATCTCGATTTGAGAGAGTTTCAAATATTGCAATCTGGCCTTGATTTAGTTTCTTAACTCAATCTCTTTAGCCTAAGGTATCTAAAGATTGATGTTTAATTTTGACAATGATTCTAAAATGATCATACCTAATTTTATCTAAGTGAAACTGAATAAATTTTATTCTAAGAAAACGAGAATTAGGATTGATCATTTTTTATAATCAGATTTGACCCGGTAAAGTTACAAATACCTTTTTAATTACGAAGATTTTTAGTACATTGTATTCAAATACTAAATTTTTGGTCATTTTTAGCATATTCAAATTGATTATAGTTCATTTTATTCACGTACATTCATAATTTCATGCTATTTTTGTTAAAAATAACTCAAAACTAATTTTGAAGATCGATAAGAATTTAATTTAGAATTTAATCACAAACATGCCTTTTGTTTTCCCATAAACTCTTAAATTTTTTGGTTGACCATAATCTTGGAAGTCAAACATAGGATTTACTGGAGATTAAATAACGTGAAGGAAGAGGAAAAGGGAAAGGGTCGCTGAAATTCCTAAAGCTTGTCATGAACTACGTACTTGATTTGGTCACTTGGTACAGCTCCATCATAGTTTAGGTCAAACCTTTAACGTTAGGAGGGGTTGGAATATTCAGATTTGGTTCCTAGTCAAAGATTCACATTCCGCTAGACATCGTACATTATTACACGCTATTAAAGAAGACTTTTAATCAACCCATGAACGTTGCCAACAAATCTAAAATTGTGCTTCTTCTTTTTCACATTTGTGCTCTTTTTCTTTTTACAATTTATATCTTGTACCTTTTTTTTTAATTTAATTATTGGTAAGCGTTTGTTGGTGTATTTGCCATGTGGAGGGTTGTCGAGATATGTGGTGTGGGTGTATGTAATGACAATTGTCTAACTCGCAATTGAAGTATAATTAGTGACCGCTGTGCTATCTATTTGAAATTAACTCAATCTTTTTTCTTGTCGGGTCTGAAAAATTATGTGAATCTTTGATAGCACTTTGACAAATAAAAAAAAGGACCGAAAGGATAACTTTTTAGCTGATTAGGTATTGATGCCCTATATTTTGATTCTTGGTGTCATAGTTGTGGCGTAGCTTGTAGTAATTCAAGCAATTTCTTTTTCTTTTGCCCCCCTAATGGTACGTTGTTGTTGATAAGTCGGTGAATGTTGAGCAACAATATATAAAGAAATAAGTTTTAGCTGATATTCACGGTGTAGTAATTACAATCTTTCGTACTATGATAATTAATAGTCGTTAAATATAATTATCAATATTTTTTTAAGTCATTCATCGGTAGTTATTACCAACTCTTAGTTTACGATACTAAATAGATATATGACTATAATATCTAACGACAATTCATTATCGCCATACGTGTGAAGTTGTAGTCGGTCATGATTTTTGTAATTGGGTAAGTAAAGATTTTGGCTGCAAATGTGATAGAAAGAAGGGCCTTCAACCTCTCATACGATGATTATCAATTGTCGTTATATATTATTAATGATATATTTTCATAACCATCACCGGTGATTATTCTTGATAACATTCTATTTTAGCGCCAAAATCACAAAGCATACCACAATTTTTTTATTGAATAATCATTTCTGGACACTATTCATGTCCAGAGATTGCGGATCCCATGTTATGAATTTACCCCAAAAGATAGTTTCTGACAAAAGATAGTTAAGATGGGAAAACGTGGACTTGTCAGCAAATGGGGCCAAACCAAATACCATATGTCCCTGTCAAGCTCAATTCTCGCGCCTCAAGGGCCTTTCTTTGACCTTTCACAGCGTTGCTTCCCCCTCCGACCAATACAATGTTGAGATGAATTCCACATTCATAATAAAATATATGTCAGGAATCCTCTGCAGCTCTGTGACATAATACCACCTACACAGTATATTAAGGCAGAGGACTATGATATAGTATTGTGTGTGCCTCTGGCAATCAATCATCAAGGAGGGAGAGAGAGGGTCAAAGGGTGTGAATCACTTGTTTCTCTGAGTGAAAAATTATCCCGTTTCTTGATCAGATTCTTTGAATATTCATCAACTGAAAGAACACCCACAAGCCCATCTCTCTCTTTTCTTGCAAACTTTGTTTCCTGCTTTGAGATGGCATGGGACAGAGACGAGGAAATGGTCACCCCATCTCAGGCCCAGAACGGTGGCGTTCTGGTTGATTCAGGCCATGCCCGTTTGAACGAACTCGGCTACAAGCAAGAACTCAAGCGTGATCTCTCGTAAACACGCTAAAAACTCGACCTTTTTTTGATTCTTGAACTTTGGTTTTGAAAAGAAAATTTGATTTTTTTTTGAGCTTTTTTGTGTGTTTGGGCCTTGTTTCGAACTGCAGGGTGTTGTCGAATTTTGCGTTTTCGTTCGCGATTATTTCGGTGCTTACCGGTGTGACCACGCTGTACAATACTGGGCTCACCTACGGTGGGCCTGTTGTTTTGATTTATGGGTGGCTTATTGCTGGTGCTTTCACCATGTTTGTCGGTTTGTCTATGGCTGAGATATGTTCTTCTTACCCAACTTCTGGGGGACTCTATTACTGGAGTGCCAAGCTTGCTGGCCCTAGTTGGGCACCCTTTGCCTCATGGCTTACTGGCTGGTAAATATTTTCCACCATTTTCATAGTTGATTTAATTTTGCTATGAGTTTGTAGGTCTCTTCTTATTGAGGTATTGCCTACACGGTATTGCCAACTTGATACCTTGATTTTTGGAATCACTTTTAATTGGGTACAAACAGTTGGAAACTTTAGATATTACTCTTTTCATCACTTTTATGCTGAAATACAGTATTCTTATGTATAGAATAGAAAATTAGCTCATAAGTAATTCGGGATATACGATGAGAGCCATATATTCGCTACAGTTCTTCTAAGTTCAATAGGAGTGCAGGAAACCTGCCGTAGATGTTTTCTGCCTAAGGGAATCAGCTGGCCTTGGAGTTGCTCAAGGTTGGCCCATTTTTGGCATCACCCAAAAGCTGTTGATAAGCAGGCTGATTAGCATCTTGTACTTGACGTTTTTAGCTAACTAAAGTAAGATGCACTCCCTACATTTTCTCCGGTCATTACCAGAGATGTTTCTGACCATGTGATGATTAAGGTACGGGAAAACAGCGGAAGACTTCACTGTATTGTGTGAAGTTTATGCAGCACGGCCTCCAAATGCTTTAATGGTCACCATGTTACTTATGCATCGCACTTAAGTCTATACACTTGTATATGCTTCAATGTATGTGGCCCACGGCGTATTTAATCCTATCTTATATGCCACAATGATTTATCAGCTATATGATTCCCCAAAAATGAACATTGACAAATCATGAAATGTATTTGTTAAGCAACAAATAACTCTCATGGAAAGCCCCTTGGATTGTTACTAACGATGGAATATAAAAGGTATGATATGTTATTCCATATACTACAATACTTGGTTTAAAGTCATGACATATTTGATCTTCGTTCAACTGCATCATCTGGTACTTAAAAAATTTGTTTTTGTTCTTTTCTTTTTGCAGGTTCAACATTGTTGGTCAGGTACTTCTGCAAGTTCTGTGTTTTGCACTTCATGTTTATCCAAATTCTAAGGGGAGGCCAAGTTTCTTCATTCTATGTTCTCAACTATTATAGGCTCTAATCAATAAAGGGAAATTTATCTGCAGTGGGCTGTAACCACGAGCATCAACTATTCTCTTGCTCAGATGATTCAGGTGATCATTCTCCTCAGCACAGGTGGAAAGAATGGCGGTGGATATGAGGCCTCTAAATATGTAGTTATTTGTTTCCATGGTGGAATTCTGCTCTTACATGCTATTATAAACAGTCTTTCTATCTCGTGGCTATCCTTCTTTGGGCAGCTTGCTGCCGCATGGAATTTTGTAGGTATGCAGATTCTAACACGGTTTCTCGTCTTAATCTCGTCATGAAGAACGACTTTCTTAGACCTCGAAGCAATTCTGGCTATTTTAGGTGTCTTTGTTCTTATGATTCTAATTCCCACGGTTGCAACGGAAAGAGCTAGCGCCAAGTTTGTTTTCACTCACTTCAATACTGATAATGGAGAAGGAATCCACAATAAATTCTATATATTTGTTCTTGGACTTCTTATGAGCCAGTACACACTCACAGGGTATGATGCATCTGCTCATATGGTGAGTCTATACGTCTTCTTTGCTGCTATCTAATATATATTCTACTCTTGCTTTGATGACCAAAAGATGCTCAAGTTTGAAGTTGCCAACAAATTGTCAAGAGTTTAGTAGATCGAATACCTTTAGTACTATATCCTTGTTGAGTACGAACTTTTAATATAGCTAATGTCATGCATGTATAACATTATTTTCTTGAATGCTGAAGCAGTGAAGTTTGACAATATTTTTCAAGAAAAATAGAAAAACAAAGCTGAACAATGGAACATATACTTAATTCCTAGGATAGCTTAGTTATGCCGTGATCTGATAAACCAAAGCAGGTCCAAGATTGTACAATTGTAACTATTTGCAAAAGAAGTACCTCATCATGGAAATTACCTGCCACTTTTCAAATGATACTTCACCTGCCACTCTTGTTAAGTGAAGCCATTTCCTTTTGCATTTTGTGGAATTCTTGGCCATTTCGTTTCTGCTGAAAATATAAAATGGCCAAGATTGTATACTGAGCTAGGAGACAACTCACAAGAAATACTACTTGCAAAAGAAGGACCTTATCACGGAAATTGACCGTCTGTTTTTAGTAAAAGAAGCCATTTCGTTTTGCATTATGTGGAGCTCTTTGACTTTTTTTTCCCCCTGGTACTTACTCCTGTTTAATAAGGCAACTATAACCAAAACATCCTGTTTATATTTCTGCTTCCAGTCAGAGGAAACCAAGAGTGCAGATATAAATGGACCAAAAGGAATCATCAGTTCCATTGGCATATCTATTATAGTTGGGTGGGGTTACCTTATTGGTATCACCTTTGCAGTTACCGATATCCCATACCTTTTAAGTGCGGATAATGACGCTGGTGGTTATGCTATTGCGGAGGTATTTTACCAAGCATTCAAGAGTAGATACGGAAGTGGTGTTGGGGGGGTTATTTGCTTGGGTGTGGTTGCTGTTGCTATATTTTTCTGTGGTATGAGCTCAGTTACAAGCAACTCCAGGTAAACATGGTTATTCATTGTCTTGTTATACTTGGAAGTAATTCACTCTAATGCCCATTAAGATGTGTTATCTGTCAGGATGGCGTATGCATTTTCCCGAGATGGAGCTATGCCATTGTCATCATTTTGGCATAAAGTAAACAAGCAGGAGGTCCCCATAAATGCAGTTTGGCTCTCCGCTGTCATAGCATTTTGCATGGCCCTTACGGTAGGACATCTCATTTTTTCAATATCATATTTCTGTAGCAATCTTTGGTTACAATCTGTTGCCTTACAAATCATGCTTGGCAGACCATTGAGTTAGTAGGTATAGCATTAAAACATAATCCTCTTGATTCTTTTATAGATTTCGATTACCAAAAAATGGAAATAAATGTAAACCACGGGCGCATGCACACAAACACACGACACAACCAAGAGAAATGGTGGTTTTCAACTTTATTTGTGATGGAGTTGTGGTTCTTATTCCGACTGATTCTACCTCCCTTCCCCTCCCCCTGAACCCACCCAAAAGAAACGTGGGGCTCTCTTGGTCTCTCTGTCAAAAACATTTTCCACTGTGAAGTTTCTTTTCTGGAGAAATCTATGGAATGAATTTATAATATGTCGAGTCACTATTGTATTTGAGCCCATTGATATTATTTGCACAGCAGTTGCATATTCTTATCAATATTTTGCTTTCAAGTCCCTCTAATGTTGACACTCTTCCTGTCATGTGGGCATTTGCAGTCCCTGGGGAGCATAGTTGCGTTTGAGGCGATGGTATCGATAGCGACAATTGGGCTCTACATTGCTTATGCGCTACCCATATTCTTCAGGTTGACTTTGGCCCGGAAATCTTTCATTCCGGGGCCTTTCAACTTGGGCCGTTACGGTATTCTAGTCGGTTGGATTGCAGTCGTTTGGGTGGCAACCATCTCGGTGCTCTTTTCTTTGCCCGTATCCTACCCCATAACCGACAAGAATCTCAACTACACTCCAGTTGCAGTTGGCGGCCTACTCATCCTTACTGTTTCTTCTTGGATATTGAGTGGTCGACATTGGTTTAAAGGTCCCATAACCAACATAAATAGCTGAAGTAGTGTAAGGTTCCACATATTCTTGTTATATTTAAACATCAATTACATATGATAGTTTCTCCAGATGCCTTTGCAGTCTTTCTTTCAGTCCTGTGCGAAAAATGGTTTTTGCACTGTGCATCACTAGAGTATCTGATCTCTTCTAACACAAATATGCTCAAAAAAATTTAACTATGAAATCGATTGAAATGCCATGCATATCTTTGCTGTGATATTTGAGTCTGTATGGCATAGAACCTGAATTGTGATTTGACCAGAGTAGTTAATTGGTTTCTTGATAAGTAGATGAAGCAGCACATAGACACTTTCTGGGATGAATTACTGAACATGTAAGAACATGAACTCTACAGTTATAACAAAAGTTCTCTTTGCTGATTGCTCTCACTTGCAATGCCAGCGTGTTCACGCAGTCCACCCTCGGTTTTCATCCATCTCAATACTCGAGTGTGGCTGATAACTACATTAAACGAAACTGGAACCATACTTGTTTGGTGCCTTCACAAGTACTCTGTATATGCTTTCTATAACTTAAAATCAGAAGATATTAAAATCTCTGACAAACATTGTTAGAGATTTTTTCTAAATAAACTTGAGCAACATAGGGTCTGTTTGGTATGGCTGTCAGTTTTCAGTTTTTTTTCTAAAAAAAAAGAGAAGAGTTCTGGTTTTTTTTTTTACCAGTTTTAAAAACTGGTGGCTGTTTGACAGAGTTTATTTTTTCAAAAAACAGAAAAGAGCAAGCATTTGACAGGACAATTCTTTTGGCTTGCTCTTTTTTTAATATACATTTTTACATAATTAAATATTATTAAAGGTAATTAGGCAATTATATTATAATGTCTTAAACATAATTTTCCAACATTACAATGATTAACAACCAACATTAGCTCATTTTAATCCTAAACAAGACCACTGGCACCAAGACCACCGGCGGACCACCACCGGTCGGCACTGCCACACCACCACCAAAGCTGCACACACCCACGGATTCGCCCCATCACCACCGGTCTCATCGCCACACCACCGGCACCCAGATCGGGCCACCGTTGTCCGCCGTCAGCGGACATTACAACCGGTGCTACAAACTCAAACTCTCTCCGGTCAAAACTGAAGCCCATCCTTCTTTCTTTCTCTCGCCGCTCAAAAATCGGAGCTACAAACACATGGCTTTCTCCGATTGGATTTAATTTAGGGCTTTCGGGACGGGGGGAGATAGAGAGAAGAGAGAGGGGCCGAAAAGCGTTGCAAGTCGCAATAACCAGAGGTGGAGTGGTGGAGCCGCCGATGTCCGGTGGAGGCGATGGACGCGGTGGCCGGTGAAGGTGACGGACGCGGTGGCCGGTGAAGGCGACGGACGCGGTGGAGCTGTGGAGTCCATGAGAGTTGCGGCCGATCGAGCTCCTGTCTGATGAAAGAGATGAAAGCCAACTGGAAGGAGGGTTTTATACCCAGCAAAAAAAACCCCAATTTTGTTGCTAGTGAGGCTTGAAGCCTCGACCTCATTAAAGCCTTCCTCAGCCCTCGTGAAAATTGGGTTAGAAAAGAGCTCCGAGCTCTTTTCGGTTTTGGGCTTCAGTTTTTAAAGTGTTGGCCCTTTTAAAAAAAGAAATCCAACCAAACACCCAAATTTTCATGGACTTTTGGAAAAAAAGAGAAGAGGGCCAAAAAAGAGCAAAAAAAATGGCTGTCAAACGGCCCCATAGTCTTCTGAACTGTTATTTCATCTCTAAATAGTTGTATCGTAATTACCCGAGGATGAGAAATTACTTGAGTCGTACTAGCACATCGAATACTTTTAGTTCTGTTGATGGGGTTAATTGCATACTGAAGAAAAAAAAGGAAGAAAACATATGTATGACAGTACTAGGATGCTAAACGAGTGAGTACCTATGTAAGCATTTCATTCTACTTGTCCAATTGATGATACTAACAACATCGGCCCCCATTCCCACATACGATGCCCGCTCGCATCGGGAGACACAAATCACCGTCAAGGGGTGTAGCTAGCACATAAACTTTGACAGGGTGCAATCAAAATTTGATTGTTCCGTGACATGCTCCATTCAAAATGAGGATCATATATTTTAGGCAAGTAGTATTTTTTAGTTTTGTCATTACAAAATCGAGTCTTTTTTCTTTTTTAGTATTACTACGGAACAAAATCTCATATCTAGAGCTTCAATTCTATTTATAGCACTATCGCAAAAGAAGCCTTCACATAGCTTGAGACTTGAGCACAAGGCCTCCCAAGTCCAAAGTCTAAGCTGCTATGTTAAGCACCATTGCCAAAGCTTACGAATTGATGCCAAGGATAGTGGTTTCCTAATTACCTGGAGGTACCACAAAAGATACAGTCCGCGTCAGTTGTCAGGTATACAAAGTGGGATGGCCTAACCATCCAACCGCTATTCCATCCCCGTTATCCATTGAGCCCGCCCGGAATAAGCCCCCTTTTGCCCGTTTATTGCCGATGTAATCATAAAAAGCTAATTTTTCAAGAATTTTAGACCAAGCTTCTGATCAACTTTGATTTTCGACTAGCCTGGCACTAACTCTTCGATATATCTCTTGCTAGAAGTATCCCTGATCCCATTGATAACGGGTAGGCCCAAATAATTCAATCAGTCAGGTATACGAAGTGGTACACAGTGAGGGTAGAGTAAGGGCAGAGAGCAAGGCTTCCTAGACAGGCCGTGGGGAGTGGCAATACTATGGAGATAAGGCTGAGATGAACAGGATCGACAGTCAACAGTCCAAGCTAGGGTCCAACGTCACGGTCCAATGTTGTGTTCGAGATTATGTCCAACTGTGTTTCTCTCTAGAACTCAAGAGCTTTGGATTCTAGAGTGAGAAAGTGCTATGTATCAAATGAAAAAGTTCTTCTCCCAAATGAATTTCAAAGTCCATTATTTATAGGAAAAAATATGTCGATGTCATCAATTGACACTTGTCATCCCCTGGGAGTGACACATCACTAGGGCGTTAGAAATACCGGTGCTCCTTTGGACTGTCGTTTCCCATATTCATCTTGCTTGCCCTACACAACGCCACGTTACATGTCTGAAAAGACTAACCACGCAGCATCGGCATGATCAGAGTAAGCCCTTACCTAGCCACTGATCCTTACTGAATACCACAGAATACCACAGGGGTGCGTCGAGAGACGCAGAGAAAACCTAAAAGCGGTGAGGAGGGTCCCTGTTCCCGACTGCTAGGAGGACTAGGCATGATGCCCTCCAAAGACTTGCTCCCGTCTTGAAGTAACTCGGGGGTCATCATCCTGGGACCACGACGATCACAGGTAATGGGAGTGCGACATCATCACAGCTCAGGAGTATTTAGGGTCATGGAAGTCACCCCAGGTGGAGATAGCTTCTATGGTACCGAGCCTATCACGCTGCGAAGGGTCCTAATACCGAAGCACTCTGCGTGGAGCCCTTTAGAATGTTGCACACTGCGAAGAGTAGGTTGAAGCATGCTCCATGTCCATGGCTAGGGCGCATGGTGTGGTGAACACGTGCGATGCCCGAGGGCATGTAACATGAGAGTGGCGTATGGGCGTGGTGCCAACGGCACGAGACATGAAAGTGGCGCATGGGCACCGTGAAGTCTATCGAGAGACAATACCTGATGTCAAGGGCACATGTCATGAAAGTGGTGCACGCGCGCAGCAACGTCTGTCGCGTAAATGGGCATTGTGCCAGGGACACCTGACGCATGAGTGGTGCATGGGTGCCAGCGACTGGTGTCGTGGAAGTTGGCTCGTGCCGGGGGCATATGGCGCAAGGGCGCGGGCGACTGGTGTCGCGGAAGTAGGTGTTGTGCCGGGGGCACGTGACACATGAGCGAAGCATCGGCACAGGCGACCAGTGTCGTGGAGGTGCACATCGCGAAGACAGCGTGAGGGCGCGGGCGACGGGCATAGCAGAGACGGTGCGTGGCCGCGGGAAATGGGTGTCGCAAGGCTGGCACGCATAGATGACGGGCATAGCAGAGACGGTGCACGGCCGCGGGCATCGACAGGCATCACAAACGATGCATGGCCCTTTGAATAGAAGTGAAGTTGTCATGAGGAAGGCCAAAGGCTAACCCTTGGGGAAGGCCAAGTCAACCCCTAGGGGAAGGCCGAGGTTGACCCATTAAGGGTGGCTGAGTCCAACCCCTAATGGAAGGCCGAGGCAGAGCCTTTAAGGGTGGCCGAGGCCGACCCCCTTAGGCAAGTGCCAAGGCGCACTGACAGTTGATTGTTTGAAAGAAAAATAAAGTTGGATGGTCGAGGCGCGACGAGTGCATTTCTGTGAGTCGCCTGAAATAAAAATTTTAGTGCCAAAAATCGTAATAAAAAAAAAGGGCGAAGAACACACGTGATTCAGGCGTGCACATTTTAACAGGCTAAGAGTGTTGAAAAATTGACCGTTGATTATATCGATGTGTCGCGTAAAACGGGACTCCCAGTGAGCCTTTGGGTGCGATCAAAGTAGGTTGGGAATACAAAAGAACGAGAACATGAATAGCAATACCTCAATTTTTGATCAATTGAAGCTATGTTTGCTTTACGAAGTGTGGTCTCTGAGAATCTTCAACAAGTTTGTTGAAGCTGGTAATAAAAAGGCAAAAGAAGGAACTCGAAAAAGAAACAATTAGTAGTTGGATAGAGACCATAGACCAAAAGACTAGCCTCAACCTTTAGACCATTGAATCTTCAAGCCCTTTCCCTTCTTGAGAAGTAATTTCATCAGCTGAGTAGACTCTACCTGTGGTCGGCTCTAATCCAGCTGTTTCTTTGTGCTTATGTTTGTTGGAACAATGTCTGGATTCTGCAATAGAATCCATCCATATCCTGGGATGTCCCAGCCACCGTCACCTAAAGTTGGATTCCATTTTCAGAAGCACAACGTTCATCAAATTCTGAAGTAGTTAGATCTACCTGTTTATGCAGAATGGATCATATTCATGAAGTGATAAGAATTTGCCTGGGCTTTGGTAAGACCTCGGCTGGTATGTGCTTTAGTTGTACTTCTTTTTTTTTTTTCATGTCCTATTTCTGAGA
Source organism: Escallonia herrerae (assembly GCA_033070095.1). NCBI lineage: Eukaryota > Viridiplantae > Streptophyta > Magnoliopsida > Escalloniales > Escalloniaceae > Escallonia > Escallonia herrerae. The sequence continues at coordinate 277,312 of JAVXUP010000140.1, forward strand.
ACATAGACATGTTTGACAATCCTTTCCCACAACGGTTCTTGTCAGCATCCTCAAAATTTCTGCCCTCAGTCAAAGATGAAAATGAAAACGAAAAGGCTTGCCAAACGTTACGGCTGACCTTTTCTGGAGTCGACGAAAACAGTTTCAGAACCACAAACGAGAATGAAAACAAACACTTGCCAAACCGGGCCTAAACTTGCCGGTGCATTTTCCAAGATTCCGAGGAGACCTTCCTTTTCAATTTGCGTGTAATCGGATACGTGTGACTTCAAATTTGGCCCTGTCAAGAAACTCGAATTACCTATTCTGTTAGGCGCCAGCCTTCTGACTTCTGAGGGAGGCATAGTCCTGATCTGTAGTGGAAGTGTAACTCATGACTCGTTAATCGAGACAGTACGGATACCAACATATTATCATGTTTATATCCAAGCACTTAAAATATAATAGCCCTGTTGAGATATCGAATTGGTTCGAAGCATAAATCCCAACCTTCAAGCACAGGTTAATTAAGACAACGATATCCATCTGTTGAAAATGTGGTCATGCAACTCTATGTGAACCAAAAACCTTACCGTTAACTGGCAAAAGCACAACCATTCTGCTACTGCAATTATGACCTTGAGTAATTAGCTATGGAGTTTAGCATAGTACAACGGTAACGTGAAGAAAAATATTGCTAATTTTGGTTTTACTTCAAAATTTTAAACCGAGGCGAGCTAGTATTACTTCAAAAAGCGATCTAAACAGAATAATTTGTTAAACTTCATGTCCAAAGGAGGGTTCATCAGGTATCCCTACCAAACTTGTTCAATAACTGCAGAGGGAAGTGCAGAGGGAGACCAACTCCCACCTCCGAAGAGAAAAATTGAAATGCCAAAAGGCTACGAAAGCTGCAAAATGACAAGCTAACACTCAACGGAAAAAGAGATCATCTAGGAAACCTTCAGACTCTGGTTCCTGAAGAAGTGCCATCAGCTCACCATAATCAATCTGGTTTTCGTCCTCATTGAGAAAGCAAGCCGCGGCATCCAGTCCTGGTGTGGCATTTGAGTCTTGGTTGGCACCATGGAAGTCATCTGAATAATATGTTAAGCTTTTTGTCAAAAGGAGCGTACTTGTCAAGTATCCTACCAAACTTGTTCAATAACTGCAAATTAAAGGAAAATACAAAGGAGGGATGCGAACTCCCACCTCCAAAGAGAAAATGAGATGCCAAAAGGCTAAGAAAAGTTGGGAAGTGACCACTTAATACTCAATTTAAAACGGGATCATTCAGGAGTACCTTCAAACTCTTCTTCTTGAAGCAGTCCCATCAGCTCAGCATAGTCTATCTGGCTATCATCCTCGTTGAGAAAGCAAGCCGCGGCATCCAGTCCTGGTATGGCATTTGACTCTTGGTTAGCACCATGGAAGCATTCTGAAAATTCATTTGGGTTTGCTAAGCTGCTTGAACCAGAATGTGCCTGACCAAGTTCTTCAGTTATAGCAGGAAATGTCATAGGGAATTGGTTTGGAATAGGAGTTAGCTGCTGATGCACATCAGGGAATTGGTTTGGAGTAGAGTTTAGCTGTTGAAGCACATCAGGGAATTGGTTTGCAGTAGGATTTAGCTGTTGATGTACATCAGAAAATTGGTTTCGAGTAGGGTTTAGCTGTTGATGCAGATCAGGGAATTGGTTTGGAGTAGGGTTTAGCTGTTGATGCACATCAGAGAATAGGTTTGGAGTAGGGTTTAGCTGTTGAAACGCATTAGTAGTATGGTTTGGAGTAGGATTTAGCTGTTGTTGCACATTAGCGAAGTTCAAATTGCACCCTTCAATCCCAATAGGTTGTTTTCCGTTTGCATTTGCATCCAGACTGGCTCTACCATTTTCTGTGTCTGGCACCTTATGAACTCCATTGCCGGTATTAGTACCTAGTGCTTTGGTATCTGGAGGTTTTCTGCTGAAGAATTCTGCAGATTGTAGTCGTTTTTCGAGGGTTTCAAGGCTATAATGAACTGAGGTTCCATGGTTTAGCCAAGGCCTACTTGATCCTGTTAGCTCCTCCATGGCTTCCTGATATCCGTACCCACTATCATAATTGATGTTTTTTATTCGCTCCCTATACTTCTGAAAGAAAACAAAGAACAAATATACACCAATAAAGAAATGGAAAACCTGAAAAATCGAATGCATAAAGGCGGCATGCCATTGAAGTTAACTGGTGCAAAATGTTATCAGCAAGCAAATGGAACCAGTAGTAAACATTTTGTCCTGCTCCAAGCATATCAAGATCTAAGGCTATTTGCAACATTGCAATTCATCAATATTCTAGAGTATTCTATAATCAGATATATAGAAAGTACGATATTTAGACTAAGTTAATTATGAAATTTAGTCTGAATGAATAGCAATAAACACTTTGTCCTGCTTCAAGCATATCAAGATGTAAGGCCAATCTCAACATTGCAATTTAAAAACTCCCGGTTTCGGCTTTTATAATAATTCATGCATGTCTCATTGGCAAATTGACTAAACTAAACTTGTATACAAAATTAGTGCAAAATGTCGATGAGAATCCTGCGTTGCCAGTATTGAGGAAGGTCAGATGCAGGTAGTTTACCTCATTATATTTACAGATAACTTAGCTACTTTGATGAGCTTAAACCTTTTCATTAGATAGGTTGCAAAATCGTTCCTACTAGTTCACGTGTAACGAAAAGATAAACGCCAAATTTTTAGCATTCAAAATTTTTTTTTCTCAACAAAATAGATGATGGAAAATTGTTACTTCAGGGACATTATATCTCTATGTGCTAACCCAGAAAACTGGGAGGTTAATTCAAACTTTTCGACCTGCGGAGAAGTAAAATTCCCAAGTTAATGTTCTTCAAGATTCCGCTCGTTAATTCTCTCAGGGAAAATATGCAAGCTACCAGGGCATTAACAATCACCAAGCCCGGTGTAGCAAGCAGCAAAATTAGCTAGTCAGCATAACCTGCTGATCAAGCCTATCTACATGGTGATTGTATATTTTTACCATGTGCTTGCACAAAAAAAAAATTTCTTGCTCCCTATATGATTTTTGCCTCAACCGTCGCTTTAGGACATGTAACTGCAACATCAACTTGTTCATACATAGAAAAGGATGATTTGTTCTCACTAAGCAAAACCTTTTGAAACTTCTTTTCTCTTGAAAAGGAAAATTCAAAAGAAAGCAAGCAAGAGAAAACTAATCTCTATTCACATAGGGTGCTACCAAAGAAAACAAGTTGTAAAACCAAAGAAAAAAACACTGAAAAGATGAAAAGAAGAAGATCAGGAAGATGAAGAAGGAAAGGAACCCTCTAATCACAAGTCACCTTTGTAGGAATGTTCTCCAAGGACCGATGCTATGGACTTAAGGGAGGCTATGTCGTGCTCAACCAACAGCACACGAAGGCCACGAGCTAAGCTAGGGACAACGTCTATCTCTGTACTATCCATGTCCATTTTTCAAAAACAATGTAAAGAACAAGAAGAAGAACTAGAGACAAAAGAAAAAGCTTATAATCTAGAGAGAGAGAGATGCCTTTGAGGGGGTGAACGTATAGCTCACCAGATATCGGTGGTTTATTCATATACATATTTGTTTCTATTCACATACAAATCCTATTATGTTTGTCATTATTGCACTTTTAGCGACGATGATTCTCAAAAAATATGTATTTGCTACGGCTTGTACGTAGAACACAACAAAAGTGAAACGACATTGGAAGAAAAAATCCATTGGGACCCACTTTCTGGCAGTAAACTGATTGGGAAAAACATGCCAAGGCCAACAAACGTTTTTGACCAATCCTGTTGAAATCAGAGTGGATGTAGCCATTTTCTTTTTCTGTTTCATGTGTATGTAGTCAACTGTCCTTAATCTCTATTGACTCCATCGTCAACCATCGGTAGGAACTCAAAGGCTTATTAGGGACACGTTTGCTTATGATACCCCCCTTTGATCACTAGTGTTCTTTCACTCGTCTTCAGTCTTAGGGTGGACTTCTTGCTTTTACCTGTTTTTGCCATGTGGTAATCTAATCCACGAATTGCATGACCAAATTATACCTTTTTCCCTAACTTTCAAGCTAAAGATACAATTGGCTTTGTCTAACTCTCATAATTGCTTTGATTGGCAATGACTCACAAGTACATAGTACAAGGAAAGGTACTCATATTTTGACTAGAGATCGGTTACATTTACTTTCACTTTTATTTTGATCAACACGTAACGAGATGAAGAACTATCAACGCTTACATAACAAGGGGCGCGAAATTGGTAGTGGTAGAGTTTCATATTCAAATCAAAGGATGGCGTTGTTACCTTTTCATTCTTTTAATTTGGTGGCCGTCATGTTTGGTAATGCAGACATTAAAGTGCAAGTCTAAGGACGAAGCCTTATTGATCATCAGCATGAAGGATAATATAAGCAATATGATGATGATAGAGAATCATAAGCTCTTTTATGGTTGTGCCAATGGAGATATCAAGCACAGATTAGGGCTCAAGCAAACTTTTAGTTGAAAGGATATCATGAAGTAAGAGGTATAACCAATACGATCGTATATATGTAGTTCAGCTAGAGCTTCACTTGTGAACTTGCACTATCCAAGAAAATGTGCACTTGTGACTTCCTATATGATCCGTGCATGGAAGGTACTTCTTAGGAAACCTAGAAGTGTAAATGCAATTTATTTGGTACGTTGTTAGATGCATTTGTATGCTCATGTAGAGAGAAAGAGCGTGTGAGCACGTGTTATGTACGTAGTATTATAGGTATTCAACAAGTTAAGTGTCTCGACGTAATTTTGCTTATGGCGCATTTATTACCAATAAGATGCTTTATTTATTCGGACGTTTGGAATACAACATTGTCGGCCATGCTCAGATTTGTCGTATCGCTCTCCACTCTTTTACTTCCTCTTCAATCTCTCTCCCGTTGAAGATTAATCTCTCTCTTTGCACAACGTAACTTCTATCTACTATAGTTGTCATTTTAGTTTGAACCTTACGAGGAAGAAATGTCATCTATGACGCTCGCTCTCTCTCCCTCTTCCGCTCTCAAGGTTAGTTGCTATCTCTCTATATTATGCCTTATAGTAGTTCTTGTTACAAGTTCCTCCTTATGTAAGTTATAACAGTTTTGCGTTACGATGCTCCAATCTACTTTTTAAATCCCTAGAACTGACCATTGAGATGTTACTCAATGGTTTTTTCTTTCCCTTTCTTACAATTTTGTAGATCTTTACATAGATATTTCTACGTGACCATGCAAACTCAGGATGCAAACCTTTTCCATATTGAATGAAGCCTAGCCTATGCCATTCTTTTCAACCAAAAGGCTTTTATATCGCAAGTAATGAATGGTAAAATACCTTCTCTTAAATAGAATGACATATGCTACAACAAAAAGTATGAAATAACCCATAGACTTTAACTAAATCATAAGTACATATATACAACCATTTTTTTATATTTTTCATATGTTCAAATGCTCGTGCCACTGGATGGTTCGATACTAGGAAAATGTACGAGAAAATCGAACTATAGTCGCTTATTTTCTCTTTATTGGACTTAATGTAGGAGAAGATGCATTTCAATCATCGGAGTTCGTTTGTGTTTGATTTTAAAAAATAGTTTTTTGATAAAAACTTGTTTGACCATGCCAAACTCAATCGCAATCACCACAAGAAAATATGTATTTTGCGACGGAGTTTTAGCGACGGAAGGTATTCCGTCGCTAAACATGTATTTAAGCGACGGAATATACCGTCGTTAAAAATCCGTTGCAAAATACTTTTACCAACGGTGTCTTCCGTCGGTAATAGTATTTTGCAACGGAGTTTTAACGGCGGACTTTTAGCGACGGAATTACCGTCGCTAAATATTTTTTATAAAATTAGTAATTTTGAGTTTTTTTTAAAATTATTTAAACGACGGAATAAAACCGTCGCTAAAAATTCTGTCGCAAAAGTCTTTATAATAAGACATTCACCGACGGAGTTTTAGCGACGGTCTTATTCCGTCGCTAAAGATCCTCCATTTAAATTCAGATCTGGTTTATTTCTCTCTCCCCGTTCTCTCTCTGAAATTCTGCTCCCACCCACCCACCGCCGTTCTCACCTCCGGCGACCCTTCTCTACGGCGACCCAGCTCCGGCGACACTCCCGTCCCCCACCCGACGCCGCGCCACCAAGCCTTGCACTCCGGTCGTGCCACAAAGCCCTCCACTGTCGCCGCGCAAGGAAACCCACCACTGCCGTCGCACCACCAACGCCGGCGCCGTCGTACCCACCTCGAGATTTGTATGTCAATTGCCCTAAATTATCTGAAGTTTTTGTTAATTTGTCTTCAATTTAGGTTGCATGCCCTAAATTATCTGAATTATTTAGATTTGTATGTCAATTTAGGTTCAATTTTTTGTTAATTTGTCAATTGCCTTAAATTATCTGAATTATTTATGATGACATTCACTTTGTTGTTCAGACGGATCTTGGCTTATTGAAGAACTTGAACTTGTTATCTCTAATTTTCCTTAATTCTTGACGAGGTAGGGAAGAAAATCATATTCGGTAGTTAGTCTGTAACACCGATATAGATCATGGTGACGCTGAAAGGTCATAGATTATGGGCCATTGCATGACATCAGGATAAGAAAGCCTCTGTATTGTTTATTCAATTCAACCGACCACTAAATTGAAGCAATTGAACCCTAAGTAAATCCTAAATTGAATGCCCTAATTGAATCGAACCCTAAATTAAACTAATTGAACCCCTAATTAAACCCTAAATTGATTGCCCCAATCTAACCGAACCCTAATTGAACCCTAAATTGAATGCCTCAAATCAACCAAACCCTAAATTGAATCAATAGAGCCCCCTAATTGAACCCTAAATTGAAGTAATTGAATCTTAAATTGAATGCCCTAATTGAATCGAACCCTAAATTAAACTAATTGAACCCCTAATTAAACCCTAAATTGATTGCCCCAATCTAACCGAACCCTAAATTGAATGCCTCAAATCAACCTAACCCTAAATTGAATCAATAGAACCCCCTAATTGAACCCTAAATTGAAGTAATTGAACCCTAAATTGAATGCCCTAATTGAATCAAACCCTAATTTGAACTAATTGAACCCCTAATTAAACCCTAAATTGATTGCCCCAATCTAACCGAACCCTAATTGAATGCCCTAATCCAACCGAACCCTAAATTGAACTAATTGAACCCTAAATTGAATGCCTCAAATCAACTGAACCCTAAATTGAATCAATAGAACCCCTTAATTGAACCCTAAATTGAAGTAATTGAACCCTAAATTGAACCCTAAATTGCCGAGAATTGGTCAACGGCGACTGTTATGCCGAGAATTGCATGGATTTTTACGGAGAGCTAGATGAGATTGTTGAGCTAACATATTTGGGTTCCCAAAACCGCCTGGTAATGTTCAAGTGTACGTGGTTCGATGTCACATGCAGTAGAGGAATCCGTGTTAGCTCTCAAGGGATTGTAGATGTCAATGTCAAGTCAAGACTTGCATCAGACGAGCCCTTTGTGTTTGCTAGTCAAGCTGTACAAGTCTTTTACGCGGAGGACGTCGCCAATCCCAAATCTCATTGGTATACAACTATCAAGTCCAAGAAATTGCCCGTGACATATGACAGTGAGCTAGACTCCTTTCAAGCCGACCAACCACGTGTCTTGTTCCCTGTTGAGGTCAACAACGAGGAGGACGATCTTCCTCTTCCAACAACACTTCTTGTGGGAGAAGAAGTCGTAGATGATGACGCGGAAGATGTTGAAAGTGTTGGAGATGATGTGACCGAGTCTACTGATGAAGAGGATGAATTAGAAGATGAAGAGGACGACGAGTCCCACGAAGAAGAGGGCGACGACGAAAGTGATGAAGATGATTCGCAAACTGAAAATGATTGACTTGTAATGTTGTAACATCACGGGAAAAATGTAGTAACATTTTAGAACTTGGTGTTTATTGATGTGTTTTTGCACATCCGTTCATATATATATATATATATATATATATATATATATATATATATATATATATAGTGCCGATGATGATTTATGCCTAAATTATTGTTTTTCACGTGTTAATGTCTTTGTATATAATCTATATGAAGTCAGATATGGATAGGATACGGGCTATTCGTGGCCGGGCTGGACGCCGAGCTGCTTCCTCCCCGGTTAGTCCCACCTCGTCATTGCCTACTGATGACGAGGCACAGAGTGATCGCGGACAGCCATCGGGGGCCCAGCCCCAGCCGTCGCCGTCACCGTCGCCCCAGCCATCGCCGTCGCCCCAGCCGTCGCCCCAGCCCCAGCCCCAGCTCGAGCCGTCGCCCCAGCCCGACGCAGATTCATCCCACACGCGCGTGCATTCTCCATCTTCCGTGGGTTCTACCTCAGGTATAGTTGATAACGGTGTTTCGTACATTTTCGCTAGCCTTATATTTGAACTGTATTAATGTCTGTGTTTTGTAGGATCTCGACGAGGCCGTGGTCCGACACGCGGGGTACGCATCGACCCCCAGCGTAAACAGAGAGTTACGCTCACGCAGGAGGGCCTGTAAGTACTAAAAATATCACCCCATGCCTTATGTTTAAAATTTTGGGGTGTTAATTTATATTTGAACTGTATTAATTAATTTAATTACTTCTTTGGCAGGATCCTGGAGAATATTGCGAGGACGAAGATCGGCGTTCTTGTGAAGGGCCGATTCTTCGAGCCACGCCTGTACTGGAAGGACTGGGATGCCGCTGCGAGGGAGGCCCTATGGGAGGAGTGGCTGGTACGGTGAAGTATTTTTTTCAGCGTTAGTAAATGTTAAATTACAGTTTGTTTTATGTTGTTAATTTGTGTTATTGAATGCCTTACAGGAGGGGTTCACGTTTGACACGCCTCAGCAGCAGGTACTGGGGCAGCAGGCTTTCTTTGCCTACATCGGCAAGAATTACCGCCGATGGCTCCACGATGCACGGGACCGGGCGAAGAAGGCGCTGCCCGCGGGTGCCCCGATGACGGACATGGCGAGATATCCCCCACATTGGATATCTCACCGTGTATGGGGGGAGATGATAGATCGGTGGGCTACGGATCCAGGTTGGGACGCCAAGAGTAAGAGCGGGACTGAGAACAGACAGAACAAAGATCCGACGCACACGGGGGGGTCGGTGCCACACGACATCGTCCGACACAAGAACGCGGTCGAGCACCCGGATCTGGAGGACGATGAGGTCGTAGCTCTGACGTATAATCAGACGCACGTGCGGAAGAAGGACAAGGACGAGACGCACCGGGCGGGCGACTATATTTCAGATATTGCCCGGCGGATCGATGTGAGTCAATTTATTTAAGTTAATGTTTTTTCTTTCTATCCTCAATGTCTGTTTCGTTAATTAATGCCCTAACATATCGTTAAACCACTATTTTTGCAGGCCTCGTATGAACAGCTAAGGGGGTCCGAGCAGCAGTCCGGACAGCCATCAGCGTCCACTAGTACGGCTGCGAGTACTGGGGGGTTGAAGCGATGGCTGGATACGCCGGAGGTCGTGAATCGGCCGAAAGGCCGCATACGCGGCCTGCCTAGCACGACTGCTCGTGCCGTGATAGGAGCGTCCTCACCCCCTGCTGCCCCTCCACAGACACCGGCTCCTCGGCCTCAGTTGGACGACGAGGAGATCCAGCGCATTGCTACAGTGGTGTGCCGGATGATCAGGGAGCAGGGCACTGCTGGACAGGCCGCCCCGGCCCCGGATCAGCAGGATCCAGATCCGGGACTCGGGAACCCCTGATGAGCCCCTTCCCGTGCCCGTTCCTAGCTTCCCCCCCCCCCCCGTGCCCGCCTTGTACTCTTCTCCCCTCTCCTAACCGGCTATATCCGGTTCCCGGCTTGTACATATATGAATTTTTTTTATTATAAATTTTTTTTATAATTGATTATATATATTTCTTTCTGTATTGATTATTGCGCGTTGTTGTTGAGATTTGAAAATTGTATTACAGGTTTGGGTAATTGAAAAATAAAAAAAAAATTTCAAAAAAAAAATTGACTTTTGGCGACGGATTAATTCCGTCGCTAAAGTATTCCTACAATCAGTTATTTAGCGACGGAATATTCCGTCGCTAAATAAGTTTTTTAGCGACGGAATATTCCGTCTCAAAAATATAAATCCGTCGCTAAAGAATATAATTCGCGACGGAATATCCGTCGCTAATTAAAATAAATCCGTCGGTAAAAATGACATATTTAGCGACGGATTTAAAAATTCCGTCGCTAAACTATTAGTGACGGGCTTTTATACGAGGGATATTTAGCGACGGTGAATCCATCGCTAATTCTTTTAGAGACGGATTTTTGGCTTTTAGCGACGGATTACCCCGTCGCTAAAACCCTGTTTTCTTGTAGTGAATTAACACTCTCTGAATTTAAGTTCAAATGCTCAAGCTACACTACCGGAGACTCAAAAGTCTAGAGCTCATAAAATAAAATTTTATAAAAGTCTTGCCAAAGCAAGTTTTGCTTTTTCAAGAACAGAAGAATCTTTTCATTAGGAGGGGGACGAAAAGATAGCATTAAACATGTGGGCATTTGTAAAATTTGAGAATTACATATACTTGTATAGATAATCCTAGTTGTACTAACGGAAGTGTATAAATTGCTTATACACGTGTACGCAATGCTTGAATTTGAATTGGTTATGCTTTGTTACCATCTTCCTCTCGCCCATATCAGCATAATAGTGAGTACATGTTAATGAAATGTTTTTCCAGTAACCCAAAAGAAAAATCAGATATTATGTACACGAGTTATCATATCACACTACTCGATGCATGTACGAAAATAAAATTAATAGTACAAATTTTGTTTTAAAAAAAATCAAGCATCACGTATACGTGTTTATTGTCATATTCAGTAAAATGAATCTTAAATAACAAAAAAATAAGTTACCTATACGTGTTCAAAAATAAGTTAGCAAAAGTATAGGATAAATTACATATGGTACCCCTGAGGTTTACCCTAAACTACACACGGACCCCCTATCTTTTTTAATTACACTCCGCTCCCTGAGGTTTGTACCCGCATTTCACGGAACTACACAAATTTTACGGGGATCCTAACTCCGTTTGGATACTATCTGACACCTTACTTTTTGATTTTTTTTATCTCCAAACTACCCTCCCTTTGTTGAGTCAAAATCAAGCTTATCTTTTTGGGTGTGTAAACATTCAAGAATTTAAATTGTACAACTTACATTACATGTTGTACAACCAATAATTCCGGCAACACCAATTGCTGCTAACACAGTCAATTACAACGGAATTAGCACTAAGGCCACCAAGCCTACAGTGACAACACCCTCCGGCCACCAATTGCGACCCACCAACAGCCACACTAACACCCATCACACAGCCCCGCGCCACCACTTACGTGCCACCACTTACTGACAGGCCACCACCACGACCCACCACCCAGCAACACCGTCGGCAACAGCCCTCTATGTGTGTGTGTGTGTGTGAGAGAGAGAGAGAGAGAGAGAGAGAGAAGGGTAGTGGAGACCACACTGTCTCACCGAGATCCACCACCGCCGGCACACCCACATATAAATCTGAGCCATCCACCACCACCCCCGACCATCCCGACACACCCACAACCGCCAACGACCACCAATCACAAAACTCAAGGACCACCCACGACCACCCACGTATCCGGTCTCGAGTCAACAGACTCACCAATGGCCACCACACTGCCCCCGCTGCGACCCACCACCACCGGCCCATCTATATCTAAATCTGGCCCACCCACAGCCATTCTGTCATACCCACAGCCATTCTGTCATACCTACCAACCACCATAGATCTAACAAACCAGATACCTTCCTCCTTGGTGGGTTACATATTTTTGCTCCAGCCCCAAGGTTAAGGGTTCAAGATGTGGTAGATAGAGGGAGAAGAAGAGGGAAAAAAATGACCAATCAAATTTGTGAGGGCAAAAATGTCCTTTTGCTTTAAACTGTTAACACCGTCAGAAAAATTTAGAGTTAGGGAGCGAAGTGTAATAAAAAAAAGATAGGGGGTTCGTGTATAATTTAGGGTAAACCTCAGGGGTACCGTGTGTAATTTATCCAAAATATTATTATCGTGTCAAACTTGGCCTTTAAATTTTTTTTAACTATATTTTTTGATAAATTTTAACATGTGAAAACTAAGCATATTTTTGCAGGTAGTTACTTACCAATTAGGATTTTTATTTGGTATTATTTAAAAAAAAAAACTTCTTGAAATGTCACTTGTCATCAAGTTTTGACATAATAAGTAGTATAGATAGATATATAGTTGAATTCATATGGAGATTGTCTATGCTCGGCTTTCCTAAGCCCAAAATCTTTGGTCCGAACTTAGTTGTTAGAGCAACATAAGCCCAGTTCACCGAGTTGCGCGCATTTTGGTGAGGCTATATTTAGCATATATTGGATGAAAATTGATACACATACTCATATGCATGAAGAATCCTTCAAAAGTAGAACAATACGCAAATTCTAAAAAATTAAGAATTCAGTGTTATTGTGCTTTGTTTACTATTTTTAAGATCCAGTTGATAGGAAGTATAATAAATGAAAAAAGTGAGTATGAGGTGACACTTTATATCCTTAATAACCATGAGAGAAATTTGAATTTCAAAAATCAACTGTTGGCTTGCATGGCCTAGCAACTCAAGTCATGCATCCCAAATTTCAGGTCGATCGAAAGTCACGATATATATGTCATCTTCGTGGCGGTGATGCTCGTGTCAGTTGACCTGGTTGACCGATGAAGACTTTGTCGATTTAAGAAATCTTTTGAGTGATAGGATAAATAATGGTCTAATTTGTAGACAACTTTTATAGCATAAAAGTGATTACAACTTATTCACTATTTGAATGAGAATCCTGGTGCCTTCTGATTGACTTAAAACTTGGTATTCCAACGATCAATACAATCATGCTATCTTCCCTTTGGTTTGAGGTAAGTAAAATTGTTCATGTTGGGTCTTACAGATACAATTTTACGTTGATATACATGAACTTAATTAGCATCTGATCACTCATAGTTTTTTTCAGGGTTTATTACAAAAGTGTCTCATGTGCTTTACACGTTTTTACACTTTACTCCTCGTGTTTATAACTTTGCAATAGTGTCCCATGAGGTTGACAAAACCATTGCAAACAGTTCTAAAATTAGATGTCCGTTCAATTTTGGACGTTAAGTCCCCATGTCCATCGCACATGCCATTTTGGCATGGGCAAATCTGTAATTTTCCTACCCCATCTTCCCTCTCTCTCTCTCTCTCTCATGCGTCTTTCCCCACCACCACAAGCTATCAACCTGTCCTCTGATCAACCGAAAACCCACAACGACCAACATGGTCCTGCCATCATCACCACCGCCTCCCACCTTTGTTTGTCACCACCTCCCACCTTTGTTTGTCACCACCTCCGCCACAAATATGGAACCCTCATGTGCCCACACCACACACACACACACACAAAAACAAAAAAGAATAAAGGTAAGATTTGATGAATAAATTGTCAAACCCCGACAAGCAGATCTGTGAAAAAGAAAAACTGGGAATCGATCTGAAGGAAATCTCATCATGATTCTTTTTAGTGGTCGTGATGGTGCAAATCAGGAATAAGGGCTGCGGCCATCAGTGGTGCAAATCTGGACGGCGGTGCTGGTCTTTATAGACAGTGGGTAGGCAGCGTAGCTGTGAGGTCATAATCGTGAGGCGGCAGTGGCACCGATTGCCGCGAGGCACCAATTGGAGCCGTTGATCGTGGCAGTTCCGTGCCGCCAAGGTGTGTGGTGATTGGTAGATTTGGTTATGGAGGCAATTAATTGCCATAGACGATGCCGGTGCTCTCCTCATGGGCACGGTGGTGCAGATCAAGAGCTGGACGGCGCCTTGCTAGAAGACACACCACGACAGCAGCGCTAGGATTCTAACCCATGACCGGTGGCGCTGCCTGGCTTCTTTATCTTTTGTTTATCTCTCCCCTTTTTTTGCTAGGAAGTTATTGCTGCTCTGGCAGCCATGTGACAGTGGTCGGCGGTTTGTGGTGTCCGCGGCTCCGTTGGCAATGGTTGTGCAACTCAGATGGATGAATCTGTGTTGATTTTTTTTTGGATGTTGTTGGCGCTACTCTAGGAGTTTTGCGATGGCTGTGCAGCCAAGTGCAATGGAGTGGTTGTGGTGACATTGCCCCACTATCTGGTTTTTGCAGTTGTGTGGGATTATGGATGACCCCTTGGTGGCTACGGCGGTTGTAGGTGGTCCGTGGTCGGCTGTGACTCATGGGCAAGGTTGGAGAGATGAACAGTGAGAAAGGGAAGATGGGGGTAGGAGAAATTACATATTTGCCCATGCCAAAATGGCATGTGTAGTGCACATGGGGACTTAATGTCCAAAATTGAACGAATATCCAATTTTGGAGCTGTTTGCAATGTTTTGTCAACCTCATGGGGACACTATTGTAAAAGTTATAAACACGGAGAGTAAAGTGCAAAAATGTGTAAACCACATGGGACAGTTTTGTAATTAACCCTTTTTTTTAATCATTCGGGTTCTTGATTGCATGGCATACATACATTTTTTAAGTAGTCAAAAATTTGCCATGTTTTTCATTTTATTGAGTTCAAGAAATCCCTTTTATTGGTGTAATACATGCCCAATTCCTATAGGGTATGATTTAGGAATAATAATAATAATAATAATAATAATAATAATAATAATAATAATAATAAAATAAATCTTTGGGAAATTGCAAGCAAATCTCAGATTGCAAATATGGATGCAATTCAGCAATTATGCAACTCACATATTCAGAGGGAAGAGTCTAAGAGCTAGATTGGGGAAACTAGTTGTGGCAACAACAGTGTATGGCATATGGCAAGAGTGCAATGCTAGAATCTTTGAGCATAAAGGAGCCACTGTGCAATGCTAGAATCTTTGAGCATAAAGGAGCCATTGTGCAGGGGTGTATACATATGATCTAGGAATGGATTAGATATAGAGCTCAGAGCTAGAAACCTGTCATGGAAAATGAGAAGAATAGAAGGCTATGCATGGAATGGGGGCTGGATGAAAGGTTGCTAATAAAAAGCATGATCAAGGAATTTAATAATCTGAAATTCTAATGTAAATAGACAAGGTTTTATACATTGTATGTAATTTACATAAAGTGAAGAAGTATGGCACTTAATGGAATAAAAAGGACCTTTTGACTAAAAAAATAATAACGTAAAGATTGTGAATATAACGTGAATAGGTTGTATATATGGGGAAGGCTGCTGTCTTGCTATTGTCATAGAAATTTTTTCTATGGCAACTAAGGACAATAACACCTACTTATATAGATCCACTGAGGGTAAATATGACATTTTGTTTGAAAATTTTTCTATGACATAGCAGCACATCACTTCCGCACTCTTGTGTAACTTTAAATGTGTAACACAAAGTTGAACTTATGCCTTCATCTTCAATTTTTTATTTTAAAGTTTCATTAGTATGAATTTTATCAGTACAAGAAACAATCACCTTAGTGAAGCATCAATTAGATTTTTGTTGCATCCTTTTGTAGCAGAATTTATGTTGCTATTTGTGCAAATGTTACTCTGTAAACCCTTTTTCTCTATAATGTGGAGTATTTGTTATTTCTTGAAAATCGAGTTTAAAGGTTGTTATTTTTACTGACAAGTAATTACCAGTTCGCTAGAAAATTGTACTAAATATTGCATAGACTTATTGATTAGGGTTTTTCAATATTCATGATTCACACGGAAAATAAAGCTGCAAGATATATTAGGATTTACTTGATATAGTGGGGTGCACGTTGCTTGATAGAAGGAACAGATCGACAGCTTCAGCATCACTTACATTTTGGTTGAATCCTTTAGGGTAATTAAAATTGTCTCATTATTTATACAAATTATGATGGACTGGACTACCTTGTCGAACCCTTTTCTGTACCAAATCAATTCATCTTTTCATTTGTTAAAAGCTAACCAAGTTTGAAGGTTGTTATCTTCAAACTTGCGAGTTCCCCTTCATGTACAAATCAATGTTGGCCTGTAGATCGTCTTTATTTCATAAAAGGGCCTTGAATTAGCTCCCCTTGATGCAGCAATTTTTGTCAGGGAATCCCCAATGAGAGGCATTGATTTGTATCGGCCATGGATTTTGCAGCCAAGTACTGGCAAGCACAGAGGTAATTTTGGATTATAGAACTCCCACTTTCTGCAACTTTTCTTCACATCTAAGCTATAGAGCACTATATAATGACTCCCTAAGTTTTTCGAAAACACACAATGAATTCCGTCTTACTGTGTTATGATATCCAGACACTTGTAAACTTGTATAGGTAGACACTCATATGTGCTCGTGCATCATGGATAAAGCAACAAGATCCCCCCCCCCCCAAACCGGTATAACTACAGGTAAGGAAAATAGTTTGGACAAATTATACTTATGTCTGTTGACCAAACGGAATCTAAAAAACCCTAACGGTTTTAGTGAAAAGACTTTATTGCCCCTAAGTTGAACTTTATTTTTTTTAATGCCATTACATTTTATTAAATAAAAAGAAAAACGAAGATTTTAATGCCATTACTCTTCCCCCTTCACCCCCCCCCCTTCTGTCTCTCAAACTCCTTCGCCGCTCTTCTGCCTCCCCCTTCCCGTTGCCAGACCACCCTCCCCCTTCCCCGTCGCTGCGTTGAGTAGTTTAACCGTGCTGCGGACTTAGCCTGAGCAGTTTGACCTTGCGGCGTGATTTGACCGGCCACACTCCTAAAGTTATCCAGTCGCTGCTGTCTGTGGGTATGGAGATGTCGGCAAGGGCTGTGCTGCTGCCATGAAACAGATTGAGAATTAGGGTTTTGAAACCCTAATTTGCAAATTAGGATTTTGATGCGGATTGAGAAATTTTGCAAATTAGGGTTTTGATGCAGATTGAGAAATTTGCAAATTTTGATGCAGATTGAGAAAATTTCAAACCCAAATCTTTAAATTAAGGCTTGAAATTTTAATTTGAAAATTTTAAAAGTATTCAGTATAGATGACATCATAAAAAAATACACTTTGCTTGGACGGAACCCTGATGGATAGACACGACTTATACATTTTAAAAGTGTTTAGTCATGGTATGTTACATTTTAAAACTTAATGTCCTTAACTGTAATTATACCCTAATATCAGGGACATAGGTCTAATTAGTCATTTAACATAAATTGTTGCCCCCTTAGAAATGCATGTCAGTTCTTAGTTGTACCTAAATTCCATGTCATTGAGTGGCAGAAGACGGAAAAAGAAGAAGGGGGCAAGGGAATATTAAGTAGAAATGTAGAACATTAGATTACATTTGATTCTAGCAAATTTGAGAAATATAGGATAGGGAAAGTTAATATGCTTCCACATAAAAAGATAGTATGTGCTGGTTAGATATTTGGAAAACAAATTAAAGTTTGCGAAAAGCAAGTTATTGTTATACATTTGTTCATCCACCGTACGGTAATTTCTAAAATCAAACTTATCCCTTGAAATTGTTGGAATATCATTATCCAAAGTAGGGGTGAGCATTTAAACCGTTGAAACTGATCCAACCGTGAAAAAGGGAGTTGAGTTAATATGGACTTCCCTTATCTCCACCAAGTCAGAATTGGTCCCTATGAATCCATGCTTGAACCAACCAATCCGTATATTTCCAAACCAAAACTGATCTAAAAATGAATCAATTTGGTTTTTTTTTCCAAACCGTACATTCGGTTCAGCCGATTCGATTCGGATTTTTTTGAAACCGCATAAACCGAACCAAACGTATATAATATAATATATATTTTTACTAATCCTAGTTATTTTTACCAACCCTAGTTATCTAACTACTCATGTAAAATGGGATAAACCCTAAATCCCTTGACGTAACACACATTTTTCACTCATCGCTTACATCTTACTAAATTATTAATTATGATAAAAAAAAAATCAAAGTTTTTGGAGCTTATTAGCATGTATAAGTTATTAATTTTTGGGCCTAAACTTGTCAAAAATTGAGTTTAGCCCAAACCAATTAAACCGTCCAAATCGGTCCGTTCAATCCTCAGAAACCAAACCGTCAAACCACGGTCTGTTTTTTTTTCTCCCAAATCGAGGTTGGTCGGTTCGGTTTGATATTCAACCTCCAAACCGAACCAACCGAACCGTGCTCACCCCTAATCCAAAGTTTGGTTGTTGTCTGGAAAAAAATGTGAAAAGTGCGTTTATTGCTTGTAGTTTTACATTGATTCACTTTAGTTTTGATATTATAGATTTTGCCTTCAACTAATATTGGGAAAATTTTGGATCAATAGTTATTCCTGAAAATATATCCGATTTTCTTAGAAAATATGATAAAACCCATCAAATAAATCGATTTGCATCATATCATACGTTGAAGTTCCTATAAGACTAATTACAACATATCTTACCGTTAACACCAAATTGAGTATTCAAAATCTAGTTATCGGATATGGTGATGATTCAAACAACATTTGAATGACTCTTACTTTTATCTGTCAAAAGTCTTTATTTACATAGATGTGAAAAGAAGAAATAAATAGTATCGTAAAAGCATTTATAAGTCTAATTAAATTAGCCAAAAACCCAAAAAAATCGAGTAAGACAAGGAAATTAACAAGAAGACCACCTAACGAACTCAATTTTATCAGAGTTCATATCATCATAGCAAAGATTAACAAATACCAACTTGCTTAAGACAACCTAGAAAACTTGTAAAGCTTGATCTCTTTTTATGGCATCAATAAATTTTATTTTTCAAATCTAATAGTTATTTCATTGGCCTATATTTGGTTCGTGCTTCAGATTAGGAAGAACTCCTTTGTTTTTATCTTTTGTTCATGCTTCAAAAGGAAATTGGCTTTTTAATCATGTTTGCCACTATCAGCTACACAAACCGTCAATTAAAAATTTACTCATTATTCTTTCCAACTTTTTGAGACACTCTAATCTTGGTTTTTGTCCAAATATAAAAGTTGCAAGATTTAGATAGTTCATAATACATGCTCTTGAAAATTTCCAGGATTAGAGCATTGAAGATGGAGCTTCCAAGATTTCCTTTTGGATTCACCAAAAAAAAAAAAAGAGAGGATATATGTACTTACAACACTTTATGCTATGTGTAGCGAACTGACTTGAAAAAAAATTCCCGAAAGGATTTTAGGGTTATTTATTTAAATACAGGAAAATAAGAAAAACCTAAAGTGACTCTAAAAATGTCCAAAAGACTACTAATCTATAAAAATCAAAGAAATTGATTCATAAATTAAGTTATATAGCCGGAAGGTATTAAGCGTTCGACGTACCCCTTGTGTCTCTATTTCATTTTTATTGGTTTTTTGCCTTTTTAACACATAAACATGCAATAACATAAACCCAAGTTTAAATCAATATTATTGGTTTGAATTAGACAGTAGGGATCAATGGCCTATATATCCAGTCAGAAAAATCGAAATCAAAACCATCATAGTTTGACACGGACCCTGCGGGAGGTTACCTACACTAATTCGGTCTTAAACTGGAACTAAGAAATGAAAAGAAAGACTCTTTTTGATAGTTTGTACAAAGGAAATGTGATCGCGAGGAGGTGAGCCACTCGAGACTATTATACTTTAAACAAGTCTAGAAAGCAGTAAATATACCTCAAGAATATAATGCCTTACCTAGAAGACTTGGAATGCTTTATGACGGATCTACTTTGCAAATGACTCAAGACTATTCAGAAATGGATATGAAGTGTTAAATTCCCCTTAGAGATGATCTACCACTTCTAAGAGAAATAGTACAAAAGTTCTAGGAAGAAAAAGCTTGTTCTTGAAAAAATGGCCCAAAGCAGCTATTTATAGAGGTATACGCGTCAGAAATGATAAGGATGACTATTCTATTTAGTGATTTGGCAATAGAGAAAAATATTTGATGAAATCGCAAAGTTAAAAAGTCAATGAATCGGCATGTTGGTCAACGAACCAGCCAGTTCATCCCTTAAAATTTTAAGACTTTCTCCCGAATTTTTCGGGACATTATAAATCCATAATTCGATAATTATCTCTAAAAATACAGTTGGGATGAACTAGATTTGGGAATTATATCTAGATTTCATACAAATCAAGCATTAATAGCATGCACCAAGATAAATCACAAAATATTTCCATGTCCTTTAATCATTCACAATCTCTTAACTGGACCTGGATTAAGCCTAACGAAATGGACTGGTGTAGCCAACTGAAGTGGATTCTAATTGGACTGAGCTGGAGTACCTATCGGACTAAATTAAATAGATTAGTATTTTTATATTATTAGGCCTAAGCTCTTAATAATAATAAACTTAATTATCAGTAAAGCCCAATAAAATAAAAAAGAAAGATAAGATAAAATAAAATTACAAAAAAAAGTGTCTACAACTATGGTTTTAGCTCTGTAAAGAAATACGGAGTATTAAGAAAATATCTAACAGTAAAATAAAGGGTTATCCCTTCATTGTATGAATTAATCGAGCAAAAACCTCAACTACAATAGACCTTCAAATTATAAACAACAAAATAATGCTATTCATTGTTCATGAAACATGAAATTTTGTTTGTGTTTAACCATTCCCACTATATTATTATTACAGCTGAAATGCGCAAAACTAAATGAAAAAAACATGTTTTGTTTAAAAAAATAATGACGCAGATCAATCAGTTCCCCTAAAATTAGTCGCCAAATGTATCAAAAACGTCACTATCTTTATTTTGTGATATATCTTGTCGCTAAATGGAGAATTGCAGCTTTGTTACTACATTGGTTCGACCTAAGTGGATGTGAAGACTACTTTTCTAAATGGTGAATTAGAAGAAAAAATATATATAGAGCAACATGAGGGATATATTGTCCCTGGACGAGATAACAAAATCTATAAATCATTTAAATCTTTGTATGGATTGAAATAAGCTCCTAAACAATGACATGAAAAACTTGATAGCGTGATTAAATCTGATGGATTTTAGATTAGTAATGCTGATAAGTGTGCATATTGTAAACGTGTTAATGATAGTAGTATCAATATATGCTTTTACGTTGATGATTTGCTTATGTGAAACAAGCAAAAATATTGTGCATGCTATTAACAGATTTTTGTCATCTAAATTGACATGAAAGATACAGGGAAAGCTAATGTCATTTTCAGAATCAAAATTTGAAGCATGATGATTCCTTCACATTATCAAAGTCACACTTTGTTGAGAACATGCTAAGAAATTATGATTGGTACCATGTGTCATTGTATTCAATCTATGACGCAAAAATACACCTTGTGAAAAATTGTAGTGACAACTAGTCAACAAAATAAGTATGCACATAAAATTGGAAGCCTAATATTTTGATGAATCATACTCGTCCTGGTATTGCATATGCAGTTGGCAGACTGAGTAGACATACTCATTATCCTAATAGGAATATTGCAATGCAGTATCGAGATTATTAAGCTACTTTAGATGTAATATGGACTAATATAATGTGGTCATCCTTCTGTGCTTGAAGGTTATTGTGACGCTAATTGAACTACAAAATCAGATGAGTTAGAGCCCACTAGTGGATATGTGTTCCTACTAGCTGGAGGGGCGGTCTCTTGGAAATCATTCAAGCAGAAAATTATTGTAAATCCAAAATGGAATCAGAGTCGATTGCCTTAGAAAAGGCTTGTTTCTAAAGCAGAGTGGCTCAGTAGCTTTCTGGTTGACGTACTTTGTGGAGTAAACCTAGTCCATTTATGACGGTGCATTGTGATTGCTTAATTGCCATTACTCGAGTTAAAAGCAAAATATATGATGGAAAGAATCGTCACATCCAAAAGCGATCATGCTACAATGAACACAAGTAATTAAGAGCGATATTGTATCCGTGGACTTTGTTAGATCAGAAAGGGAATTGGCCAAATCCACAGACTAAGTCACTAAGGAGAAGCCTTATGATGGAAGCATCGAGGGAGAAGGGATTGTACCTAAATTTAGAGATGAAGTGATGGAAAGCCAACCTTCTGTGATCGATGATCCTATGAATGAGGTTCAGTAGGTTATAATGAAATGATGAAAGGGCAGTATCACTTTGTATATATTCTTTAAGGTGGGAGGCCTTTAAAGAAAAGTCTATCCTAATGTTGTTTAACGGTAACTGTTGTACATGCAGTATGTGAAGATAAGCATATAACTCTTAATGGGTCCATATCCTCCGTTATTCGGATGGAGTGTTCAGCTGCAGCACATTCTCTGATGGATGCCACCTATATGTCTTTGGGTTTGAGCCGCCTTTATGGGACTTGGGTATGTCGCTAGGGCATACAAGAATATCTAGGCACAAAGCATGGCCATTTAGCGTCAACCCACGAGAATAATCCTAACTAAAGATGTTGTGTGGGTGGTGAATATGTGCATTTCACATTATAAAATCTGGTTAAAGAGTATTCGCTCTACCATCATGATTCAGTAAATTTCTGCTCATTATCCAAGGAAAGGTTATATCTACGTGACACCTCGCTGATGCATATTTCTCGTCTCCTTTTCCTTTTATTCGTGGCTGTATTTTGATACATGTGAAAAGTTATTGTATTTTATTATAAGTGTTTTAAAACACATGGGGATGGGGTCCAACCCCATTTTTTTATGAGAGAAGGCGGCCACAAGCAGGCTACTTCTGTTGCTGCTGTTGTTCTCCTTTCTTGGCCAATATAAAGGCTGCCAACTTTTCCTTTTTCAGCATTGCTTTGGCTCGAAGATTTTTCCTCCACCTCCATATACGTATGGGTTTTGGCCAACACTGAAAAATATATTGTCACATATTTACACACAGAGGCCGAACTTTCTCTCCATCTAGTTTTGCTTCAGTCACCTTTATACACTTTGACATTTTAAGTGTCCATCTATTTTGATGTTTTCTGTGTTGTGGAATATGAAAATCAAGAGGGTTGTTCATGAATCTCCGTTGCAAAACAGAAATAATACTGCAGACTAATCTTAAGGGTTGCGTGACGCGAAGCCCATCGAACCGAGCTACTAGTTTCAGAGGGTGCGAATCAAGCTTTTAGGACAAAGTCTCGCTTGATTGCCATATTTTAGTGAGATTAGTTTTACTTATTTTGTAACATGTTATTATTAAATTTATATCGTGATATTATTGTACGGCATATGTAGGGCTGTATACAAATCGAGTTCGAGCCATACATGGGTGTGTTCGTGTTCGGTTCATATGGCTCAATCCATGTTCGAACTCAGTTCTAGTTTGTTTAAGTGACTGAAATGTTCGTTCTAACTCGGTTCGTGAAACCACTCAGAAAGTTCAGGCTCGACTCGGTTCGTTCATTTAACCTATACAAACCAAACTCGAGCATTGTAAGCTCGTTCATTTTTTGGTTCAAATAAGACAAAAAATGTGAAACTTTTCCAACCACTCAAAGTTGGAAAAAAAAAACAGGAAAAATGACAGAAAGGTTGATCTAGCAGATAGTTGTTGACCAAATCACGAGAAATGCAATGATTCAATAAATATTGACGAGTCTCTGGATCTTTACGAAGAACTGAACTAAGTTGGGAAGTGCCTGCCATGTTGTGTGGTTGGTGTGTGAGTTGTTTGTGGATATGTTCGCTGTCGAGTGAGGCGACGCGTTGGTGGTTGCGCTGCTGAGCTGGAGAGGCGCCGTGATATTGGTTGGTGTGTTAGTGTGTGTGTGTGTGAGAGAGAGAGAGAGAGTGTGTGTGTGTGTGTGTGTTTGACGAAAAGGAGAGAGATAGAGTGTGTGTGTGTGTTTGACGAAAAGGAGAGAGAGAGAGGTGTGATCTTTAGAAAATCCAAGAGAAGGTAGAAGAAAAGACATAGAGGTGCGACTAGAATTAAAAATAAAGAATAAGGGTATTAGACTTTAGGGGTTATTTTTGGACTTGGACTTAGGCTTCGTTTAGTTTGGGTCTGGCTTATATTTTGATTTATAAGTAGACTTGATTTTTTAGCTGATTAATTTAGGTTATCAAGTTTTTTAAATTCATTTTACATGGATATATTTATAATTAGCTATGTCATACTTATATAAGAAGACTACATTTACGAATACAATCGTGAACATTATTAAATGTTCATGTTCGGCTCGTTCAATAAAGGAGTTGTAAAAAATTATTCATATTCGATTCGTATAATATATAAACCAACATAAACGAATTTTTTAGAAAATGAATCAGCCCTATGCATACGAAAGTCTGATTTCATTCTAAAATTATCTGCAAAATTATTTATATCCAACACATTTAAAGTTCCTGTTGAGATTTGAATTCTAATCCTTCTTCAAACTCTAGTTGGAATCCATTAACTGCAATTCCATACAAAAAGCATATAGCTCTCCATTAATACATCTTATTGAAGCATCGCTGTCTAGGCGGGACAAATTGAATCTATCAAATTTACAGGAACACGAAGAGTAGAGTCGAATAATGGTGCTCGTGCGACTCTTTGTCCTCTTTCTTCGAATCAACTCTGTAAAATTCAGCCAACACTATTCTAGGGTTTCCCAATTTAACCCTTTTCAGCTCCGATTTTGCAGGAGGAATCCCAAGAAGAATTCGAACCCTTGTTCGATTACACTCGCGTGCAGCCTTGCATCGTTTGCCTCGATGGTGCATTCTTTTTTCTCTGTATTTATTCATACTTGTTACTCGCTCTGTTCAATTGAAAACTTTTCCTATTTGACTTTTGTGCGAATTCTTAGGATAGATTTAGCACGTTTTTCATTGTCTCTTCCCTGTTTGGACGTGCCATGCTACTCTTATTTTACACGTACATTTCTAATTGCATTTCTTTTGATGTTTGTGTGGTACTAAATTCAACCTAGAAATCTACACACAAAAAGTCCAATGGAACGAAGGGAATGCGTGTGTGTGTGTGTAAATTATCCAACTTTAATAACTTTGTTGAGATCTGTTGTAATTGGCAGACGATGATTCGGATTCTTCACCGATTTGTCCTCCCAAAAGGAAGAAAATTACAGACCCAATTGTAAATTCTCGTTCTTTATTAGAGCTGGATGCTTAGACTTATTTAGTGCGGTTTGTAGAGAGCAATTGTTTGAGTAATTGACTTTTGATTGGAATTTATTTGGAATTAGGTTGAAACAGAAGTGAAACATGGGGGAGTTGTTCAGATCCTTGATTGCGACGACAAGGAGAAGGAAGAGGAAGAGGAGGATTGGCTGCCGCCTCCGCCCAAGATTACTGTGGATCCACAAAAGCGTTGCGAGGATCCCACAATTAAGG
The DNA here is from genome assembly GCA_033070095.1 of Escallonia herrerae. Classification (NCBI taxonomy): domain Eukaryota; kingdom Viridiplantae; phylum Streptophyta; class Magnoliopsida; order Escalloniales; family Escalloniaceae; genus Escallonia; species Escallonia herrerae. Next base: position 302,706 of record JAVXUP010000140.1, read on the forward strand.
CGTTGAGGTATGTATACTAGTTAAAGTTAATGTCTTTGATCCTTGTATATGCACAAGGTGTGATTGTTAATAGTGTGAGATTGTCAGAGGCGCTGTATGATTTAATTTCTACTAAATGAGTTGCTGTTTAAAGAAAAGAAACTTGCTTGACCTTGTGGTTTGGATAACTTGCTTGGCCTCATGACATTGACAACTAGTTGATCTAAGTGGTTTAGAAAATGTTAGTGAGGAACATAAAGAGTTGCACAAAGTAGAATATGCCACCCCAAAGTGTTAGGAAGGTACGTACATTATCAATTGGTGCATCAAGGTTGACCATGGTAAGGCCTTTAGTTTCATTTGTGCTTACGCAGTTGTATCCCAAACCCAGCTAATACCAGCACTGCATTTGAGTAATATTTTTGGCACCTGAAGTACAGCACATGACTTTTTTGAACCCAATTCTAACATTTAGCCACTTTATTTTAACTTGTTTAACTATTGTATGATGGATGGATTTAAATAGTAGTACGCTGGGTACTCGAAAGAACATTGGGTGTTGAGAAACTTGCCGCATAATGCTATTCTTAAAGAACAAGTATTACCCTTTTATGAGCTGTTACCAAGGACAACGCGAACCATATGTCAGATGTTCTGTATCGCTTAACTTTGTTCCACTCGTGTGTTTTATTGAGTCAAGTGGATAACACAGAGGCTGGCACAAACCGCTTGTTGGCTGCTTCCCTGCATATAAGCCTAGACGCCACCAGGAGATCCTTGGCTTGGTGAAGTTATTGCTTCAGTGTTGCATAGGTGACACCTGGTTTTGTATTTGAACTCGTGGCATAATGCTGCTTAAGTATTTTATAATCTGTATCTGCTTTCAACATGTCACTTTATATGTTCACAGGTTATTTCACTTTTTTTCTATTTGTGGTACGAGCAGAATTAATTTAGTAGTTTAGGTAGGTGCCCTGTTTTATTGTCTTTCTTTGTAGTAAACTCCGAAACATCCACATTGGTTAGCTTTGCATAATATCTGGTCCTTTGTGCATGTATCGACTCGCATCTGATTTAAATCCTAATCTTTGAGTCGCCAACTTACCTTTTAGTCAACTTAGATAAGAGCTAAACACATGGTTTGACCACTATACTACAACGCAAATTCAACTTTAGTCACTGGACTTCGATTTGTGTCAAAGTGACCATTGGACTCTTTAATTGTCCAGTTAGGTAATTCTGTTAGGTTCCGTCTAGCCTAAGTCCATTAAGTGACTTAATTTAAGGGCAAATTTGTCACTATATTTTTCTTTATCTCCATCCTCCTCCTCCTCCTCTTCTTCTTCATCTTCTTCTTCTTCTTCTTCTTCTTTCTTCTTTCTTATTCCATGTCTCCGACTACAAACTAAGCACCACCGCCACTGAGCATAGCCACGGCTCCACTCCAACCATCATGCGCAACCACGACATCAACCCAACACCACCACCAAGGACAGCCACGGCTCTACCACCAAGCACAACCACGGCACCACCCTACAATCACACTTTGTGCACACACACACACACACACTCTCTCTCTCTCTCACACACAACCCTTCTGCCAGGCCTTGAATTGCAATTAGTAGTGCAATTTGTTGCTTGTATCCAATAGACATTGCTATGTAACATCAGTAGAATTTTCAGATTTGATTAGGTCACTTGGTACAATCTCTCTCTCTCTCTCTCTCTCTCTCTCTCTCTCTCTCTCTCACACACACACACACACACTGCCACCCCCAACCCTTACCCTTTTCCCCATGACTACCACCCTAGGCCTCCCCACCCCACCAACCACTATTCAAGCACACCATCACCCTTCAATCGCCACCCATAACAACCATACCATTTTAGCCGCCCATGACCCCCCATCTCTCTCACCACCCACTCCATTTCAGTCACCACCTACCCACAGCGTCGATCTCCTCTTCTTTCCTCTTCCACAACCCCTCCCACTCGCCACCGCTAAGACCATGTCCCCCGTACCCACCTCCATAGCGTTATCATGATTTTCAGGATCTGATTGGATCGGCCTTAAAGTGCGGGATAGCTCGATCAGATTCAGTTGTGTGATCCAGTTGCGTGTGCGTTTCCGTGTGAAGCCGATGAACGAGGTCTTGCAGTATCTGGAGGGGTGTTTTGGTGATAGATTTTGGATCTGAAATGAAGGGAATGGAGGAGGGAGAGGGGCTAGATGACTTTGATTTTCCTGTGTGTAAATGGATGAGAAGGAAATCCTTTTTTTTCTTTAAAGATGGTGTTGTGGTTGTGATTGTGGCGCTAGAAGTGGGTAATGGTTGGTGGTGGTAGTGTAATTGGGTCGGGGATAGGTGGGTGGGCAATGGAGGAAGAAGAAGGGAAGGAAAAAGAAGAAGAAAATAAAAATCAGACCAACAATTAGAAATATAGAAGTTTTTGTTTGGATGATTTTTGCCCCCAATGAGCCTCTGGTTAATTGAACCTAACAGAATGACTTAATTGGACAAATTGACAAGTCCAATGGTCACTTTGACACAAATAAAGTCTAGTGACTAAAGTTGAATTTGTATCGTAGTCCAGTAGTCAACCGCGTATTTAGCTCTTTAAATAATTAACAAGGTAAATTAGGACACCCTATTATTATTGATTCTGGCATAAATGACAAATTTCGGATTTGAGGACTAAGTTATATTATGTGAAGGCTGAAGCTGTTAGGCACTCATCATACCCTAATTGAAGGTTTTGCCCTAATTAAACATTTGCTTATTAGTTTTATTTTTACTACATTATTTTAATTAAAAGACGAACCCTAATCTATTATATTTGTCTGTTTAAACTCAATAAAATGGGGTTGAATACCCTACGCACCGAACACCCCAAATTGGGATCAAAACCTTCGTAGTCTCAGACCCTAGGGAGGCAACCTAAATCCTAGTTTCTGATTTTAAGGGAAAAAGAGATAGAAAAGTGAGTTCTCGAAGATAAAGATTGGACTTTTATCTGAATATTATGATTTGCTTGGGTGGTGGCGGGGTGGGGAACTAACTTATCTAATCAAAAGGAATAAACGTATGTACTTTTAGATCGTGGTCCCCAGGCTGTTGGTTTTGATGTTGCTTTATCCATGATGCACAAGTACTTATGAATGTAACTACACAAATCTACAAGCGTCTCGATATCGTAGCACAGTAACAGGGAATTCGCTGTGTGTTTTTGGAGAGCTTAGGGGGTCATCATATAGTGTTCTGTTATCTTAGATCTCAAGAGAAGCTGCAGAAAGGGGGAGTTCTAGAATCCAAGTAATGACCGAAATACCTCTGTTCTCCAGCACTTGGCCGCGAAATCCATGGCGGGTACAAATCAGGCCGGTACTTTCCCTATCTAGAGTGCATGTCAAATTCCCTATAACAGGACGGGCCGGGGTGATGCATCACATAGTGGTTTCTCACTTATACATAAGCATTTATTTAAGTCCTTGGTCAAGCATATTTTTTCATTGTAGTCTAGTCTATATATGAATGGTTTTACATATTGATGAATGTGTTAATGTTTTAGGTTACAGAAGCAGGAACTGATGTTATTCGCCCAATCAGCTCAAGAGGTCTTGCGAACTGTTGAAGAGTCTGTCAGAAGAGATCTTGAAGCTACAAAACAGTCTTCAGAATGTCTCCCAGAGAACCCACCGAAGCCTGCCTCTGAAAGACCTAAAATTGTTATTTCTATACAGGAAAAGGCTGGGCTTAAGCAGTTTCGTGTCTACATGGTATCCACCATACTTTAAAGCATGTATTACAATGGTGCATATAGTTGTCAAATGGTTATATCTTTAGAATTGAGAGTTGTTTCTTTTGAATAGGATGATAAGTTTGAGCGTCTCTTCAAGATGTATGCCGAGAAAGTCAAGCTTGATCTGCAAAGTTTAGCTTTTTGTTTTGATGGGGACAAAATTAGCCCTACTGCAACTCCCGAAAGTCTTGGGATGGAGGACAACGACATCATTGAAGTGCATGCTAAGTCAAACTGATCCAGGTTAGTTAACTGTTCTTGTAGTGGCAAAAGGAAATATTTTTGGCTGCTACTCAGGTGTAGTGACAATTATATTGTTACTGACATTTAATCGGTCTCACTAACAAGAGCGTTTTAGAATTGTTGCTGAATGTGTCAAGGAAAAAATAATACTGTCGGTTTAGAATTGTTGCCGAATGTGTCAAGGAAAAAATAATACTATGTTTAGTTATCATTAATTGCCCCCCCCCCGGGGGGGGGGGGGGGGGCGCCCTGACCAACAGCCATATCTGACTACATATACAAGGCAAAAGGCTTATGCCCCATTCCTCTAGGGGTGACACCCGTGTAATTCTCTCTCGAAGCAAGGACTCATTTTATCGTCTAGCCGTTCCTGCTCACCAATTGCAATAGAGCAATTGTCTAATTTCCTGCCTCCATAGAAGGGTGGTACTTTTTGGTTTTTGATTGATACGTAATACGGATGGCCCTCGGGGTGGGGGGTTAAACTGCTTTCTTAATTAAGAGTGCTTCAAGAGCGTTGCTTTTGTAAGGTACCCTCCAGGTGTGCTTGTTATTCTCCTGAGCGTCACAACTTATGTATCAGATCTCGAAAACATATCATTAAATTTAAGCTTTCAATCTTATAATCTCTTTTGAGTAGCGTCCGACCATGTTAACACCATTTGGTCGCATAAGAGTAAGGGAAACAATAGACTAGATAATTTACTCCGTCCTTTCACATGAAGATTGAAGAGAGATCCCAAGCCTTCACAGTAGATCCCTCCTCGCCTGTGATTGGCCATCTGGGGAGTTTTATGAATATGGTATTCTTCAGGCTCCGTAACTCATGCCAGCCTTTTTCAGTATTCCAGTCTACAACTATAAGCCATTTGATTCTAATTTTACTGTGATCACAGCTGTCATTCGCTTCTTTTTGTTACCACTTGTTGAACCTTTCTGAAAGGTAGGAACATCTCTCAGTAGTTTCTAATCTGCTTTCTTTCAGGCTTTAGGTTCAACCATGGAACTCAATTCAACTTGGCGTTCCTCCTGCTGGTTCTGCATATTTATCTTATTCAGTGCCTTTTTGCAACTCCACTGGCAGTTATGCCTTTGATGGTAGACTGCAGTTTTTTTGGCTTTCAATTGTGTAGTGGCATTAACATTTTCTAATGTGTACAAAGAATTATAGCTTAATCATGGAAAGACAAGATCGTCCAGTGCTTAGCCATTCTCCTCCAGCCCACTATGCTGGTGCCATTTTGGGAATATCTGTGACTTATGAGCTTCTGCGCATATGCCTTTGTTACATTTTTCATTGACTAATTAATTAAGCTGCTTTTCTTGTAACATATTACTTGCTGGCCATCTTTCGTGGAGTTGCTTTGAAGAATTTTAGTCCCTACTGAAATCAGACTAATGGCTCTATATGGTGAAGAAGCCAACAGTTTTGTTGACTGTATTTTAATACTAGATAATTAGTGATTTTTAGAAAATTATCTTAAAAATAGTTTTGTGTACGACATATGGATATTCTAGAAATTGTACTGATAAAAAATTCAATCTAGCGCTAGTTCAACAGGAAGCTAATGCTGATGTGCTCAGTTGGACCGTTCCCTCTTTCCATTTTTTGTTTTTCTCTCCCTTCTCCTTTTCCTTATTTCACTTTTTGCCAAGAAAACCTAGTGCCTAAATTGGATTACCTGTGTAAAAATAGGTCGCTGCTTAATTGTCTTTGACTAAGTATGTATGACTTATCCCAAAGCAAGTCACGGGGAGATGATGCCACCTGTGTTTTTGTAAAGTTGAGACGGATTTTTACGATTTTGCACGAAGACGGAGAAAAGTACATATAATTAATCTTTGGACCCTCCCAACCCCCGTTGCGGTGGGTCCTAGAACGAAAATCTGTATATAGAAAGAAAATGCTTCCCCTCTCTTGCTCTTTTTTGCTGTCCTCGAATTAAAGTTGTACATGTTATCCATTTTGCATTTGCTTTTCTATTTTTTCTATCAAACAAAAATTTGGCCTTGAAGATTTTGTTCAGGGGCCCAATTGGTAAATGAAAATGCAATTCAAATTTAAAATTTCAGTAATCTCAAATCCTTGAAATTAGAAAATCAAAAAGGGATTTTTGTTGTTTGGATGTAATTATTGAAGGTTTAGAATTATCAAGTTCGTATATATATTATCTTTATTGAACACTTCAACCCGTTGGAGTAAAGTGAATAAGATCTCAAGCTAACAGGTTCGAAACCACGTACTTGTGCTTTTTAATTTGTGGTAAGAGGTGAAAAGTGGCACTTCGAATTTTGATGGTCCGGCAAGTTTTGGGTCACGGGCAACGAACCTTGACATAGTGGCTCTTTCGCCAAAATTCCGGCGATTGATTCCATGTAACTGGTTGAGCTAATTCTTTTTTAAATTATATTTTTTAGCTAGAGACCTAGGCACCAAAATGGGAACATGCGGTCGATAAAATTTGTCCAGAAAATAATAAATCCCTACATTCCAAAAACAAAAAAAAAATTTGCTTCATTTTGATTGATACGCATATTAATGATATGTCATGAATCGGTGGAGTATTCAACGTAGATGGAGAAATAAAATAAAAAAGTTTAAAAAATATATATATGAAAAAACATATAAGTAGTCTTTTTTAATTTACAAAGTGAGCAATTTTTTTGGGACAATTCAAAAAGAAAATATGATCAATTTCTTTTAGACGTAAGAATTAATATTTTGGTCTCCAATTTCAAATACAACCTCAATCTCACTTTAAGCAAAAAAAAAAAAAAACTCAATCATACTTAATTTTGGTGATCGGAGTGGACCGTTACAACGATTGGTAAAATTATGTCATTATGTTGTATGTTGTTCATACAAAAAAGAGAAAACCTATTACTTATTCATGCTACTCTTCCAGGGTGAATAGACATTTTTTTTCTTTTACGAAATTCATGTCTTTTGGTCGATGATGTAAATTTAAAAGTCTGTTTGAGATTTATTTTAAAGTACAATTTTTAGATTACAACTTCAAAAATATTTTTGAAAAATAGTTTTAATCAAATTTACTAAAAATCAGTAACTATTTGACAAAGTTGCAAAATTTGTGAAAAGTGTGTGGCTAAGAACTAATTTTAATGTGAAAAATGACCAACAACGGCATCAAAGAGATAAATTATGTTATTTTTTTAATGTTATAAGCACACTATATTTTATGGTTGATTCTCATACTCGTTGCATCATTATATCCCCTCTAAATATTTATAATAATGATTAGTAAAAAATATTCAATTGAGCATAATTAAGTTTCAAATAAGTGTGAAGAGCCAAAATAAATGTGTCTAAATATTCTTAGAAGGGCATTTGATGTCCTTATGTAAATAATGTAAGGATAATCTAATATTTTTGTTAGTGAAACATGTTTCTCCAAAAGTGTTTAAAGCTAGAAACACCAAAAGTGATTTTTTTTTAAACACTTTTTCTGTTTTTAAGGAGGTGCCTTAGAGACTTTTTTTTTTTTTTTTGGGTTTGAACACAACCAACCTGCTTTAACAAATTTATTTATAATAAGTTTTGACAACTCCAAAATCAACCCAAAAAACTCTCTAAGCTCAAGTCTTTTTACATCCTTGGGTTCGTAGCTACATAGAGATGCCAGATGTATAAAGTGGAACACAGGGAAGGTGGAGTAAAGACAGAGAAAAAGGGCTTCCCAGACAAGCCTTAAGGAGTGCCAGTGCTCTGGAGACGAGGCTAAGACGAACATGGCCGATAGTCTAGGGTCCAAGCCAAGATCCAATGTTACGGTCGATGTTATGTCCAATGTCACAGTCCAGTTGTGTTTCTCTCTCTAGAATTCATTAGCTCTGAATTCTAAAGTGAGAAAATGATTTTTTGTCAGAATAAGAATTCTTGTTCTAAATGAAGTCCAGGGTCTTTTATTTATAGGTAAAAGTATGTTTGTGTCATCAGTTGCCACGTGCACGTCCCCTAGGAGCTACATGTCACCAGGGGGGTCCACAAATGCCTGTGCTCCTTTTGGATTGACAGTTCCCATATTTGTGATGTCTGCCCCACACGTCGCTCTACCTGTCTGAAAAAACTAACCACACAGTGTTGGCATGATCAGAGTAAGGCCTACCCATAGCCACCTGTCCAAAAGCCTTTACTGAATCTCACAGGGGTGCATCAAGAGACGCAAAGAGAAGCTAAAAGTGGTGGGTGAAGGTTCATACGCCCGTCTGCTAGGCGGACTAGGCACAATATCTTTCGAAGACCTGCTCCCGTCTCGGAGTGACTCGGGGATCATCGTTCTAGAGGCGCCGACGATCACCAGTAACGTGAGTGCGACGTGGTCATAGCTTAGGCATGCCTAGTGTTATGCAAGCCACCTTAGGCGTAGATAGCTTATGTGGTAGCGAGCCTATTTCGCCTTGAAAGGTCCTCATGCCCAAGCACTACGAGCGGAGCCCCTTAAGATACTGCACACTCTGGGGAGTGGGTCGAAGCTTGTTCTATGTCCTCGGCGGGGGCGCATGGTGTGATGAACAAAGTGCGGTGCCCAGGGGCACGTAACATGAGAGTGGCGTACGGGTATGGTGCCAACGTCACGAGACATGAGAATGGCGCACAGACGTGGTGCCGATGTCTACTAGGGGCACGTGATGCATGGCGGTGCATGGACGCGACGACATCTGTCGTGGAAGTGAGTGTCGTGCCTGGGTGTCACGGGCAGCCCCTTGCACCCGCCTAGCACCGCGCCCCTGCGCCCATCCAGCACAGCGCCCCTGAGCCTATCCAACACAGCCCCCATGCGCCCTTCCAACACGCGCCCATGCACCCTCACAAGTTGTTCAAGTCTAGCGCTCATGCGCCTGTCAAGCACAGCGCCCGCGAGCCCAACTGTAGTGCCCGTGCATGCCAAAAGCCAACCGTGAAGATCTGAAGATCCAGGCGTGCGTTTTTGCTCAATTTTGGTGGAGATCACCCTTGTATATATTTAAGTTTCCCTGTAAAATTTCAAGTCATTCTGAGTTGTATTTCTCTAAAAAGGGGCACTATGACTCCTTGCACATAATGACGTCTACTACTGTCACTTAGGAAAATCCTCTTAGTGGTACTATATGGGAGGTCATGTTGCTTAGTGCCAGACACCCATACCCAAGAGTCCCTTGCTTTGTTTTAGCTTGCCTGTCTAGCTACATTGCACACTGTGGATGCAAACAAAGCCTTTTGTAAGTTGTAATGATGCTATTGAAGTAATGAGAATATTTGTGATCGTTTTGCCCTTGTGTTGAAATTTACTCTTTGTGCACTGTTTTATGCAATATGCACTGCTTGCTCTAAATTGTTGGGATTGGTTGGTGGACTCGTCTTGCAAGCGGCAAGTTGAGTGCCACACACGGTTTCCTTTGTGCCATCAAGGGCCACCGTGTGTCAGGTGGTATCAGAGCCGCGATTGCCTAAAGGATCGTGGCTTCCGCTAAGAAAATATTGTGGAATAGTTTGTTGAGAAAAACTATGGCCAACTCGAAAGAGAGAATCAATGCTTTGGAAGCACAAATACGAGACATGTTCAAGAGCGATCCAGATGCTCCAGGCATCCTGAAGCAATTCTCCCTTTGCCTTGACACATTGGAAGTGAATCTTGAAGCCACTGATAATACCCGATATGCTGAGAACATGGAGTGGGAGGGCAGGTTTCAGGAGCTTCAGGATTGAGTAGAACACCATGCACGGCATGTTGAAGGTATAGACTGGGAGTCTAAATTTCAAGAGCTCCAAGATCGAGTGGAGCTTCTTAGTTGGGCAGTGCTTAACACACCCGTAGGGGGGGCGGAGCACTCATCGAGGCCCCAAGTGCCAGAGCCTAAGAGTTACGGGGGAGCCCGTGACGCCAAGGAATTAGAAAACTTCCTTTTCGATATAGAACAATACTTTCGAGCCATCAGAGTAGACTCAAAAGCGACGAAGGTGTCGATGGCTGCCATGTACTTCGTTGGAGATGTCAAGTTATGGTGGCGGAAGAAGTACGCAGAGATCGAAGATGGGTCTTGCGTCATAAACAACTGGGATATACTCAAACCTGAGCTAAAGAGCCAGTTTTTTCCAGAGAACACTACATTCAACGCGAAGAAAGCGTTGTTCGAATGCAAGCACACCGGATCAGTCCAAGAGTATTGCCAGGCATTTTCTACCTTGATGTTGGACATCAGCGACATGTCCACAGTCGACAGACTCTTCTTCTTCATGGAAGGGTTAAAACCATGGGCTCGCGCCGAGCTTAATAGACGTCGAGTGAACAACCTTAATGAAGCCATCATCGCTGCCGAGAGCCTTTCAGATTACAACTCTGAGCCACAGAGACCCCCTCAGAGAGGAAATCCAAGCAGAAGTAATGGTGGCAAGAAGCCAGGGGTCAAGTGCCAAACCAAAGTTGGGGCAGTAAAAGCAGTTGGGCGTCAAACTTTTCCACCCAACAGAAGAGTGGAGTTGGGTTCAAAGCCAAGCCTGACGCTAGCACCAGCGGAGAAGTAAAGAAACCTCCTTTCAGGGGTTGCTTCTTATGCCAAGGGCCGCACGTGATCGCTAACTGTCTGCAGCGACAAATGATGAATGCTTTCTTCGACAACATTGGGCAGGTGCAATGTGGGGAACAATCTGGCTCTCAATCAAGGCATCCACCAACAGAGGAGCAAACCGACGCACAAGATTATAAAGAGGAAGATGCCGTCGGGGCCTTTCCTCAGTGGTGTAATGTTATGACAATGCAGGTTGGGAACCCCGAAGAGAGCTTGACTGGGGAAAAGCCTAAAGACATGCCGCCAAAGAAAAAGGGTGATGTACCAGGGAAAGGCTTGATGTATGTGGACATCAAGGTTAACGGGAAGGCCATCAGGCCATGGTGGACACATGCACTACCCATAATTACATTCTAGCACCGAAGTGGAAAGACTGGGTTTAACTATAAAAAAAAGGGTGTGGACGGGTGAAGGCTATCAACTCTGCCGCACAGCCAGTAGCGGGGATAGCGAGATCTGTTTTGATCAAGATTGGCCCGTACGAAGGAAGGACAAACTTTTCGGTAGTCATAATGGATGACTTTAAGCTGATCCTCGGGTTGGAGTTTCTGCCTGACACGAAGGCCACAGTGATGCTATGCACTAACTCTCTGGCCATGCTTGGGAGTAAACTGTGTGTCATCCCGACTATATCTCCTAGGGCGGGAGAGAGTTCTATCTCAGCCCTCGAGTTGAAAAATGGATTAAAACGGGACGAAAGAACCTACCTTGCCATGCTACGGTGGGACGAGATTGTAGAAGTATCGGGACCATTACCCAAAGAAGTTAAAGTGATATTCAATGAATTTGAAGATGTGATGCCTGATGAATTGCCAAAGAAATTGCCACCTTGAAGGGCAATTGACCATGAGATCGAGCTCGTGCCAGGCACGAAGCCACCCGCCCGAGTTCCATATCAGATGTCACAACCAGAACTTGTTGAACTCAGAAAACAATTGGCGGAGTTACTAGACGCGGGTTTGATCACTCCAGCGAAGTCGCCTTACGGTGTACCAGTCTTCTTCCTGAAGAAACAACATGGTTCCTTGCAAATGTGTGTGGACTACAGGGCACTAAACAAGGTGACTATTCGGAACAAGTATCCTATTCCTTTAGTCGCCGATTGTTTTGATCAGCTGAGTAGGGCGAGAGTGTTTACCAAGTTGGACTTGAAGTCTGGATACTGGCAGGTCCGAATCGCTGAAGGCGACAAGGCGAAGACAACTTGTGTCACCAGATACGGTGCGTATGAGTTCCTGGTCATGCCGTTCGGCTTGACCAACGCCCCGGCCACATTTTGCGCCTTGATGAATCAGGTTTTGCGGGACTACATTGACAATTTTGTAGTGGTGTATCTCGATGATATTATGATCTACAGTTCCAGCTTGGACGAGCATCTGAAGCACTTGACGAAGGTGCTTACCCGACTGAGGGAGCACGAGCTATACGTGAAGCTATCGAAATGCACTTTTGCCCAGACCAAGATTAAATTCTTGGGCCATGTGATAGAACAGAGTTAGATAAGGCTGGACGCAGCTAAAGTTCAAGTGATACAGGAGTGGCAGCCGCCAACTAATGTTTCAGAACTGAGATCTTTCCTTGGATTGACCAACTATTATAGGAAATTTGTCTGAGATTATTTGAGAATGGCCCATCCCCTAACCGAACTTCTAAAGAAGAGAAAAGTTTGGGAATGGTCCAAGGAGTGTTAATCGGCCTTCTCGGCCATGAAGCGGGCTATGTCTGAAGATCCGGTACTTGCTCTCCCCGATGTGTTGAAGTCCTTTAAAGTTCATACAGATGCTTCTGACTTTGCACTAGGAGGGGTTCTAATGCAAGAATGCCACCCGGTGGCATATGAGAGTAGGAAGCTCAACGAAGCAGAACGTCGCTACACCACTCATAAGAAAGAGTTTCTCGCAGTAGTGCATTGTCTCAGAGTTTGGAGGCACTACTTGCTTGGTTCTAGCTTCGTAGTGCGGACAGACAACACTGCAGTGAGCCACTTCTTGAGTCAATCTAAGCTCACCAAGAAACAGGCCAGGTGGCAGGAACTTTTGGCAGAATTCAACTTCATGATCGAGTATAGGGCATGCTTAACCAACAGCGTAGTAGACGCCCTCAGCAGGAGAGCCGAACTAGATCAGGTAGCATTGATGGCCATGAATGCTATTGGTAGAGTAGACAGCCGAGTTGCCATCAACATCAGAAAGAAGATCAGGAAGGCCCTTACCAGGGACCCGGTTGCCCAACAACTGCTGAAACTGATCGAGAGCGGTAGAACTTGACAGTTTTGGCAAGAAAATGGTTTGCTGATGACCAAAGGAAGAAGGGTATACGTCCCCAGAGTCGATGATCTGAGACGAACATTGATTCGAGAATGTCATGACACCCTTTGGGCAAGCCATGCCGGAGGAGAAAGAAAATTAGCTTTCCTTCAACAAGGTTACTAGTGGCCTCAAATGGGGGATGAAGTATAGGAATATGTGAAGACATGCCTTACTTGTCAGCAGGACAAGGTGGAGCATAAGAAGAAAGCAGGGTTACTACAACCGCTGCCGGTCCCTAAGAGACCATGAGAGAGTGTGTCATTGGGTTGAAGACTTAGGCACAATCCTTGTTGTCGTTGATAGGTTTAGCAAGTATGCGAGCTTTATCGCAACACCCAAGTATTGCTCAGCCGAAGACACAACGCAACTTTTCTTTAAGTATGTGGTGAAGTATTGGGGCATGCCTCAAGACATTGTCAGTGATCGGGACTCCCGCTTCACTGGAAACTTTTAGACTGAACTCTTTAAGTTATTCGGATCCCAACTTTCGATGAGTTCAAGTTATCATCCAGAATCAGACGGTCAGACTGTCAGACGGAGTGGTTCAATTCCATGTTAAACACCACAAGAAAATATGTATTTTGGGACGGAGTTTTAGCGACGGAAGGTATTCCGTCGCTAAACATGTCTTTAAGCGACGGAATATACCGTCGTTAAAAATCCGTTGCAAAATACTATTACCGACGGAAGACACCGTCGGTAAAAGTATTTTGCAACGGAGTTTTAACGGCGGACTTTTAGCGACGGAATTACCGTCGCTAAATATTTTTTATAAAATTAGTAATTTTGAGTTTTTTTTTAAAATTATTTAAACGACGGAATAAAACCGTCGCTAAAAATTCTGTCGCAAAAGTCTTTATAATAAGACATTCACCGACGGAGTTTTAGCGACGGTGTTATTCCGTCGCTAAAGATCCTCCATTTAAATACAGATCTGGTTTCTTTCTCTCTCCCCGTTCTCTCTCTGAAATTCTGCTCCCACCCACCCACCGCCGTTCTCACCTCCGGCGACCCTTCTCTACGGCGACCCAGCTCCGGCGACACTCCCGTCCCCCACCCGACGCCGCGCCACCAAGCCTTGCACTCCGGTCGTGCCACAAAGCCCTCCACTGTCGCCGCGCAAGGAAACCCACCACTGCCGCCGCACCACCAACGCCGCCGCCGTCGTACCCACCTCGAGATTTGTATGTCAATTGCCCTAAATTATCTGAATTTTTTGTTAATTTGTCTTCAATTTAGGTTACATGCCCTAAATTATCTGAATTATTTAGATTTGTATGTCAATTTAGGTTCAATTTTTTGTTAATTTGTCAATTGCCCTAAATTATCTGAATTATTTATGATGTCATTCACTTTGTTGTTCAGACGGATCTTGGCTTATTGAAGAACTTGAACTTGTTATCTCTAATTTTCCTTAATTCTTGACGAGGTAGGGAAGAAAACCATATTCGGTAGTTAGTCTGTAACACCGATATAGATCATGGTGACGCTGAAAGGTCATAGATTATGGGCCATTGCATGACATCAGGATAAGAAAGCCTCTGTATTGTTTATTCAATTCAACCGACCACTAAATTGAAGTAATTGAACCATAATTGAACCCTAAGTAAATCCTAAATTGAATGCCCTAATTGAATCGAACCCTAAATTAAACTAATTGAACCCCTAATTAAACCCTAAATTGAATGCCTTAAATCAACCAAACCCTAAATTGAATCAATAGAGCCCCCTAATTGAACCCTAAATTGAAGTAATTGAATCCTAAATTGAATGCCCTAATTGAATCGAACCCTAAATTAAACTAATTGAACCCCTAATTAAACCCTAAATTGATTGCCCCAATCTAACCGAACCCTAATTGAACCCTAAATTGAATGCCTCAAATCAACCGAACCCTAAATTGAATCAATAGAACCCCCTAATTGAACCCTAAATTGAAGTAATTGAACCCTAAATTGAATGCCCTAATTGAATCGAACCCTAATTTGAACTAATTGAACCCTTAATTAAACCCTAAATTGATTGCCCCAATCTAACCGAACCCTAATTGAACCTTAAATTGAATGCCCTAATCCAACCGAACCCTAAATTGAACTAATTGAACCCTAAATTGAATGCCTCAAATCAACTGAACCCTAAATTGAATCAATAGAACCCCCTAATTGAACCCTAAATTGAAGTAATTGAACCCTAAATTGAATGCCCTAATACAATCGAACCCTAAATTGAAATAATTCAAGCGCATCGGATATGTGAATTTTGAACATTTTTTTTCCATTTGAACATTGATCATTTGTTTGATAATTTTAGGTTGTTAATTGTGCGTTTTAGAATTGTGATTATTGATCGATGATTTTAGGTTATTAGCTGTGCATTTGAAGTAATTGCGATTATTAATTGATGATTTTAGATTGTTAATTGTGCATTGAGCATTTGAGATATTGAGATTATTGACGGAGGATGGGACCCAATTGGATTGAATGTGTGGTTTTTGTTAATTTTTATTGCATTGAGCATTTGAGAATTGAGAATTGAGGTTGTTGACGGAGGATGGGACCCAATTGGATTGAGATACCTGTTAGTTAGCGCAGACACGGACAGCACGTCTGATCGACGGTGTCCGACATTTAAAAAACAAATTAACGTATGCCGATGTGTCTGGAGGTGCGTGTCGGTGGGCGTCGGACACGTGTCCGGAGGCTTCGGACACTTGTCCAAAGGCGTCGGACACGTGTCGGTATGTGTCGGACACGTGTCGGTATGTGTCGGACACGTGTCTGGAGGTGTCAGACACGTATCGGACACCATATCGACACCCTATATGAGGTGTCGGAATTGAGATTGTTGACGGAGGATGGGACCCAATTGGATTGAGATACCTGTTAGTTAGCGCAGACACGGACAGCACGTCTGATCGACGGTGTCCGACATTTAAAAAACAAATTAACGTATGCCGATGTGTCTGGAGGTGCGTGTCGGTGGGCGTCGGACACGTGTCCGGAGGCTTCGTGGACGTGTCCAAAGGCGTCGGACACGTGTCGATATGTGTCGGACACGTGTCCGGAGGTGTCAGACACGTATCGGACACCATATCGACACCCTATATGAGGTGTCGGAATTGAGATTGTTGACGGAGGATGGGACCCAATTGGATTGAGATACCTGTTAGTTAGCGCAGACACGGACAGCACGTCTGATCGACGGTGTCCGACATTTAAAAAACAAATTAACGTATGCCGATGTGTCTGGAGGTGCGTGTCGGTGGGCGTCGGACACGTGTCCGGAGGCTTCGGACACGTGTCCAAAGGCTTCGGACACGTGTCAGTATGTGTCGGACACGTGTCCGGAGGTGTCAGACACGTATCGGACACCATATCGACACCCTATATGAGGTGTCGGAATTGAGGTTGTTGAATGTGCATTAAATTTAGGTTAGTTAGGTTAATGCGACATTTTTAGCATGCACCCCCTGGAATCTAATCGTGGCTCCAGCGCTGGCTATAATTACCCCTAATTAGTCCTGATTAACAATATTTTAGTAAATCAATTAACCCTAATTAGCTCTAACGAGCCTAATTAGTTTTAATTAACCCTAAGAACCTGATGAAATTCAAATTAGCTGTAATTACCCCAAATTAGCCCAAATGAACCCAATTATGCGCATATTGATTGTAGTTAGCCTAATTAGTCATAATGTGCACTAACATAACCCAATTACGCCTAATTAGCGCTAGTTAGGACTAATCAACACTACTCGGCACCATCAAAACCCTAATTAGGACTAAATAACCCTAATTAGTCCTAATCAACCCTAATTAGCTATAATTATCCGAAACTAGCCCTCATTAACATTAATTAGCCCTAACATAACCCAATTAAGCCTAATTAGCCCTAATTAGGACTAATCAGCACTACTCGGCACAATTAAACCCTAATTAGGACTACATAACTCTAATTAGCCATAATCAACCCTAGTCAGCTATAATTATCCGAAACTATCCCTCATTAACATTAATTAGCCCTAACATAACCCAATTAAGCCCAATTAGCCCTAATTAGGACTAATCATCACTACTCGGCACAATTAAACCCTAATTAGGACTAAATAACCCTAATTAGCCCTTGTACATCCCATAATTACTCCATGTTGCCCAGAGATGGTTCAATTACTCGTTGTTTACAAACCCTGCCTTCTTTATATTAATTGTTGTTTTGAGAAGTCCATTGGCAACGAGATGGTTCAACTCGTTGCCAACGAGTTCTATTTAATGTGGAATTGGTAACATATGCAACGATCATTCTGTAGTTTTGATATTTCGGAAAGATTCTTGCATATCTTATCAATTTCTGAACACATGCATGCATAGAAACCCTTAGTTCCCGTTCAAAGGTACTCATTACAAAGTAATGCCTTGTAATGAGCCTTTGGATGTCCAGTTTGGACAGTTTGGAAAAGCTAATTGTTTATAAAACAGTATTTTGACTCATGCTTTATGTTCTATGTCGTGGATATTTGGTACACGTTCTCGTGTGTTTCTCTGGGTGCATACAGATCTGGTGTTCTAACATCCGTCAAACCTTCCTGAGCAAGGTTAGATGAATGTTAGAACACCTAATCGATGTGGTGTACTTGGAGAAATGCGGGGAGGTGCTGCCGAATTTTCCACAGACATCGGACTAAGCATGAGTTATTCACTGTTTTATAAACATGTGCTTTTCTGAATGGGATAGGACCACTACCTGTGTCAAGAGTGGAGGGGAAATATGTAGACATGTTGTAACATTCATGCATTGATATTTACATCGGCAATGCCTAATCACTGGTCATTATTGAAGGTGGTATACAGTACGATAATTCAGTCGTCATGTCAGTCGATCGAAGTTGGATGAAAAGGAAGAATGCTGAAGATTTTGAGTGTCGCGTTGACGAATTTCTCGACTTCGCTTATGCGCATCCTGCACATGTTGACCTTGATAAGATAAGGTGTCCGTGCGGTAGATGTGAGTTGTTGCACTGGAGAAAAAGAATTGAAGTAAAATGGCATCTTCGTCGGTACGGTTTTATGGGTGGATACACAAGGTGGACGCAGCACGGGAAACGATAGTATTGTCGTCCAACCTGGCTAGTCAAACTGAAGTTAGGGAGGAGGCACGATATGATTTCCGAGATATGATTATGGATGCTGGGCATGCTAATGTTGACTGGGGTAACGACAGTCCACAACCGCCGAACGAGGGGGCTCATCAGTTTTATGAGTTGTTGAGAGCTGCGGAAGAGCCGCTGTGGGATGGAGCTCCGAAACACACACGGCTGTCTGCGGTTAGTAGGTTATTACAGTTGAAATCAGACCACGGGCTGAGTGAGAAAGGTTTTAACGAGTTTGTTACCTTCATCAAAGAAATACTGCCCGAAAGTGAAAAGCTACCGCCGTCGTACTATGACGCGAAGAAGATGATGAGGAAACTTGGGTTGAGCTATGACCGGATAGATGCGTGCAATAACGATTGTGTATTATTCTGGAAAGAGAATAAGGATTTGTCATTATGTCCAGTATGTGATCATTCGAGGTACAAACCGGACAAAGGGAAGAAGAAAAACATTGCATGGAAGATATTGCGATATTTCCC
Source organism: Escallonia herrerae (assembly GCA_033070095.1). NCBI lineage: Eukaryota > Viridiplantae > Streptophyta > Magnoliopsida > Escalloniales > Escalloniaceae > Escallonia > Escallonia herrerae. The sequence continues at coordinate 321,233 of JAVXUP010000140.1, forward strand.
GGTCACACCACGGCTTCAGAGAATGTACTACTCCTCCAGTACAGCTGAACATATGAGGGCTCACCGTGAGACTCGCAGCAACGATGCCGATGTGCTGACACACCCAGCTGATGGAGAGGCGTGGAAGGAGTTTGACCGCAGGCATCCAGTCTTTGCTCAGGAAGTTCAGAATGTTAGACTTGGTCTGGCAACCGATGGGTTCAACCCTTTCGGTCAGTCTACCACGCCTTACTCCTGTTGGCCTGTTATTATTGTCCCTTACAACCTTCCACCAGGCATGTGCATGAAGAAGCCGTATATGTTCTTGTCGTTGCTTATTCCGGGGCCGAAGAGTCCCGGTAAGGACATAGATGTGTATTTAAGGCCGTTGATTGATGAGTTAAAACAATTATGGAATCATGGAGTCGAAACATATGATGCATCCCTTAAACAAAATTTTCAGATGAGGGCTGCTTTGATGTGGACTATACATGATTTCCCCGCATTGGGAATGACGTGTGGCTGGAGCACACATGGGAAGCTAGCATGCCCTGCTTGTATGGGCGTGAACCCCGGTCATACGTTAAAGCACGGCGGAAAGGCCTCGTGGTTCGGATGTCACCGTAAGCTTTTGCCACCGGGCCATCAGTTTCGTAGGCAGAAGGATAAATTTGACGGGACAATCGAGCGTGAGGTTGTCACACTGGACTACCCATCTGGTGAAGAAGTACTCTCACACCTGGAGGCACTTGATACTGACATACCACACGGTAAGGGTGTGCCGGATCGGAAGATTGCAGGGTTCGGGAAAGAGCACAACTGGAGAAAATTTTGTATCTTCTGGGAGTTAGCCTACTGGAGGACGCTCGTTATCCGAAACAACATGGATGTGATGCATATTGAGAAGAACGTTTTTGATAATGTGTTCAACACAGTGATGAATGTCAAGGGCAAATCGAAAGATCACCTTAAAGCGAGAAGGGATCTACAACAGTTGGGTGTACGCCGTGAATTGCATCCTCGGACAGTCAGTGGGAGGACCATACTTCCGAAAGCACCTTACTGTCTAGACAAGAAACAAGTGGAGAAGGTCTGTCAGTGGGTTAAGAATTTGAAGCTTCCGGATGGGTTTGCGTCCAACATATCTCGTTGTTGCAATGTATCGGAATGCAAGTTCCAAGGGATGAAGAGTCACGACTGCCACGTATTCATGGAGAGATTCATTCCTATTGCCTTCCGGGGACTGTTGCCACGGGTTGTTTGCGAGACTTTGACTGAATTATCTCATTTCTTTCGAGATATATGCGCTTCTACGATCCGGGTGAGTAACATGGAAGTGCTTGAGAAGAACATTGTGGTGACGATTTGCAAGCTGGAGAAAATCTTCCCACCTTCGTTCTTTGATTCAATGGAGCATCTGCCTGTTCACTTGGCATATGAAGCTAAGATGGGTGGACCCGTGCAATATCGGTGGATGTATCCCTTCGAGAGGTAATCCTTAAATTGTTATAGTTGTTCGTTTACACTTAATGCGACATCTGTTATCATTGATATTCCACCTAACTCGATTCGCTAAACTTCTAGGTTCATGTTCCATTTAAAGAAAAAAGTCCGTAATAAGGCTCGGGTTGAAGGCTCAATTGCGGAGGCTTACGTAATGGAAGAACTTGTAAACTTTTGTAGTCAATATTTCGGGCCTAATGTTGGTACAAGGTTAAATCAACTAGGCCGAAATGACCCCGGAGCAAGCACAAATTTGGAAGGGCAATTGTCAATATTCAAGCAGCCAGGAGTCCGTTCGGCCGAACGTATACTCGATGGCTAACGGATGAAGAGTACAGTGCTGCAACAATATATGCCCTTCTAAATTGCGATGAAGTTTCGGCATTCGTTGAGTAAGTTAAAGTCTTAATTCACTTACATTGTTGTACATAATTGAAAGTGTGTGTTAAGTGAGTCAACTATATTGGTTTGCAGTGAGTTCGATGCGGAATCTTTAATCACTGATCCCGCTGGACTTGAATCTCATCGAAAATCACAATTTGTACAGTGGTTCAAAATTCGTGTAAGATTGTTTAACGAAATTATATTATGTGTTATATACAGTTCTGTGGCCAATTAGTATACTGATTTATCCTTAATTTTTACCGTCATCTACAATAGGTTCAGTCAATGGATAGACCAGTGGCCTCATGCTTGAAATTACTAGCCGAAGGCCCTAACAAACAAACATCCTGTTACGGAGGCTATATCATCAACGGGTTTAGGTTTAACGTAAAAGATGATGACCGAACAAAACAAACCCAAAACAGTGGAGTCTTGGTCAACGGCGACTGTTATGCCGAGAATTGCATGGATTTTTACGGAGAGCTAGATGAGATTGTTGAGCTAACATATTTGGGTTCCCAAAACCGCCTGGTAATGTTCAAGTGTACGTGGTTCGATGTCACATGCAGTAGAGGAATCCGTGTTAGCTCTCAAGGGATTGTAGATGTCAATGTCAAGTCAAGACTTGCATCAGACGAGCCCTTTGTGTTTGCTAGTCAAGCTGTACAAGTCTTTTACGCGGAGGACGTCGCCAATCCCAAATCTCATTGGTATACAACTATCAAGTCCAAGAAATTGCCCGTGACATATGACAGTGAGCTAGACTCCTTTCAAGCCGACCAACCACGTGTCTTGTTCCCTGTTGAGGTCAACAACGAGGAGGACGATCTTCCTCTTCCAACAACACTTCTTGTGGGAGAAGAAGTCGTAGATGATGACGCGGAAGATGTTGAAAGTGTTGGAGATGATGTGACCGAGTCTACTGATGAAGAGGATGAATTAGAAGATGAAGAGGACGACGAGTCCCACGAAGAAGAGGGCGACGACGAAAGTGATGAAGATGATTCGCAAACTGAAAATGATTGACTTGTAATGTTGTAACATCACGGGAAAAATGTAGTAACATTTTAGAACTTGGTGTTTATTGATGTGTTTTTGCACATCCGTTCATATATATATATATATATATATATATATATATATATATATATATATATATAGTGCCGATGATGATTTATGCCTAAATTATTGTTTTTCACGTGTTAATGTCTTTGTATATAATCTATATGAAGTCAGATATGGATAGGATACGGGCTATTCGTGGCCGGGCTGGACGCCGAGCTGCTTCCTCCCCGGTTAGTCCCACCTCGTCATTGCCTACTGATGACGAGGCACAGAGTGATCGCGGACAGCCATCGGGGGCCCAGCCCCAGCCGTCCCCGTCACCGTCGCCCCAGCCATCGTCGTCGCCCCAGCCGTCGCCCCAGCCCCAGCTCGAGCCGTCGCCCCAGCCCGACGCAGATTCATCCCACACGCGCGTGCATTCTCCATCTTCCGTGGGTTCTACCTCAGGTATAGTTGATAACGGTGTTTCGTACATTTTCGCTAGCCTTATATTTGAACTGTATTAATGTCTGTGTTTTGTAGGATCTCGACGAGGCCGTGGTCCGACACGCGGGGTACGCATCGACCCCCAGCGTAAACAGAGAGTTACGCTCACGCAGGAGGGCCTGTAAGTACTAAAAATATCACCTCATGCCTTATGTTTAAAATTTTGGGGTGTTAATTTATATTTGAACTGTATTAATTAATTTAATTACTTCTTTGGCAGGATCCTGGAGAATATTGCGAGGACGAAGATCGGCGTTCTTGTGAAGGGCCGATTCTTCGAGCCACGCCTGTACTGGAAGGACTGGGATGCCGCTGCGAGGGAGGCCCTATGGGAGGAGTGGCTGGTACGGTGAAGTATTTTTTTCAGCGTTAGTAAATGTTAAATTACAGTTTGTTTTATGTTGTTAATTTGTGTTATTGAATGCCTTACAGGAGGGGTTCACGTTTGACACGCCTCAGCAGCAGGTACTGGGGCAGCAGGCTTTCTTTGCCTACATCGGCAAGAATTACCGCCGATGGCTCCACGATGCACGGGACCGGGCGAAGAAGGCGCTGCCCGCGGGTGCCCCGATGACGGAGATGGCGAGATATCCCCCACATTGGATATCTCACCGTGTATGGGGGGAGATGATAGATCGGTGGGCTGCGGATCCAGGTTGGGACGCCAAGAGTAAGAGCGGGGCTGAGAACAGACAGAACAGAGATCCGACGCACACGGGGGGGTCGGTGCCACACGACATCGTCCGACACATGAACGCGGTCGAGCACCCGGATCTGGAGGAGGATGAGGTCATAGCTCTGACGTATAATCAGACGCACGTGCGGAAGAAGGACAAGGACGAGACGCACCGGGCGGGCGACTATATTTCAGATATTGCCCGGCGGATCGATGTGAGTCAATTTATTTAAGTTAATGTTTTTTCTTTCTATCCTCAATGTCTGTTTCGTTAATTAATGCCCTAACATATCGTTAAACCACTATTTTTGCAGGCCTCGTATGAACAGCTAAGGGGGTCCGAGCAGCAGTCCGGACAGCCATCAGCGTCCACTAGTACGGCTGCGAGTACTGGGGGGTTGAAGCGATGGCTGGATACGCCGGAGGTCGTGAATCGGCCGAAAGGCCGCATACGCGGCCTGCCTAGCACGACTGCTCGTGCCGTGATAGGAGCGTCCTCACCCCCTGCTGCCCCTCCACAGACACCGGCTCCTCGGCCTCAGTTGGACGACGAGGAGATCCAGCGCATTGCTACAGTGGTGTGCCGGATGATCAGGGAGCAGGGCACTGCTGGACAGGCCGCCCCGGCCCCGGATCAGCAGGATCCAGATCCGGGACTCGGAACCCCTGATGAGCCCCTTCCCGTGCCCGTTCCTAGCTTCCCCCCCCCCCGTGCCCGGCTTGTACTCTTCTCCCCTCTCCTAACCGGCTATATCCGGTTCCCGGCTTGTACATATATGAATTTTTTTTATTATAAATTTTTTTATAATTGATTATATATATTTCTTTCTGTATTGATTATTGCGCGTTGTTGTTGAGATTTGAAAATTGTATTACAGGTCTGGGTAATTGAAAAATAAAAAAAAAATTGACTTTTGGCGACGGATTAATTCCGTCGCTAAAGTATTCCTACAATCAGTTATTTAGCGACGGAATATTCCGTCGCTAAATAAGTTTTTTAGCGACGGAATATTCCGTCTCAAAAATATAAATCCGTCGCTAAAGAATATAATTAGCGACGGAATATCCGTCGCTAATTAAAATAAATCCGTCGGTAAAAATGACATATTTAAAAATTCCGTCGCTAAACTATTAGTGACGGGCTTTTATACGAGGGATATTTAGCGACGGTGAATCCGTCGCTAATTCTTTTAGCGACGGATTTTTGGCTTTTAGCGACGGATTACCCCGTCGCTAAAACCCTGTTTTCTTGTAGTGAAAAGAGTACCTCCGCCATTTTGTCAATGCAACACAGAAAAATTGGGTCAAGCTACTGGATGTTGCCCAACTGTGTTTCAACTCACGCAAAAGCTCGTCGACAGGGAATAGTACTTTTGAGATTGTGAATGGACAACAACCGTTACTACCCCACACAGTAAACGTCGCCAACGTAGGAAAATCTCCAAGGGCCATAAGCTTCAGCGAAGAATGGAGGCAGCATATAGATTTAGCTCACTCCTACCTTGAGAAAGCAGCCATAAGAATGAAGAAACACGCTAACAAGAACAGGAGATCTCATGAGTTCAACATGGTTGACAAAGTTATGGTTAAGCTACTGCCACAAGATTGAAAATTTCTAAGGGGTAGAGACTCTCGTCTTCTGAAGAAATATGAAGGATCCCTGACTATAGTGAAGAAGATAGGCAAGATGGCTTACAAAGTTGATCCGCCTCATTGGTGGAGCCGCCAGCTCCATCCTGTCTTTCACGTCAGCATGTTGAAGCCATTTTATGAAGACACAACAGACCCCTTCAGGGGCCAAATCAGAAGACAAGGACTCAAACCCAAAGCGACAGGAAAGCGAGTTGCCGGATCTATTTTGAATGATAGAGTGATTACAGCATCCCGCAAGCGCCATCAGGAGTACCTAGTCAAGTGGCAGGGATATATGGAAGAAGGGAACACTTGGGAACGAGTAGAAGACTTATCAGCCTACACTGACAAGATTGAAGCCTACCACATGCAGAAGTTGACGAGGGCGTCAACAGCTCTAGTGGGGGAGAATGTCACGGGCTGCCCATTGCACCCGCCTAGCACCGCACCCCTGCGCTCATCCAGCACAGCGCCCCGCGCCCATCCAGCACAGTGCCCATGCTCCATTCCAACATGCGCCCATTCGCCCTCCCAAGTTCTTAAAGTCTCGCGCCCATGCGCCCGTCAAGCACAGCGCCCGCGCACCCAATGTAGTGCTCGTTCACGCCAAAAGCCAACCGTGAAAATCTGAAGATCCAGGCGTGAATTTTTGCTCAATTTTGGTGGAGATCACCCTTGTATATATTTAAGTTTCCCTGTAAAATTTCAAGTCATTCGAGTTATATTTCTCTAAAAAGGGACACTATGACTCATCGCACATAGTGACGTCTACTACTGTCACTTTGAAAAATTCTCTTAGTGGTACTATATGGGAGGTTATATTGCTTAGTGCCAGACACCCATACCCGAGAGTCCCTTAATTTGTTTTAGCTTGCCTGTCTAACTAGATTGAACACTGTGGATGCAAACAAAGCCTTTCGTAAGTTGTAATGATGTTATTGAAGTAATGAGAATATTTGTGACCGTTTTGCCCTTGTGTTAAAATTTACTCTTTGTGCACTGTTTTATGTAATGTTGATGCACTGCTTGCTCTAAATTGTTGGGATTGGTTGGCGAACTCGTCCTGTAAGCAGCAAGTTGAGTGCGACACACGGTTTCCTTTGTTCTATCAAGGGCCACCGTGTGTCACTAGGGCACGTGAAGCATGAGTGGCGCATGGGCGCGGGCAACGGTTGCTGCGAAGGTGGGCGTCGTGCCAGGGGCAACGACGCATGACCGCGGATGATGGGCATCCCGGAGTCGGTACGCAAGTTGCAAAGACGGTGCGGCAGCGGGCGACGCAAAGCCGGCGTGCGGGCCACGATGAGCTTCATGAAGACACGGTCACAGTCGTCGGTGGGCGTCGTGGAGACAACGCGTAGCCATGGGCAACGGGCTCTGGTGGTTGTTTGAAAAGAGATAGATGAGGGTGATAGGGAAGGCCGAGGCCGCCTTGGCGAAGGCCAAGTTGCGCCATTGTCGTCCATGTAGCAAGAAAAGGTGTTTAGCGGGCAAAGCGCGTTTTCTGTAATTCGTGCAAAAATAAAATTGGCGTAAAAGAAATGCAAAAATAGAAAATAGAGACAAAAAGCACGTGATTTAAGCGTGCGTCAAATTGACCGTTTTAGGAGCGTTGAAAATTGACAATTGACTAGGGCCATGTGTCCCAAAAAAGGGACCCACAGTAGGTCCATGGGTGGGACAAGATAGGTTGGTAACATATCCTATTCAGTAATTCTTGCAATCTTTTTATTCTTTTGAAAAAAATGCTTTAATAATCAGACTTCTATTAGTAAAATAGTTTGATCATATATACTGCTATCAAGGGGTTGATACAGTAAAGATGTGAGTTACAACGACCATAGTTTGGATGTACCCATTTTTTAACTGTCGTAATTCAAGGTACCAAAATCCCTTGGATCTAACGCATGCTCTCGCTTTTAATGCACGTTCTCACTTTCACTTTCACTTTCAGTATGTTGTCGTTCTTCGCTCTCGTGCTCCTATCATCGTATACTTTGTCAACTTTGTCTCGCTCTCGCTATCGCTCTATTTGCACCCTACTCTACGAACTAGCGAGTTAGATCACAACCCCAGCCTGTATAACTCCGCTCCGGGATCTACGGGCTTTCGCGCACACTGCAGGCGCCGAGACGGCTCCATGGCATATGCGTGCGAAGTGGTCCTCACCGCACACCCACCTCTCTCCACTCTCGATCCTAATCGTTTCATCAACGTGTCCGCATCCCATTGGCTGTAAAGTTGGATACCGTAGGGAACCTCACATGCACATAGATAATGCGGGCTGGGCCCCCACAAAAGCTTTACCTGTACCGTTCCACGTCGGACATCTCATGTCCAAAAAGTGAAAACAGGTCAGCCCAAAAAGGTGATCGGAGAAAGAGAGAGAGCAGATAACCAAAAAGGCCACCCACAGAAAGCTCAAAAGTTGATGATGGATTGAATGATACATTTACCGTCTTATTCCCATGCCACATTTTGCTGTGTTTTGCTGCGTTAGAATGCAAGATTTTGCTTAGGTCATATGGGTTTTCCTCAGATTCTCTTGGTGATGTGATAGCAAGTGCAGCCATGCAGGTTTGGACTGGTTTTAGCCTTGATTGTGTTAAGTTGCTAACCCTGTTAAGTGTGCTGTCATTTTTGTCACCTTGGGATGGCTTGTTTATAAGGTGCAAAGTGTTATTTAATGCTGTTAGAACAGCTTTGTGAAGTCAGATTTTGATTGTATGATGCTGCAGCTGTTGCTTTTGATTCTTCTCTAGTTAGTGAATCCTGCTTGTCAGATGTTTGAGGACAATCTTTCTGATCATGTCTGAATAAAGCCATTTCTGAATCCATATCTTAGTTCCATAGGCAGAATTATGATGCTGTTGAGATGATATTCTGCATTTTCTGAGACAATTGACTTTTTTACTTGTTACTAAGCAATTCACTTTTACCCGAAGCAGATGCACAAGATTGCATGCCAATTCACACAAACAAGCAAGGCAATTTCTTTTTGTCCCCTTTCCTGCCTCCCCAAGGGTCAATCATTGTTAGATGCTCCGATGTTGTTGAATGCGTTGTAGAAAACAGAGAACTCTTAACTTTTTTGTTGTACTGCTTTGGGAAACAAATTGTTGTAAATTTGGATCTTAACCAAGTCACAATACAACATACCCATAGTTGGTTGCAAAACCATGAACATAGGTGGGTGCACTCACATATGATCCCTAAGAAAGCGTCTCCCATGAAAACCAAGATTTCGGCCAAATGTAATTGCAATCCTAGGCATTCTACAATTGTATTGATGTCTTCTAAAACCTACGGGCGGATGCTCTGCAACAGCGGCAGTACTGAAGATTGCTACTGAAGCTATGTATAGGTAATGTAATTCGTAAGCATGGGAATAAGAATTGATCGAGCTTACTTTTGTTTCCTATATCCAACGGGAGGACGAGAAGCTGTACATATCTAGTCTTTATATGCTGGATTTCTAAGTAATTATATTCTAATTGATACTTCTTATATCATCCACTGTTGACTCAGAATGCTCCCATCAAGATACCGAGCTGCCATTGACTCCAAATGATGGGCAAGACTTGCCACCCGAAAAAAGTGGCTCCTTTGACAGTGGATGACCATTTGCCAATACTTAAAATATGCCATGACTGACTACGCAGATAGCAAATAACATAACGCAGGTGCGGAAAGACGCAATTTGAAAATGAAGTTAAAAAAGTTCTTAGAGACTCTCTCGCGCAGATAGAGGGAGTAGTAGCTTCCACTCCGACTTCCACTCCCGCTCCCGCTCTTATGCGTATCATTCATTCTTCTCATATCTTTCGATCTTTGTTTTGGAAACTGAGGAAATAAATATTGGTATCAGATTTAAACTTTATGGGAGAAGAATAATAAACTTAATATTTCGTGGACTTCTTGTTTTTCATAATGCAGGCTCATGAACTTGTTTAGAAACCTGTCTTTTCTATCATTTTCCAACTTTGACTGTACCCCATGATGCATATCAGGTTCCCATATGCGAGAGAAATAAAGGAATGGATAAACTTTGTGAATACTGCAAAGCTTTGAGGTCGGTTGTTTATTGTACATCAGATGCAGCACATCTTTGCCTTTCCTGTGATGCTAAGGTTCATTCAGCTAATGCTCTTTCCAACCGGCATGCACGAACCCTTGTGTGCGAGTCATGCAGATATAGGCCAGCTTATATCCAATGCTCTGATCATCATATGTTCATGTGTCGTGGCTGTGATCGCTCCCAGCATGACATGTCTTCTCAACACCAGAAGCAAATGATTAGTAGTTATATGGGGTGCCCTTCCGCCACGGATCTTGCTGCATTGTGGGGTTTTAACTTGAAGGAATTGGAAGGTGGTGCTATTCAAGATCAGTTTGTATCTACACCAACTTCGTCCGGGAGCGAAGGTGTGGCCACTTTGGAGATTTCAGCACAATCTTGCACCCAAACTGGAGGCTCCTTTTTAGCATCTGAAGTAGACTGTCTCACTTCAGTCTTTGGTCCAGAATTTGATGTGGGATCTAGCGGTCGACATTATAAGGTACACAGGAAAATCTGAGGTGAATATATGTTGTCATTATATGCTTTTTGCTAAATTTGGCTGTTCAGTCTTTGTATTTTGGCAATCCAAACCTGTTCTTTGTGTGCTATTAAGCATTGAGAAGGTGAAAGACTTCTTTGCATGTTGTAGATCTTAACTTCCAGGTGATGATTAATTGAATTTCCAAAGGTCAGTTTCCTTGGGCATGTTTGGGTTATGCTAGGGGCTCCAACCTTGTTCCCAAAAATTATCTCCCAGATGATGCAGCACAAATTGGGCGTCATGGTACGCATCAGTTTGCCTTCAGTGCTCATTTTTTTTTTCCGCAACTACTGCTGCCACATCATTTGGGCTGAACTTTTTGGGAAAGAGGTGTGGAAGCCTAGCAGGGTAAGTTTCCTTCCGTGGGCAGTATCTGGAATTTGTTCCAACCCTTAGAAGAAGAGTTAATTCCAAACCGATATATGCACGCAGAGCAACTTCAGCTTAACTGGCAATTAGTTTCCATGAGCAGGATTTTCCAAGTACATACTTGGGGCATACATTGTGGCTGTCAATAAGATCTACCACAATCTGGCACCTGAGAATTGTTGAAAGGAGGCCAGCTGAGTGGAAGAACGTATCTCTCCTCGATAGGAAAAGGGTTGTTGAAGTCACCTTGTTAAGCCAGCCTTCATATTCTGTGTCCTACACTCCTACTCCTCCCGACAATTGGACAAGAAAGATTGAGAAACGTATCTGAGATAATTTCATTAATTGGTGGGCCGAGAGAGGGCTTGGTAGATTATATTCCCCTGTGATCAATGTAAGTCTTGTAATTAGCATGAACATTGTCAGAACGAAGGTATAAGAAATTGGCTATCAAGGTATGATCTAGCCCAGAGCTCTTATGTCAGAGTGTAGCTGCTAAGGATTGGTAGCAACCCTTGCCTTGCGTTGTGGTTGACTAGAGACATCGTAGCTCCACATGGGATAGGATTAATGCACAACTAGAAAGGATGCCTCGTATTCTCCAGTTATCAACTGTCCGCATGGAGTGTGGCGGGGTGATGCACCCCTAGAAATGCGATGCCGAATGTCATTTCCTCCCAATAATGATGCTTTCATGTTGGAGTATGTAAGTCTCTCGGCGGGGGAATATATGTGAAATGGAGGCATTTCCAACATCAGGGCCGAACTTGCTGGATACCACGTTGCCCTGCTATCAGATATTGGGAGGACTCAATTGGATACTATCCTAGGCAAGCAACAAGCTTTCCGTAGTTAATTAGTACGAAGCTCTTACAGTCCCGTTCAACAAGCCTAAAAAAAACTCACGCCCAGCTACAAAAGACAAACAACCAAGTTCCTGTAACCACTTAGAAGATAAGCTCATTCATGGAAGAAGGTAACCATTATCTTCAGCAGCCAAGTTCCTTAATGTGGTTGTCACCGAAGAGGCATGTGGAGCACAGAAGCCTCTTTAAAGATTCTTCACTTTGATAGTAGCTCTTCAGGCTGTTCTTGGCAATATATGGTGCAGATGGCATTCTCCTAACTAAAAATGCATATGTACAGCGGCAGAAAGAACATCACATGTTAGGTTTTGCACTTTGATTTTGACCAAAGATTTATGGTCCTTGTTGCTGCCTAATCCTTAAATGGGTTCTGCTATACCATGGTCTTCGGATGCTTGTTGCAATGTTGGGAAGTGAGTTAAGTCCAGCAGGGGTAGTGGAGCATTCCGGAGTTGTTCAAACTCTATGGGGATTGTATGTCTAGCGAAATTCATTGCTGTGATCAAATCCTAGTCGCTAAAATGGTCATAGTCAATATTGGCTGCAAATAAAGAAATTGTGTCATGCCAACGATCGATACTAGCTTGAAACCCTAAGGACCTCTTCTAGTTGTCTTCCAACTTTTCATGCTTTCAACATCATAATCATCATCATGTAAGCCTTTTGCCCCAATCGAGTTGGGGTCGGCGGCATGAGCGTTTTCTTCCCTTCTCCCCTATCTATGCACATGCTCTCTGGTAAGTTCCTAGCAATCATGTCTTTCCCCACTACATGTCCCCATGTTCTCCGTCTACCCCAACCCATCAACTTGGCATAAGACACTGCTTATTTGGGAGATCTAAATTCCAATGTTAAGGCGGTCAAACCATCTCAACGAATGTTCCCTCCTCTTGTCTTCAATTGATTCTAGCCCCACCTTCGTGCTGATATTCCTTGTCTGGCCACTCATCCACCTAAGCATTTGCATTTCTGCTGCTTTTGTCTTCTGTGTATGATGTTTCTGAACTTCTGAACCAAACAACATTTTCTTCCATTAAAATACTTCAATTGCTTTCCCTTCAATGTTTGTCAGCTTTATTTTGCAGGAATTTTACGCAGGTAAACAGCAGAAGAAGACTTGCTTCATTGTGGAACAGATTCTCGACTTGAGACGGCTTCAGCTCACTGAAGGATGCAACAATAAATATTCCCAAGAAAAGACTGAAATATCGTCATGTAAACATGATACTACATGGGAGCTTGAGCGGCATTCCCTTGGTTTTGGCACTTCTCTTCAGCAAACGGATAGTCAAGACCTTGATGTCCAGTCTTCACAGTTGCCATTGTCACAACTAGAGGACTTAAGCTCTTCCTCAATTATTGGAAGCCATTTACATGGAGACTCCTTTTGGCGGTCCAGAAGTCCAGATCGTAGTGGGCAGGTTAGGTCATAAAATTGCTAGATTGTTGATTGCATTTCATGATTTCCTCATACTCTTTTCTCTCATTTCTCACATCTGAATGAAGACATACATATCTTGCTTATAAGTGTACATATCTATCTGCATTCTCTTGTCCTATATCAGGGGATTCATCTGTCAGCCAAAGGATCTGGTATTGATAAGTTCAGAGCTCATCAATTTTGCCTTTTGATGCTCGCTTCATTTCGTAATCCACCTAAAAGGTGAAACACTGAAGCGCCTATTAACTGATATGGTGCAATAGTACGCTTCTAAAACTAGTTCGAGCTAGCTTGCAATCCTTTAGGCTGATAGCGAGATTGGTAGACCTCTCCTCCTCCTTGGTCTTCTTCTTGTTACTTCTGCTTTTTAAGGAATCTTTCCATCTATCCAGTTGAAAATCGGAAAAAAGGACTGCTTGACAAATGTATACTCCTTAATCAGTTTACACAATTGTAAGGGTATTCATGTGCACAGTTACACATGTTGCATCAAAACCAACTAGTTGTCAACTATAATGAGGAACATTGTTTCACAATGTTAATGCTATATCAGTTGGTGATCACAAATGTTGAGCTGTGCCTATGCTCACTTCTAGGAGTTAATATGGCTATAAGCACAGAAGTATTTTCTGTCATTTAACTGCAAAACATACTAGTCATTTTGGGGGCATTTCAACTAGTGAGGGTGGGGTTACTGCATTCAGAATTTCTGCTAGAATCTATTGAACCATACATTAAACAACTGGGGCTTGGGGGAGGGGGGGAGCGCTCACTTAAGCTACTCTCACTTGCTTCCGCTCGACAAACTGGGAGTTGAGGAAATAGTTCTAGTTCTCATCCTGTGATTGTTCGTTTCATCTAGCAGAGGGAGAGAGGGTAAGCCGGTAACGTACATAAATATGTGACACATGAACTGATGCATGTGCGGATTTTTTACATGACATAATAAAGTATTACACAAATCCAAAATTATCTTACTTGAACTATGCAGCTTTGGTCTAAAAATATGCAAGACCTTGGTGTTTGTGAAGAACTAGATTGCTTGGATGACTTGAAAATACCTGATGTTGATTTGACGTTTCGGAACTTTGAGGAACTCTTTCGAGGTGAGCAAGATCCACCTGAAGCACTACTTGATGATAAGGATACGATATTTTCCTTAATGGAGAAGGATGCATCTTTTGGTAGATCGGACAATGGCTATACACGAGCAGTGAAGGTCTGAATAATTGCTTTTCTCATACAACTTGCAACCATACTAAGCTTATCATCAAAAAGACTTACTTTTCCTTACTGTTGGTATGTACAAATGTTTCTTGAATACGGAACATGATTAGCGATATAGTATAACTCAAACCAGTATATATAGGAGTTGTATCATCGATACAACTAGGCCCATCTTCAATATGTAATATGACCAGATAGAAGGATCTTTAGTAGTTGCTGCATCTACTTTCATGCAAAGACTGGCATTACCAGAAAGAAGTTTTAGTCATTTCTTAAGATCTTTTTAAAGGGAATTGTGCCTCTTGGAGTCTTATCTAGATAGTCTATAACAAGAAGATTAGTTGTCGGAATCCCAACGGTGGTTCGGAGAAGAGCTTTGAGAAGGAGCAAGAGAAGGGAGGGTGGGAAACACCCTTTTGAATCGAAGGACGAGATACTCTTAATTACCATTTCTCAATACATTCTGCATCATAAGATTTACATCTATCATAAAATTCTCCTTGGGTATGATAGGAAGTCCATTACTTTCCTTCACAAGTTGAAGATTAAAAGTGAATCTTCTCAAGTTTTTTTGAAGATTAATAATCTTCAAAAAGACTGGCAATGGGTATGTTTATACCAACTGATTTTGTTAGGGTGGTCAGGATCATTAATATCATGTATGAGTTTGCACTATATGGATTTGCTTCTTGCTGATTGACTGAAATTCTTTGTTCATGTGTTTCTGTTCTTTTGTGTTATACCTTGGTTTTGCTGTCTAATTCTCTGCTTCCTTACCATTATGAAGTAGCATCTCGAGTTTTCTTCTTGTGGTCAAGTTTGATGCTAAATCTGCTTGAATCCTAGTTATTTAATACTCTGTAAATCAGCAGCATTCATGGTTCTTAGTATAATAGCATGATCTAGCTTTTATTGGGCCAAGGCCAGGGCCAGGCCTAATTTTTTGAGAGACAGGTCTAGGCCTGGCTTTTTGGCCCGAAAAATTACCTTTTCAATTTTTTTTAAATTAAGGTATATTTGTTTGCCTTCTATAACTAAAATGTAGAAGAAATCTATTACTTTTAGATCATTAGTGAGAAAACAAACAAATATTCGTGGCCACAGATCTATTACTTTTAAATTTGAGTTAATCAACACAACATTTTGAGAAGGTACAAATATACATTACTTTGTAAGAAGTGTAAAAAGAAGGAAGAGTCAACTTTCAGTTGATGAGTAACTCGCAGAACATGCCAGCAAGTGGGAGGCTATGGTCATGTAGGTTGAATCTTTACTATCAGCTTCAAGGGCCAGGGAAGATGGTAAAATCATTTGTTTAAAATTGTACATAATTTTAGATTTTGACTTCCCCTGATCAGTTGGTCCAAGTTCTGAGTGATTGGGGAAGCAAGCGTAGTTGTAAAAAAGTTTGTACTAATTGATAATATGCCGAACTTATTTGTCAATAAATACCAAACCAACTAATTCTACCCTCTTACATATAAATTAGTATTAGTACCGTGCGTAAAAAAATACCTGTTAAAATACATATAAAAGCTAGTATTTATATTATTAAATAATAATAACAAAATAGATAGTAAAATAATAATATTATTTTGAATAACAAAAAAAAAAATTGGGCCCGGCCCAAGCCCGGCCCTAGATGTTGGGCCTAGGGCCTGGGTTTTGACTGGGCCCAGATATTCCTCATTCTGGCCCGGCCCAGCCCGTTTGACAGCGGCCCTGGCCCGGTTTGCTGAAGGCCCGATGGGCTTGGGCTAGGCTGCCTAAGCCGGGCCTATTTGACACCTCTAACTTTAAGTAAATGAAGAAACTAGCTACTTTCACATCGATTGGTTCTGATATTGTTTAGGTTTCGGTGCTTCATGTACTTTTACCTTTGATGCCCTTGTGATTTTATCATACAATTTGCCTGATTCTAAAGTGCAATCTATAACCTCGGCTCTGATTTTGGTTTCAGAAGTGTTTTGATAGATTTCTTGCTTCCCCTTTTCGAGTTTGTAGAGTGGCATCCTTGGTCGAAGCAATAAGGGTTTTACATTTTATTGATTAAGATGTTTTGGGAAGTCTAAGCACACGTCCTGGAGATATTGGAGTTGGGGACATTCTTTCATTAGCAATATGCTCATTTGTTTGTTGACAGCAATAACTGATTTTCAGTCTTGTGACCCTTCAGATCGAATTTCTATATCTACCTGGCGTTGCTTTTATTAGTGGACTAATATGTTGTATGCAGTTCTAGGGTTAGTATAGTAATATTATGCAGTACTAGGGTTAATATTATACTCCTTAAGCTTATTGGCTTTAATAATGTTAAAATTAGTTCCATAAGAAACCTTTCAAAAGTTGTACGTGTATTTGCTGTTACAATCTGTCTTTAAGTAAGAGGTCTGACCAGGCAATTCGCTCCAACTACTTTTCCTTGTAGCTGGGGGTATTATGTATTAGAAACCCCGGCTAGGTTATTGCTTAGCCTTTCAAGTTGGTTCTGAATGAGCATCACAGCATCGATGACGATGAGCTTTTCTGTTGAGCATTGACCGGTAAAGCACCACCAAGTTGTGTACATTGACCTAATTAAAATAAATAGGAAAATAAAAACTTTAAATGACACTCAATTGTGATAATATATCTTGGAATGTGTGGGTGTCCCGCATCGGTTATTCAAAGAAGATTGTAACTTGGACTTAAGTATTTAAGTCTTGTCCCACATTGCATATTTCGACAAAGTCACCACTTATCTCCATATGTTATTTTGTATTGTATTGTAAGTACAAGAGAAAAGAGAGAAGAGCTGTAAGAAGAGTTTTTCTTTGAAGAGAAAAAAGAAGAGTCCTTCTTTGAGTAGGAAGAGTCTTTCTTTGAAGAGACAAGAGAATAAGAAAAAAGAAGAGTCTTTCTTTGAGTAGGAAAAGTCTTTCTTTAAAGAGACAAGAGAATAAGAATAAGAAAAAAGAAGAGTCTTTCTTTGAGTAGGAAAAGTCTTTCTTTAAAGAGACAAGAGAATAAGAAAAAGAAGTCTCCTTCTTTAAAGAGACAAGAGAGAATAGTCCTTCTTACCACCGTGGAGTTCTGTTATTATTTTCGATTCTTTTCTTTATTGCTTGGTGTGAAATCTAGTATATTCCTTTACATCGATTCTATCCATCTGATTCCAAGTTAGACACGTAATGTAAGTTCCCACCACAAAGTAGTAATTGAAAGATCTACACATTTGTTGTGGACAGAGCTTGTTGACAATCCAAAAGAGCCAATAAATCTGGTTAGCTGTGTGCTGATGCCAAATCCTTGTGGGGGCACCTGGGCTCACCTTTGCATTCAAACAATCTAAGGATTAAGATCATCAAGCTCCTATTAGTTCTGGATATAACATCAGCATCGCTTTGTAATTCTATGGCAGCTTTGGGCAATACAAAAATCTTTTTTGTGTTTTTCTCCTTCCCTTTCCTCTTTCTATCACCTTTTTCTAAAATGGCAGGATATATCAGCAGCTTCATCTGTTTACATCAGTCAGTCAGCTCATGTAGACAACTATATTGGTACTCCCGGCAGAGATACTTACTTGTTCAGAAACCAGGGTTTTCCTCGCCCAAGGCGACCATCCTATTCGACATTGTCATTCCCAAATACTGGGCTCAGTGCAGAAAGCAGTGGCGCTGATTACTTGGATAGTGCATTTTCACCCATCATTTTCAGACAACAACTTTCGTGTAATCCACCAAACCAGGACAATGCACCAATAGAAGCTATAGACTATATGGTGACTAGATATAAAGAGAAGAAGAAGTCTCGGCGGTATGTTTCGACTCCTTCATTGCATTATCAAGTAAATATCATAGTGCTGCTCTTACGTGCGAGTAAACTAAGCCGACCGCCATTTATCTGATTAGACACATACTCCTTTGCAAGATATGTTTTATGCCCTTTTGAATTCCTTGTGCATGAAGTTATACTGATGGAGCCACTTTAAGTACCACCATTTATCTGATTAGACACATTCTCCTTTGCATGCCTTTTTGAATTCCTTGTACATGAAATTAAACTGATGGAGCCACTTTAAGCTGAGGTGTCAAATGGGCCGGGCGGCCTGCGGGCTGGCCCAGCCCGGCCCCTTTTTGGGCCCGGACTGGCCCTCACCCTTAGGGCTTGGGCCAAAGCCAGGGCCAGGCCTAATTTTTTGAGAGACAGGCCGGGGCCCGGCCCGGCCCTCTTTTGGCCCAAAAAATGGCCTTTTCAGTTTTTTTTTTAAACTAAGGTGTATTTGCTTGCCTTCTATGACTAAAATGTAGAAGAAATCTATTACTTTTAGATTTGAGTTAAGCAACACAACATTTTGATAAGGCACCAACATACATTACTTTGTAAGAAGTGTAAAAAGAAGGAAGAGTCAACTTCCAGTTGATGAGTAACTCGCGGAACATGCCAGCATGTGGGAGGCTATGGTCATGTAGGTTGAATCTTTACTATCAGCTTCAAGGGCCAGGGAAGATGGTAAAATCATTTGTTTAAAATTGTACATAATTTTAGATTTTGACTTCCCCTGATCAGTTGGCCCGAGTTCTGAGTGATTGGAAAAGCAATCGTTGAGTTGTAAAAAAGTTTATACTAATTGATAATTAACCGAACTTATTTGTCAATAAATACCAAACTAACTAATTCTATCCTCTTACATATAAATTAGTATTAGTACCATGCGTAAAAAAATACCTGTTAAAATACATATAAAAACTAGTATTTATATTATTAAATAATAATAACAAAATAGATAGTAAAATAATAATATTATTTTGAATAACAAAAAAAAATTTTGGGCCCGGCCCAAGTCCGGCCCTAGATGTTGGGCCTAGGGCCTGGGCTTGGACTGGGCCCAGATTTCCCTCATTCTGGCCCTGCCCAGCCCGTTTGACAGCTGCCCTGGCCCGATTTACTGGAGGCCCGATGGGCTTGGGCTAGGCTGCCCAAGCCCGGCCTATTTGACACCTCTAACTTTAAGTAAATGAAGAAACTAACTACTTTCACATCGATTGGTTCTGATATTGTTTAGGTTTCGGTGCTTCATGTACTTTTACCTTTGATGCCCTTGTGATTTTATCATGCAATTTGCCTTATTCTAAAGTGCAATCTATAACCTCGGCTCTGATTTTGGTTTCAGAAGTGTTTTGATAGATTTCTTGCTTCCCCTTTTCGAGTTTTTAGAGTGGCATCCTTGGTCAAAGCAATAAGGGTTTTACATTTTATTGATTAAGATGTTTTGGGAAGTCTAAGCACACATCTTGGAGATATTGGAGTTGGGGACATTCTTTCATTAGCAATATGCTCATTTGTTTGTTGACAACAATAACTGGTTTTCAGTCTTGTGACCTTTTCAGATCGAATTTCTATATATACCTGGCGTTGCTTTTATTAGTGGACTAATATGTTGTATGCAGTACTAGGGTTAGTATAGTAATATTATGCAGTACTAGGGTTAATATTATACTCCTTAAGTAAGTTTACACCTTGTTACATTATAAATAGGGTTTTTCTCTTGAATCTCATTCATATTGGAATACACCAACAATTTTCCTTCTCCAATTTATCATCTTCAACATCAACTCTTCAATGTACCTGTATAGCCTAGATTATGCCTCTTAAATTCTTTAAGCATAAGACATCGTGAAAATTGAAATGCAACCCTGATATAAGAAAAATGGTGTCAACGAATGTGATAAACTTATGTTTTTGAGGAATGCGAGAGCTAATTCTATCTTGCATAGATTGCCAAGTAGTTGTGCGTAAGCAAGCATATTATTATTTGAGTGGTTATGCTATGTAATCGCACATCTTATTTTCTTCAACTTTCAGACATGAGAAACAAGTTCTATATTCATCTCGAAAATCTAGAGATGATGCACAGAAGCGGGTAAAAGGTCGTTTTGTGAAGGAAGAAGGCACCGCGTCTGACACCATCAATGTTTCTCGAAGCTATTGAAGTTGCCTGCAATTTTTGCATCTTGCTGCTTTAGATGAATCTCTCCGAGGCAACCAAAGCACATGTTTTCTGGTTATCTGTTGCTTGTAACTGAAGTCCAGCACATCGTTTTTCGCTCCCTAGTATACACCCCATGGTATGCTCGAAACTGGCTCTTACAATGTTTTCTTTCTCATGTAGTGTTGATGCAGCTACTTTGTATTCTCCATTTTGCACGTTCAAGTTTCATAAAGAAAGCAGAGCTCATTTAGCTTTTGCATACGGAGATAAGAAGAAAATAACTATAGCGGCGGGTTCCCAGAGCCTCAATAAGTGCTTCATCTGAAACCTATATGTTCTTCGAGTAGGAATGCCCCTCAATTTTCTTTCACAAAACTTTTTAGTCAGTATTGTTTGCACTTGATTCAGAGATGGTCAAGACTTGATTCAACCTTGATTAAACATGTCGATAGGTGCTTGACAACAATACAAAACTAATTAAATCTAACTTTTAAAAGTTATGAACTAATTAAATCATAATCAAAGAAAATGAGGATTAGTATTGTTCTTTTTTTTCTAGAATTATGTTGACCAAGTAAAGTACCAATATACCTCTATTAATTAAAAAGAGCTTTCGTATTTTGTTCAACTACTAAGTTTTTAGTTATTTTGCCACAATGAAATTGCTTTTATGACCTCATATCCAACCACCATTCATAGCTTAAAGCTAATTTTGCTAAAAATAACTTAAGGGGATGTTTGAGATTGATTTTGGAGTGGTCAAACACGTTTTAAACAATTGGTTAATTGATAAGATATGCCTTAACCTATGGCACGTTTGCAGATTGATACGCCAACCTACCTAAATAACTCTTTTATACATCAACCCATCGCTTGTCTTACAAATGTTTACCTTACATCCAACTTATTGAAAAAAATATACGGTTTGCATAGTTATACCCTAAACTAATGAAGGCAAAGTAGTCAAATCCTTGGGTGTGTTTTGGACAAATAATTGGCGGTCAATCTAGTGTGGTGTTTGTGTGTGTGGATGGGAAAAAGGGTAGCCGTCGAAGAAGGGGTTGATGGAGGGGTAACGTGGCGGGTGATGTTTGTATGCATAGAGGGGGGAGGGGGGATCAATAGTGTGTGTGTGTGGCTGAAAAAAGGGCTGTAGCTGAAGAATGGGCTGGTAAACAGGGATAGTGGTGTGTGATGAGGGTGTGTTTGTGTAGATTGGATGTGGTGGTGGGTTCGGGGGTTTTGTTGCCGGGGGGGGGGGGAGGCGGGGGGAGTGGTTGATAGTTTTGTATCTGTGTCCACTTGGAAGGGGGTGACTGCTAGGGGATGGGTTGGTGGTCGGGGAATTTGGTGGGTGTCTGTGTCTATGTGTGCAAGGTATGTGTGGTGGTGGGTTTGCGAAAAGGGGGAACAATACAATATGCATGTGTGTTTTGTCGGGGAAGGGGGTGGTGGTTGAACTGATCAGAATACGCTCCCACTTAATGAAAAAACTAACGGGGGTTATCCCTCAAAATCGTGCAATAGGTTGATGTATATAAATGCTATTTTGGTGGCTTGGTGTGTTAATTTGCAAACGTGTCATATGTTGAGATATGTAGTCAATTAGCCCTCAACAATGTAAAACAAGTTTGTTGAATGTTTGGCAAAAAATGAAGTGCTTAAACAACCCTTCAAAAACAGAATAAAGTGTTTAAAATCATAAATACCAATTCTACCGTGTTGGCTTAAAACACTTTTTGAAAAACATGTTTGACAAGAAACAGTACTAAATTATCCTTTCATTAATTACAAAAGTATATGGGTAATTCACTAAATATTCCCTACACATGACATGCTTGTTGATTAACACGCTAATCTGCCAAAATAGCAGTTTTATACATCAACATATGGCATGATTTTGGGAGGTACCCCCGCGTTAGTTTTTCGGTTAAGTGGGTTTTGGTCAGTTCAATTATTTTCAGAGTACAAACATGGATCCCAACCAAAATGTAGGGGATAGTTTTGTGACAGAACATATATACTTAAAACAAGTGGAAAGAATGAACCACCGTCTCTTCCCCCGGCCACTATCCCCTTCTGCGGGCGCTCGCACACACACACACACACACACACACACCCTGGCCACTACCCCTTCGCCGGCCACGTAAACACAGACAACACCCACACACATAGCCATCACCCACCATGTTCTCAAGCCATGCAAACACATACAACACCCACACACATATAGCCATCACCTACCGCGTTCCTCGGCCACCAAACCTTTCCTCGTTAACCGCACACTTCCCCAGCCCCCCCCACACACACACACATTGTCAATCCCCTCTCATTGTACAGATAGAAAAATAGACAAAAATACACACCCCATCACCGATAACATTTCTTGGACCAACAGCCCCTTCCCTCGTACCAACCCCCTTCTCTAGCCACACACACATACCAACATTGTTGAACCCCCCTCCCCCTCACCCCAAAACCAGCACCACTCCCACCTATACACACACAGAGAGACACATACTCATCACCCACCAGTTTCCTCGGCCACTGGCCCCTTACCCTTGTAGCTGACCTAATTTGTTTAACCAGTCTACCTTCCAAAACACCACCACAAGAAAATATGTATTTTGCGACGGAGTTTTAGCGACGGAAGGTATTCCGTCGCTAAACATGTCTTTAAGCGACGAAATATACCGTCGTTAAAACTCCGTTGCAAAATACTATTACCGACGGAAGACACCGTCGATAAAAGTATTTTGCAACGGAGTTTTAACGGCGGATTTTTAGCGACGGAATTACCGTCGCTAAATATTTTTTATAAAATTAGTAATTTTGAGTTTTTTTTTAAATTATTTAAACGACGGAATAAAACCGTCGCTAAAAATTTTGTCGCAAAAGTCTTTATAATAAGACATTCACCGACGGAGTTTTAACGACGGTCTTATTCCGTCGCTAAAGATCCTCCATTTAAATTCAGATCTGGTTTCTTTCTCTTTCCCCGTTCTCTCTCTCCCCGTTCTCTCTCTGAAATTCTGCTCCCACCCACCCACCGCCGTTCTCACCTCCGGCGACCCAGCTCTGGCGACACTCCCGTCCCCCACCCGACGCCGCGCCACCAAGCCTTGCACTTCGGTCGTGCCACAAAGCCCTCCACTGTCGCCGCGCAAGGAAACCCACCACTGCCGCCGCACCACCAACGCCGGCGTCGTCGTACCCACCTCGAGATTTGTATGTCAATTGCCCTAAATTATCTGAATTTTTTGTTAATTTGTCTTCAATTTAGGTTACATGCCCTAAATTATCTGAATTATTTAGATTTGTATGTCAATTTAGGTTCAATTTTTTGTTAATTTGTCAATTGCCCTAAATTATCTGAATTATTTATGATGTCATTCACTTTGTTGTTCAGACGGATCTTGGCTTATTGAAGAACTTGAACTTGTTATCTCTAATTTTCCTTAATTCTTGATGAGGTAGGGAAGAAAACCATATTCGGTAGTTAGTCTGTAACACCGATATAGATCATGGTGACGCTGAAAGGTCATAGATTATGGGCCATTGCATGACATCAGGATAAGAAAGCCTCTGTATTGTTTATTCAATTCAACCGATCACTAAATTGAAGTAATTGAACCATAATTGAACCCTAAGTAAATCCTAAATTGAATGCCCTAATTGAATCGAACCCTAAATTAAACTAATTGAACCCCTAATTAAACCCTAAATTGATTGCCCCAATCTAACCGAACCCTAATTGAACCCTAAATTGAATGCCTCAAATCAACCAAACCCTAAATTGAATCAATAGAGCCCCCTAATTGAACTCTAAATTGAAGTAATTGAATCCTAAATTGAATGCCCTAATTGAATCGAACCCTAAATTAAACTAATTGAACCCCTAATTAAACCCTAAATTGATTGCTCCAATCTAACCGAACCCTAATTGAACCCTAAATTGAATGCCTCAAATCAACCGAACCCTAAATTGAATCAATAGAACCCCCTAATTGAACCCTAAATTGAAGTAATTGAACCCTAAATTGAATGCCCTAATTGAATCGAACCCTAATTTGAACTAATTGAACCCCTAATTAAACCCAAAATTGATTGCCCCAATCTAACCGAACCCTAATTGAACCCTAAATTGAATGCCCTAATCCAACCGAACCCTAAATTGAACTAATTGAACCCTAAATTAAATGCCTCAAATCAACTGAACCCTAAATTGAATCAATGGAACCCCCTAATTGAACCCTAAATTGAAGTAATTGAACCCTAAATTGAATGCCCTAATACAATCGAACCCTAAATTGAAATAATTCAAGCGCATCGGATATGTGAATTTTGAACATTTTTTTTCCCATTTGAACATTGATCATTTGTTTGATAATTTTAGGTTGTTAATTGTGCGTTTTAGAATTGTGATTATTGATCGATGATTTTAGGTTATTAGCTGTGCATTTGAAGTAATTGTGATTATTAATTGATGATTTTATATTGTTAATTGTGCATTGAGTATTTGAGATATTGAGATTATTGACGGAGAATGGGACCCAATTGGATTGAATGTGTGGTTTTTGTTAATTTTTATTGCATTGAGCATTTGAGAATTGAGAATTGAGGTTGTTGACGGAGGATGGGACCCAATTGGATTGAGATACCTGTTAGTTAGCGCAGACACGGACAGCACGTCTCAAGGGATTGTAGATGTCAATGTCACGTCGCTAAATTATTGTTTTTCACGTGTTAATGTCTTTGTATATAATCTATATGAAGTCAGATATGGATAGGATACGGGCTATTCGTGGCCGGGCTGGACGCCGAGCTGCTTCCTCCCCGGTTAGTCCCACCTCGTCATTGCCTATTGATGACGAGGCACAGAGTGATCGCGGACAGCCATCGGGGGCCCAACCCCAGCCGTCGCCGTCACCGTCGCCCCAGCCATCGCCGTCGCCCCAGCCCCAGCTCGAGCCGTCGCCCCAGCCCGACGCAGATTCATCCCACACGCGCGTGCATTCTCCATCTTCCGTGGGTTCTACCTCAGGTATAGTTGATAACGGTGTTTCGTACATTTTCGCTAGCCTTATATTTGAATTGTATTAATGTCTGTGTTTTGTAGGATCTCGACGAGGCCGTGGTCCGACACGTGGGGTACGCATCGACCCCCAGCATAAACAGAGAGTTACGCTCACGCAGGAGGGCCTGTAAGTACTAAAAATATCACCCCATGCCTTATGTTTAAAATTTTGGGGTGTTAATTTATATTTGAACTGTATTAATTAATTTAATTACTTCTTTGCAGGATCCTGGAGAATATTGCGAGGACGAAGATCGGCGTTCTTGTGAAGGGCCGATTCTTCGAGCCACGCCTGTACTGGAAGGACTGGGATGCCGCTGCGAGGGAGGCCCTATGGGAGGAGTGGCTGGTACGGTGAAGTATTTTTTTCAGCGTTAGTAAATGTTAAATTACAGTTTGTTTTATGTTGTTAATTTGTGTTATTGAATGCCTTACAGGAGGGGTTCACGTTTGACACGCCTCAGCAGCAGGTACTGGGGCAGCAGGCTTTCTTTGCCTACATCGGCAAGAATTACCGCCGATGGCTCCACGATGCACGGGACCGGGCGAAGAAGGCGCTGCCCGCGGGTGCCCCGATGACGGACATGGCGAGATATCCCCCACATTGGATATCTCACCGTGTATGGGGGGAGATGATAGATCGGTGGGCTACGGATCCAGGTTGGGACGCCAAGAGTAAGAGCGGGACTGAGAACAGACAGAACAAAGATCCGACGCACACAGGGGGGTCGGTGCCACACGACATCGTCCGACACAAGAATGCGGTCGAGCACCCGGATCTGGAGGATGATGAGGTCGTAGCTCTGACGTATAATCAGACGCACGTGCGGAAGAAGGACAAGGACGAGACGCACCGGGCGGGCGACTATATTTCAGATATTGCCCGGCGGATCGATGTGAGTCAATTTATTTAAGTTAATGTTTTTTCTTTCTATCCTCAATGTCTGTTTCGTTAATTAATGCCCTAACATATCGTTAAACCACTATTTTTGCAGGCCTCGTATGAACAGCTAAGGGGGTCCGAGCAGCAGTCCGGACAGCCATCAGCGTCCACTAGTACGGCTGCGAGTACTGGGGGGTTGAAGCGATGGCTGGATACGCCGGAGGTCGTGAATCGGCCGAAAGGCCGCATACGCGGCCTGCCTAGCACGACTGCTCGTGCCGTGATAGGAGCGTCCTCACCCCCTGCTGCCCCTCCACAGACACCGGCTCCTCGGCCTCAGTTGGACGACGAGGAGATCCAGCGCATTGCTACAGTGGTGTGCCGGATGATCAGGGAGCAGGGCACTGCTGGACAGGCCGCCCCGGCCCCGGATCAGCAGGATCCAGATCCGGGACTCGGGAACCCCTGATGAGCCCCTTCCCGTGCCCGTTCCTAGCTTACCCCCCCCCCCCCCCCCGTGCCCGCCTTGTACTCTTCTCCCCTCTCCTAACTGGCTATATCCGGTTCCCGGCTTGTACATATATGATTTTTTTTTATTATAAATTTTTTTTATAATTGATTATATATATTTCTTTCTGTATTGATTATTGCGCGTTGTTGTTGAGATTTGAAAATTGTATTACAGGTTTGGGTAATTGAAAATTTTCAAAAAAAATTGACTTTTGACGACGGATTAATTCCGTCGCTAAAGTATTCCTACAATCAGTTATTTAGCGACGAAATATTCCGTCGCTAAATAAGTTTTTTAGCGACGGAATATTCCGTCTCAAAAATATAAATCCGTCGCTAAAGAATATAATTAGCGACGGAATATCCGTCGCTAATTAAAATAAATCCGTCGGTAAAAATGACATATTTAGCGACGGATTTAAAAATTCCGTCGCTAAACTATTAGTGACGGGCTTTTATACGAGGGATATTTAGCGACAGTGAATCCGTCGCTAATTCTTTTAGAGACGGATTTTTGGCTTTTAGCGACGGATTACCCCGTCGCTAAAACCCTATTTTCTTGTAGTGCACGTAACTTGCAATTTGAGCAATTCACACACACTAATTTTGGGGTATAATATGCAAACCTTAGATTTTTTCTATAAGTTGGACGAAGAGTAAACATATGCAAGACGTGGCATAAGTTGATGTATGAGAATGCTATTTTAGTATGTTGGATTATATCAAAGCTCACTATTCACTAATGCATGCATCCAAGAAGAAGGGAGGGGAAGAGAACTATTCGTCAGTGCTTGCATGCATAAAGAAGGAAGGGAAATAGGGAGATATTCACACACAATTTAATCTTAACACTTACACTTCTTTCAAACTTAGATAGTGTTTGACATAATTTTTGTTTTCAGTTTTTTCTCTAGTTTTGTAAAAATTGGAGAAAAAAACTCATTTGACAAATAGTTTTCGTTTTTTTTTTTCCCTTTAGTTTTTAAAACGGAGTTGTTTTTGAGAACTCCATTTTTGGAGTTTTGATTTTTGTTTTGCGATCTAACCATCACCTACATTAGAAGTAATTTGCGTCCACATTTTTAAAAACGCATTTTATTTCATCACTTTCACCACTACCACTACTTACCCTTTAAGCCCTCACCACCATAACCACCAACAGACAACCACCGTCACCACCCGGCTGCCACCCCAACCACCCTACCTTCGTCACCCTACTGTCGCGCGCACCACAGATCTGCCCACAGTCACCACTTTACCGCTGTCACAGCAACAGATCTCTTACATTATCGCCACAATCCCACCGTTGCCACTGGTAGATCTGCTTCACTGCTGCCACCCCACCGCCATGGCCACCGCACGAATCTGCTCCACTATAACACGATCCTGCTGTCGCATGAATCTCTATCTTGGTTAATCAAGATTAAGAGAGTCGAACTCGGAACGTCTAGCCAACCGGCGGGAAATGGGACAGCAGAAAGGAGAAGTGGAGAGCACCGCTGGCATAAAACCCATCACCGTCGCCGACCTTTGCCTAGCGGTAAGCATCTTTGCGCCGCTTTCTCCTTTGTTCTATGTCTATCTTTTTCTTCAATCATTGTCTTCTCCTTCAATCTTTGTCACTTTTTCTCCTTCGATACATGTCTCTCTTTCACTTTTCCGTTCTTCATTTCTTTAGATTTTCTTCCTACTGAGCAATTAATTCCTAAATATTTTATTTTTTGAATCTTCTAGAGTTAGGTTTAATTATTGTACCTTCGTAATTTCCTTTTATTATCGAGCTCTAGTTTTCGGGTAGCAGTATATTCGTCGTGGTTTTGCGGCCGTTGGTCGTGATGGGTGGTGGTTATTGGCTATGGGCGGCGGTGATACTATGGCATGATGGTGTTGGTTGGTGATAATGAAACTGGTGTTTTGGGGAAGAAGGAACATAAAGGAAAATAAAAACCTCTTAAAAGAAACAAAAACTGGAAGGAAAAAAAATTGATTTATCAAACATTTACTTGTTTTTTTTTTTTCAAAACAAAAACCACAACTAGTTTTGCTGTTTTGGTTTATGTTTTTTAAAAAAATCAAAACTAAAAACTACAATGTTGTCAAAGAAGCTCAAGCTATTCTACGTTGAATTTTTTCACTAATCACTCTCATAAACGTTATAAAGGGAATGATGATACAAATGGGTAAGAAAATTAAGCACTATGTATAGCTTGTTTATAAGATATAGACAATTTTGCATGCATTATACAATAACAGATACCCTTGTTGGTCATTTTCACACAGGTAAAATTGTTTTCGGTGGTTTTTGCCCAAACACGTTTCACATATTTCAACGGAGATTTCAAAACTTTTGCCAGAAATTTACTACATAATTTCGATTAAAAGTTTTTTTTTTCATTTCAGTCTAAAAATTGGATTTGATAGTTGGATAATATTTAAGCTGAAATCTGATTGTGAGAATTAATATCATACAAGCTCTTAACGTGCATCCGTTTAGTGTGAATCAATAACGGCAAAGCAATTATGACTTTTGTGAAGCAAATGTACAATTACGAAAGAAGAAAGCTAAAATCTTGCAAAGGCAGAAATGTCGAGGTAAAATTTACCTTATTTTCCTATAAGATGAATAGACGGATCAGATTTTACCTTTTTTAGCAACAAATGACATGTAATAAACTGAAATGAAAATCCATAACAACACAAACGTTGTCAAAAAATTGTCATTATGGCGCTTCATCCATTAGATTTTTGCCATTTATACGCATGCAAGTATATGCATAACTAGAAATCCTTGTAAAGTCAGCGAACGACGAAAATGAGATGGGTTTTCGCATTCACAATTCAAGTCAGATAGAGAATCTGTTAATTGCTCAACAACTTTTTCTTATTCTCAGAGGCTCACTGACTTTAACAACTATGACACAACAAGGAAAGTGTAAGCAGTGGGCAAATGTGGTGGGATCAGGGTTTCACCAGACAAGTATGATTCTGGAAATTGAAAGGAGAACTAGATAAAGAAGCTGTTAGTTATAAGTTGTAATGAAGAAGCAAAAACAAATGATGGTTCCCTTGTTAGGCAGCATTAACTTGTCTTAATCTTACTTCATGACCCACGAAATTGAACACCCAATAAGCCATCAATGCACTCTTCAGTAAGCTTTGGATCCACGCTACACAAGGCAATCAAATTGGCCATTCTAACCGCCATCTTTGTGCATGTCATCCTGCGCAAACCCTCTGTACCACTCGATCGTGTGTTCTTCAGTTGAGGAACTTGCAAATTGGACTGAAAAATGAACCAAAAGAATGGGAGCTAGTTGAGGGCATGATGTAGTAACGCTGCCTATTCCTAATCATTTTGGCTTTGGATGTGTACATATAAGAACTTTGTGCTAGCTAGCTAGCTAGCATGTCATAATTTCTGAAACAAAGGTTGTATAAGCTAATGTTGGTTTCCACGATCGATAATATTTGGATTGAGCGCGATCATAGAGTGTTTGGCGTTAATGACCTGATATGTTATGACCTGATGCTCATGGCTAGGCCATAACAATATGTCACATAATACTGAAACTTTCTTTTAATTGCTGCAACCAAATTCGTACAACACAGAAAGAAATAAAGTTCAATTAGAGAGACCTACGCTTGGACATTATATTAAAGTGGGGGGGCATCGAAAAGCACTCTTATGGTGAAATTTTTTTTGCAACTTTCAATTGCACCCCTTCGTTATATAGTTACTTCATATTAAAAAAAAAGGCTGATCAAGATCATTCTTAAAACATTTTCAACCGATAATATATGTACTTCATTCTTAAAAAAAAAGGCTGATCAAGATCATTCTTAAAAAAAAAGGCTGATCAAGATCATTCTTAAAAAAAAAGGCTGATCAAGATCATTCTTAAAAAAGGCTGATCAAGATCATTCTTAAAAGGCTGATCAAGATCATTGTTAAAACATTTTCAAAATTAGTGTTACCAAATAATCGCTCTACCTCACGACAATTAAAACTTCTTCTTCCGTTCCACTTACTCAAACTGTTCCACTCGAATATCCAACCGATAATATATGTACTTCATTTCTGCGGCTCTCTTTCTTGATAGACTCATTTTTTGTTGGCGTACCTTTTATTATTTATTTATGTCGATTGGATCTACATATACTTTTGTTAATTGCAATATGCATGTCAATAGCAAGCAATATTACTTGTAATTTACAACTGACCTTTCCCGCCAAAAGCAACCGCTGTACGTTTTTGTGTGTGTAGATTGTATTTGCCTAAGAAAAGCAGAGGATCAAAACCCATAATCCGGTGGGTCCCCACCATCAGCTCCTAACGAACTGTAAGCAAGTTGTGAGAAAATGACTCCAATACCCCTAAAGTACGCGAGATCTCGAGCTAATCCGAGGGTAATAAAGTAACTTGAGGTCTAATTCTGTTTTCTTATGTTTCTCCCAATCAAAAATTTTCAGATGAGTTCACCTTGCAAGAAAGTAACATGTAAAAGTAGCATTTTCCCTCCTTTCTCTCGCTACAAACTCCGCTCTGTTTCTCTCTCTTGATCTACGTTTCTCTCTCTCTAGAAGCACGAAGAAGGCCACAATGGAGAACGCCTGATAACGAGAAAATCTGCTCCTTCTATTGCTCGTTAACGGTAATCGTCATCAATCTCCTTCAATCTATAAGTTTTTTTTGTGATTAGTGTGATATTTATTCAATCGATTGGAAGCTGTATGCACGTAGAAGTTCCTTTTCTGATTTTGATTTTTGGTGAAAGTTTGATTATTAATGTCTAGTTTGATCGATTTCGTTTTCATGTTCTTATCGCCAGATGTGTCAGTTGTTTATCTCAAGCTGCAAATTTAACTATGTTCTTACCTGGAAATTCTCCGAAGTCTGTTCAATTTGCAGATTTTTGTCAATGAATCAAGTATTCGTCCCAATTATGACCTAAATCGAACCTGTTCTTGAGGTGCTGCTTCGATTCATGTATATTTCGCAAAACAAACGAGAAAATTTGCAGGTGTGCGTGCATGTGAATTTCTGTTGCCTTAATTGTTATTCAGAGAACATATTACAGCTTAAGAAGGTGTTATGTTCTGTTCTGTTTTTTTTATAGAAGAAAGTAACAAAAAATTTAGCAGAAGATGATGATGATGACTTTTTTTTTTTTTGGGGGGGGGGTTGTTTTGCTAAGTTCTTTCAGACTTCATACAAAAGTTTCAGAAAATAAGCAGATGATGTGTGCGTGTGAATCCAGGGTGGAATAAATTACTTCAGCGAATGTTCTTTATGTGTGAAATACGGTTTCATTTAGTACGAATTTCGTTGAAGATACAATAAAGTTATCAAATGTGTGCTTTTTGTGTCTCTTTCTCTCTCTGTGTGTGTTTGTGTATGAATCTGAGCAAATTTTAGATACGTCTCTCTCTCTCTCTCTCTCTCTCTCTCTGTCTCTCTGTGTGTGTGAAATTTTGCTTCATTTTAGTGCAAATTCCTTAGAAGAGAAAACAAAATTAGCAAATCTGTGCACGCGCGCGAGCATCTGTTTCATTTGTTTTACTGCAAGAGGGGTGGTGTTTATGTGCGTAGGTGCGTGTGGGTTTTCATACAAGTGATGGTAAATTGAGGATTACATTGACGTAGATGTTGGCATATTCGTACAATTCTGTAATTCTTGTACAAGATATGCGAACATCGACGTCAATGTGATTCTCAATTTAGCAAACTTGTGTTTTTCATGTGTATCTGTGCGTGCGTGAATCTGTTTTATTTAATGCATATTTGAGATGTGTGTGTGTGTTTCAATGTTGGTGGTGGAGTGGTGGCGAACTGAGGATCAAAATGACGCAGATGTTGAAGTTTGTGCAATTTTTTGTACAGGAAATGCAGAGAAACATGTCAACCGGCCATGGCGGTCTCACCACCAACCGTGCCACCTCACCCTTCCCCGACCAACCAGAGGCCTACCCTCTCACCTCCCTCTACTCCATCTTCCCACCCCTCACACCGCCTTCACACCAACCCACCACCAGCACCACCGACTACCACCACAACACCACCACAAACCCCATTGACTACCACCACGACACCACTACCACCCCCCCGGACTACCACCACCAACTACGCACCCACTTGTTCGAGCTACAACAAACCCTTATTGACCGCCGCCGCGCATGGTGCCTCTCCCGCCTCCGCCAGTCCGCCAAGGAAGCCGAGTCCCTCCGCCAGGAGAACATCAACCTCCAGATCGCCAATCTCGAGCTCAACAAGCAATTGAGCCTCTTACTCCAGTCATCCCTCCAGAATAACCCTCATGAGATGCCGTTTTCGCCGACGCCTCTGTCGTCGGTGATTGACAGTTTTCGTGGGATGGGGATTGGAGAGAGGGCGGCAGCGGGAGGGAGAGACGCAGCTTGGGATGAGGAGAGTCCGGTGAGCGAGGTGGAGAATGACCCAGTGGAGGAGGTTGACCTGAACCGGATCTCGCTGCCGAAGAGCATTTCCGTCCGGTCCAATGGGTTCCTGAAGGCGGCAGGTCAAGGCGGTGAGACCAGTGGGGATCGGGCTCGGGGGCAAGGCAAGATCAAAACTGCTAATAAGGCGCCGGTAAGAATTAATGCCTACAGTCTTCAGTTAATTTACCATAACGTGGAAGGCAATCACGTTTGACCTATTTGAGTCACTGACTTGACTTGAACTGCATAGCATATGGTCTAATTGGCACTATTGTGATCAATGTCTCAAGAACATAATTCTTGGGCACTATACATATAGGTGTGGGTATTCGTCTTTGTGTATAGTGTTCAATTTAGATGCTAGTGGCAGATCCAATTTTGAAAATACATCAAAGCATAGTGAGATTAATCCAAGAGGTGTCACCGAATAAGCATTTGGATTTGTTTCTGTGTAAGTGATGATATGCACGCATTGTTACATCTAATTTCTGATATCTACACAAGGCTTACTGAGTATTGGCTAGTACCAGCTTGCGTTGTTCGAAGCCATCATACATTCATACTAAGACAGCGCAAAAAGGATATTAATATGATTATAAAGAATTTGCAGTTTTTAATTAGCATAATTTCGAGTGAGAGGTACAAGCAAATTGTTATTTCCTGCCTCGGTACATGGATTTGGTCCATAATTTATTTGCTGTATGATAACACTGCTGTTGAATTAGGCATTGTCATATAGATTTACAAGGGGTCTTAAGTAAACGAGTCCAGTGATCTCTCTCTTTACGACAGATCAGTACTTTCAGAATTTGATGTGCTTGTGTGTTTCTGAGCATGTGCGTGGTCACACAGAATTTGCAGTTTCTATTAGCATAATTTACTGTTGATTTAGCCTTCTCTTCTAGGTATTCAATGTTAATTTACTAAGTTATCTCTCCTTTGAGATAGTAGCTTACTCTGAACTACTTCCTATTATGCATCTGTTGCTGGTCTCGTCTTTGTGATGATAAACAATGGAACAAATGCAACATGGAATTATGAATTCTATACAAGGGAGAATGAGAATTAGGCTAGTAGCAACGCTTACATGTTTGAAGCCATCATATTCCGAAGAAAAAGGGCCCATGGATATTTATGGTCACGAATGATCTTCAGTTTCGGGTTTTGCATAAATTTGAGCATGGCATGCAAGAGAATCGTTGCTTCTTTTGGTGATGTCAATATCTTACGAATCAGGTTTTGGGGATTCAGCAATCAGTGAACATGTTCTTGACTACCTTCTACTGCACATAGTTTGCTTGCTTTAGTTTGTGGACTAATCTGGAAATTGGAACGATGGTGGTGCAGCAAAAGGTGTATGTTGGTGGAGGAAAGAAAGAGCCAGTTGAGCTGCAGGTGTACGACCAGGGGATGTCAAAGACTGAGCTTTGCAACAAATGGCAGCAGATTGGGGAGTGCCCATATGGAGACAACTGCCAGTTTGCTCATGGCATCGAGCAGCTCCGCCCAGTGATCCGCCACCCACGCTACAAGACTGAGGTGTGCCGCATGGTCCTTGCTGGTGATCACTGCCCTTATGGCCACCGCTGCCACTTCCGCCACACCCTCACTGAACAGGAGAGACTCTTTGGACAAGTGAAGCCCACATCACTTAAGCTGCCGCGGTAAACTCCGTCACCACCCAACTAAATGTGGAAAAAGAGTAGTAATTTTGTTAAAAGTAGTGATGTTTATAATGCTCAAACTCTGTGTTCATAATACTATCATAGTATCGGTGAATATGCAAAGAAAACTGAACATAAAGGGAGGAATAAAGGCAGAGGTAGGGAGATCAGAACATGAGGCTTCGTAATTCATGATGCAGAAGTGAGATCTTGAAGAAGTAAATAAAGTGAACTCCGCTGAGAATTTCTGTACGTAAATACGACGTTAATTCGCTGCGTCTCGATTCTTGACAAGCATTAAAAGGGGGGTTTTCTTTCTACTTGGTATGATGAGCATTGTGGAGAGTAATATGCTACAAATCGTTGCGTTTATCTGAATTCTGAAGTGCTATGAGAAATGATGTCCCCTTTTTTCCCGAACCTTCTTTTTGATTTATTAACCTTTTCAACTATTCGTATATCCTTTCCAAGTATTCAAATTCTCAAATAAATGTAGCAGTGTGTAGTCATATACCGAGGATATTCTTCGTCTTTGGGAATCCCATATTTTGAACTTGGATTGCAAACCTTCATGACTCTTAAAGTGTGTTGTTATAGAATCAATATCCACGTCTATACTATAGTTTTTGAAAGAACAGCTGAAAAGTAATACGGAATAACCGATAACCAAACACACGTGCTTCTTTTTTTTTTTAATCAAAAATAAAAACCCAAAGATGTTTTAGTTTAAATGTTTTGGGAAATACGAACAAAAACAACTGCAAGGATTTCTAATGGACCCTTACTTTAATTTTCACAATCTATCACCTCATTTAAAAGTTAAACTTTGGACAACTTTTATAGAGAGCATTCCCTTAGTTGTAAAATAAATGTTGCGTGATGTCATACCATTAATCCCGACTACTTAAGACCGTTAGATAAGGAAGACTGATGTGATAGAAAAGAGGGATTCGTTCAATGCTATATCCAACAATCCTAGTTTTCTATTATTTGTAATCAAGAATGCTCCAATTTTCTTTTTCCAATATTTTTCTTGAGACTTTCCCAAACTTTTCATAAAAGTGGAGATTTGCGTATCATCATTTTAAGGTGATTTCTTATATTTAGATTCAGTGGAACATAAAGAACTAACAAAGCAATTGCCAATTCACTTGGTTTCAGCTAGGAGTTTTGAGACGGGATAGCAAAGTTATGCATAATGCGGTATCGCCTCTGATTCATACCTGTCCTTTTATCCTTTCATTAACGACTTTTTTTTACCTCAACTCAAGAAAGAAAAAAAAAAGATGTCACTTCGTAGTTCACTCTCAAAGTGGTCAAAAGGAGACATGATTTGTTAAGCACACTCAAAATCATTACTCTGATTTCAGCAATCCATAATTCAGATACCATTGTGTGGTGAATTTTCTTGAAAATAAAACAGGAAACTGTTATTTCATAATAGAAATTAGCATATCTAAACCTATCAGGAACTTGAGTAACAAAATGAAGGGTGTGAGTCTGTTTTTAAGAGTAGTTTCACCCTCTTGAAGATAATATCTTGGTGCTCGAGGTCTCGGACGGCTATTCTCTAAGATTCACAATCTCTTATTAGTTAACGAGCGCTCGAATGACGAAAAGTTACAGGAACAGCTTTCGACTTGTTTTTATCACCAGACAATTGCAATTGTATATAGTAGTTATCGTGGCACACGAGTGATGCGTGTGTGTTATGATGAAGAGAAAATGAATTTTGTATTTCATTCATTGCCCGTCATTGTGTACAAGGCACCCTATTTATACTTGGGTATATTTACACTATCTATATTTGAATTTTGTACATAGTTTAGATAAGATAACTATACATTTGAATTGTCAAGTGGTTTTAATTTCTTGGATGCTTCAATAGCCCCCGCAAGCTCAACGTACTAAAGAACGTTGAGCTTGGATTGCAGACGATGGAAGCACGGCATTGACAGAGGCTTTGTAAAGATATCAGCAGGTTGATCAATGCTTGATATAAAATAAACTTTCAGAGCACCCTTTGCAACCCGCTCCCTGACAAAATGATAGTCAATTTCGATGTGTTTAGTGCAAGCATGAAAGACCGGATTGAGAGTGAGATAAACTGAGCCGATGTTGTCACACCAAAGAGTGGGAGGCTGAGACGGTGCGAACCCAAGTTCAGATAGAAGATATCGTAGCCAATCCACTTCGGACGCCACTGTGGCAAGAGCTTTGTACTCAGCTTTAGTGCTTGAACGAGCCACAGTGGGTTGTTTTCGCGAGCTCCATGATATGAGATTGGGTCCAAGGAAAACACAGTATCCACTGGTGGAGCGGCGATCATCAGGCCACCCTGCCCAATCTGCATCAGAAAATGCGAAGAGGGATAGTGAGGGGGATTTGCGTAGGAGTAAGTCATAGTTGAGAGTTTCCTTGAGATAGCGCAAAATTCTCTTGATAGCAGACCAATGTTCAGATGTCAGAGATTGCATAAATTGAGCAACTTTATTCACAGAGAATAAGATGTATGGACGGGTGAAGGATATATACTGGAGAGCTCCGACAATGCTTCGATAGACAGTAGGAGACGAAAGTGGATCGCCCAAATGACGAGGTAAATGTGTTGATGAGGACATGGGTGTGTGTACAGGTTTGGCTTCCAAGAGATGAGTGTTCATGAGAAGATCTGTGATATACTTCCGTTGCAAAAGGAGAAGTCCATTGCTCGAGTGAATAACTTCAATACCTAAGAAATAGGTGAGAAAGCCCAAATCCTTAACAGAGAATTCACAGTTTAAATCACTAACAAGCTTAGAGATTGCTTCAGCCGAGTTGCCCGTAAGAATGATGTCGTCAACATAAATTAAGACACATAAATATGTTGTGGTTCCAAAACAAAAAGAAAGAGGTGTCTGATGTCCAGGCACTGAAGCCCAACTGACAAAGTTGAGTGGAGAGACGCGCAGGGCTTGCTTGAGGCCATACAGTTCCTTGTGCAATTTGCAGACATGTGACGGATGCTGGGAGTGTTGAAAACAGGGAGGTTGAACCATGAAAACATCTTCTTCTAAAAATATGTTCAAGAAGGCATTATTAACCTCAATTTGACGAAGAGGCCAGCCTAGAGAAACTGCAAGGGAGAAAACACGACGAACAGTCATAGGTTTTATCACCAGACTAAAGGTCTCCCTGTAGTCGATCCCTGCTTGTTGTTTGAAACCTTTCGCGACTAAACGAGCCTTGTATCGGTCAATGGAGCCATCAACATGTCACTTGAAGCGAAATTGCCACTTGCATCCAATAACATTCACATCAGAAGGAGGTGGAACTAATGTCCATGTTTCATTGCGAAGGAGGGCATTGTACTCTTCCGGCATGGCTTAACGCCATTGAGAATGTTTAACTGCTTGAGAGTAGCATGAGGGTTTAATTTCACACAAAAATGTAGAAAGTGGGTATTTGGACACAGTAAGAATTTTTGGTTTTTGAGTTCCATCTTAAGATCGGGTGATCATGGGATGTTTGTGTGTAGGGTGAGCTA
This sequence comes from Escallonia herrerae, assembly GCA_033070095.1. Lineage (NCBI taxonomy): Eukaryota > Viridiplantae > Streptophyta > Magnoliopsida > Escalloniales > Escalloniaceae > Escallonia > Escallonia herrerae. The sequence continues at coordinate 359,549 of JAVXUP010000140.1, forward strand.
CCGTAAAAGTAGATGAGATGAGAGGGGTGGATGTAGGGGTGAGCATTTAAACCGTAAAAACCAATCCAACCGTAAAAACCGAACCAACCAATCCGACAAATTTCAAACCGATCGCAAAAACAATTGGTTTGGTTTTTTTTTTCACAAACCGCATGTCCGGTTCGGTCGGTTCGGTTTGGTTTTTTTGAAACCGTTCTAAACCGAACCGACCGTATACAATATAATATATAATTTTTTTAAACTAACCCCAGTTAGTTTTAACTGAATTAGGTAGTTAAACTTAACCCTTCATATAAAATATTAGTAACCCACTAACTCACTAACCCTAAATCCTAATTCATCTTTTCTTCAATCGCCGCCCACTGCCCCACTCCCAGATCTGCTCCCCAAGGACCACAACCTCACAGTCTCACACTCCACGCCTCAGCTCAGCCCTCAACTCGCAACTCTCAAGGCAGCACCTCCACCACGACAGCGCCTCCACCAAGGCAGCGTCTCCATCACGGCAGCGCCTTCTTCAGCGTCGTCTCTTCAGCCGCCGCCTTCTCCAATCGCCATCTCAACGGCTCAACCTCCACAGCTACGCATCTGTGTCTCCTCCTGTCGTCAACTCTCAACTCTCAAGGCAGCACAGCCACCACGGCAGCTCCTCCACTAAGGCAGCATCTCCACCACGGCAGCGCCTTCTTCAGCCGTCGCCTTCTCTAGTCGCCATCTCAACCTCCCACAGCTGCGCATCTGTATCTCTTCCTGCCGTTGCCTCCTATTTCCTCTAGCCTCCAAGGTAATGTCTCCCCTTTTCTAGATTCCTCCGGTTAACATCACATAGCTTTGTACCATTTGTTTTGGTTGTTGAAATCTAGTGCAGTATTCATTGCATTTTTTCAGAAATATAGATTATATGCTAGTTGAACTTCTCATTCCCTTTCACTTGCTTCCCTGCTTTGTTCTAGCTCGTAACCATGGATCAGCTAAAATAATGTATGCAGAAGTCGGAAAGATAGAAATAGAATGCCCTTTCTAACAGCATCATTGGAAAATAATTTATTTTAGAAGGGACTGAAAATAAAGGTGTAACGTTGGTTTGCAATCTTTTGGATCAAGCCATAGTTTTATACAACGAAAAGTCCTTGATAGCGTAGCAAAAGCTGTGTGCTCTATCAATGTAACAGAATTTTAAGCAAATGTTGTATGAATTGCTCATTGGATGTTGACTGCGACTGTGGCTGAGAAAATGTTAATAGCAGTAGGTATATGGACAACAGTTCCCAGGAATTTAAGAACTCGTAGCTTGGTAGCATGTGGGTAGCTTGGTAGCAGTAGGTATAACGTTGGTTTGCAATGCTTCACTTTCTAGGAAACATAGATTTAGAAGTTCCACCATGCTTAGCATATTTTCACTTTGACAAGGAACAGTGGAAGTGTCCACTTAATAGATTTGATAAGGTACCTAACATAACATTCTCTTGAGGACTACCAAAATGTTCCACGGCCAAATCTTCTGCCATATCTTTGGCATCCTTTATCATCGCTTTGTACCTTTTCCATTGTGTTTTCGCCCTTTGTGTGACTGATTTTTCTTTCATTGCATTTTTTCAGAAATATAGATTATATGCTGGTTGAAGGTTGGTTGGCAATGAAGGTTTTGAAGATGCTTGTTTGGTTTAAAGACTAAAGAGGACTTCTTTCTTCTTTAAGTTAATCTGATGGATATATTTGCTGTGTAATTTGATTTAAAGCTTAACAGATGCTATGTAAGGAGTTTTTTTCTTTTGCATGTTATGTAATTTTCATTAGAATTTTAATAAATGCTATGTAATGATTTGTGTGTAATGAGTTATTTTCTTTGGATGTTATGTAATCTAATTAGAATTTTAGTCTTATGAGCTAAGATCTGCTAAATTACTTGGGTTTTGTTACAAATTTTTAGTTATTTTGGGCCTAGAATGGAATCTAGCCCAAACCGATTTAATCCGTTTAAACCGAACCGTTCGATCCATCCAATCCGTTCAAACCGAACCGTTTAAACCGAACCGTTCAACTACGGTTCGGTTTATTTTTTCCCAAACCGATGTTGGTCGGTTCGGTTTGGTATTCAACCTCCAAACCGAACCGACCGAACCGTGCTCAGCCCTAGGTGGATGTATCATGAGAGGGTATTAATTCATTGGGCAAAGAATGAGAGGGGGAGGTTGTGGGTATAGACAAATGTGCAGAAAAGATGATATTCTTGGTAGACTTGAGAGTAGGGGAGTTAGGAGGATTTTGTGGGATGTGTTGGGATATGGTGGTTAAAGGAGAATTTGAAAATGAAGAATGAGAGGTCAGGTAGGATGATGATAGATTTGGAGATTGTGGGGAGATATTAGGGGGATTATGTGTGGATTTAAGATTTGGAGATAATGGGTTATCTAAGGGAATATTAGAGGTAGGTGAAGGAATATTTGAATTTAAATGAGAATTAGGTGAAACGGGAGAATGGATGTGGGACGTGAAACTTGGAAGGTGCTGGAGGAGATACGGTCAAAAGGTGGTGGACCCACCTTATTTTATGTGTTAAAGGAAGGAAGATGAGGTAAGGGAAAAGGATGAGGGTGGGACCCATAAGCGAGGGATTTAAAGAAGAAGTTGTTGGGAAAGATGATTAAGAGGTTGAGTGTAAGACCAAGCTCATGAGCTTATTATTTTAGGTCGGAACAAGTTGATAGGATTCCCTTTTTTACGTCCTCGTGCCCCCCCTCCCCCCGTGTGGCGACATGGGGTCAAAAAAAGGAAAGAGAGGGGTGGAGTTTCTCTCGATTTTGGCATAGCGAGCCCCCAGTGGAAGGCTTGCACGACGGGCTATTAGCTCAGTTAGGTAGCACGCGCCCCTGATAATTGCGTCGTTGTGCCTGGGCTGTGAGGGCTCTCAGCCACATGGATAGTTTAATGTGCTCATCTGCGCCTAACCCTGAAATGTGGGAAAGAGAGGGGGTAGGCGGCGGCTAAGGGGGGATTTAAATGAGGGGATAAATGTGACGGTGAGGGACCCACGGTGTGTGATGGGTTAATGAAGGAATCGACAGAAGGGGGAGAAGAGAAAGAAAAAGTGGTGGAAGAGGACAGTTCTTACCCATGTAATGACACTGTATGTGGATAAATATTTTCCTCAAAAACAACATGGGTGTAATATATATCCGGCCATTACTAGTGTCCATACATTTGTAATCTTTATGAATTGGGCTGTAACCAAGAAATAAACATGCTTTCGACCGATAATTTAATTTGTGTGTAGTATAGGGCCGAAGACACGGATAACATGAGCTACCAAAGACTTTGAGGCGGTGAAAATTTGAAGGTGTTCGAAACAATTTTTCTAGTGCACATAAATTTTTAAGTAGTGTGGAGGGTAGTCTATTGATGAGAAACAAAGCAGTGCTGAAGTCATCATCCCAAAATCTCGGAGGAAGGTGTGCATGAGCAAGAAGAGAAAGTCCAGTTTCAATAATATGCCGGTGTTTACGTTCAGCTGCCCTGTTTTGTTCATGCGTGCGTGGACACGATAGGTGGTGAAAAATGCCGTTTTGCTTGCAAAATTTTTGAATACGGCGATATTCACCACCCCAATTAGTCTAGAGAGTTGGAATTTTATGGCCTGTTAAATTTTTCACTAATTTTTTAAAGTGAATAAAAACATGCAAGACATTAGATTTGAGTTTAAAAGGGAATATCCAAACATAGCGACTGAAGTCATCGATAAAATGAACATAGTAATGAAAACCTTGATGAGAGACAACAGGAGAAGGCCCCCATACATCACTATATATTATTTCCAAAGGAACCGAGGGCCTTACACGAGAAGAATGAAATGAAAACGGTGACTTTCGCTGAGATGACACGCATCACACATAAGACTAGTTTTATTCTTGTCAACTGGAATAGAAAACCTAGACATGACTTGAGAGACAACACTAGCAGAAGGGTGTCCCATCCTATTGTGCCAGAGCAGGAGCGGTGCACGGACACCAACTAGAGCAGCAGGAGGCGATGACATTGAAGATGAAGGGGGTGACGACACGAGCTGATAAAGATCATTGTTAAGTCGGGCTTGAAGGAGCGCTGTCCCTGAAACGCGATCCTTAACAAGAACACAATGAGGATGAAATTCAAAAAAAACATTACTGTCAGTAGCGAATTGACGAACAAATAAAATATTTTTGGAAATAGACTAAACATGCAGCATGTTATTCAATTTAAATTTATTAGTGGAAGAATTTAATGTAGAGGAGCCAACATGAGAAATATTCAGACCTGCACCATCACCAACCAGGACTTGATCAGGACCATGATAATCAGTGCGTTGAGACAAGTTATTGACGTCATGTGTGATGTGATGGGTAGGATACCATGCAGGGTCAAATAAGGAAGGCGAAGGAAGTCCAGCTAGGTAGGCAGCAGTGGGTGACTGGAAGGCACTGCGGGGAGCACGATGTGGACAATATGGACGAATATGACCAGGTTGGTTGCATTGGTGACACACGATAGTGGAAGCAGATTTTCGATTTCGAGGATATTGGCTTGTGCCGCACCGGTTTATGTTGCGCTATGAGCGACCATTACAAAGTGCAAGGAGGATCCAAGATGAGGTTTTTTAGGGGAAGAAGATGAATATGGGTGTGGCAGTGAATTAACGACAGGTCTGTTGGCGATCCATATGGGATTCGTGAGTGAGTAGCATGAAATAAAGAGTGTTCAGAGATACACCCTCATATTGGGTGGTAATAGAAGTGACAAAAGATTGATAATCCGAGCCAAGGCCAACCAAAAAGGTATCAATAAGATCATCATCTGACATAGGATGACCAATCGTAGCCAAAGTATCACAAATGCACTTCCCTTTTTTAAAGTAGTCATGCATAGACATATCACCTTTGTTCAACTGATGTAGATTAGAGCGAAGATTAAATATCTTTGCCTTGGACTGTGATGCGAACATTCGATCAAGGGACAGCCAGACAACAGAAGAAGTGTGGAGATCGAGCACTTGTGCCAGAATAGGCTCTGTAAGAGATGACAAGAGCCAGCTTAGTAAAAGTTGGTCATGTTTATGCCATGAAACATAAGCAGGATTCAGTTCTTGATGAGCTTCATCAGACAAAGTGGGATGAAGCACTGCAAGTTCAGATGGTGAGGAGGGAATAGTAGTTTCAGAAGGTGTAAGATACTTCGGTGGCGGAACAACAGTGCCATCAACATAACTTAGAAGATCATAACCACGTAGAAGGGGAAGAAATTGACTCTTCCATAGGAGATAGTTTTTTGTGTTGAGTTTCACTGAAATTAGGTATTGAATATGAGCAAGAGGGAATGGAAGATTAGAGGTTGATGAGGGGTTGGAGTTACCGGTCATGGTGACCAAATTTAGAAGACAAAAAAAATGTTTGGGTGGCCGAGTTTTGAAGGCAGGAAGAAAAAGTTCTTTGAGTGGACGAGTGAAGAAGACAAGCAGGTGTTTAGGCTCTGGATACGATGTTATGATGAAGAGAAAATGAATTTTGTATTTCATTCATTGCCCGTCATTGTGTACAAGGCATATTATTTATACTTGGTCTATTTACACAATCTATATTTGAATTTTGTACATGGTTTAGATAAGATAACTATACATTTGAATTGTCAAGTGGTTTTGATTTCTTGGATACTTCAATAGTGTGCAAGAGTAAAGTTAGCAGTATGATAATTTAAAAATATCAAGTTTGACCTTTAAATTCTATTTTGCCTACAATTTAAATTTTAATGGAATTTAAATTGAAAAAATCAAACACATTCTTATAGGTAGCTATTTACTAATAAAAGTTTTATTTTATATCACTCCTTGATACTTTCTTTAAAATGTCAAAGTGTAAGCCTTCAAGATAGATATTTATGTAATGCCAAATAAGTATATCAAAAGGAATGTTACACCAAAAATATATGTTCCCTTTATAGATAATAAAAGAAAAGTAAGAGAACATTGTCAAGTAATCGTCTACTTGGGCATTCTCTCCTCTCGTCATATTGACCTATTTATCAATCTTCTTCCGTAATTTAAATTTTTTTCTTAGAATCTCTCATAAACTACTTTAATTTAGGTAAAACATATCTCCACCTCTTTCCCAGTTCACTTAGTATTACTCTCTTAAAATATATTTCAAAAACCAGCTACTCCTAAAATCTCTCTTTTATCTCCTCTGCCGTTTCACACATTTTCTCTCTATAACCACATATAATGGCCTTGTCTTCTTACTTTTCTCTGCTTTTATCTAGCAAAATATTATATATATATATATATATATATATATATATATATATATATATATATATATATATATATATATATATATATATATATATATATATATAGTACCCTCTATTTATCTCTCAACTTTCAAAAAAATGGATCATTTAGTACATATTTAGTAAAACCAAAATTGATAATATTGTCTAAGTCATCGCTTACTTGAACAGTCTTCCCTTTTGCCATGTGGAGATAGTCTGAATTTGTTTTTCGATCCATATGAATCCCCAAATCTTTTGCTGAAAAAAGCTGCATATTTTGACTTCCAATAATTCTTATCCCTTTACACCTACTACTATATATCTCTCTCTCTTTTATTGGCATTAATATTCTAAACCTTACACGTAGTATCTCTTTTCAAGACCAGAACCTTTTGCCTCTGATCGTATCACTATTTTAAAAAGTCGAATCGCTATCACGATTAAACTCCTAAAATCCCTCTCAAAGTAATCTCAAAGTTTGGCCTCTAAATCCACTTTTTATTTACAACCAAGATATCGTTCTATCTTGTGCTCTGTACACATGTAGTTCTTAGTCATCCCTAACCTTTACTTTCTTAAGCATTATATGTACATAGTTTACATGTTTGTTTCACATTTTCTACACTTTTGTATATTATCTGTGCTTGACCTATGCTACATTTATTTTTCTCCCCTATAAAGGAAATTTTAGATGGCATGTAGATGTAAGATATAATAAGAAGTAAGAAATGGGTGTCCTTTTGTTCTATCTTATATCGTTTATCTATTCTATCAAGCAATATTAACCCGTATGTTTTTCTTTGTTTTACACATTTTTTCTTCTTTCGAAACAGTATTGTTTAATTTTCTAACAAGTTTCGTTTCAGTTTTTAAGCTTTAAGATCTTAACGTCCTTACTAATCTTTTCTTTGCCATTTCTATATCCGGTGCAAATACAATTTACACGGAAATAGGCAGTAACTCTAGCATGTTGAACCTACACTGACCCCTTTCCCCTTATCATCCCCAGTATTATGAATCTTAGTTTATTTTTTAACGTATATTTTTTAATATGCAGAATATTGACGCCCTCTGGTAATATGTCAAAGAGCCAGATTCAAGTGATTGAAGCCGAGCACAAGAATCGCATTTTTTTGACACTTTCTCCTGATATTATTGAATTTGCTTCACTATAAATCTAATGTTAAGTGTCCTCACGTCGGAAAAGTTGCAATTGATGTGATGCTCTCTATGTATAACCCTTACAGTTTTCAAGATTTTATGATTTTTTTTCATTTTTGAATTCATTATCACAACAAGAATTGTACAGTTAAAATCTCTTTTCTGAAGTTGTACACTTACATTTTGATACTCTCTGCCGAACATAAAGATGAATGTCTGTATATTAATCATGGTATCTTGTGCCTTTCTTATGTTTTGCTCGCCTTCTTTAACTTTTCCCCAATTTTCTTCTTTATGTTTCTTGAAAAACAAAGTTTTTGTTGGAATGCCTTGTCATATTTTCTTAGTGAAACTACAATGCGCTCTCGTGTGGGATGCATAGGGTCAAAACTAGTAGTATAATTTTAGACACACACACACACACAAAAAATTCTGAATTTTGTGTATAAAAACAAGAAGAGAGCTCGTCTTTTCACAATGAAGAAATAAACAAAAATCATCATGAACACAATCGAAATGGCTCATTGATTGATGAAATGAATGGATCAATTTCGTGGCTTGATTGATCATGTAAAATCACGTATAAAATGCTGGTAGGTCCACGAAAGCCGCTGAACATTCCAATTAGAAGAAAAAAAATTGCCAAAGAGTGGCACCATCAGGTACGCCTGCCAGGGCTTTCGGGTTGAAATTTGCACCCCTCTCCCTGCGCGTGAGTAACATGTGACCTGTTCGATCACTATTTTTCAAATTGGCCTTGGCATGGCTTGGGCCTAAGCCCTACTAACGTGTGCGTGGAAGTCCACCTCAAGTAGCTTGTTACTGAACCCAACAACAATAATAACTCATCAACCCATGTAAGGTCTATAATTTCTTCAATTTGGGGTTGCAACTTTTGCACAACTTCCATAGCTCCAAGCAAGCTAGTTTGAGGAAGAGTATAATCAAGGATGAAAACATTTGAGCGTTGGCTTTAAAATATCACTAACTATGGAAGTAAGAGGAGATTGGCTAATTACGATGGTGGATTCGGGTAGAAAGAGGAGATCGGGTATTAAATGAAAGGTGAGGCTAAATTCATGCCTTTATTAACTAATGTAACGTTTGAAATTACTTCCAGTTTTTAGTTTTCTATTTAAAAAAAATAAAAAATCAAAACCAGTTTAGTCTTGTTTTAAAAACGAAAGAAAAAAAAATCAAAACCATGTGTCAAACGCGTTTATTTTCTTCAGTTTACAAAATTAGAGAAAAATTTAAAAACGAAAAACGTTTTGAAACGGAGCCTAAATTTACATGTTTTTGTTACTAAAATATAAAAAGATATAGTTAATGCTTCATTTATGGCAAATTAAAAATGATGTGATTTAGCAAGCAAATAGTAAACATAATAGCTTACGTTAAAGTGGAGAGTTTGTTAGCATCCATCTCATTTACAAAGTATAAAAGTGTATTCAAGTTCACTTTTAGCATTCGAACTTTACAAAATGTCACAAAAATCATATTAAGCGGTACTTAAAAGACTTTTAGCGATGAAAGTGGAACCAGTGATAAAAAAGTAAAGTTCAAGTATAAATTCTAATGAAATAACATGGACAAATAAAAATTGGTTACAAATGGGTATGTATCTTTATTCCTACTTGGTGCACTTCTTTTTCATCATGCATTATCAGATGCAAATGTTTGGTTGATCGGGTACTGGGTACCGAAATTTAGCCGTCATGTTGGAGTTTGGAGTTGCTCTAAACCTCGCAGCTGAATTCTGGGCACTCCGAGATGGGCTTGGTGGATGCCACAATCGCGAACAACATTGATCACGTACTCGCAACGACTTTGTTCTTATTTTTCAAGTGTTTGGTGGAACAAATGCACGAGATGACCGTCAACCATGTCTTTTTGTCAAGCAAATCGATCGGCGGCGTTCTGGCAAAATCAACACGTACTAGTACATGAAAGTTTTTTATTTTTCCTAATCGCTCCTCAGAGTTGATTAGCATGATTGAGACGGATGTGTAATTTACCCTCCTAAGTTTAAGCAAGCCAACTATGAGTAGAATAGAAAAACGAAATCTTTTGGTCAGAAGATACGCGCGGCTGAACAATCAATGCAATGCTGCCTATTTGATCAGTGATCAGATGAGAAGACACCACCCAACCAAGATTTGTGTATTTTACCCAACGTATAATTGTACCAGTCGATATCAAAAAACTGCAGAGCAGGCCCTCTCAGCCTTCATATGAAAGCATTAACGTGTACCCTGCAGTGCTGCCAACTTTCAAGACTTGCTAGTACAAGCCAACTTCCCTTCACTATTGAAGACAATCTTGCTTATATAAGGGCTGTAGCTCCCAAACCCAAGCCTGCCATCAAGTTCAATCTTCTCTCTTTCTGTTGTTCTTCGCAAACTCCAGCAGGAAGGCTGACATTTTTCTAGTGATAATAGGGAGATGTATGTATACAAATGGAGAGAGATGGAGGAAGGAATAAGAGGGAAAGGGAGATCGATCTATAGGAAGTTAGGAGCATGAGGGTGCTTGGGCGGGCAGGATTACAAAAGGGCAAAACAAGAAATATAGAAAATTATCCTTCCCAGCGTCCCTCATGCTGCTGATTTCCTGTGGTTACTCCCCTTCCCTACCTTGTCCTGCTGTTTGGATCTACAAGGTGTAGCTAGGTAACTTCTTATTACCTTTTATCTGGAGCTTAATTAACTCATAGGCAGATAAGTTCGTAAGAACATCATAAAAATAAAGGGAGTTTTAGTCGATGTGATCTCCTGCATTTTGAGACCTAAGTACTGTATTATCAAACACCGGAATGTCTTGATCGATACTCTGTGTTTACACCGAAAAAGACTTTGATCGATCAAGTGTAGCACGACTATTTGGTCTACTCTATCATGATGTCTTGTATGAATTTGACTCAAGTCATGTTCGTCCAAGAGCCCAAGACACAAGGCAGGTAGTTCAGAAGTAATACATGCAAGTATAGGTTGATCTCACGTCCTCCAAAGTAAACAGAAGTGAAAGTTATGACTAGAGAACTTAGCCTGGACAGATGTCATGCCGGGACTTAATTAATCAAGGGATCAATTATAGGACTTAATTAATCATATAAATAAATTAATCACAATGCCGGCAGATATTTTAGCAAAAGAGTGGCACCATCAGGTAAGGGCTTTTGGGTTGAAATTTACGCCCCACTCCGTCGAGAAAATATTTATTGGTTGTCTAACGTCACGTCATTGGTATAAGTGGTGTTAGACTATCACTAATATCTTCCAACTCAGCAAAGTAATCACGTGAGAACAATAATAACAAATCTCATTAGATAACCATGATTAGTGAAATCTTGAAATTCAAATTCTCACCCAAATTTTGTAAACCCCACTCACCCATTTTCTGCCATTATTATATTTTCATTTCTTTTTTTCATTCTCTTTCTTCACCTTCATCTTTATTTTCTTTTCCCTTTCAATTTCACCTTTGCAGAGAATAAATCAATCTCATCACCGAGACCAAAAACTAATTTATGGGCGTTCATCAAAATTTCACAAATTTATTAGAATCTAAACACAAAATCATAGTGTGATCATACTTGACTCAGTAATGACTCCCATTTCGCAAAACTGCAACTATTGGTGAAATGGGAATGAGTAAGAGAAGATACAAACTGGAAGTTTACCAGTTTTGCAAAATCTAACAAAAAACTGCACCTACTGCAGCCCCTCCATTATTGACCTTGGTGATGAGAGTTCTGAAGATGATTATGAAGAACCACCTTCGCACGTTACCGCTGCTATTGCGTCTTCTTGTTTTACCTTTACTCCTTCCATGGTTTCTTTGTGAATTTTTTGCATGTAAACAAAGAGGTGAAATTTTCAGGGTACAGGGTACATTAGTTTTGTTTTACAATTATCACTAAATTAGGTCTTGATGAATCTAAACACAAAATCATAGTCAGATCACACATGTGCGTTATATTTCAAACTTGGAATAAACTGAGCTACTATTAAAAAGGTTCAATTGTTCCAAATGTGCAGTACTACGATATAGGTTTTGTTGAAAAGAAAAGGAAAAGGTAATTTGATGGAACAATACTATGGTAATGGTGAAAATGAAAGAGAAAAGAGAAGAAAAATGCAGGTGAAGAAAGGGAATGAGAAAGAGAAGTGAAAATATATTGATGGTAGAAAATGAGTGAGGGATTTTCAAAATTTTGGTAACAATTTGAATTCTTATATTTTATTAACCATGGTCGCCTAAAGTTAAATTTTTAGTGTTGTCCCTGCTTGATAATTTTGTATAGTTGGCAAGATGTTAGTGATAGTCTAACACCACTTATGCTAGTGATGTAGTGTTAGACAGCCATTGAATATTTTCTCCACTTCGTGGGCATGAGTAACACGTAACTTTGTTGCCTGATTACTTGTTGTCGATGAATTCTCAAATTGGCCTCGGAACGGCCTGAGCTTAAGCCTAACTAACGTAGCTTATTACTAAACCCAACAATGATAACAACTTATAATCAACCCACATAAGATCGATCTATAATCTCTTCAATTTGGGGTTGCAACTTTTGCACAACTTCCATATATAGCTCCAAGCAAGCAAGTTTGAGGAGAGTAACATCAAGGATTTGAGCTTTGGCTTTGAAATACGACTAACTAAGGAAGTAAGAGGAGATTGGCTAATTACGGTGGTGGATTCGGGTAGAAAGAGGAGATTGGGTATTACATAAAAGGTGAGGCTGAATTCGTGCCTTGATTAACTAAATTTACATGTTTTTCCTACAAAAATATAAAAGGGTTTAGTTAATGCTTCGCTTATAGCAAATTAAAAATGATTTACCATTTGCTTACTAAATCACATCATTTTTAATTTTCTATAAGCGAAGCAATAATTATACCTTTTTATATTTTTGTAACAAAAATATGTAAATTAGTTAATGAAGGCATGAATTCAGCCTCACCTTTTAATTTATTTATTCAAGAAATTAAAAATCTGAAAAAAAAAAAAAACTATAGCGGCGATCAAAGTCATTGCCTATAATCTTCTAATTAATTTCTTAAATTAAAAAATACTTAGCTATGGAGGCACCAATGACCGCCGGCTTAGATAATTACCGCTGGTGAAAGCAGCATTAGAGGGTAGATAATTGGGAAGATATGCCGGCGTTTGACCGTTGGTATTGACCCCTATGACCGCCGGCACATGTCTAGCGCAACGCGACTAAAGGCGTTGCTGCCCTAGTGCTGGCTAAACCTATGCCAGCGATTTTTTTTGCCTATGGCGACTCCTCCGGCCACTGGCGTAGGCAGTTTTTGTTGTTGTATCATTACGTTAAATAAAGTGGAGAGTTTTTTAGCATCCATCTCATTTACAAAGTATAAAAGTGATATTCAAGTGTCGTTTTTAGCACTTGAATTTTACAAAATGTCAGTAAAAATTTGTTCCCAACCTATTCTAGTTGCACCCAAAAGACCCACTGGGGTCCCAATTTTTATGACACTTTGGCACAAATATTTAATTCATCAACCCAGTCAAAGTGCGAGCACCCAAGTCACGTGCATTTTTTGCTTCGCACGCTTGATGCGCGACTTAGGTGCCAATTATTTCACGTTAACGTGACTCACGGTAGCACGCTCGTCGCACCAAAATCACCCTTGCAATTCATCAAAGACATCGACCAACAGAGCAACTGGAGCGACGGGGTCAAGGGGCAAAGGCCTTGGCCAACCCCATGGGGTCGGCCTCGGCCTCCCAAGGCTATGGGGTCGGCCTCGACCTCAATGGGGGGTCAGCCTCGGCCTTCCCCCCCCCCCCCCCGCCCCGCGATTGTTCACTTTTTGCATGTCAAGTCATTTTCGCACTTTGTTCACTCCGTACGCTTTGCATGTGACTTTGGAACCTTGTTCGTCACATGGGTACGACTCACGGCAACACGCTCATTGCAACACAACTTTCAAGTTCATCATTGCCCATCAAAACACCTACCGTCGGCGTGCCCGAAGTTCACCTAAAGGGGGAGTGGCCTTGGCCTCCCTTCGTGGGAGATGGCCTTAGCCTTGGCCACCCCCTAGGGTCGGCTTCGGCTTCCCCTTCCACTCGCACTTGTTTTCTCAAATCTTTGCACCTCCATTGCCCGTCACTTCGCTACTTCGTCGCCCGGAGGTCACTCCGTGACTCTGTTGCCCGTGGTCTGAACGTCGCCCGCACCCACACGCCATCGTCGAGACCCCTGTCACTGGCTCTCCCGCGCCAACTATGCGACCCCGTCGCTCGTCGCCCAGGCCATCTCCGCGACCCAAGTCGTCGGCGTCCCGGCCCCGAACTCCAACATACTCCATTGTGCCCATGCTCCACGCTGCTAATACAGCCGTGCCCCAAGGCTCTCTAACACACTACAATGCCCCTGACACCTTACACACTCCGTCGCGCCTATGCACCGCAACGTTGATACAGTCGCACCCTCTGGCTCCTTGTCACATTACACTGCCCCGGCACCTTACACTTCGTCGTGCCATGTGCCGCGCCACTGATACAATCACTCCCTGGCTCTTTGTCATATTACAGTGCCCTCAGGCTCTTCGTCACAATGTCATGCCCCTGGCACCATACGCACCTCATCGCGCCCATACACCACAATCATGTTACATGCCCCCCTGGGCACCACACTCATTCACCACACCATGCACCCCCGCCATGGACGTGAAACATGCTTCGACCCACTCTCTGGAGTGTGCAGCATCAGGCGGGGATAGGCGACTCCTTCGGGACACTATCTCTATTAAGGAGCTTTTCAACTCCCCTTCCGTCAGGTAGACAGCTTCTCCAGGATGCTACCTCGGCCAGTCGAGTAGAAGGCTCCTCTGGGATGCTACATTGACGCGCTCTGAGTGCTTCGGCATAAAGACTCACCCGCAAGGGTAGGTGACTCCTGCGGCCCTATCTCCGCTAGGGAGCTCTTCAACTCTCATTCTGCTAGGTAAACGACTCATCCGGGATGCTACCTCGGCCCATCAAGTAGATAGCTCCTCTGGGATGCTATCTCGAGGTGTTCTGAGTGCTTTGGCACACGAACTCACCCGTAGGGATAGGCAACTCCTCCGGGACACTATCTTCGCTAGGGAGCTTTTTAACTCCCCTTTCGCTAGGTAGACGGCTCTTTCAGGATGCTACCTCAGCTGGCCAGATAGACAGCTCTTCCGAGATGCTACCTTGCCTGGCCAGGTAAACGGTTCCTCTGGGATGCTACCTCGGCCTACGAAATAAGTGACTCCTCCGGGACACTATCTCAGTCAGGAAGCTTTTCAACTCCTCTTCTACCAGGTAGATGGCTCCTCCAGGATGCTACCTCGGCTCATCAGGTAGATGGCTCCTTCGGGATGCTATCTTGAAGTGCTTCGAGTGCTCAGGCACAAGGACTCACCCGCGGGATAGGCGACTCCTCTGGGACACTATCTCTGCCAGGGTGTCTTCGTGACTGGCCTACGTGTTCTGACACTGGGGGCTTACGTCAGCACCCCTATGGACTATGACCCTCAAGTCACTCTGAGACGGGAGCAGGTCTTCGGAGGGCGTCGAGCCTAGTCCGCTTGGCAATTGGGCGTCGGGTCTTCCTCACCACTGCCAGGCCTGTGGGACTCTACAATGGTTTGGATTGGTGGCTAGATCAAGGGGATTCTCTGACCACACTGACGTTGTGGGAGCCAGTCTTTCCAGATAGACAGAGCGACGCTGTACGGGGCAGGCCGGGTGAATATGTTATTCGACAGTCCGTGGAGCACCGACAGTTATGGACCCCTCAGTGACGTGTCACTCCTGGGGAGCGTCACGTGTCGCATGATGACATCATCACCCCGAGGTCTTGAGAATTCATTTGGAAGAGGATTCCCTCACTTGAACATTTTTACTTTCTCACTCTAGAATCCTAGAGAGAGAAACATACAGGATCATGACTCTGGACCTAAGCATCGGACTGTGACTGTCGTCGTGTATTCACCCTGGACCATCGCCCTCACGACACTGCCACCCTTAGGCTCTGTCTAGGAAGCCTTTGGTCTCTGCCCTTGCTCCACCTTGATGTGTCCCACATCAACCTACTTGGCATCTGACTCGGACTGCATTCCTTGTGACACCTTCACGTCGACTGGACCTCCATATCGACTGCCCCGGGGTTGTGAAAAGCTTGAAAGGGGTGAGGAAATGGAGGGGGTAGTGGGAATAGAAGGCCAAGGCCCCTTAGCCGAGACCAAAGTCACAAGGCGCGGGGCAGTGTGGTGGGCGAGAGGGAAAGGGGAAGGGGAGAAAGGGGGAGGGGGCCGAGGCCCAGGTGGCGGGGGAGAAGGGAGAGAAGGGGAAAAGAAATGGGGCAGCGATGAAGTGCCGCGAGTGGCTGAGGGGCGGGGGAGAGAAAGGAGAAGAGAAGAGAGGTAGGGGTGAGGCCGAGGGGTCGTCGTCGGCCAGGAAGGCTACCAGCCTAGGCCGAAGGGGGTTACAACGTAAGGAAGAAGGAAAGAGATGAGGGGAAAATTAGGGTTAGGGTTTGGGGGATGACGTGGGTCGGGTGGGTCGATTTCGGGTCGGGGAGTTTGGCATGAGACTAAGAGAAAAGGCGCGCGGGTAACGGGTCGGAGCGGGTCCTGGCACGCTGGTCTGCCCGCATGTTTTGAATTTGAATATAATTTTGAAATTCAAAATTATTTTTTTAGCATCCCTAAGGAGGGAACCCCCAATGAAAATTTGCATGATATACATAGAGAGAAAGAGAGGAGTGGGATGGTAGGAGTGAAGATGAAAAATTTTTGTAAAAATTTTATAAGTATAGAACGAGGGTGAGAGAGTGGTGACCGGACCACGAGCAAGCAGGGTGAGAGGAAGGAGGGTGAAATGGGAGAGAAATTTTGAAAATTTTCTAAGTGTTGAGAAATTTTCCAGAGTGTCGGATAGAGCCTATGGAGAAGAGGCGTGAAAAAACTATTTGTCACAAAAAAAAATTTCCAAGTGTTGAGCTCAGACAAGGGTGCCGAGGGAGACCGCTGAGGGCGATCATCGATGACTGGTTGCAAAGAAAAAAATTTCTAAGTATCAAAAAAAGGATAAGAGGTAATGATGCGACCGTAGTAGCGTGGCTCGAGTTACCCACGCATTACCTACCAAGTCATTGTGATGTGAGGTAGAGGGGGGTTGGGAAGTGGCAAAGCCCCCAAGAGAGTGGGTGATGGCATCAAGCGTGGTGTCAGTAGGCTTGTGCAAAAGCCCTATAGCTTGAAAAAAAATTTAAGTCTGGAAAATGCGACTTCATGGATGGCTGGGTTGAGGCTGTGATTGGTAGTCCTGGTAACCTTGCGTTATTGAGGCATGGTTGCTTGGGTGTGTCAGTCAAGGGATGAACTGCACTGTGATGCTCACCTGCCCAGCAGAGTCGCCAAAATGATGCCAAGGAAAGTTGTTCGCAGTCGACATGGAGGTGCCATAAAGAATACAGTCCGAGTCAGATGCCAAGTAGGTTGATGTGGGACATAGCAAGGTGGAGCAATGGCAGAGAGCAAGGGCTTCCCAGACAGAGCCTGAGGGTGACAGTGCCGCGAGGGCGATGGCGCGAGGTGAATACAAGACGACAGTCACAGTCCGATGCTTAGGTCCAGAGTCAGGGTCCTTTTTGTTTCTCTATCTAGGATTCCAAAGTGAGAAAGTGAAAATGTTCAAGTGAGGGAATCCTCTTCCAAATGAATTCTCAGTACCTCTATTTATAGAGGTTGAGATGATGATGTCATCACCCGACACGTGGCGCTCCCCGGGAGTGACACATCACCGAGGGATCCATAGCTGTCAGTGCTCCACGGATTATCGAATCACATATTTACCCGCCTGCCCCACATAGCGTCATTCTGTCTATCTGGAAAGACTGGCCCCCACAACGTCGGTGTGGCTAGAGAATCCCCTTGATCTAGCGACCAATCCAAACCCTTGTAGAGTCCCATAGGCCTAGCAATGGTGGGGAAGACCCGTCGCTCAACTGCAATACAGACTATGCGCGATGCCCTCCGAAGTCCTGCTCCCGTCTCGGAGTGACATGGGGGTCATAGTCCATAGGGGTGCCGATGCAAGCCCCCAGTGCCGGAGCATGTAGGCCAGTCGTGAAGACACCCAGGCAAAGATAGTGTCCCTGAGGAGTCGCATATCCCACGGGTGAGTCCTTGTGCCAGAGCACTCGGAGCGCGTCAAGGTAGTATCCCGGAGGAGTCGTCTACCTGACGGGCCAAGGTAGCATCCCGGAGAAGCCGTCTACCTGGCAAAAGGGAAGTTGAAAAGCTCTAATGAAGATAGTGTCCCAGAGGACTCCCATATTCTGTAGGCCGAGGTAGCATCCCAGAGGAGCCGTCTACCTGGCAAAAGGGAAGTTGAAAAGATCCCTGGCGGAGATAGTGTCCCGGAAGAGTCACCTATCCCCGCAGGTGAGTTCTTGAGCCAGAGCACTCTGAGCGCATTGAGGTAGCATCCCGGATGAGCATTCTACCTGGCGGAGATAGTGTCCCGTAGGAGTCGCCTACCCCCGCGGGTGAGTCCTTATTTTGGAGCACTCGAAGCGCGTCAAGGTAGCATCCGGAGGAGCCGTCTACCTGGTAGAAGGGGAGTTGAAGAGCTCCCTGACAGAGATAGTGTCCCGGAGGAGTCGCCTATCCTAGCGTGATGCTGCACACTCCGGAGAGTGGGTTGAAGCATGTTCTACGTCCATGGCGGGGGTGCATGGTGTGGTGCCCGGGGGGCGCGTAACATGATTGTGGCCCATGGGTACGATGAGGTGCGTATGGTGCCGGGGGCACGACATTACGATGGAGAGCCTGAAAGCACGACTGTATCAGCGGCGCGGCGCATGGGTGCGGCGAAGTGTGTAAGGTGCCAGGGGCACTGTAATGTGACAAGGAGCCAGGGGGAGCGACTGTATCAGCGGCGCAACGCATGGACACAATTGAGTGTGTAAGGTGTCGGGGGCACTATAGTGTGTCAGAGAGCCATAACGCACGGTTGTATCAGCAGTGCAGCGCATGTTAGAGTGCGGTGCCGGACGCCGGTGATGGGGGTTGCAGAGATGGCGAGCGGGTGTGGGCGACGTCCGGACCACGAGAGACGGAGTCGCGGAGTGACGTTCGGGGGATGGAGTCGCGGAGTGACGGACAACGGAGGTGCAAAGACTCGAGAAAACAAGTGCACCCCAGAAGGGGAGGCCAAAGAGCAACCATTGGAGGAAGGCCAAGGCCAACCCCCTTTGGGAGGTCGAGGCCCACACCTTGGGGAGGCCGAGGCCGACCCTAGGGGGTGGCCAAGGCCACTCCCCCTTTAGGTGAACTTCGGGCACGCCGATGGTTGGTGTTTTGATGGGCAATGATGAATCCTAAAGTTGCGTTGCGACGAACGTGTTGCCGTAAGTCATACCCATGTGACGAACAAGGTTCCAAAGTCACATGCGAAGCATACGGAGTGAACAAAGCGTGAAAAAAGACTTGGCGCAAAAAGTGAACAATCAAGGGGGGAAGGCCAAGGCCAACCCCCCATGGAGGCTGAGGCCGACCCCATGGGGTTGGCCAAGGCCTTTGCCCCTTGACCCCGTCGCTCTAGTTGCGCCGTTGGTCGATATTTTTTTCTGAAAGGGTGCTTGGGTGATTTCAGTGCGACGAACGTGCTACCGTGAATCACATTAACATGAAATAATTGGCGCCTAAGTCGCGCATCAAGCGTGCGAAGCAAAAAATGCACATGACTTGGGCGTTCGCACTTTGACTGGCTTGATGCGTTGAATATTTGTGCCGACGTGTCATGGAAATTGGGACCCCAGTGGGCCTTTTGAGTGCGACCAGAATAGGTTGGGAACAAAATTATATTAAGCGGTACTTAAATGACTTTTAGCGATAAAAGTAAAATCAAATGATAAAAAGTAAAGTTCAGGTATGAATTTTGATGAAATAACATGGACAAATAATATTGGTTGGGAATGGGTCTATATATTTATTCCTATTTCGTGCACTTCTTTTTTATTATGCACACACACACACACACACCGTTTGCAAATCTTTGGTTGAACTGGTACCGGCTTCTTGGAATTTGGAGTTGCTTCAAACCTGACAGCTAAATTATGGGCACTCTGAGATGGGCTTGGTGGATGCCACAGTCGTGAATAATATTGACCACGTACACGCAACGAGTTTGCTCTTATTTTTAAGTGTTCGGTGGAACAAATGCACGAGGTGATTGCCAACATGCCTTCTGTAAAGCAAATCGATGTGGTGACGTTCCGGAAAAAATCGGCACGAATTAGTACATGAAAGTTTTTTATTTTTCGTTATCACTCTTAGGATTTGATTAGCATGATCGAGACAGATATGTGTAATTTAACTGTAAGTAAGCAATTATGAGTAGAATAAACTTTCTCCCTTTATTAACCAGAAAAACGAAATCTTTGGGTCAGAAGATACGCCCGGCTAAACAATCAATGCAATGCTGCCCATTTGATCAGATCAGAAGACCCCACTCCACCCCACCAAGATTTATGTACTTTTTTCCCAACGTATGATTGCATTAAGTGAATATCAAAAAGCTGTAGAGGAGTCCCTCCCAGCGTTCATATGAAAAAGCATTAACATGTACCCAGGCTCCTGCAGTGTCTCTCAGCATTCATTCATATGAATGAAAGCATTGACATGTACCCTGGCTCCTGCAGTGTCTCAATGCTTTCGTATGAAAGCATTGACATGTACCCTTGCTCCTGCAGTGTTGCAACTTCCAAGACTTGCTTGTACAAGCCAACAACATCCCTTCACTGCTCCTGCAGGGTTTGGGAGCTATATAAGGGCTACAGCTCCCAAACCCAAGCCTGCCATTATTAAGTTCAAGCTTCTCTCTTTCTGTTATTCTTCGCAAACTCCAGGAAGGCTAACATTTTTCACCGTTGTTGCTTGTATGTATAGTGCTCGCTTCTTCCCTTTACTTGCCAATATATGAAAGGAGCTGGGTAATGGATTGTGGGGTAAAGGGAGACTTTAGAGCTTGAGGAAGCTATAGGAGATGCAAGGCTTGGTAAGAAAATAAAAAGTGAAGCCCTAGTGGCATTCTTTCCAAGACCATGCATTCCAACAGTTTCCACAGGTTCCTCTCTTTGCCTTATCTTCCCCTGTTATGCAAAGCGACTGATTATGCCATTCACTATTTTCACAGAGAGGAAACCGCAAGCAAAATGTATAGGGTGAAAAAGGAGTAAGGGGGAAAGGGAGATAGATCTGCAGGAAGTTATGGATGTGGGGTGCTTGCGTAGGAACTTATCTGGAAAACAAAGAATCCTTCCCAAGACCTCCCATGTTCCTAATCTCCTGTCGTTCCTCCCTTTTCAGTCCTCGTCCTGCTGCTTAGATCGGATGTGAACATATGCCACAGATTATGGCTCTTTTCTAGTCTCTTTCTTAATTTCTTTTCAGTTTTCTGCCTTTTTCTGCTCATCTTTTAATCGTTGCTTCGCTCAACTGAGAATAAAAATGGAAGAGGAAACGAGATTGGACAAGCTTTGTCCATGAACATATCAAATGGTTGGAATGGGATGTGAACGCCTCGTTTGCATCCCTTTATAAACCGTTGTAAGAGCTTTAGTAGAAAAAAAGTCATCGCTAGAACTGATTTGTCACTATTTTTCTAAAATTTGTGCAGATTTTTTTTTTTTTTGCCGCTAGAACCCATTTAGCAATATTTATCTGTTACATCACGGAAGAAGATCCCTATTTTCAAACGCTAGACTTTTGCTCTTGCCATTTGTTGTTTCTGTTTCTCAATACAATTTTTGACCAAGTAGAAAATTTCCTCCTTTAAAAAAGACTTGGAGCAGACACAAAATCTTGGCTTGGACACAAATGAGAAAGGGGAACGGAAACGATAAAACAATAACAAAAAACTTACCGGCTAAATGAAAAGTCACAACTAAAATTAAAAACTCTAAATTTCAAACTCTAAGGACTAGGTTACGCAATGAAAAAGCGTTTTGACACTCAAGTTCCTAGCCTGAAAGTTTGGTCTCAATGTGACAATGTCCATATCTGTGAATGTCATGTTTATGCTTACCTGCCAACAATGTGGTACAATCACATAGAGAGAAATAAAAAATTGTTCAACCGTGTTGACTACGCTACTTTACAATGGTCACAAAGTAGTGGGGGATGGAAAGTCCACATAGCAAGACGTAAGACTTGGCTAAATTCTTGCCATGAAGTTGCATAAACTCGTATAATACTCACAGCAAACTTGTTCAACATGACCGACTCTTCTCTTGCGCTTGTTAAAGGGATTCGAGGTAATCCGGTGATGGTAATCAGTTTACGAGATGGCCTGCTTCCAGTCCAGGCGAACGTCAGTGGTGATTCTCCTGGTTGCTGCAATTTTCATCATGCACTTGCTTTTTGTCAATGCCGGTTCGTGCCTTGTGATCATTTGTTGCTCAACTGTCTTCATCTAATATTTTGTACTTGAGGTTGGGGATCGTGATAATTAAAAGGATGTACATATTTTGAAGATAAGAAATTAAAATTTTTTGTATGTAAACTTAGGAGTTTGCACTTACTTCCAATCGATTAGTCACTACTGTTAATCGTCATGTACTCGTGTAAATACCGAGTGATGAGACGAAAAAAGGTAAATTAGTTTATCGAACTTAGCGCGCTTTCCAAAAGGGAAAGATAATCACCCAAAAGTTAGGGTGCGAGAACGATCTCTCTTGACAGAATCATCGCTAACCCGTAGAAGAAGTGAATCTTTGACCAAAACACACACAGAGACACGCACCACATGTAAAAAGTGATAGGAGTCAGTAAGGTAGAACAATCAGTAAGGCAAACTTGACACATTCTGTGTTTATGTGACTTCATATTATCATTTAGAATTAAACTCTTATCTCAAATGGGCTTCACATACATGGGGACCAAGATTAAGTTCCTGGCGGCCCAAGGGAAAATCACTAGTGCATACTGCATAATCTGCCACAGGTTTGCCCCGTTCATAATTGATATCCAAATGGATATTTAATTGGCAAAAAGTTATGCAAAATAACATATGGTCAAAGCCAACAAAGCCTCACTGCCATGAACTCGTTGTGTGGGCATTTAACATAGGGATGAAGATGGTAAGATAAGTATTAAACCACATAACGAGTCCTTCTGGTGTGTAATACCACAGCCTCATACACTGAACTTTGCGCCGATACTAATATTGACCGGACATTGGGGGGTCTATGGGAAAAGTGCATGGAGAGCTCATTTAGATATAGCAGACATACTCGCATACATCCCGGGATCGTGACATAACTCACCAATCAAAAAGTAATAATGTATGCACAAACAACTACTTTCGCGACGAATCATATTGTTTTTCTTAGCAGTTTTACTCCGGTGGTGGAATCGAGTGGCATTAAAGTTTCTACCCAAATACCTCTCCAGAAAACTCTTAAGGTGATACAGAGATGGAGGAAATTAGTCTTTTTAATGAGTTGTATGGATGACAGCTCCCACAGTTTCTAACATTTTACCTTTTTTTGACAAGAAATGCCTACCATATCAATTAAAATCTATACATGTCATACATGAGTTTTGAATATTGTAACACACTGGGGTCGGCGGCATGTAGCCTTACCTTATTACAGTTCTTTAACAAAAGGTACTTACAAGACAATTTGTTGTAATATACCTTATAGTTTTGGTGAGACTAGAACTCTGTATCAGCAGATTTGCGAAGGCGTTTTTTCAAATAGTGAAGCTCACTGCTCGCATCCTATTGCTACGTAACAATTTGCTATTTGATCACACAGGCAAAGGCTACCATCTGTCAGTTTCTTTAGTTGTTCTGACTTTTGATTCATGGAAGTCAAGAAGTACAATATTCTGCTTGTAACAGGAGTAGCATCCCAATATTGACTTCACTTTTTGTTTGAATTATGTGACCTGCAGATCAAAGTAACAGGAAGTTGGGATGGAGATATGACCCCGATAAAACTCCTCCCCCTCCCATTCCGAATAGATTGCACCACATGTTTCCACCAGAATTTTCAGGCTCACCACTGCCCTTCTAGTCTATAATCTTTGTGCTTCAGTGCTTGCCAACGAAGTGCCGCAACACAGTACTACCATCGTTATGTGTTTGTAAATAAAAACTTCTCTTTTTTATTTTTTGACCAAAACCTAAAATGTGTTTGAAAAGTTAAAGATCTGTTAACACCTCTCTCTCTCTCTCTCTCTCTCCCCCTCCCTCAAGGGGCGAGGGGGCTCTTCCATTGTTGACACCCTCCAACCCCATTATCTGCTCCTTTTCTCTTATTTTATCCGTAAATTAATAGATTGTCATACCTGGGTGTTTCAATCATGTTTTCTTTATTTATGTGTCATTTCATTTAAGGTTTGTTGGTTTCATCTCAATGAAGATGAAGCTTGGTTTTGCGATTAACCCTCTGGGTAGGAAAGTCGTTTGTCTTTTGGAGAGTGATCGGTTAATTTCCAATCGTTGGCACGAAGAGAATATTATGTTGTTGTTCGTTAATTTTGGTGTGCTTTTGCCTACTTATTTGTAGCCAGGGGGTTAAATTGTGACCTCAAGTTCGATATGATTTTATACTAGAAGATAATAACCTTTGCTTTGATATTAGAGAAAACTCGACGTAATTTAATAGTCCTGGTAGTTTAATTCTTGTGGTCTTCTCCAGATTTTGTTGATTTCTTTATTGAGATAATTGCATAAAATACCCTTGTGATTTGGTGTAGTTGCAAAAAAGACCCCTGAAGTTACAAAAGTTACAAAGTAATACATGTGATCGCAAAAGTGTTGCAACAGAAGATTTGCGTAACGAAACAAAAAAGTCCAAAATACCCTTGTATTTAAACCTTAAGATTGTCTTGGCACACTAGAATTTTTCGAGCGGAGGGGCAACACCACCACCCAGCCACACCGACACATTCGAGCCTGCCCTTCGGTGACCACAAGAACAAGCCCTCTCTCTCTCTCAAAATCACCCAAACCCTACCATAACTAGCCAGCCATGCCCAATGTCTCCAAAGCCCCGCACTGCGATTTGAAACATTGCGATCTAAGGTTTCGACCGCAATCAAGGGGTTTCAATTACGATCTAGGGTTTCAATCGCACATTGCAATCTGAAACCCTTGATCTGCATTTGTGCGAGTAAGGTTGGATTATTGACGTGGGTATGTGGTGTTTAGTCGTGGTGCAGTGGTGGTGTACAGATGGCGGCAGCCGGACAAGGCGGTGATCGTGGTTACAGCATTGCACGCTGATGGCTTCGGCGTCGGTAACGCTTGGCGGGGCTTTAATCAAAACCCTAATTGTAGATCTATGTTTTTTTAATTGTCTTGGTTTTGGAAGCTCGAGGCTTGTAGTTTGTGAATCAGGTAGGTGGGCGGTGCAATTCGCTGGTGTTGGTGGCAGCATAATTGGATAGGGTTGATGGCTGGCTTGGCGGCGGCGCAAGTGGGTTGATGGCAGGGCTACCGGCGATTCAAGAGGTTGGGGGTGATGACAGGATGGCGATGCAGAGTTTGCAATGGGTGGAAGGGACCAGTGGTGGCGTCGCATGAAATGGGCAGTGGCCAAAATGGGCGGTGGTGGTAGTGGATGGGACTGGGTGAGGGTGGCAGCTAGGGTTTTGGTTGGTGGCTAGGGTTAGGGTTTGCTTTAATTGGAGAAGAAAATGGGACTTGGGTGGGAGAGGAAAAAAAGGGAGGGTAATTTAGTCTTTTTAATATATTAAAATATATCATATGCATTTTTTAAGAAAGTGAATATCACGCTTCGTCAACTTGGACGATTTTTCTAACGGTTACAATAAAATTAACACCACAGGTGTCTTCTTGCAACTTTTGTAACTCCAGAAGTCTTTTTGTAACCACCCTATACCACAAGGGTATTTTATGCAATTATCCCTTCTTTATAATCTTTCAATGAAATGATAATTTTTCGATTGGAAAAAAATACCACATTAATTAGCTCGTGTCAAAATGTTGCACACTGCACCAGATTTTCTTGCCTTCAATTTTAAAATAAGTGCCAAACTTTTGGTTTGGTAGCAAGTTAACACATAAAACAAATGTAAAGGGATCTAAGTGTCATTAATCATACTTGTCTAGTAACCCGAGCTAAACTCGGGTCCGTTTATAAAATACAATATATCATAATAAGGTTCTAAAAGTGTATTATGCATATCACATATCGTAAGACAAAAAAGACATCTATATTAAAAAAAAAAACTCTCATTTGGCTATAAAGAATAACCTTAACACTTAATTTAATCTTGATTAACTTAAGTAAAATATCAAAAAATGAATTCACTTGCATTATTCCTAACTTTCGTTAAATAGCATTGTTTGTTTGATTATCTATGCAGTTATTATGAGATGTTTACATATAGATGCTTGTTTACCTATAATTCCTTTATATTGTTTTAAATTGTCAAGTAAATATTTCAAATGAATATTGGCTTAACATTTAGAGTAGTAAAATAGCAGTATTGGTGCCATATAGAGCTAAATAGCATATACAATTGTAGTTGTAATTAAAAAATAATGACGCTATCACGTATCTCTTTGGAATTGTAAATTTTATGTATGATTTTTAATTATTTAACTTCAAAGGGTTTTTAAGGTGTTACATGTGTTCTTGAGGCTATTATGACGGTTAAATAAAAAATAAAAAGGGAATAAAATTGCATTTCAAATTCTTTCACCTTATTACTTTCAAGATAAGTTATTACATTTTGTAAATTTAAATTTAATAAAATGACCATGTGTTCTTGAGGCTATTATAACAGTTAAGTAAAAAATAAAAAGGGAATAAAGTAACATTTCAAATTCTTTCACCTTATTACTTTCGAGATAAATTATTACTTTTTTGTAAATTTAAATTTAATAAAATGACCACATAATATTCAATATTTGTGTGTGTGTGTGTGTGTGTGTGTGTGATTAATTCTTGTAACATTCTAGTAACGAGGACGTTCAATTGATGAAGATGATGTATCCTTATTTTGGAGTATTGAAATTGTTTTCTACATGTTTTTATTACTACTATTTGTTGCAAAGTTCTAGTTCTTAATTATATCTATTAAATACTTTAATTAAGGTTTTCTCATAAATATTACTTGTTTTATCACAACATAATATAACATTTATATACCAATATATCTCAGGTTATACCTATAATTGTTATGAATTTGAAAAGGATAATAAATATCATTATATTAGGCTAATTTATAGGGTCAGCGTTAATTAACCGCTTGATATTGAGTTCGCACATCCTCATAGTTATAATCGATTCCATTATAATCAGAATTACCTCCAACCATTAACCGGGCGCCAGACATAGGAACGTACATCAACTGAGTGCAATCCATCACAAAGCCGACAAACTATCTAACTTGCCACAACCACCAGGAACCCTAACAAACCCCTAAGCAACGTCTATTCTACCACGTCACCACCCACCGGGAAAATTGGCGGTGGTGAAGGAGACGAAAAATAGAGAGATAGAAAGGCTTCTTAGAGGAGAAGGGGAGGAGGCACAAAAATTGCCTCTTGGGTTTCTCTTGGTATTCTCGCTGTTGGATCTACTTATGTTGGTATTAAATCCAGTAAAATATGTATGTGATCTTTCAAATAGTTGGTTGTATGTGTCTGATTACGTGCTACCCTCAAGATATGTTAATCGGGAAGCAAATTGGTAGGATATTTGATAAATCAAGATATGAAGTCGATAACTCAGAGTACTTGGATTTTTGCTTTTGCTCAACTCAAACTTTTTAAAGCTCAGGTCATTTATGATCTTGAGAGATGTCTAGTTCAACCGATGAACAAAAATTCAGCCAGCCAACTCGAATTTAGAAAAGCAAAAGTAGCAAAATAGGTGGTTTGAGCATGGTTGGACACTTCAGTAAAAGGATTAAGGTTACGAGATTTTCTATTTTACGTATCAAATAAATCAAGTTTAACTTAATGGAGCACAAACCCAACTCCATTCTAGTTGGTTCCAGCACCCACCAATTGAAAAGATCTTTCATGGGTTCGGACCTTCCCGGCCCATCCAAAATTTTTGAATTACGGGGCTGATAAGACAAAATTAAAAAAGACCATGACTATTTTAAATGGTTCATTCCATAGTTGGCATGACCAAATAAATCGTTGAAATTGATCCTGCTACTGAAAATGAATTGCCCAATAGGGATGGAATATGGGCACCCCGCCTTGTCTCAGCCCAAGAAGCTCCATTCATTTGCTCCATCCCCATGTTGTATTATCTTTGACATAATGTGCCCCACTTCATCCCATTTAGATCCAATCCACCCACTTAACTAGATTTAGCATGGGTCAACTCGTTTAGTTTATAATTCTTTTTGTTTTGCAATAGTCACCTTTTTTTATATATATTTTAAAAAATAATTTTCCTTATACACGATGGTAGTGGAGGCTAGGAAGGTGAATGTCGAAGTTGGCCGGCATTGACTGTCGATAGTTTGCGATGATGATGCTGCCGGTGAAAATGACTAGTGGTGTTCCATGGCAGGTGGTGGCGGCTTGATGGCATTGATAGTCGATGATTGCCGGAAACTGTCGGCGATTGTTAGGGCTGCTAGACGGTAGTGACAACTGTCAGTGGTGGCAACCGAAAATGGTCTGGCATGAGTGGGGGCGTTCAAGGCAGTCAGTGGCAGCGACCGACAAATGGTGGTGGCAACCAATTATTGGTGGTGCTAAATGGTGGCTACTAATTGTAGGATTGTACGCGAACGAGCGCGTAGGGGGCAGGGGAAGGCACAGAGAGAGAGAGAGAGAGAGAGAGAGAGAGAGAGAGAGCATGTATATTGGTAAAGTTGGGTTAGATTATGGATGGGGAAATTCAGATGGCCCTAGTTGATTAGATCTCCATTTGCCCAAAATCCATTAAGGCTTCTTCAAATAAATTCCAAGTGGGGTAGGCCGGGGCGGGGCTTCAATTTAGCCTCCAAATTGCCATTCTATTGCTTAATACGATCAATCACCACTATGGTTGCAATTTGAGTTAGACTTTTATAGGTTTAATCAACTCAACTAAAAAAAAGTGAGATTTTATCCAAACCCATTTATATTGAAAATGGGTAGGATGGGCTAAGCCTTATTATAGTGGGTTTATCTTGGATTGGTCTTTTGAAACTCATTTAAGTAAAAATTCATATTTGGCTGGCAACTTTCGTGAATAAGAACCACCAGCAGCCACAACCATTTACCATCGCATCACCGTTTGCCACCCACAGCCACCATTATCGTCAGTTACGGATCGCCACCTCTCATAATTACCGCCTGTAGCTACCACTAGCCACCACCATTTCTAATTTTTAATTAACTAAAAAAAGTCTTACTTTGTAGTGACCAACCCAAAACCCAAATATACACCAATTCAAGCCAAGCCAATTAATACAGTTTTTTTTCTTAGGGTAAAGGTTGTTGAATTTAGAAGCACGTGGATTCTCTTAGGTTAGGTACAACCCAAACCCAACCAACCGAAGTTACGCTTCTAATCACAAATTGAGTAAATAAAACAATCAGCTTGGTTTATTTTATTGAAAAATAAATATGTTGTTTGGTCGGTTTGGCTCGTCTTCTTCGGAACCAAATCAAAGTCAAACCTAGCTAGCTGTATACACAATTAAAATATATTTTATTTATGAAACCAAATATGCAGTTTGGTCGGATCGCTTTGACATTCAGAACTAAATTAAAGCTCAACCGGACAAACTATATACACTAACAAATTACTTTGACATGATTACTATGATTACCATCTGGTACCTAGATCTCATTTGACTTTAACTTATATATATATTATTGCTTTATTGTGAAAAATTAATTTTCTTTGATACTTTTGTTCTAAGTTTATTGTCCAAATAAATAGTAGTAACCATTGACGCTATTGATGCTCAATAGTTGATTAATAAGCATAAATAAGTCTGAAATCTTAAAGTGATTATAGGCCCATGCCGACCCTTCTGAACTGTTAAAAGTTAAAACTAAATTGCTAAATAAAAATCGAATCATTCTACTCCGTTTTAATTTTTGTGGATCTGAATCGACAGTTCAATTGCCGAATTAAAATCGAATCATTATACTCCGCTTTGACCTTTGTGAACCTAAATCGACAGCTCACTTTCTCGCACTCGTCCTTCAAACCAAACCAACCCATGTCGCTAGCTTTCAAACAATAAAAAAAATAATAATAATTCCAAACCATTCGGCCGTGTTGAAGTGTGAAATCCGTCCCAACAAAGATCAGACCATACAGTGTCCCCAAAGTGGACCTGAACAGTGGAGTGCCCAATCATGTACGAACTTGCCATTGACCTGGTTTAGTTTCAGTGCATGCATGGCTTGGCACTGATGGACTCTGCATCATAACATTCAAAAGACGCGCATAATGAGAGGTGAAAAAGTGTGCCTGCCCCCCCCCCCCCCCCCCGTGACTCTCAATTTCATCACCTACAGTTAAAAATAATAATAATAATAAAAAGCCAAAAGTAACCGCACCCATGCAGTATCCAATGAAGCCGGCATGCTCGCCTGTTGGCTGGCTACCACCATGTGGATCCGGGCTGGCCGGGTACGCGGCGGAAGATGGGACGGCCTGAAACGGCTCAAATGGGCTGCTGGCCGAGTCGCGTCTCTCGAGGTCCACGCGCCGCTATGTGTCCAGGATGGGCCGACAGGGAGTCGACAGTTTTGGAGAGTTTTCGCCTTTTTTGGGATTTCGAGACGAGACATGAGGCGTAGATTAGGCCGTCGAGTATCCAATGATTGATTTTTTTAGTATTTTTTCCTTGGACCTTGGTGTCTCTTCACCGACTCGTGCTCGATGGCTCGTGAGTTGCACGCGCGACAATCATTATTCAACGACCGCGCTTTGCCAGCGGCGACTATTTTCATTTCCTGGCCTCAGGCGCTGTTGCGTTTTTTTTTTTTAACAATATTTAATAATTTTTTCCGACTGTTATACGGTTAGTAGGAAATTGAAGTACTTACTACGTTCTAAAATAATATTCTCTTTTCATAAATAACGAGTCGCCGTGGCACACATGATGTGTTTGCAAAATTGAAATTAATAGTATAAAATCTTGTTAAAAATTAATTATCATAATGTATAAGGTGCATTCGATAAAATGAGTTGCATATTATAAAAATTAGCAGTAGTTATTCACTATTTAAACTTTTATTTTGTGAAATCTTCAAGAAAAAATAATAAAATGTCACTTGTCAGCATTCTAGATAGGTAGTTACGTAATACCAAAGAGGTGTTACATCAAACCACCATGTTTTCCCTTTATATATAGTATAGATAACTAGTTAACGCTCTTTAAGGATAATAACAATTAATGCTTTTTTTTCTTTTCTATATATTTTTGTCCTTACAAGCTTCATACTAGGTCTTTTGTTATAAGATATTAAGAAATTGATAATCTTCAGACTGTATTAATTCGTCAATTTTTTGAATTACATAAGAATCTCCGATCTCGTACCTAACTTGCATGGGGCACTTTCTAGGTCCTATATATGCGAGGGACCTTTTTATCCTCTCCTTTTGTTAGAGGAATAGTACGATAACGGATACAAATAAGAACTGTTTATAAAATGAGAAAAAAAATATATCAAACAATGTTAATCTATCTCCTTAATTAGTGTAACTGATTTCAACTCGGTGGATCCTACTACTATCATCGCATCTCTACCTATCGCTTTCTAATGAAAATAAGATGACTAAACTATTTGCTTACATAAAAGTCTTTTAAGAATGGAATTACAAAATAAATTTGGTGCGCGGTCATATGTTGAGTTTCAGACATATCTAATCATGGTATGGACGCAACAATATTGACTGCGATGTAATGTTGTCTTTGCTCCTATCTTTTTTTTTTTTTACTAAAAATAGAATGACCAGAACATTTGTTAACGCATAAGTCTTTTAAAGAAGGAATTTTGAAAAGAAGTGTGGTGCTCCTTCACATGCTCGAGTCTCGAACATATCTAGTCACGGTGTGGACGTAGCAATGTTGACTGCTGTCTGCGCTCCCAAGTATGACGCACAACTGCTGCAGTGCTGATGTAGTGGACGGACGAAAAACAAAACTTCACACGTGAACTGACGGCCACGATTCTCTGACGTTAAAGCAGTGGAGCACCGGGTTAGTAGGAACCTCAGCATTGGGATAGACTACTATAGGCTCTCTGTTACTACTTACTAGTCTCTACTCGTGGGCCCCAAGTTTATCACCTTTCTTTTTTTTTTTTTCTCTTTGAAAAACTAAAGATAGTTATATTACAAAAATTAATCATTAAACAATTTAGGGCAAATTATACAAAATATCCCTTTGGTTTATATTAATTACACTCAGCACCTGTTAACTATTGTAATTACATTCCGTTCCCTAACATTTGTACCCACATTTCATGTAGCTATACACATTAAACGAACGGAAAGGCCAACTTTAGCTCCACTTTTTGCTCTTTCTATACCCAAAATACCTCACCTCCCCCTACCCCCCCCCCCCCACTCACATACTCTACGCATCCGTATGCCAAGAACCATTTTGAGAACCCAGCAAGCCTTTGGTGAGAAAGAACTTGACTTATTGAAATACACACACCATCGCCGACGACCACCACCAGCGACACACAGAGACAAACTGACGAATAGCCAAACACAAATTAATCGTAACAACTAGGATGAGCAAAGTTTGTTTTGCGAATCAAACCGCAAAACGAACCGTTGTCCCTCAGTTTGAAAATTTATGAACCACACCAAATCAAACACCATTGGTTTTGACAGTTTGATTTGATAGTCTGAACGGTTCGGTTTGGTTGGTTTACACGGTTTGTACTCACTTAAAGACATCGTTCCTTTGCAAACTACTATTATATCTAACAACAATAAAAAATTAAATTTATATATTTTCTAAAAATTACATACAATCTTGTTACAATCAATATATAAGTGCTTGTTGATGTATGAAAAAGAATGAGTAAATATATAACAGATATTGGTCACGAAATTTTTGTGTTTTTATGTATTCTCATTATATTTTTTTCTTTTAACTTTCAAGATATATTTATTTGGGTTTGCTTGGTATCATATACATGAAATTATCAACACATGTTACTAAAAATAGATTAACATATCATAGATCGGTCGGTTCGATTTGGAATGGATTTAAAAAATGTGAACCGTGAACCGAACTGAACCAAAGTCAGTTTGAGAAATGTAAAATTGAACCGTTAAAATATTTGGATGGTTCAGATTGGATTGATTAGGTTTGATCTGTTTGAGTGGTTTGGATTAAACGGTTTGCTGCTCATCCCTAATAAATAACATTACACAGAAAACCCACCCCCGACCTAAACCCACTACTGCCACCAGCGACCACGACCGATGACACAGAGACAAACACGGGCACGGGCACGCGCGCACGCGCACACACACACACACATTTGACGACACCAGTTAGTCAACACATATAGTAGTGGTTGTGCAAATTATAATTGGTGGCAGTTGGGCATCTGGTGGCGGAGCTCGATAGTCGTGGGTGGCTAGAGGTGCTGAACTGTCGTGATGGTCAGAGAGGCACGACGGCACGTCTGTCGTTGATGGGCCACTTGATGGTGGCCCTCGGCCTTGCCGGAGATAGTGTATAACGGCAAGCAAAAGTCTCTTATGGACTGTTGATTGGTAGCGGTTGAACCATTCGCGGTGGATCTCAGGGGCCATGGATGGCCAGCGGTTGGCTGATTTGACGGAGGTTGGGCGATTGACTGCGACGTCTCAGGGACTGTGGGTGGCCGACGGTTGGGTGACTGGTGGTGGCCTTCGGTGTGTGACCGACAATGGATGGTGGCCGTTGGTGGCCCCCGGCATGCAACAAGTAGTGGTGGTTGTGCTTGTGTGTGTGTGTGTGAGAGAGAGAGAGAGAGAGAGAGAGTTGTCTTGATGTGTGTGTGTGTGTGTGTGTGTGTGAGAAAAAAAGAGAGAGGCGGTGAAAAAGGAGAGACTGGTTAAATTATTTTGTTTATGTGGGATATTATCGTCTTTTCGTTGATTATGTTAATTAACTTTGTTAACTGTAAAAGAAAAAAAAAGTGTAACTTAGTGTAATTATCGAAGTTAGTAGGAGCTGAATGTAATTAAGGTAAACCTTAGCTATATTTTTGTGTAATTTTCCCAACAACTTATTCTGAATTTACTAAACAATTTATTACATTGTTCACTAGACAATATTTATTATGAATTACATTAGTGTTTATGTGGTGTTATTTGAGTAAACCACACTTGAACACGAAAGATTAAATTTTAACAAAGTTGGATGATTTAATTCACTCTAGCTTTAATTGAGGGTGTTGTTCTGAACCGCCGTACATGCAAGATTTCAAAGTCAAATAAACGTGACAACCAAACCACCAAACCCCCAAAATTTAATTGCCTATTCGTCGATTTGGTCCCTGTTTGCGGGGGACTGTTAGATGTTCTTATCACGTTTGCTTCAAAATGAAGTACCTTTTAAATGGTCACTAATCACTCATAGGGTATAGACAAGAGGTGTCAAAACATTAGTTGTTGAATAATAAAAACTAGAAGCGAAACCAGGTAAATTATACAAAACTCCCATGAGGTTTTACGTAATTACACTCCACTACTGCTATCTTTAAAAATTACACTATGCTCAAAAAGTAACTTTTTCTCTCACGGTGTTAAGGGTGCAATGCAAAAAGACATGAATACCCCTCAGACAATGTTTTCTTGGAATTTGGAGGGAAAACTAAGAAAGGGTGTTTCACCGTGAAGCTCACAAACACCAAGCAAGGTCTGCCAACCAGCAAACCTGGTTGGAACGGCATTTTAAAGATTAATTCCTCGGCTTCTTTTGTCCGTCCTTGTCGTCCTAGGAGATTTGCCATGCATGCGTAGTGATCTTCTCCAGGATGCATTCCATAAATGTCAGTCATGGAAGAGAAATACTTTTTGGCTTCATCAAGTTGATATTCGACTGAAAACCAAACCGAAGTATCAACGCGTAAGTCTGGCACGCGTGTGCAGGATTTTTTGAGAAGGAGCAGGCGTGGAGCCTACTGACAAAGGAGAACTTGTTGGGCTTGGTTCCACTCACGTGCATGCTTCTGAATAGAGAGAGAGAGAGAGAGAGAGAGAGAGAGACTCTACGGATGACCCTTTTGGACGAAGCCCGCAATGACGATTGTCCACGACACCACGTTCTTGTGAGTCATTTCGTCGAACAGTTTGAGGGCATCTGGAAGATGGCTGCATTTGGCATACATGTTGAGGAGATTGTTGCGGAGGTAAAGGGAAGAGAGAAGGGCTTGCTTGACGAGTTTGGCGTGCATGGCTTTGTCGTGCCGCAAGTCGAGAGCTTGGACGAAGGTGCGGAGAATGCGAGAGGCCTCTTCGACTTGTGCAGCAGAGGCGAACGAGTTGTGTGGTTTAGAGCCGCCATTAGAATACTGGTGGCAGCAAGTTCTTGCGACTGAATTTGATATTGTTCTGAGTTGGGATACGAGGTTTGGTGGCACCATTTCTAAGCTACTGCTAGCTTCATTCTCGACGTGAGAGTTACTGCATGTTTACCTCCTGCTCCTAGCAATACATGACTTCTTTGACCTCGTTTGTCTTGGGTTTTACGGCCTCGAAGAGTTGTATGCTGTGTTTGGGACAAAAGTTTCGGTTAATTACGAGTGTCAGGGTCGAACAACTATTACCCAGATGTTGCAGTCTCCGAAGTTTTCTAACGTCACCAAAAATTGCAAAGTTCCACTGAAAGGGCACGAGCAGTACAAAGTAATTGCAAAAATGTTTGAACGCTGGCATTGTATATCTTCACAATCTAGTGGGAGCTGCGGATCCAACCATTCTTCACTATTTTCTGACCACCACATTTTTACCTCCTCAAGCAGGTAGGTCTGATGAAGGCAATGGATAAAAGGGCACAAGCAGAAGGTGGAGGAAGGGAAGAAGGGTCTCTGTGGAGTTGGCTGGAATTTACAAAACCTAACATTACAAGAAGACCACACGTGTATAAAGAACAAATTGGGGTATTTTGGGTAAGAAAATTACATAAAGTAGTGTGTCAGGGAATCTTGAAACGGAGTTGGGCCTGCCGTTAAAAGTGTGTAGTTGTGTGTAATGCGGATACAAACCTCAGGAGAACAGAATGTAATTTTTAAAAATAACGATAGTGAAGTGTAATTACGTAAAACTTCAAGAATGTTTAGTGTAATTTACCCCAAAATAAATGTGCGACCGAAGTTGACAAATTATTCAACCAATGATTGAGACGACCCACCAACTCCCTGCTGGTCACTGATCACACAGTATCACCCACGCAATGAAAACAAGGATGGAAAGGAAAAGGGGCACGAGAGAATCTGTAATGGCTGACTTAAGGGCTTCAGCTTTTAACTTTGCTTTTGTTATGGAATGGACAAATCTGTGGTAAAGTGGTTCAACAGCCCCATTTTCTTTGTGTCCATTATGCCTCTTTTCATCTCCCATCAAGCCTAAAAGGGTGTTTCCATCTCTCGACATGGATTTTGCTAATCTTAACAAAAAGGACTAGACATGTACAGCAAGGAATGCACTTATATCTTGAATTCTAAGGCAGTTTGCCCTCTATCTACGGCCACTTCTACTCTTATTGCAAAATCTCTGTGAAGCCAGCCAGTATCACGGAATATTGAGGCATGACATTTTTCGCTCTCGAAGAGACACACTCCGTGTGTTATCT
This sequence comes from Escallonia herrerae, assembly GCA_033070095.1. NCBI lineage: Eukaryota > Viridiplantae > Streptophyta > Magnoliopsida > Escalloniales > Escalloniaceae > Escallonia > Escallonia herrerae. The sequence continues at coordinate 395,845 of JAVXUP010000140.1, forward strand.
TTTTGAATTTCAATTGTCCTTTCTAATGCTGTTTCTTGAGTTGGAGTACGAGTAACATTCCGTGCTTTGCAATGCAAAATATACTGAGCTTGAGTTTGGCTCCCAGAAAAATTGGTTGACTCAAGGACTTTGCTCCACCAAAGCTCAAAAATGAAACTGGTAAACAACTGAGGACTGTCATAGCTATTGAGAACTTAGGAATTTTGAGAATATGCTGAAACTTGATTGTTTACGGCGACAAGGCCACACATGGTCCGTGGTGGGCACTTTTTCTGGCCTTGTCTTTTGAATTTATTTTTTTCCAACACCAAATTTTAGTATTTTTTTCTTTTGAATTTTTTTCCAAGCACGAAATTTTAGTATTTTCTTATGTAAAGCATGGAAAAGTTGTAATTGCACAAGGCATTGGCCACCTTAATCTGAAGAACTTTTTTGTCGATGCCGATACTTGCTCACCTTATTCACTGATCGTGGTCTCTCTTGCCCTTGATTTTTCTCTCATATGAAAACGAGATGAGCATCCGGTGAATGAACTCTAGTCACAAGGGGATCTAAAGGATCCTAGTATTCATAGTTAGCTGGAAATTTAGGGCTCATACGTTTACCATATTCGTTTTCTGTTTATGTATGTGTTTTCATTTTCATTATTTTCGTATTCAGTTAAAAAACACAATCCTATACTTATAATATCATTTTCACCGAACCAACACCCCAACTCAATAGTTCAATTATAAGGCAATGTAACTCAAAAGTTGGCCATCAAAACTTGTGTCTTGAACTGAGTGTGATATATTAGAAATTGAGATGAAGCCGTTCACATCCGTAGACAAACAAACCCCATCAAGTGCTACTTTTCTTCACCTCTCCCCTCAATGAGAATAATATGATAACTCCAGCGCCGTTGGAATTCGAGTTAGTGGAATTCTTTTCCCATCTCCCCACAAACATGCCCTTCACCGTCTTGGACCAAGAATTTCAACCCTAAACTAGCTACTCCACCTTCACTTTTGGTTAGAAAAGTCACATAAATGTACAGTTTTCTAGCTGGTATTAGGTTAAATTACTAGTCAATGCTCGTTTCACTTTAATTACGCAAAATTTTTTGATGTAACGATAACTGAGAGACGCAAATATAGTGAATAAAATATTAAAAAATTACTAATTACACGATATTAGCTCTACCATTTTGTAAGTTTCAATTTAACTGTATCTACAAGCGGGAAGCCTTTAAACGCCTAGCAACAATAGAGAATTGTGACACTCTCACACAAGTTACTAAGACCATATGGGTTCACTTATGGATAGTGGTACGTTGTGCATGAATAACTGTACTCAAAAGGTGCCTTGAAGAGATAGAGGGTGCCAAAGGGGGTGTTTCCCTATCTGCTTCTACAAATATATAATATTAACATCCCACTCGTTCACTAACCTCACATTCTACAAAAAAGAGCTACAATCTCGCCTTTATATACGACCCGTCATGTCCCCTCCTCTCTCACACCTGCACTCACACTTCCTTTCTAGTCTAACTCTTCTGCTACTCACCCAACTTTCCTCCTATTAGCTGAGTTTACTCGGCTTAGCCATTGATATATCTCACTCTTCTGCTCAAACTATGGTGGGTGGTGACCGGCGGAGCTCCTCTCAGTCCAGTGGTGTCTGTAGAGGAAGAGGGCGGCAGCGGAGGCGGCGGCGGTGGGCTGCTTTTTGCAGCTGAGTGTGGAAGCTGATGGCAACAAACACCAAACAAAGCTTTGCAATTTCGCTCTCCCGAGCTTCTAGCAACTCCTTGTCAAAGGGGTAGAACTGGGAGAGCGGCATTATTGCATTGCGGGGAATTGAGGGAAGCGGTCCGATATTACCTTTTTCTTTTGACTTACTTAGGTGTTTCAATTACTTGTTTAACCTTGGCCTTTTTTTTGCTTTTCACGTCTATTCCTTTTCCTTTCTTTGGGGTTGTAATCTGATGGAAACATGGGATGTAAGAGATGCATACGAAGTAGCTTTGTGTGGTTGTAACGTTGGGTACTAGGGAAAGGTTGTAGTGCTGCTGGGCATGCATAACTTACACCAATCATGTGTCTTGTTTTCTCATGAATGAAATATAAAGATCTCTGCCTTTATTTCTTGCGGTTTTTATTTATTTTTAGTTTAGATGGCAAAGGGTAGCATCGAACCAATTTTAGCGTCAATCAAAACTAAAATTTCTTTTGATATGATTTTTTAAGCGTGTGTTCTATATCGGTATGGTGGATTCAAAAATATATTTTTCTAAGTGTCGGTTGTAAGATTTGAATCAAGAAGTAAAGAATGAAGCCAACTTCCATGACCACCACCGGAGCACGCCTCCGTGGTTTGCATATCTTTGTAGTCCTCCATTCTTCTCCAATCTTCTATTTGTGTTGCCAAATTTTGTTAGTCTATCACATGGTAGCTTAGAATTACTGATTTGTTTTAATACACACAATTTGGTTGTTCAATTTTTTCTTGTAAGTCACCTTCCTCCTTTTCCTAAAATCTTGAAGTGTTCACAAAGGTCCTTTGATGGTTTTTAGCACGTGTATTGAAGAATGGACTTGGTTATTGGAGTGTATTTCTCATTATAGAGAGGGGCAAACGTCACCCATGCATCAGGGGGGATCCAATTCTAAGTCATATTCAAAAAATTGCATTGAATAATCCTCTGTTGTTGCTACGTTTCTCTTTCATATCTTCCCATGACAGTGCTACAAACAATTGCCAGCGTGAGTCCAAAGAGGAGAATATCTGGTGGCAGCTATGTAGGGAGGTATAATGACCCAGTGATGGGACTGCTACTGGTGACTTCCTCTGTACCAGCCACCAAACTAGACCTGATCTTAGCCTTTTCACAATGACAATTAATTAGCCCAATAAGCTTCTGCCTTGATTCAAACAACCCAAGTCTCAATTTCCGAAATGGAAATCTCTCCCACAACAAATTTGAAGTAAGGTTTGTGCAGTTCTATTGCAATGTATCGGTGCAAGACTCATTGTACATGGAAAGGTACCAGGACTTCCCAGGCTTGTTGTGTCTCCATGTGGCTGGAAAAAACTAAAAAGAAGAGAAGAAGACCAAGCATGAACTCCACAACTGTAACTAATTTTGCTTCAGTAGTAGTAGGCATGCCACGTACGCATATCAAGCTTATTAAAAATTAACCTATATATATTGCTGGGTAACGTATGATTCAGCTCTCTCAGTGACGTGTGCACGAGGTGTCAATGTCAAATGAGGAGGAGTTGGGAGCTACAAGAGAGCACAATTAAATTACATGGGTTTCGGGTTCAATTTTTTGGAGCACTTGGTTTGCGCACTTGGTTTGTGACATTTTTTTGGAACATTGAAGACCGTTCAGGACTAACTTATACAATAGAAAGTAGCTCTCCCCTATGTTAACTTTTCTGCTCAATCTCTGATGTAGACGAGAATCGGCCTGAAATTTCTTTACCAATTAGTTAGTCTATGGCACTTACCATATTCATACTTCAATTTCTTCTCTTCCGGTTTAACAAAGTACAGCTTTCAAGTAACCATAGGAAAAAAAGTGAAATGTTAGAACTAAGCGTGAACAGTTGATGTGATACAATCATGACATAAACCAGCAATTAGCCACAAATTTCTCTATTGTCCACTTGGTTCAGTGATGTAGCCTCACAGAGGTCGGCAGTTCAAACCATCAGAAGTGAATCTACCAATTAAAGCTGGTCCATATCTGTTTGATGTGATTATATGCTGTAAAGTGTGCTTTAGTAGGGGGCTTAGTTTAGACAGAAGCATTAGAGGCGGCCCTCTGGGCACACAGTACGGATTCAGTGATTTGTAAGAGACTATAGCTAGGCTAGGTAGATGGCCTGCAGGCTGCAGTTCTCTGCAGATACAATCTCAACTAACTAGCATCAACAAGTATGACATCAACTGTATTCATCGTTCATCACCTGACACCGTTACATTTCCCTCTGTTCTTGCCATCTTAGTTATTATACTACAAAAGAAAAAGAAAAAACAGAATGAGCCCAATAATACCACAGTAAATGTGGGGTTACGGCTGCCTTGGATTGTTCAACCTTGGCTTTGTGTTCGAGAGGCACTTCTTTAGGGATGGCAAAAAATCCAAAAACAGCGGATCACTAACCCGACTACTAACCCGCCCCAATTTAATAGGAGCGAGTTACTTTGACGTTGATCCGGGCATGTGACGGATATGATTTTTTTTCCTCCTCAAAATCCGCAGCGGTGGTCGCGTATGATATTTTATTCAACTCGACCCGGTATTTGACCCGTCCCAATATACTTATCATATGCATCATACAATCTTAGCTGTCTATCCTATAGTATATATGTGTTTGTCTCAAACAAACCCTAGATTCTAACTTCTTTCTCATTTTGTGCCTCTGTGGACTTTCCAATTATCATGTCGGCGCCACTATCTCGTTCTCTCCCTCTCTGCGACTCAGCCGACGGCTTCACAATTGGCTGCCACTGCCTCATTCTTATCTCCCTCTACCCCACATTGTCTTTGGTCAGCACCCACGGCCACAAACCAATGAAACCACCTACACAGCTCCACCGTCGGCGCCGCCGCTACCTCCCCCTTCTTATCCCGAATCCAAGGTTTTTCTTATAGCTTACCATAGTATTAATTTGTGTATTTTATAACTCACTTGGAGAAGAAATAGAAAATGAAGCTGTTTGTACGCATCAGACCTTGGTAGTTTTTCTTATACAAATTTTGTCATTTTTTCTCTTTTGGAGTGGCTGTTCTTGTTCTAGATTAGCAGCATCACTTTTCCTTAGACTCAACAATGGTGATAGTGGACTCTCTTTTACCGGGTTTCCCTTATCTTTTTCTCCGTGTCTCCTATGTTTCATATATTTTTGTTGGTAGCGATCATTTGCAAACCTTGTACATGATATCATTGTTTGATCTTTTCAATAAGTTGGTAAAAGTGATCCCTCATTTTCGATCCAGAAGAAAAGAGGTAGCAGAGAATTTTTTAGCGCAGCACGAAAGGCCGGGATGGGTTTTTAAAATTTCCTTAGGAGCGGATATGGTATTGTACATAAATGACCCGGTGACCGGACGGGTTGCAGGACTAACAGCGTGGATTCAAATTTTATAATATCCGCATTTGACCCATTCCATTGCCATTTCTACACAAGAAACTATGTTCATCATCATTCTAGAAGTAGTGGGGAACTAGAAACCCTATTTGTAGTATGTAAGGTACCACAAGTAGAAGAGTTTTTTTTTTTTTGCCAATTAGAAGAGGTAATCGCAGCTAAAACTGGATTTGCATATTGTATAATTCCTCAATCACAAGGCATGCTCTTCGCAGTTCTGGAAGTATCAAATGAAATTTACAAGAATCTGCTCTAAACTTCCATTTGCCACGTTCAGAAATCAGTTTCTTTCACGTTGCAGTCAATTCTCCTTGTAATGTTCAGTTTGCATCCAAAATCAGGAGCAATTTAAGTCAGCATTGATATGAATCAATCTCAATATCGGAAGAAATGCAAGGCTTTGGAGGCATCTCAATACTTTGCGAGTGGCCTTCTAGCTTCTGAATTACCATTGTCATGGAAGGCCTATCCTTGGGATTCCATTGAATACACCAAAGTGCAACAATTGCCATCTTCTTGGCGATCTCTTCATCTCCACCCATCTCAACTTGCAATTCCAAATCTTTCTCTAGGCTCAACCTTTCATAAATCCAAATTGGGAAGTAAACTTGGGTATGACTCTGACTTTCAGACTGAAAATTGATACGTCTCCTAGACCCAACTAATCCTAACAACAGCATACCAAAGCTATAAACATCAGACTTACAAGAAACCTCTCCAAAGTTCCTTGAGAAGAGCTCGGGTGCAGTATAACCTGCAGTTCCTCTTGGACCCGTCATTGACACAACACTTTGATCCCTTGAGCATAGCTTGGCCAGCCCAAAATCTGAAATCTTGGGGCAAAAGTTGTGGTCTAGTAAAATATTGTGAGGCTTTATGTCAAAATGAAGGATCCTTTGGTTGCAACCCTGGTGTAAATACTCTATTCCGCGAGCAATGCCAATGGCAATTTTGTGCAGTTGCTCCCAATTCAATAAATGGCGGGGTGGTTTTGCTTCTTGTAAGCATATAAACCTCTCAAGCGATCCATTAGGCATGAACTCATAGACAATAGCACGCCTTGTCCCTTCATAGCAAAATCCCAGTAGGCGAACCACATTGGAATGATGTATTCTGCTTATAGCGGCCATTTCATTGATGAACTATTCTCCACTTCCTTCAGCATTCTCGAGCATTTTGACTGCAATTGGTATCCCACTGGGGAGTTTCCCTTGGTACCCACTTCCATGACCTCCCTGGCCGATTCTGTGGTTAAATCGACCTGTCATTTTCTTTATTTCAGAGAAAGTATAACTGGTTGGGTTAAGGGTTTTGTAGTTGGCTAGGAATTTCTCTACCTTCCGCCAAGTTTCTTTTTCGTTGCCTCCAGGATGTTCTTCGTCTGTATAGAAAAATGATCACTAACGCCAGCAAAATGGTCCCAAAAAACACTTGAACCTGTAAAATATCCCAAAACCATATGAGCCAGTATTTTTCATGAGTTTATGTTTGCCTATCAAGTCTTGATATCAAAGGCTTACCTATGATGATTCGACCACGAGAACCTGCAAGAGGCAAAAGAAGGGGTAAAATTAGAGAGATCCAGTGATTTCTTAAGACTCATTTCATAGAACTGAAAAAATTCCATGTCATTGCCTCCAGGATAGTGGAAACCATGTGTTCTTAAAATGCGATCGCGTGTGGATGAAGCCAAAGCAATCGAAATGAGGATAGTTCTAATAAGTGGTTACACTCTAATATACAAATTTTTGGTGTTCTTCATCCAAGAGAACTAGATAGCTCCTGCAGATATCTGTCAACACCTTTTCTCAAGTAATTGGGTACTTCAGTAAGATACTTCCTCGGAAGCATCAGGTTTTCAAGACATCAGTAAGCCTTTAACCTATGATTTCTACTTACATCTTAAAAAAGACCACTGTGTGAAAGTAGAATTAAGTCCCAGAGACCAGTAAATAAGGTAAGGTAAGACCTGAAAACAGGTCCAACGGAAAATAAGCATGCTGGGCATTTATTTCACAGGGAGAACATTTCTTTAAAAAAAAAGAAAAGAAAAGCTTTCTTTGTAGCTTTTATCCATTTTGACACCCTTTGGCTGCAAAGAAAATTAAATAAGCTCCAAGCAACATAGTTAATTGCGATTCAATGGCGGACCACCCACCTGACCAGTAGGGGCCATGGCAACTCCCAATTTTGAAGAACTTTTATTTAACTTTTTAGATAATGGATAATCATATTTTAAGTAATTATAAAAATGGGATCAAGATTCTCTGCTGTACAGCAGATGTACTGTACCCACGAAATGTCGCTAAATATTTTTTAGCGACAAAAAATTATCACTATAAATTTTAGTAACAGCGACAAAACACTTTGAATGTCGCTAAATGATGTACAGCACATCTGGACAACAGAAGATCTTGATATAAAAATGTCACTAGATTATAACATTAACTAATTAAAATTTTATTTTGTTATATTTTTTACTCTTTGTGCCACCTACCTTCACCTATTTGTATTTCTCATTTCCTTACACAATCTTCATTCTTCCAAAATTCATATTCTAAAACTTCATATTATAAAAAAAAAAGCACAAGGAGATCAAGATTAATTCTTTTTTTAGTTTAAATTCTTACGGTATGTTAACGTATACGTTGTTATTGTATTCATATAATTGATAATTACATTAATAATACATCTACACATTAAGAATTAAGCTATTTTCTGCAAGATTACTATTTTGTTGTTGACAAGTTAAATAAATCAATATAAAGGGTAAAAATAAATGATTAGTAGCCAAATTGAGCAATCTATTTTGTATTTAATGTAATCAATAATGAGCTAATTACAATATATTTTTTATTTCTCATGTGTTTATGTGAATTTGAACCCTTTTAAATTGTTTTATGTTAGTAAAAAATTTTATGACTTTTTGGTCTCCGTGTTTAGACTTTCGGGATCCGCCCATGCTTCAATAGTACAAGAATTGCAGTTTGTGAAAAATGTAAGATAATTGAGGGATATTCTCCATCCTCTTTCCCAACATCCCTGCACTGGAATATAACTTTCACAAAAAATACTGGGTAGAGTAAGATTACCTAGTTTGAGTCCCTCCGGTGGTGGATCTACAATAAGGCCGGGGGACCATGGTCAGCTCCCATATTTATCACTTATTTGTAAAGTTTTGTTATGTTACCTGTACGACATCTTGTTAAAGCATTAAAAAATTCCTAATATATATTGGGATTTGAACTCTTTCTTTCTATTTTGTCTTTAAAGGTTAAACATTGTTGTTGCTAGCTTATCTTGGCTACTCATAGTTGAATGCTCCTAGGTCCCACTCTTGTGACACATCAACGGGTATTAAACGGTCAAAGTTCAACACTACCAAGTTGGTGAACCTAAAGGGCATGATTAAGTCACATCCGCTCTTCTGGAACAAAAGTATTCTAAGTGTTGGAGTCGAAATCATGTGTTGTACCTCTGGCATTGTTGTACAAGCTAAGGATTGGAATCGACAGTGCGCCTTCCCTCTAAGGGGTCAGCCGGGGCCTTCCCCCGAAGAGGTAGGCCTAACTCCCCCTCATTGGGGGCTCTTTTGACTCACCCCTTGTTCTACCCTCCCCTTAGGAACTCATACTCTATTACCTCTGTCTCTGTGATGCCCAACAGCGCTCGAGCATCGTCTCTACTTCACATGCCCTCAACATGACATTTGTAGCCGTAATGCCTGACTACGCCTAATTGCCGCCCCTTGTCATATGTGCCTCAGGCACTCCTTCCCTCGGTCATACCTAAACTCAATCGCGATGTCCCATGCCCTTAAGACACTCATTCACCATGCTCTCACACCATCTCCATTGAATATGCCCCCTGACACCGCATACATCCCACCGAGCCCAAGCACTGTCTCCATGGCACATGTGCTACACAACACTCATTCGCCCCACACTCATGCCATCTCTATTGAGCGTGGCCCTAACACCGCACACATCCCACCTCGCCCCCCGGCACCCTATCACACTACCGTGCCTCAGTGTTGGTCTGCCCTTTCACTACACCAAGTGCACCTTACCTTGGTTACGGAACATGCTTCGACCCGTTCTCTAGAGTGTGAAACATCCTTCAGAGTATGTAACTCCTTTTGGACACTACCTCAAGGAGCTCTGAGTGTTGTGGCATTAGGACTCCCTCTCGCTGGGTAGGTGACTCCTTTGGGCACTACCTCAGCTCGTTTAGGTAAGCGACTCCTCCGGGACATTGCCTTGGCGTGCTCCGAGCGCTCTTGCACAAGGAAGCTCTAAGTGTTCTAGCACGAAAACTCCCTTCCTGCCATCTATGGAACTTCTTCGAGACACTATCTCCACCAGGGAGTTCCAAGTGCTCCGACTTGAGGACTCCCATCCAGCCAGCTAGGTGACTCCTTCGGGACACTACCTCGGCATGTCGAGTAAGTGATTCCTTTAGGACATAACCTCAGCTCATTAGGCAGACAACTCTTCCAGCACATTACCTTGTTGTGCTCCGAGTGCTCAAGCAAAGGAATCACCGCGAAATAGGCGACTCCTCCGAGACACTATCTCTGCTAGGGTGTCAGCATAACTAATGTACGTGCTCCCACAGTAGGGTCTATTTATCGGCACCCCTGGGGACTATAACCTTTGGGTCTTGCCAAGACCGGAGCAAGTTTCTGGGGGCATCGAGCCTAGTTTATCGCAGTTAGGTGCCGACCCTTCCCCACTATTGTGAGGTTCTCTATGTCTCTCAACAGCCCCATGAGACTCAGTAAGGGGTTTGGAATAGTGGCTAGATATCAAGGGTTCTCTGGCCATATTGGTGCTTTGTGAGCTAATCCTTCCAGATAGACAGAGCAAAGTTGTATAGGACAGGTTGGGTAAATATACAATTTGGTAGTCTATGGAGCACCGGCACTAGTGACCCCTCGGTGAAGTGTCACTCTCAAGGGTGCCACGTGCCTCTGATGACACAGGCATATCTTTGCCTATAAATAGTGAACTTTGGATTTCGTTTTAGGAGACTTTTAAACTAATTGCGAAACTCACTTCTTACTCTAGGATCTCAGAGCTTGGAAATTCTAGGAAGAGAAACACTTTGGACCGCGACTTCGGACCTTTTTTTTTGGGTGAAAGTCATCTTTATTGCCAATCCACGGTTTACATTTCTAATTCTATATCATCTCACTTAATTCTCTATAGTCATTCTAAGATATCTCATCTATTCTACCACTATGGTCTAAGCTATCAAAATCCTTTCATTTATTTCCCAGTAAGAGCAAAGTCTTCTGTTGATGCTGTGTCCTTTTACCTGCTTCCAGCTACAAATGCACCATTGCAACCACTGTTTGATTAACATGAGCAGCTCATCACTAGAGTTCTGTTGTTGCTCAAATATCCTCCTATTTCTCTCAAACCAGATCATGTACACAGTGACTGCCAATCCCAGCTTCCTTATCCTTGCTTGAAAGCTTTTTCCTCTGAATTTCTTGGAAGCATAGTCAAGGAAATGCTTCAAAGAATCCGTTTGAGTCTGTACCATCATTTTCCTCAGCACCTCTGTCCATACTCTTCTGGTGTAAGTACATTTCCAAAAGAGATGATCTTCATCTTCCTTATGATTATCACAGAGGGGGCATGTCTCATCCATGTTATTGTTCCATTTCACCAATTTAGAGGAAAAAGCTTAGGTATTGAACTGTGACTGTCAAACCAAATGCACCATTGCGACTTCGGACCTTGACTCTAGAGTTAAGTATTGAACTGTGACTGTCGTCGTGTATTAACGCTGTGCTCTTGCCCTCGTTGCACTGCCACTCCTCAGGCTATACCCGGTAAACCTTGGTCTACCCTTGTTCCATCACTTGCTCAGGTACTCCAAGATTGAACTGGTGCGGTTCATGGACAGAAGGCTTTGCAACAGGCAGTTTCCGTCCTGGACTTCCAGTGAAATACGTCTGCTGTAGTAATTGATCGAATCTACCAAGTAACTGCCTGAGAAAGGAAGGTGAAAAAGGGTACTGCCGTTAGCCGAGCATGACAGCTCTGACCCTTCACGCCCACAGAACGATGGTTGTGTATTGAGCCGCAATGGGTATCTGATGGTTGGACCTCTCTTGCTGCATTTGGTTGGCGGGCAAGTTTTGAAGAAACTCTCGCCACCATTGTCACCTGAAGATCTTGGTGGTGAATAGGCAGAGAGAAGTAAAAGAACTATTTTCAGGAGAGGAGGCATGGTGTCTGTGTGCGTAATGGGATTTGTGAGGAACAAGTTATCAGAGAGGGCAGGGTTGCCCAATGGGTAGACAAGAAAGTCTTACATCTGACCATTTCAGCGCCCTCCTCTTGGCTGTCATTCAGTTGGGGCTGACACACCCATGCCTACTTGTTTTCATTGACCCCGAAAACAAGCACAACTAAAAGGAAGCAAAGTGGGTTGGTTTGACAAAAAAAAAAAAAAAAATTAGTTTTCAATTCTTAAAGAGTAGTTTAAAATTTTTTTTTTACAAAAATAAGTGGGTGTTTAATAATCTTTTTTTTTGTGTTTGATAACTCTTTTTATTTTGACTTTTTTTTGAGTGGTTTGCTGTGGCGGTGGTGGGGCGTAGCAGTGGGCGACGGTGGTGGTGGCCGGCAGTGGCTGCCAACGGTGATTCCGGAGGCCGGAGGTGGCTGTCAGCGGCCGGAGGTGGTTGCCGGCGGTGGGAGGGTGGTGGTGGTGGTCTCAAAAAAAAAAATCAGAGGCACGTGGCCGACACTACTGTTGAATTAGAGCATGCGGGTGCTTGACTCTGAAATACGACCATGGCCGACACTACTGTTGAATTAGAGAAACCCAGATCAAAAAGTAAGAAGGTGAAAGAAAACGCAACGAGCCATTAGATTGAAGGGCCACTTGAGAACAATGGCGGCCGTACTTGATTCATTGCATACCAATGCCAGAGTATGCTCATTAGTCCTTGGCCTAATCATTCATAAGGCCTACCCCAGCACAATAACTAGTTGTGTACCGGTTCCGAGTTAGTTACTTCCAAAATTGAAGGCAGTATTTAGGGTCATATACAAACAGAGTTGGAGCCGATTAGAAGTATATTCAAACTAGTTTATTTAATTTTAGGTTATGTTCGTGTTCGAGTTTATTTAATCTTCAAATTTTGTTTCCCACTCGTTTATTGTTCAGTTCACAAACCCATGTTCGGCTCGAGTTCGTTCATTTAATTTTATGATCCGAACTCGATCTTGAAAACCCTTCAAAACAATTATTTTCAAATCAGAACTATACCTTTCTTGATCCACTTGTCTAACTGATTTCAGAACTTTCAAGTTTAAACTTAACTTATATCATAATTATATGGCTTTTCATTATACTTTCAAGCTATATGGCTTTTTGTTTTTGAATATAGTATAATTAAGTTATTATTTAGACGAGCCACCGTTCACAAACACATTTGTAAATACTTTAGAATGTTCATACTCGGCTCGTTTAATAAACGAGTTCTAAAATTTTGTTCATGTTATGTTCATACATTATACAAATGAATGAGAACGAGTTCTTTGAAGAACGAACTACGAACTGTTCATGAACAACTCGATTCACTTACAGCCTTAATTATATAACCGACATCAACCAGTGCATAAATAGATATATTAGTCCGCTCGGATCTCTTCAAAAACTACTTCACGAGTGCAATTACAAATGAAGAGTTACATCTAAACATGTCAAGATGGAAGATTAAGCTTGCAAGCCTAATACGCACCGTCACATTTTCACAGTATTTACTGTCCGATGGTCCATCTCTTTAACACTTTTTTTTTTGTGGTTGAGGGCGGTGATCATTGCTTTCTAATGCATAAAATCAAATTCTTATTTTTTCGAAATTGAATATCGCAACCTTGTAAAAGAGTTTAATTTTGCATTTAAACGTTAAACTGAGAATTTAAAAGACTATCGAGAAGAGGCTGTGACTTATAACCGTTACATTGATGTTGAGACTTTCTCGTACCCACCAAGCCGAATCTCCCACCCACCCCCCAATACAAGTGAAGGCGGGAGGAGTGAAGAGTCTCACAGCGGAAGTGCATCCCTGCCATTAGATTGGTGAGAATATCCCCTGCTGTCACCATGCAAGCAGTCTTCCATGGATTCGGATATCGACTCTGTTGAAGGGCCTAGAGTGTCCGATACAGGCTCATCTATAAAGAAAAGTTGAGGAGAAGATGAGAAAGGCCTGGGAGGCATTTTGAGATCATATGTGCTTCCTTCTAACAATTCAATAACTTTGGTCATCGAAGGACGAGCAGAACCCTGCATTTGGATGCACCATAGCCCAATTGTACATAACTTTCTCGCAATTCCTATCTGAGACTCTGTAACATTCTCAAGCCCTAGATCTCCCGTCTCTAGGTGGTCATATATCCATGCCGGGAAGTAAGCATCGCTCGAACTTTTGGCCTTTGCATCAGCATTCTTCCTTTCTCCTGCCATTTCCAACAAAACCATACCAAAACTGTACACATCTGTCTTAGTAGAAACCGATCCAAAGTTCCTGGAAATCAATTCGGGAGCAATGTACCCCACTGTACCTCTTGTAGTACTAACAGAGACAAAATCATTTTCCTTCGGGTAGAGCTTTGCAAGGCCGAAATCTGCCACTTTTGGGATATAATTCTGGTCTAACAGGATATTGTGAGGCTTAATGTCGAGATGCAGAATACAATCATCGCATCCATTGTGCAGATATTCGATCCCTCTCGCTGTGCCTAATGCAATTTCGAGGAGTTTCTCCCAGCTAAATGACTGGCCCTTTCCCTGTCCTGAGAAAATATGCTTGTCTAATGATCCATTAGGCATAAATTCATAAACAAGGGCCCTTTTGGACCCCTCTGAACAGAACCCTACTAGCTGCACCACATTCACATGGTGAATTCTTCCGATGGTTGAGACTTCACTGATGAATTCTTCTGCACTAAACTTGGCATTTTCAAGCATCTTAACTGCAATAAAATAGCCACCTGGAAGTTGCCCTTTATACACAGCTCCAAATCCGCCTTTCCCCAATTTATCTTTAAAGTGGTTTGTCATTGCAATAAGGTCATTGTAACTGTACCTTTTGGGCATCAAGCGTTCCTGATTTTGCAGAAATTTTTCCACATTGTCAACCGCCTTTCTCTCTTTGCAAAATTTATGGATCAGGAATACAACAATAATGGTAGGAGCGATGACAAATCTACCGATCAATATTAGATCTGCAAGAGTAAAATCATAAGAAGTTAATCCAGAAAGCATAAACACAAAGGCATGTTCGAATACCCTTTTCATCCTTTCAATTATTCCACGACTTCTCATACGGTTTCCATTCTCAAATTCTTGTTTTGGTTGATACATTCTTAATTCTCATTGTTGGTTCTTTTGCTTCAAGAAACCAAATGGAAGTGTTTCGAGCAATTTTAGCTCAAAAACACTATAGAGAACTCGTAAAATACGATTTTGAAATGGTAAATGAACAAGAGAATACAAATTAATGAAAATGAAAACAACAAGTGCAAATGAACAGAAAACACGAAATTACCTATCAAAGTCCCACTAAGTGCAAAGAAAACTCCAACTGCAATGGAGTATATACTATCTGCACAAGAATATGCCACCAAGAATGATCGAACTTATGCTAAGCCAACATCAGAAGGCCAACAAAAGATTAACTAATGAAACATAGTTCCAGATCAAACTAACCGAGATTTTCGCAGTAATAATTCAAGGGTCTCTCATATTTCGTGACATAACAACTGGAGTTTGACAATAAGCAATCCCTGCACTCAACTGACCATCCCAAATCGAAACCCAATTTGAGTAATTCCCTAATAGCATCGTAAGAAGGGTAGTCCACCTCTGACGCAGCTGCAGGAATCATCGAGATAAAAACACACCCAGCAGGAAGGCTAGAGAGCGTGTAGCTGCCCGACTGCACGTTAACATAGACGTGCGATACATTTCCCCCAAGGCAAGGCAGTTCTCTGTAAGCTGGATCAGTAATAACCCTAGAGCAGTTCATGAAGGTGGCGTAGTTCCAACTAATTGTTCCCCTGTATCGGATGTCGTTGTCCATTTGGCCGGAAGATACGGACCCGTAGGGAAGATTGCAAGTGCCGCCGGACAAGTTCACATCAACTAGGTGGATTGTGCGCGTATCGTAAGAGATTTGCTCGACGTAGAACAATCCTGTGTAGAGGCTCATGACCGTTCTGTTGTTCAAGCAAGAAAGCTCGTAAGCTGGGTCGCCGCAAGTGATTGGCCGGTCAGAGGCAAGGCGAAAAGGGTAGCTGATGTTTTGGATGCTTCCACATGAGGAGTAACAGGATTGGCGAATGGGTTTCGCTTGGGCGAGAATTATGAAAGAGAAGGTGATGAACAGAGCAAGGAGTGACAAGCACCGGAATGGTGGATCTGCTGTATTCATTGGTCCTGGTTCTTGTGAAAGGAAAGTCTGTGAAATGGGTGTGTGAAGTTATTGAAGGAAGCTGGGTCAATATTGGTGGACTTTCTTTCCTCACTAGTCACTGCCATTGTTTGACCAAGAAAAAGTTTGCTTTGCACTGCAATCAGACATTAATCTCTTCCGTGTTATGTGTCCAGGAAAAATCCAAAACTAAAAAATCAGCTCTTAAAAGTTTTTTTTGATGGGTAAAGGTCCCTTGTAAATAATATGTATCCGGTATTTTCATATCTACATTTACATCCACCTACGTATGTACAACACAGACGTTGTTCTACCATCCATGTATCTCTCTATGCAAGACTATCTCCTATTAGTAATTGCTTATCACTATCCCATCTTTCACATTGTACACACAAATTTTGTGTCTAAACTCCAAGATAAGAAATAATTACACAAAATTCAATATATCATATTTAAAATTATAGGTTACACCACTTTGTGATTTTTACATAAAATGAATGTAAAATTCTCTGATTCGATCTCCATAAAACGAATGTAAAATCCTCGAGCAGTGCTTGCTTGAGGGCTTTAAAGCTTTTTCCCGAACAAGTGTATTGATCCTTGACTTGTAGAATCACTGATGTTGAAGGTGAATTCCTCGTCGATTCGAGGCGAAAGAGAAACCGATTTTCGTGACTTGGAAGTACTCGATTGAAGAACGGTACTGCGTTAGTGCGTATAGTTTTTCAAATGAAGCACAATCTGGGAAACGACAGCGTTTCGACGGAGCTTAGGCTTTGATCGCTGAGACTCTCTATGTCCTTCTTTCCTGCCCGAAGCTCTCTATTTATAGGCAACGTAGTGGACTTAATTTTGGAAAGACCATGATTTGAGGATTGACTTTGTAATTAAGGAGATTTTTGTCTCCTTAATTATCTTATCTCCTCAATTAAATAATATCTCTCTCCACTTAATTTATGAATGATTTTAGTCAAATTTGACTATTCTGGTAGTAAGACCAGTGATTGGATCATGTATTATTATTGGACTAGTCTTTCCAACTTGCTTTTGACTTCGAGCCCGTTGTTTTGTTTGACTCCACGTCGGCATCCGTTCCATACTTTTCGGCGACGTTGAATATATGACCAGTCAACAAAATATTACATTATTGACTGGCACAAAATTTTAGTGTTTACAAATTATCCCCACTTCAAGACTTGTGTGGTACTTCCTTTTGTCAAGTACTGTCGCAAGGCTTGAAGTAACCGTCTTGTTCCTCTCTCTCTCTTTTTTTTTTTTAATAAGAGAATCCACGGATGAAATCCGAATCCACCCATTTACCCAGGGCTTGCCGATGGACTTTTAAGGCATTTATGAAGGAATCCTAACTCACAAGCCACACGGTCTCGATGGCCCTTGTATTTCAACTGCAAATTTGGTGATCAGCAAGCCCGTTGTCAGCGTCCTAGTCACCCGTGATTGTGTGAGCACGCACGATTTGGCTTTGCATACGCTAACCCTTTTTTTTCCGCTTTGTAGTGACTCTTTGATTGAGCCTATTCATGAGATTAGCAACGACCCAAAGCTTATGGGCTAGGCAGTAAAAGCCTAGGGTTTTGTGCCTTTATAAAGGGACCAACTGCTAAGGTACTGTGTCTCGGCAGCCGTCCAGCCGAGAAATGGTACGGTGGTAGTGAACTGAAGAAGATCTTCGATGTCGGAAGAGGCGTCTATGAAGGCGGGATGATGGTTATGCAATCGATCATCACAATAGCACCACATTCACCAGTTGATTGAACCCATCAGCGTCACTATCGCCGGCGGCCATATGCATCCCAGCGTCATCCGTGAAACACCCATAAGCACACAAATCAAGAAGGGTTTTTATCTCCGTCTTACCGCCGGTGGCCATGGGCCCTGTCGGTTCGGCCAGTCACACAAAGCATAATTTTTTTTTTGGCAATGGAGTGTTGGTGTTCTTCAAAGGAAGTGTTTGTGGCGGTTGACTGGTGGTTCGCGTTGCTTTGCAGCGACGGGAGTGGTCTGCGGCCTTTTCTACGTGTGGATCTGGCGGTATTTGAATGAATGGATGGCGGTGGTGGAGCGGCGGCGCAACGGTGGTAATTGAAGTGGCGGCGTGTTCGACGCCGTAAAGTGGCCTACCGGCGACCAACCGAGCAACGATTTGGTGAGGCTGCTGCTGCTAGTGGCATGTGCCATGGATGCCGCCGTTCTCTGCCGCAGCTGCCGGTGACCATTGCCGCTGCTCCCCATGTCTCGATTTGACCGTAAAGCATTGCTGGACCACGCGCACGACTGTCATCTTTTCCTTCTGCCGAGCGCCGCTGGCCGTGATGGGCTCACGCACACTGCTTCTCTTCTGTTTCTTTTTCTCTCTTGGGTTAACGCCCACTTTTTCCCCTTTTTCTTCTTTTGACTTTTCTTTCCCTTCCCCTTTTCTTCTATTCTTGGCTTTTTCTTCTTTTGTTTCTACTTGGCCCACCTTTTGTTTCTTTTCTTTGAGACATTTTTTTTTTCACCACTTTTTCTTCCCTTTACTAGTCTTTTTTTTTTTTACATTCTGAACCTTCCACTATTCCTTCCTTCTTTTATTTTTTATTTTTAGACGCAACGTATTTTAGTTTACTTATCTATATATACCTGCTTGTACGTCGATCTTTTTGGAAGATATTGCACTGCTTGCATTTGGATTTAATGGCGACAACAATGTCTATTTACTCTTGCCAAGAATGCGCTCGACATGGCTTACATTCTGACTTTTCATGTATAAGTCATTTGATGACTTGATGGACGTGACTGCAGCAAGGTTCCTTTGACTGGCCATAGAAATGAGCTCGACATGTCTCGCACGTGGACTTTCCTTCATGTGCGAGTCCTCTGTCGACCAGCATTATGATCGTGACTGTAGCATCACTTCATCAGCTAGTTCTAGAAATGCGCTTGACACGTCTCGCACGTTGACTTTTCCTTATATGCGAGTCCTCCGTCGACTAGCGTTATGACCACGACTGTAGAATCACTCCAGCCAGCAGCTAGTTTCGAAAATGCGCTCGACACGTCTCGCACGTTGACTTTTTCTCATGTGCGAGTCCTCTGTCGACTAACATTATGACTGCGACAGCAGCATCGCTCCATCAACTAGTTCCAGAAATGGGCTCGACACGTCTCGCACGTTGACTTTTCCTCATATGCGAGTCCTCGGTCGACTAGCATTATGACCGATACAGCTGCATCGCTCCATTAGCTAGTTCCAGAAATGCACTCGACACGTCTCGCACGTTGACTTTTTCTCATGTGCGAGTCCTTTGTCGACTAGTATTATGACCGCAACAGCAGCATCGCTCAATCAGCTAGTTCCAGAAATGCACTCGACACGTCTCGCACATTGACTTTCCCTCATGTGCGAGTCCTCTGTCAACCAGCATTATGATCATGATTACAACATGACTCATTTTACAGGAAAGTGTGCTTGACAAGACATGTAGTCGGGCTTGCCTTCTTTTGCGTGCTTCCGATTGACCTGCACTTCCGCAAGATAGAGACCACTTCTGATTCTTATCGCCTTGAAAATGTGCTCGACAAGACATGCAATTGGACTCGTCCTCCTTTGCATAGTCTCTCGTTGACCTGCACTTCCACAAGTTTGAGCTCGATAGGACTCTCTATTGGAGTTGCCCCCCTTCCTTGGCAGTTGAACTTGACAGGACTTGAGCATTCCTTGTGCTTGGCACGAAACTAAAATTGGGCTCAAGACTTTGTCATAGATTGCCATTTTTTATTTTATTTTTTTGTTAGGCCGTTCACAGTTTTAGCTCGTGTGGGCCAGGAGCATTGATACTGTAGTTTAGGCTCGTGCTGAGGAGCGTTATTCGTGCAGTTTAAACTCGTGCTAAGGAGCGTTGATTGTGTAATTGAAGCTCGTGCTGAGGAGCATTGATCTTACAGTTTAGGCTTGTGCCGAGGAGCTTTGATTGTGCAGCTTTGATCTTCGATTTCGATCTTCACTTTGGGCATAAAGCTTGATCAAATGAAGAAGATTCGCAGTTGGTTAAAGGGCTCTAGAGCTTGATCTCTAACTAGATGATACAATTTTGACCTTCGTATCCAAGCTTCAAACTTGATCGGATGAAGAAAACTTGCAACTAGTTGAAGGGCTTCAAAGCTTGGTCTTCAACAGGATGATACAACTTTAACCTTTGAATCCGGGCTTGAAGCTCGATCGAATGAAGAAGACTTCCAACTAGTTGAAGGGCTTCAAAACTTGATCTTCAACAAGATGATACGACTTTGACCTTCAAATCCGGGCGTGAAGCTTGATCTAATGAAGGCAACTTGCAGCGGTTGAAGGGCTTCAGCACTTGATCTTCAACCAAATAATGCAACGTTGACCTTCAAATCTGGGCTTAAAGCTTGATCAGATGAAGAAGACTTGCAACTAGTTAAAGGGCTTCAAAGCTTGATCTCCAACAAGATGATACGATGTTGACCTTCGAATCTGGGCTTGAAGCTTGATCAGATGAAGACGGCTTGCAGCTAGTTGAAGGGCTTCAAAGCTTGATCTCCAACCAGACAATGCGACCTTCACTTTCAAATCTAGGCTTGAAGCTTGATCGGATGAAGACGACTTGACTTTAATTTATTATTTTTTTTAATTTATGTTTTTATACCCAAAGGCTGTAGAGCTTGATCTTGGATATGATTTCAGTGCATCCCATGTGAAGGGCTTGGCCTCTTTACATTTTGAGGGGCTTCAAAGGGATGCTGAGTCTTTTGGGGATCTTTCAAGTTTTCGATGCCCCCAGCACGGAGGCCTTAGTGGGATTTTTTTCTCTTGCCACTAGCAAGAAGCTGAAGAGACTACACCCCAAAGATGGCCGAAGTGTTGTTTGATTCTTTAACTTCCTCGTCATCTAGATGGATTTTTCCCTTTCTAGACAAGTCCATAATTACCTCCTTGAGTGTGAAGCACTTTTCAGTAGGATGACTGATGAGCGCCGGTGGTACTTGCAGTATCTTGGCTCATTAACCTGCCCCGCCTCTTCCATGCCATTCATCTTAGGAAGATCAAGAAGCTTATGTTCAAGTATGAAGTCTAGTATCTCCAGGACTTCTGAGTCTGAAAAGGGATAGATTTTTTGTTCTAACTCTTTCAACCTTAGCCATTGACTTTCTCTCCCTTGGGGCTGATTTTTCTTCTTGTCTTGTTTTTCTTTTCTATGTTTATCGAAGGTCTTTAATGGAGTTGTTGTGACAACCATTGAATCTTATGTGGTTGCTTTTGAACCCCACCATCATCTTGCTTCTCTGGTGTCTTCACGGGGGTCACCTATTGGTGGATTACTTCCACTGTGACTTGTTATGGTGATCTTCATGTTGTGGCCTCGTGTTGCGAGCTCCTCGAAGGTACGGGGTTTGTTACCTTGTAAAATGTATAGGAGCCCCCAATGCATGCCTTGCATGCAGATTTCTACGGCAGAGGCTTCAGACAGTCTTTCTTTACAGTCTAAGCTCAAAGCTAGCCACCTGTTGATGTAATCCACTACAGGCTCTTCTTTTCATTGCTTGGTGTTTGTGAGTTCCATCATACTCAAAGAGCGGCGGGTGCTGTTGAAGCGATTTTGAAATTCTCGCCCCATTTCATCCCAACCATCTATCGGCTCAGGTTTTAAGTCTGTATACCAATCAAAGGCGTTCCCTTTGAGGGATCAGATGAACTGCTTCACGAGGAGATCCCCTTCTGTTCCAGCATCAATACAAGTCTCGATGAAATGGGCGATGTGCTGCCTTGGGTTGCCCTTCCCATTAAATTGTTGGAACTTAGGTGGTTGGTACCTGGTTGGCATTTTCATGTTGTCGATTCGTTTTGTATAGGGCTTCGAGTACATGAGAGTGTCGCGAGACGATCCTCCGTATTGGGCCCTGATTGAGCTTACTATCATGTCTTGCAACTGCTGGACAGATAGAGAAGCGATGGAGATGGACTTGTTCACTTTGTTTTCATGTCCGCCGAAGGTGGATGCATCGGGATGCTCATCGTTATCATCTTGCTTGAGAGTTTCGTCTGCATCACCAACGTCACCCGACTTTGATTCTTCACTCTTCTTCAATTCCAACTTGTTCATCAAGTTTGCAATCTGAAGATCTTTTTCCTCTACCGTCTTTGTCAAATTTTTAATTGCACGAGACATAGCAGCCAGTTGCTCTTCAAGTTGTGACACTAGTCATCATAACCGGCAAAGTAAAATGATGTTCGGAAGTATTTGACACCATTGAAATGTAGTGTAGGCTTTGATTATCTTCTTATGGAGAAGGAGATGAAAGGCAGAGTGGTCCCACTGGGCGTGCCAAATTTGTACTCACAAATTTCGTGTCTGAACTGCAAGACAAGAAATAATTGTACAAAATTCAATTTATCAAATTTAAAATTATAGGTTACACCATTCTGTGATTTTTAAATAAAACGAATGTAAAATCCTCTGATTTGATTTCCGATTTGGTCACGATCCAAGGGCTGAAATAGCTTGATCTTGGAACGTGAATTTTGACTTCTTCAATCTTCACACTTGAAAGATAGTCGAAGCAGTGCTTGCTCGAGGGCTTTAAAGCTTTATCCCGAACAAGTATGTTGATCCTTGACTTGTAGAATCACTGATGTTGAAGGCAAATCTCTCTTCGATTCGAGGCGAAAGAGAAACCGATCTTCGTGACTTGGAAGTGCTCGATTGAAGAACGACACTGTGTTAGTACGTATAGTTCTTCAAATAAAGCACAATCTGGAAGACGACATCGTTTCGGCGGAGCTTAGGCTTTGATTGCGGACACCCTCTATGTCCTCCTTTCCTGCCCGAAGCTCTCTATTTATAGGCAACGTAGTGGGATTAATTTTAAAAAGACCATGATTTGAGGTTTGACTTTGTAATTAAGGAGATTTTTGTCCCCTTATTTATCTTATCTCCTCAATTAAATAGATATATGTCTCCACTTAATTTAGGAATGATATTAGTCAAATTTTGACTATTCTGGTAGTAAGACCATGGGCTGGACCATGTATTATTATTAGACTAGTCTTTCCAACTTGCTTTTGACTTCGAGCCCATTGTCTTGTTTGACTCCAAGTCGGCATCCACTCCATGCTTTTCGGCGACGTTGAATATTTGACCCGTCAACAAAATATTACGTTATTGACTGGTACAAAATTTTGGTGTCTACACACAAAATGCATGATTGAGAGGAATAGCAGGGGCTTTTTTCTGGTTGAAAGTTCTGTATTTTAAAAGTTATGAACGTATATTGAATTATAAGTCATGAGAATTATGGATTACAACTGGGGGGCCGTACGTTTATAATATTTGTTTTCTGTTTTATTAATAATGATGAAAAATATGTTTTTTCGTATACTTTTATCATTTTTTATATTTGTGTCGGAATATCGAAACAATATCGAAAAAACTCAAAATAATCCAAGGGTGTCTTCACCTTTTCTCAACGCACACTATTCCCTGTCAGATGAAACTCATAAAACAGCCCAGAGTTCTCATTTTCACCATATTTTCTTACGGGCCTCTATGACCCTTTATGCCCAGTCACGTCATAGCGCCCCCCTCCCCCCCAATTCCCTGTCAGATGAAACTCATAAAACAACCCAGAGTTCTCATTTTCACCCTTTTTTGCTTAGGGGTTTCTATGACCCTTTATGCTTAGTCACGTCATAGCGCCTCCCCCCCCCCCTCTCTCTCTCTCTGCGCGGTTCACACCCCTTATTTCCTTCATTTCCAATGAGTAAATCCCCAACTACATCTTACCCCATTCCTCAAGTTGCCGAAAGTAATAGAAAAGCTGCCATCTCATTTGTTCCCCTTAACTATCGAAGACCCAGTGCAGAGAAGACGGAGACGCTGTCGGCACCTGCCAGAATTTTGTTGTTAACTTATTAAAGGGAGAGGGGAATAAGAAGCCCTTCACCAGTACAGGGAAGGGGAAAGGGAAGACGTGAAGGGAAGGGGATTTATAGGGCGGGGTGGGCCCGGCACGGGCAATTTTTTAGGGTAGAGTCATGTCATGGAAGATGTAAAAAGTGGGAATGGAGGGACTGTTGAGAAGAGAAATGAAGGATATAATAATAATTTGTTAGGTTAATAGTAGGGATAAAATGGAAAGATATGGGTACAAACAGTATAGATAATGCTAAACATACAAGAAGGGATCCAAAAGTTTATGAAAATGAAAATGGTAAACATACAGAAATAACTGAAAAAGGTAATTATGAAAAAATGACAAAAACGATAAAAGTACACATCAGAATTTGGAACTGAATACAAAATATGAGAAACAAAAACACAAAACAAAAATAGGAAATCAAAAGTGTAAACATACAACCCCAATTTTTTTTAATCAATTTTGTCCAATTAAAATATTAACGTATGTGTAATAACTTTAAAAACCTTTTAGTACATTTATTATAAGCAATAATTATATTTAAAATATTTTTCTTACTTTTCTCTCTGAACAACATACATAACTTAAAGCTAATTTCAAAAAAACTAACTTAAAGCTGATTTTGAGAGGTAATTATGATTCAATCTAGAATGTGTTTTTGAAAATCTATCTCAAGCGTACTCTTATATGTATTTTATGCAAGATATTCACCAACTCATAAGAACATAACTAGTATCATCTTATGTTAATTGTTTCTCACTTATACACTTTTTGAATATGGTTTCAAAAATCAAACACACTAGATAATAGGGCTATTATATGCTAGGTTGGACTGGGTTCCTCGAGTTAACACTTGTCATTCTTTTGTTTTGTTAAGCATGAGATACATTGTTGATCAATTGTCTAAAAGCTAAGTTGTTAACTTTTAATCCTTAACGCTTTTCACGATCCCATCATGGCCTACAATTTTATTTTATTTTATTTTTTTCATTCAGCATGCTCAATCTAGAAGGCTTCAAATTGGAATGGTCTTTGCATTTCTTCTCTTTGGGACATGTGTTTAAAAGTATGAGGATAGTGATCGAACTCCACCAATAGGGTGTTATAGCCTCCAAGTGGGTATAGCAAGAGCATTGTATCACATACCTCGCTTTATTGAAATGAAGCCCCCACCTTTTTTTCTCAATTGATTTTCCCAGTGCTTAGTGCTTAGGAGATGTTAGGGTCAGTGCAAAATCTAAGGCATTAGGTTGTAGCATTACACACCACACCGGTTGTTTGGTCCAACGCCTATACTACTTATGTGTAGCTCTGTACTAGTCACCCGCATAGTCTGTGACAGCTACCATGCCTAATCCCTTATGTTTTTTCAAGGGGATGAAACAACTGCCATGAGTCCCATCTTAAGTTAGCACCCCGCACGCTACACCGGCTATTCACGACCTCCTCACGCACCCCATGGCAAAGGTTTCCAACACACAACCAATTGCCCATCGGGGGTCGAACACTCCTATATACATAAATTGGTGGTGCTCTGTTATCGTTTATCATGGATCATAAAGATACAACAAGCTATACCTAAATGAGGCTACAAGACCTTTTTCTCAACAAATCACGCCAATGTTTCTACAATGTCATGTTCGATTCAGACCCAAGTGCATTAGGTTGTGTTATTTCTTTATGACAGCGCCCCTTAATGATAATATTATAAAGTTTCACTTCGGGCCGATTATATCATTCAACGCCAATATTTCCCTTGCGCACGACTGCACTGGGTGCCAACACAATAAATCCATGACATTTATCTAGCCACAACATTACATTTTCCACATAAATTCGATATCCCTTAGCCTCAAGATCTATCAGTTGCATAGGTCATGCGGTTTCCATTGGGAAATTATCAATAATTGGATTTGGTTCTAGTATACACGACAAGGTGTAAGTAAGGGCCAAAAAGATATGCCATTTATCAAATTATTAAGGACATCTAAGATCTTAAAGTTAGACAAAAATAATAAAGAAGTTCAAAGGTCTAATTGTTGCAATCATGTTCGGAAGGGGAGAAGTTATTGGATTTTTATAAGCCCATGTGATAGGTTCAATTGTTCTAGTAACACAAAGTCAGCTTGGACAGAGGCGTGCTGCATTCCCATGCATAGGCAGACTGACAACAATATAAAGGTGATATTGGCACTTTTATGCACACTTTTTTTTGCTAATGGAAACACTTGAATTGTACTTTGTAACTGTTTAAACGTTTTGGATACATTTATTATTTCTATTTGTTCTAAGAACTTCCCTCATGGTCTGTTGGCTTTAATTTCATAGTACCTCTGCAGAATTATTTGACTGTTATAAAGAGATTACACGTGTTCATATGTACATTTTGGAGCAGTAAAAACAACTCTTCCTGCTTCATTTTTGCTCCTCAAAAATCCTCTTATTCTCTCTTACTCAATTTATGCTTAGTCAGTACTCAGCAATAGTCACTGTTGAAAAGGTCATTCGCTTTACTGTAAAGAAGGGTGAGCACCAAGCTGTTCAAATTGATCTGAACCGCTTATTTCAATCAAACTGAACCAATTCAATCCAAGCCAATAAATAACTTAACGGTTCAATTTTAAATTGCTCAAACCGGCCTCGATTTGTTTCGCAGCTCAATTTTTAAATTTTGAGCACAAACCGAACCGAACTGACGTATTATTTAGTACTAAGTTATTTTCAGGAAAATTCATTGATTATTTCCACATACATGGTACTAAGAAAAGCTAAATAAGCAAAACCCTAAAAGCTCAAAGAAAAAAAACGAGAGTACTCATAACAACAAAAGTCTAGTGATCGATATCTCTTGTATATTCACTCATTATTTCTCGTACATCAATGATAAAGGCTCATTTGAGTTTCATTGTATCTTATAAGTAGAATAATACTTTATTTTATATTAAATGTAAGAAGATTATGTGCAATTTAGATAAAATATAACTTTAATTATGAATACTATTTGGATCGCATATTAGGTGTATAAAGGGATAAATTTTTAAATGGACGCAAGTGGATATCCAAACCAAACTATTTGATCAAACCGAACAGTCAAAATCAATGGTATTTGGTCCATTTTGGTCCATAACTATCCAAATTGATGGGTAATAGATAGATTTACAATTTTACTCCCAAAACAAACTAAATCGAATTGTGGTCACCTCTAACAGTAAGGTCATAAACAACAGCACAGTGATTTTGCATCTCTCCCCCAACAAGAAGCTTACTTCGAAAACTGTGTTGTTGGTTCTCGAGATTAGAAAATATCTGATTTCTGTTAGCCTACTTAATAAGTACGACTTTAAGTTTATTTGAGTCAAATAGCACTGTTTTATCTGATGGTAAAAACTATGTTAGCATCCACTATATAATCAATGGCATGTGGAAGCTATCTATGATTAGTATAATAGCATATCGTTTGCTTATTTTGCATTTTCCTATTTATGGTATTCTAGATTAGGACATGCTAATTATAAGCGAATGCAAAGTATAACAAATTAGGTTATATCCTCAACATACTTCACCTACTTTAGAAAAATATTCAGTTCGCATTCAATTAAAGATTGCCACAAAACTCTTTGAAAGGGTTGCAAACCCATCTGATAGAATTAGTACATTCAGACTTATTAAAAATAGAACGTCATCTAATTAACTAGGGATGGTTAAAGATATTTATCACATTCATAAATGATTGCTCAGAATATGCATATTATATACGCATGTTACATATACATGTGTATGTATATATACACATCTTCTAAGGACTAAAGATGAGGTTTGGATAGATTTAAGATTTAAATGCCGTTATAATGTGTTTGTACATTGACGATATGTTAATTTGAAAAAAAAATCATTTTGGTCTATGTAATTTGATATGAAGTACATGGGAGAAGCTAATGTAATTTTGGGTAAAAATTATTGAATAATTGGAATCGCTGTCTCATTATACTGAGAAAGAACATTAAACATGAGAAATGTGCTCCAAACACCATCCCATATGACCATTGTATGACGTTGAAGGCAAATAAATAGAAACATGTATTGCAACTAGAGCTTTTCCAATTGGTGTTTGAGTAGGTTTACTCATAATTCGTGGCAAATTCACTAAAAAAATGGTGTGTAAAATACTCAAATACCTTAAAGACACCAACTTACAAGGAATTTCTAGCCGTGTTAGGGGTTATACAACCAGATTACAGAGTATAATGAAGCGAAGCCCACAAGAGGTTGGATTTTTAGCTTGGGTGAAGGAGCCATTTCTTGGGGTTGTGAGAAACAAAATTTTCTTTTACATTCTAGTGTAGAGTCTAAGATTATTGCTTTGGCGATAGCAAAGAAGGAAGAAGATGACTTAAAAGTTTGTTAGTAGAGATTTTCTTATGTCCTAAGAGGCGGCGGAACTAATATAGTACACCATAAGGTATACAGTGGAAATTGAAGACTTAGATGTTTAAAACATAGCTATGTTAAAGACAACTTAGCAAATGAGTTGCTACTATCAGTTACGTGAAGTCCAAAGGAAATTTGGTGGACACCTTATTCGTTCAATGGAAAACCACTTTGCGTTACTAACCATGTATGCACTGAAGAAACGAAGACTTTGATCTTCATGTCATGTCAAGGTAATGCATACTTATTTGAAAACAAGATAGGGGTACAAAATATTTCTTTAATAAATATGTCTTTAAACGATGGTACAAGTAATAAAGTTACCTTACTAGATTTACCTATATAAGTGAAGTGAAGGAAGTGAGCAAACTTGTCTCCAAAGTACTAATGGGAATCCTAAGATGTAACACTAGACCAAAACATGTGTAAGTACTATTTGATAATTTTGGTTGGGAGGCTATGCAAATTGTACAGGCCATTTGTCACTAATCTATTCGTAGTTCAAGGCTACAAGTAATTCGAATTCTTAGTAACTTTATATAGTAGATGTGATCAAGGTTCAAGTTCAAATGCACCACCTACTTTAAAATGACCTACCCGTTAACAGGTTAGGAGAGGTACATTTTCTAGTTTGGAAGTCTAATATCCCAATTTATAGATAAATTGGGAAATTTTGTTAAGAAATTTTCAATAATTGGAATTGAGTTCTGTTAATAAATTGGGTCAGTGGACTCATTATCCGCCCACTAACAGATAATGTGTATTTGTTAGTTTGGATAAATACAGTTATTTAGAGAATATTTATCTCTTAAGTGTTTGAGATAAATACAATCTTTATCTCTTAAGAGTTGGAGGTAAAGTCAGTCTCTAATTGTATCTCTATATAAAGGTTAGAGATATCCCAATAAATCAGAAGTCAATAGAAATAACCCTCTCTCTCTATAGCACTCTCTCTAGAGCAATCACCAAGCTCTAGGATTTGGTTCGTGGACAAAGAACTCGACTCTAGTAGCCGTTTTCGTACCTGCGAAAAAGATCAAGCGTGTTGGAGGCTCGTAACAACAAGGATCCTACGTCGGAATATTCGGAGACTTCATACGGTATGTTTCCGAACCCACTACGTGTTACGTGGTAGCACAATAATTGTTTTAATCGTTTCAACATTGGTATCAGAGCATGATTACTTGTTGATTCGCCTTTAACATGCTAGATTAAATTATGTGCATGTTGCGATTTTTTCCGGATACATGAACGAGACCCATTACAAAAAATTCAAAATTTATTGAGCATGTTTTTCTGAAAAATAATTATATAGTTTTGTTCTCCTATGGTTGAGGATGAACTCCCTAAAATTTCATGATTTTTGGATGCATGATTTGTGAGAAATCACAATTTTATTTTTCAAGAAAACTGTAATTTTTTCGAGTTTTGGGACTCAAATTCGGAGCATGATATTCAGTTTTTATCATGATCGTTTGGTACATAATTAATCTATGTCACATAAGCTTTCCAACGATATATCGTACGCATTATTTGGCTTAAAAACGAGAGAGATATGGCATTCGGAAGTTGGCATCGTGGCATGGCGGCGCTGAAAAAATTAGGGTTTTTTCACGAAGAAGATGAACAGTGCACACAAGCCGTGACACGTGTCACTCGCCGATTGAGCCACACGCATGACTAGTCACACGCTACTCGCCGACACGTGCGCCAAGCCGCGCCCCACGCGCCGCACGTGAGCCAAGACACCCCTGGAGCCGCGCACGCGCGTCCATGCCCCAGCCGAGGCTGCTGGAACGCACGCCACACGCGCCCAAGCCAAGATGGTTCCACGCGCCTGGTTCCACGCGCCTGCCTAGAAGACTCAGAAGCTGCCCCACACGCATGGCGGCGCATGGAGGCGCGTGAGGGTGTTTTCGGCATGTTCTGACCCCACCTCCGGCGCGTGAAGTCTTGTTTTGACTTCTGAAGGTTTTATATGGTGTTAAATTTACCTTTATATCCTCTGTCTGTATTCTGTTTAATTTTTAAACGACTTTTTCTAATGAAATTAGCTTTAAATTTTTGTTTTATACACATAATTTTTTCTTTAATTGCAGAGGGTATATTAGGGATAAATTTACTGTTTGCCAATTTTTTAGGATTTATCTCTCAGTTTTTGGTCATTTGTGAGTATTTTTGTGGTACTTTTGTGGTTCCCAAAAATACGAATAATGCATAAATATTATTTTTTGCACTTTGTGAGCAGAAATAAATATTTTGGAGAGCTATATGACATAGATAAATTATGTTTTACTTATTTGCCTTGATTAGTGTTATGGTTTAAATATGTTTTTTGTTGAAATATATTTGTTGGGCTTTTGGTAAGCCCACACCTCTTTAAACCCAATTTCAAGGCATTTATGCCTGTTTTCCTTGGAAGGAGAATGTGACCTATTCATCCATTTAAATTACCCTTTAACTTGTTATTTGAGCATGCTAGTTTTAGGTTAAATGGATGGATACTAGATTGACATTCTAAGAAACTTATGTTTATGTGTTTACTCTTGCTTTAAGAAAATTCTTTTGAGAATAATGTGCTGTGCGGCATCTCCATTTGTTTTATTGGAGTAGTTTGTAGTAGGATTCTCAAAGATGTTGTATTCTACTATTTCCCTGTATATTTCCAGAAAGCCTTGTACGGGGATGTAATTTCGCACGCACATTATTCAAGTCAGAATTTTCTTAGCATAAGTTATTAGAATGCCAATGGGCTCAATGGAGTCCTTGCACACTTTATTGCATGGTGCAATTTTATATTGTTCTAAATTATCATGTGGATGATTTATTATATTGTGGCTTATATAATGATGAAATTTATTGCGAAAAATTACTTGAAAAATATTTTTCCCAACTCACATACATGGGAGATGATTACGAGCTTAGCAAATTTTCGATTTCATGATGTGAGGAAGGATTATGTTTTTCATTTGAATTTTTTGAAATAAATAGAATGATGTATAATTAATGTCTTTTCCTTGCGCAATCTAATGTAGTGAATATAATGGCCACCAAGAATGTCATAGCTGATCTCGTTAAGGGTGAGAAACTTAACGGAGATAATTATGACGTTTGGCACAAAAAGATGAAATTCATGCTGAACGAACAAGAGCTCGAGGAGCACTTGACCAAGGAGATGGTCGCGCCAACTGAGGCGCAACCCCTAAGAGACCACACTGCCTACCAGAAATGGAATCAGAAAGATCGTAGTGCGCGCTATACCTTGTTGAGCAGCTTGCAAAATGATCTAATTGGGCAGTATGATGAACTTCCAACTTGCAAAGCTTTATGGGAGCAGCTCAAGTTCTCTTTTGGTGGAACCTCAACTACGCGGCTTCGTAGCCTTGTGATTAAGTTTGAGGAGTACACAAAAGACCCTAAACATACCATGAGTGAACATCTAAGGATGATGTCCAATATGATTGGTAAGCTGAGGGATGCTGGCCATGCGCTCACAGATGAGCAGCAAGTCAGAGCTGTCATAAGGTCCCTTCCTGCCTCATGGGCCAATATGAAACAGATATTGACCCACAGTGAAAACATCAAGAACTTTTCTGATGTTTCACAGCATGTCATCCTTGAGGACGAGACTCGAGATGCTGACAAGACCCTTGCTTATGTCGCCCAAGGGGGATCGCGCAATGCAAATGGCAAGCGCGGAAGACAAAGTAAGAAAGGCGAGGCTAGCACTTCTGCGCCAAAGGAAGGAAAAATGAAGAAACGCAAGAGAGGAAAACATGGTGGGAAAAAGGACACTTCGCTCGTGATTGCACTGAGCCGAAGAAGGTACTTTCAGAATCTCTCTCTCAGTTATATGTTTCCTCACATGTGATGGTTGCTCATTCCCAACCTGTGTGGTTTGTGGATACAGGTGCAACAAAACATGTAGCACGTGATCGAGAGGGGTTCGTAGATTATCACCGGATTCCAGCGGGTAGCAAACATATCTTCATGGGAAACAATAGCTCCGAAGGGTGCTAGGGGTTGGTTCTTACCAGCTCAAGTTGCGCACTGGGCGCACATTGATTCTTGAGGATGTGCGATATGCACCCACTGTTCGGCTTAATCTACTTTCAGTTACTGCTTTATTAGACAGTGGTTTTTCCTTTATTTTTAAGGGTAATAAGTTGGACATCTTTTTGGATGATGTTTTGTTCGGACATGGTTTTCGCATGGATAGTCTTTTTCAATTGGATTTAAATGATTCTCAGTCCTCTTATTCTTATGTTGTGAATGATAATATTGTGAATGATTCTACCACCTGGCATGCAAGACTGGGCCACATAGGCCAAGATAGAATGACTCGTTTGGCTAGAGAAGGCCTTTTGGGCCCATTCGCAAGAGTCAATCTACAAACTTGTGAGGCTTGTTTGGCCGGTAAAGCATGCAGGAAGCCTTTTGGAAAGGCTGTGAGAGCAACTCAACCACTTGAGCTAGTTCACTCTGACATATGCGGACCTATGAGTGTAAAGGCACGCCATGGCGCCTCTTATTTCCTTACACTGATAGACGATTATACGCGATATGGTTATGTGTATCTGATATCTCACCGCTATGAAGCTTTGGACTGTTTCAAACGCTTTGTAGCTGAGGTTGAGAATCAGAAAGAGAAGAATTTAAAAACTCTTCGCACTGACCGAGGACGGGAATATTTGTCAGATCACTTCAAGAAGTTTTGTGAGGAAAAAGGGATACGCAGGCAACTTACTATTCCTAATACTCCACAACAAAATGGTGTTGCGGAAAGAAGGAATAGAACATTGTTAGACATGGTTAGGTCTATGATGGCGCAAGCAAACCTCCCAATATCTTTTTGGGGGATGCTCTTTTGACTGCAGCCTATATACTTAATCGAGTGCCTTCACACTCAGTCAAGTCCACCCCATATGAGCTTTGGAATGGCCAAAAGCCAAATTTGGATAACTTGCGCCCATGGGGCTCAGCAGGTTATGTTCACAGTATTTCTCATAAGTATGGGAAACTAGGGCCTAGAGCTAAAAAGAGTATCTTCTTTAGGTATTCTGAAAACTCTAAAGGTTATGTGATGTATGGTGAACATCCAAATGGTGGAAAGACTGAAATAGAGTCTCGTGATGTCGATTTCATAGAGAATGATTTTCCTAGCATTGGAGACGCAAGTAAGAATCTTGACCTCTATGAGTTAGAGGAAGTTTAAGCCACTTTACCATCTCCAAGCGAAGGTGGGGGATTAGTTCCTCATCCTGTTGTCGCTGAAGATAGTATAAGTGATCTTCAACCTAGTGGGAGCATCCTAGACAGTGGGAGCACACCATCAGGACCATCAGGTCAACAAGATTCTCAACTGCGTAGAGGTGCACGAGGAAGAGTTCCACGTCGTCGTTTTGAGATTGACGATGAAATTCTTATGTGCACTCCAACTGATGAAGATGAGCCCACTTCTATGGAAGAAGCCTTATCTTCACCTGCTAGTAATGAGTGGATGGCTGCAATGAAAGATGAGTTGAGCTCAATGGAGAAGAATCGGGTCTGGGAGTTGGTTGACCTTCCGCCAGGGCGCAAGACTGTTGGAAACAAGTGGGTTTTAAAAGTCAAGTGCAAGGCAGATGGGTCAATTGACAAGTATAAGGCACGTCTTGTGGCGAAAGGCTATACCCAACTGCGGGGTGTGGACTATGAAGACACTTTCTCCCCAGTGGTGAGATTTGCTTCAATTCGCCTGATCCTAGCTATTGTCGCCCAGCAGGATTTAGAACTTTTTCATATGGATGTTAAGACTGCGTTTCTCAATGGAGAACTAGACGAAGAGATTTATATGGCTCAACCTGAGGGTTTTGAAGTCAAGGGACATGAGCGCAAAGTTTGCCGGCTCAAACGTTCTATATATGGTCTCAAACAATCGTCTAGGCAGTGGTACTTTAGGTTTCATCATGCCATTACCTCTATAGGTTTTGAAATGATTGAACAAGACCATTGCGTTTACGTAAAACGATCCAAGAAAAATATTCTGATCCTTTCTTTGTATGTGGATGACATTCTTTTAGCTGGGAATGACATGAGTTCCATTGTCGCCACTAAGCAGTGGTTGTCCTCAACTTTTGAGATGAAGGACATGGGAGAAGCTAATTATGTGCTCGGGGTTAAAATCATACGTGATCGTCCAAAGAGACTTCTCGGTTTGTCTCAAGAGACATATATCAAGAAGGTCATTGAACGATTCCGTATGCATAACTCAAAACCCATAGACACTCCAATGGACAAGGCGTGTACTTTAACAACAGACCAATGCCCAAAGAATGATGAGGAAAAGAATCGGATGTCCAAAGTGCCTTACGCGGCTGCAGTTGGGAGTCTGATGTACGCTATGTTGTGTACGCGTCCAGACATCTGCTTTGCCGTTGGAATGGTGAGTCGTTATCAGAGTAATCCTGGACCCGCTCATTGGAATGCGGTGAAGAGGATTCTTCGATACTTACGTGGAACCGCTGATCTCGTCCTGTGTTATCATGGTGGAGACTTGAGATTGAGAGTATACAGCGATGCTGATTGGGGCGCTGATAGAGATGAGCGCATATCCACTTCAGGTGGAGCTATCTCTTGGTACAGCAAGAAAATGTCTTGCATCGCCCTATCCACGATAGAGTCGGAGTATGTTGCTTGTTCAGCAGCAGTCCAGGAAACTGTTTGGTTGAGGTCATTCTTACAGGCTCTAGGGGTTACAGCTCATGCAGATGAGTCTGTCACTGTTCACTGTGTCAATACAGCTACCCTAGATTTTGTAACGGACCCCAAATATCAAACACATAGGCTTTCGTTATCACTTCATTAGAACTTTAGTTGCGCAAGGAGAGGTGACCATGAAGCATATACCTACTGGCAGAATGGTGGCTGATCCTTTGACCAAGCCTATTGCTAGAGATGTTTTCCTTTCTCACATTAGGAGTATGGGACTACGTAGGTTTTGATATGTTTATGGCATCTTATGTACTTGACATTATTTATTACATTAAATTTTCGTTCCTTGATTTGAGTTTATTATGGAATGAATGAATAATCTTTGTGATTACATATACATCCTTATTGAGAGTGTCACCAGGCTCGAATTGACCCACTCACACGGGTAATTCACCTTGGCGCTAAGATAGCGAGCAAGATGAGACATAATTGTCTTAAGCGCCAAGTGGGCGAATAAGATGATACAGCTTATAAAGCAAACATGTCGCCTTAGTTGGAGCTAAGATGAGACCTAAAAATGTAGGTCGATCATAGAGTATCTCCACAACTCTATGTAGCCTGTTTACAGCCGAATGTGAGATTTCAGGCAGGCACTATGAGAGTGACTGGGCTGAAAAACTCAGGTTAGGCGCTTGTACAGCGACTAGACTTAGATTCGTATGGCGTATTTTATTATACATTTATGTGACACGCCCTTGCGGGTTACGCCATAGCATGCAAATCATACTGCATGTGCTAAATGCAGACCGACAGTGGGAGTGACGAATGAATCCCTGCTTCGTCACTGTGTGAGCCACTTGGATCGAAATTTTTGATCCTATATGGTACCCTTTTCACCTTAGACTATGTCATGAAGAGGATACTCAATGTCGCTACTTTAGCATGTACCCTTGGATCATGGATGATGCGGTCTCGCGGGGCATGTCTAGGAAAGCGGTTGGGTCTAATTGGAATGACATGAGGGCTTTGGGAAGAAAGTTCAATATTACATCATGTTGTGTGATTCATAGCCCGGGCGACTTTGTCGATTTTCGTTTCGATATGAGTCATGAATACATAACATATGAGAGGTTTAACACTGCTCACTATGAGGGATTTGAGAGTGTTTAATCTGGTGTAGTTGAACTATCTGGGGTACATACGAGATTTTTTGGAGTGATGTATTGTGTTAGTTTGGTGATAACTTAATACAATACTCCTCAACTGGACATCCTTTCTCGTAGGTCGCACGTTCCATTTCCTGTATGAGGAGATGAGTGGACGAGAGATAAAGAGGGACTGTACGATTTATTTGCCCTGTGTGTGGGCGAGTGGGAGCTGTTAATAAATTGGGTCAGTGGACCCATTATCCGCCCACTAACAGATAATGTGTATTTGTTAGTTTGGATAAATACAGTTATTTAGAGAATATTTATCTCTTAAGTGTTTGAGATAAATACAATCTTTATCTCCTAAGAGTTGGAGGTAAAGTTAGTCTCTAATTGTATCTCTATATAAAGGTTAGAGATATCCCAATAAATCAGAAGTCAATAGTAATAACCATCTCTCTCTATAGCACTCTCTCTAGAGCAATCACCAAGCTCTAGGATTTGGTTCGTGGACGAAGAACTCGACTCTAGTAGCCGTTTTCGTACCTGCGAAAAAGATCAAGCGTGTTGGAGGCTCGTAACAACAAGGATCCTACGTCGGAATATTCGGAGACTTCATACGGTATGTCTCCGAACCCACTACGTGTTACGTGGTGGCGCAATAATTGTTTTAATCGTTTCAACAAGTTCCATAATAAACTACAAATTGGTCTGAAGATCTAAGATCCGAAGTTGAAAAAAAAAAGTAAAGAAGTTCAATTCAAGGATCAACATGTGGCAATCTTACATCTTGGAAGAGAAAAAGTTAATGAGTTTTTATAAGCTTATGTAATGGTTTGAATTCTTCTAGCAACACAAAGTGGCCAACGACAATGGTCGCTCGTGTGCAATGCACACGTATGCTCACACTTGGGACAGCGTAAAGGCATTGTTGGCGCTTATTTTTCACTTTCATGGCGTTTGTTGACTTGCACAACTGTTAAATTTTGCGCAAACTTTGTTTTTCCTTCCCGGAAAACTCTTCCATTCTCTCTTCACTTAATATTCCAGTAACTGCTCTACAATAGTTACCCAAAAATTATCTAGTTTATCTTAGGAAGCAGATTTTTCGTTACCTAGTTCGAAACGAAGGTGTCAAATATTGTCTTAGGTTAACAATTTTGAGTAAACTACTCAGAGTCGTTGGCGAGGTTAAGAAGTTCTCAAAGTCTCTTTGTGATTTTCAGGCAGAGGGCTTGCGCAGATGCCAGAATCATTTTACCAACAAGAGCATGAGAAGGTAATTTTAAAGAACCTCTACATTTAATCATCCAAAAGCAAGGCAATAAAACCGCTCAGCACGCACATAAAATTTAGTGGATCTCTTTGTTTTCTTTCATTTTCAATCAATCTATGTCATAAATTTCGTTGAAAAGGAAGTAATATTTGAACCAGACAAGTGCTACCTAAGGCTTTCAAACCAGTTGCTAAAGCACTCAAAACTGTTGCTATGTAAATGGGAGCTCATTCATATATTCCCTCCAAAGATTAGTTACAAGAGTTGCATCAGTAACACAAGCATGTAGATTATGAACATCAGTGGAGCAATAACTGCTTAGAGTACATTTGGGATTGATTTTGAAAAACATATTTCAACTTAAATCATAATCAGCTTTTAAAATCAGATTTAATGTACTTTAAGAAGAATCAGTTTAAAGTTTGGCAAAAGTAATTGTAAACTAACTTAAAATTACAAAAAAAAATGTTTGGATAAAATTGCTTAAATTAGCTCCAATATAACAAAATGACCATCGAGGACACTTAATAAATAAATTTTTAGTTTACATATTGAAAGGTAATGTTATCATAACTTTCATTGGTACATAATAGTAATGTACAATAAATTATCGAAAAGATACTTTCACCCACCTACTAAAGTTGCTTATTTCTTATTTTAAATTAAAACATCCACTATCTCGCACCAGCACTTATAGTACAATAACTTTCCATATTAGTTAAAGGGTATGTGATGTTCTTTTCTAAGAAATATAAGGTTAGTATGGTAAATTAAAAGGTCACCTTATTACGAGAAAAGTGATCATTTCATAATTCTCAGTTTTCAGGATTATGGATTTAATCAGTTTTAACTTTTTGAGATAGATTAAATCTCTTAATCTTTTTTGCCAAACACTCATATACCTGATTTAATCTAGATTAAATCAAGTTTGACTATTCCAAAATTTATTACAAACACCCTCTTAGTAGTACTCAAATATCTACTAAGAGGATGCAAAAGTATCAAAAAAGGCATTTCAAAGTCTTTTTTCTAACCAAAGGTCCAATAAATATATTAATCAAAGGGAATAATATGACGATATATAACAATGCATAGTTTCATTATTGGAAGGTGTGTTCGAAACTTATTTCAATTTTTAGTTCTTATTTTTGAAAGAATCAAAAGCAAAACCTCTTTGAGTATTCTTTGTTTACAAAACTGATGGGTTGTTTGTTAGCAGTTTTGTATAATTAATTTTCACTTTTGTTTTTCTTTTTTATTTTTCCTCTCTTCTCTTTTCTATTTTCGTCTCTTCTCTTTTTCTTTTTTTATGCATTTCTCAATACTTGAGAGTTTCTTCTGAGCTCTTATGTTCAACAACCAGAAGCGGCCAATATGACCAACACATCTCATCTACCACAACTACTACTACAACATTAACACACTAGCTTATGAGTTAGGGCTCATTGGGTACGATTGGAGTTTGATTGAGTGAATGAATTTGAATGACTTATAATTTACGTATACACATTGAAGATACTGAGGCTAATCGATGGATGAAATCTTGTGGTGGTGTTTCTTGCAGAGACAATGGTGGTTGGTATGATGGTGGATTTGGATTTAGTTGAGTGGTGGTATTGTGGTGGAGATCAATGTTAGAAGGTTTGGTGTTCGGCGATGTTGGTTAGTGGTGGTAGTTCACGGTGTTCGTGGGTACTAGTTACTTGTGGTGGTGCCAGCGGCGGTTAGTGGCTATGGTGGTTGGCAGTGGGCAAATTTGATGTTTGGGTGTGTGGATCAATGATGTGGCAGAACAACAGTTGGTGGTTGTGGTCATTAGCAATGTTTGTAGTTTGGTTTTCAGGGGTGTTGGTAATTGATGGTGGTGGTGATCGATGGATGTGGTGGTTGGCAATATTGATGGTTTGGTGTTCTTGGATGATAGGTTTTGGTGATGAAGATTGAAGGGAAGAAGAGACATAAAATGCTTCCAATAAAAGCTGAAAGGTGAATCTCATAAATAAATAAATAAATAAATACCCAAAACTAAGAACTAAAAACTCTAAAATAGAGGGTGTGTTTAACACTCATTTCAGTTTTGAGTTTTTGTTTTCAAAAAAGATCAAAACCAAAACATCTTTGAGTTTTCTTTTTTTACAAGACTGATGGGTTCTTTGATATAATTTTTATAATTGTTTTTTTTCTCTCTTCTCTTTTCTTTTATTTTTCAATACTTGAAAGCTTCTTCTTAGCTCTTATGTTCAATAACCAAAAACGGCCCCACCACGACCAACACATCTCCTCTGCCAGCGTCCAACTACTGCTATGACAGTAGCACACTAGCTTGCAAATTAGGGCTTCATTTATTTGATTGGGGTTTGATTGAGTTAATGGGTTTGATTGGCTTGGAGTTTACCTGCACAAATCAATGACACTAGAGCTAATCGATGGGAAAAAAATATTTTTGGTGATGTTTGTTGCAGGGATAGTGGGCGATCGCTGTGATTGTGCTGTCGTGGTGGTAACCAATATTAGAGGATTTGGTGTTTGCTGTGTTGGTTAGTGATGGTGGTGGTTGTGGTTGTGGTTATCACTGGCTGTGATGGTTGGCTGTTTTCGTAGGTGTTGGTCACTTGTGATGGTAACGACGATCATTGGCCATGGTGGTTAGTGGTGTTGGTGTTTGGGTGTGTTGACCAGTTGTGGTGGCATATCGACGGTCAATAGCTATGGTGGTTGGCAGTGTTTGTAATTAGGTGTTCAGGAGTTTTGGTCATTAGTAGTGGGGGTCAATGGGTATGGTGGTTGGCAATGTTGGTGATTTGTTTTCTTGGGCGATAGGTGTTTGTGATGAAGCAAAGGAAGAAAAGACATAAAATATTTTCAACAAAAGTTGAAAGGTACATCTCAAAAAAAATTCTAAAATGTCGTTTTTAAAAACAGACCTATTTTGAAAACTATTTTATAAAATTGAAGGGGAAAAAAACTGAAATTGCCTGTCAAATTCTGTGTTCTTTTTAGTCAAAACTGAACAAAAAACAAAAAAGAATAACTATGTTCAAACAGTACCGAAGTTTTAAAAAACAGTCCCATTTTAAAAACTGGTTTATAAAGCTAAAGAGAAAAAAAAAACACTAAAGTTATCTGTCAAACGCTGTACTTTTCAATTTTTAAAACTGAACACAAAAATTGTTTCAAACGTTTACTTAGACTCCTATGTTGTATTTGGCATGCGGGACAAGATAAAAATAGTCATATCCTGCGTTTGGCCACACATACAATAGGCAGAAAAGCAATCTCGGAAGGGGGGTTTTGTCAGGCATTGGGGGATGAAAAAAAAATTAGGCTAAGAACACCCACCAATGAAGGCACATCACCATCGCCACAAAGCACTACCTCTACAGAACCCATCTCAAACAACCACCTGCTCCACTGACGAACTGGTGGGGTGTGGCTTGGGGGGGATTGGTGGTGGTGAAAGGTAATAGGGTGTTCAGTGGCAGTGGAGATGGACTCGATAGGTGGTTGCAGACTTGCAATGGTGGTGGTATGCTTGTTGATGTGGTGGTGTGTTACTGTTGGAGGTGGGTGCGACCCATTAATGGTGTTTGTTGTTATCTATTGATGGTGGGCTCAATAGGTGGTTGCAGTGATGGTGGTGGTCACGCTAATGTGGTAGTGTGTCACCGTCGGTGGGTGGTTGTAGTTGGTTGCTGGCGGTAATGGTTGCTTTTGAAATAAAAGGTGGGCAAGATAATCCTATCCGCGGGATATGATATGCATCTTATCCATCCTTATTCGGATAGGATATGATGTCTTTGTTTATACGTCCTAAAATGCAGTCCTTAATATAATCCAGTTGAAGAATCTGGTAATTACACCTATGTCCCTGAGGTTAAGAGGTAATTACAGTCAAGCACACTAAATTTCAAAATGTAACATACCGTGACCAAACACTTTTAAAATGTATCACCCGTGTCCATCCGTCAGGGTTCCCTCCAAAAAGTATATTTTTTTATGATGTCATCAATACGTATTTTTAAAATGATGATACTACCCCTTGTACTATATATACTGAATATATTTAATAATTTTAAATTAAGATTTCAAGGCTTAATTTAAAGATTAGGGTTTGAAATCCTAAAATTATTGATTTGTTTCCTAACAGTCTATTTCATCAAAATTTCTCAAATTTGCATCAAGTCCCTTCATCAAAATCCTAATTTGCACATTAGGGTTTCAAAATCCTAATTCGCAATCTGCAAATTTCTCGCTGAAAAACTCTAATTTGCAAATTTGGGTTTTAGAACCCTAATTTGCAATTTGCAAATTCTCATTGAAAAACCCTAATTCACAAGCTGCAAATTTCTCACTGAAATCCTCCCCCAGCGCCGGCAGCCATCTCCCCTCACTCCAAGCCGCTAGCCCCCTCTCCCTTCCCTTACGCCGGTGAAAAGTCAACCATCATAGTCATGATTACAAAATTTCAGGAACGCCGTGTTAATTATTGGATCACCTCGACGAGGTGCGCTGTTACCTCCATCAATGTCGACTAACTTTGAGGCAACAGGGAAGGGGGAGGGTGGTCGCGGTGACGGGGAAGGGGGAGGGTGGTTGCAACAACGGGGAAGCGGAAGGGTGGTCGCGGCGACAGGGAAGGGGAAGGGGGAGGGTGTTTGTAGCGATGGGGAAAGGGAAGAAGAGGGTGGTCGCGGCTACAGGGAAGGGTTGGCAGACGGGGGACGAAAGGGTGCGGTGGTCGGGGGAGTTTGAAAGATACAATTGGGTTGGGGTTGGGGGTGGTGGGGAGGGGTGGGGTGGGGGTTTGGGTGGCGGGGGAGGTTGGGTGGGGGTGGGGGGTAGCACCATTAATCTTTCTTTTTCTTTTTTTTAAAGATAAAGTAATGGCATTAAAAAAAAGTTCCAACTTAGGGGCAATACAGTCTTTTCATCAAAACCGTTAAGGTTTTTCAGATTTCGTTTGGTCAACGGACATAAGTATAATTTGTCCAAACTATTATCCTAACCTGTAATTACCCCCTAACCTCAGGGATATATGTGTAAT
Source organism: Escallonia herrerae (assembly GCA_033070095.1). NCBI lineage: Eukaryota > Viridiplantae > Streptophyta > Magnoliopsida > Escalloniales > Escalloniaceae > Escallonia > Escallonia herrerae. The sequence continues at coordinate 437,974 of JAVXUP010000140.1, forward strand.
TAACCCAAAAATCAGTGAAACCATAAGCATTCCCTAAAATAAAATACCCCTATATTTGCAAAAACTAAGACCCATGTCTGTTTGAAAGTCTTGAAGGGGAGCAAACTACCAAGGTCAAGTTTTGAAGTCCAGAAGGAAATCAAGGACTCTCCAACCAGCACCAACAACACCATATATAAACCTAGTCGAAGCAACATTGACCACCTTACCTTAGTGATGCCTACACAGGCAGTATCAATTAGGTTTTCAGAATTTGTTTTTCCTAAAGAATGTCGAGACATCAAAGTAGCATCGATCAAAACTTCAATATGAAATGTTGCTCAAGTAATCTGATAGAAGACGCTTCAAAAGGATTTCAGTTGATTTTTTCAAAGAGGACGAAGCGGAAGTTTTATCTAGGAGTACAACTTGGGCCAGACAACCCGTGCCAGCCCTAAAAAATATGTGTTGGATATAGACAAAGGTTTCTACAAACCCATTCAGCCTGTGAGAAATCGGCCAGTCTAATTATTATTATTATTATTATTATTATTATTATTATTATTATCATTTAGTCAATAAAAACTGTGAATCACATAAGTCTATGCAATCACGACCCTCGGACTCTTAACCTAATAGAATACTACTCTATGTCTTTTTTGTACTTTCTGAACTCTCAACCCCCATTCGACAAAGTCAAAGCCTTAAAGCGAAAGGTATGCTCATATTCTTGTCTTATTTTTCTGAACCAGGTTGAACGACGTTTCTCACTTGTGTTCATGTTAGAGATCTTTGAAGACTTTACTTTTTTTACTTTATTTCTTATCATCAAATTTGAGATTCTTGGTTTTTTCTCTTTCATTTTGTTCTAAATACTTGTTTGCATGCTTATATTTAAGTTTATTTTGAGACTTTAATGTACTTTGTTTCATTATCATGACTAAATTGTCGAGTTGGATGGTTAATGATATATTTCGAAATCATTTTAAGAAAAGTAATTCGTAACCATGGACAACCTGTGGACAGCCCATGTCCAGCCCGTGTCCATCAAAATTTTGATGGACTTGGCATGAACACATATTATTTGGCCCGTAGATGGGCTGAGCTGGACATGGACATGACTTTTTGAGAGCGGACTGATCATGGTCTAGCCCTTGGGCTCGTCCAGCCAGCCCAAGTGGCATCCCTAGTTTTGTCCAACTATCATTTTGGTATCGTCAAAGATAAAAACTCCAAGTCATTTCAACAATTTTCTTGAATTTCCGTTCATGGAGTAAATTCAAGGACTTGATCAGAGCTAATGATTTAAGAATTAACAGACTAATGAAAGGACCATGTACGCCGGCATGCCCCGCAAATCAAAGAAGTAGATAAATAAATAAGCATGCCTAGTTTGCTACATCCTCCGGTCGTTCCAAAAATATAAATGCTGCTCCCTCGTCTCTCAAAAATTGATCATATTTTCTTTTTTGGGCCGTCTCACAAAATTGATCACTTTCAAATTAAGAAAGATTATGTAGGCATTTTTACATATATAACCTTTTTATACTTTTTTATTCTATTTTTCTCACCAAATTTAATTCTCTACTAACTCATTTTCTCTCTCCTGATCCACCACTTTATACTTTTTTTATTTTATTTCTCTCTCCACATTTAACATTCTACCAATCAATTTTCTCTCTCTTTCCCTCTCTCTCTAAAGTGTAAAATAGAAAAAAAAAACATACAATATATAACCTCAATCCTTAATATACGTGCAAAGTCAAAGTGATCAATTTTTTAGGGACGGAGAGAGTATAACACATACAACTATATATGCTATAACTTCTACGACTATATTTTTTCTTCCCAATTTTGCGGTCTAAATATGTCACGAGACAACTAACCGGCAATTTTCCCTCTGCAAGAACTAATTGTGAAGTATTGCCGACATGGCTGATTAATCATATAGACGCTATGTTTAGTCTTATAATTAGTTTGATTATGACTCAATTAATCATGTCTTGTTTACTCTTAATTTTTGAATTATGCTTTTCTTCCTACCAATCACAGAAAAGTTAGGGATTACCCCCCCCCCCCCCCCCTCACGATGCCCATCTGGTTGTTTGACTCTCTTAAATCATCAAGACCAAACACAGGTCCAATAAGGAAGACGCGGGACATGATCACGCCTCTTCACCATTGTTCTCATATCATTCACACGATCCTTGTCTTCATTTCCCAAATTGCCGATTCAAAGCACAGGCAACTCTAATGCAAATGAACAAACTTTGGCATTTATCCAGGTTGTAAGAATCTTCCTTTAACCTAATGTATAGTGACAATTAATAGTCATTAAATATTTTTAGTGATTTTTTTCCTAACACTTTTAACGACAATTATTAGCAGCACATTTTTAACGTCACTAAATAAAAGTCATTAAAAATATTTAGAAATAATTAATTGTAATTATATAAGAGGTAGGACGAAGATTTCATCAACCGGACGGGGATAAGAGCCAAATTTTTCCAATTGCAAATTAACACATGCACACGCTTGTTAAACACTACTAAGACGTGCAAAAATACATCAGAAGAGCTCTGGAAAGGAACTTATACAAAGTCAAAAGGTCAAAACTGCCATCAACCCTTGTTCACCTTACTAGTCAATAGTAAAGAGCGATGAGGAGAAAAAGGGAAAAACAAGAAAAGGGTGATTTTACATGCCTATACCCTTTTACTAATGGCAACCCCTTGTTAGCTGTACATGCTTGTACAAGCATTAGCCGTACCCTCAAAAATTCCAAGGGCAAAAAAAAGTTAAAGGTAAAGCATCAAAAAACAAAAAATTGACTAGAAGCAATTTGTGTCAACTTAAGGGTATCGAAACGTGAAAATAGACAAAGTTAACGCGTAATAATGAAAGCGTGAGCCAGAGCGAAGAATGAGCCGGGATGTACCACATGAGCGTCAGTAAATCAACGTGAAATGCGCCTCTGTAAACCTTCAGCGGAGAGAGAACCAGGCGAGGAGGTCGCCGGTCACGCGCCGCCCGGCAAGAGCCACGCGCTCATTGGGAACCACCGGCGACCGGCAGAGCGGGCAGTTGAAGTTCAAATGGTCCAGCCACCCGTCGAGGCACTCCTTGTGGAACACGTGGCGGCACGCCAGCCTGCGCACGCGGTCGCCTCCGGCGAGCCGGTTCAGGCACACCACGCAGCTGCCCGCGCCCTCCTCGTGCCGGTAGGAGAGGGCCCGGTTCTGGCCGAGCTGCTCGGCCAGCACGACCAGGCCGGCCAGCCCCGATCCGACGGCTTTCACCAACCCATCGTCCACCTCGCCTGGATCCAGCCTGGACGGACCCACGCTGTGGAAGACAGTGCAAAGGAGGGAGCGGAGGTAGCGTACGGCGGTGGCGATGGTGGCCACCAGGAGGATTGGGAAGGAGTCCGGCGCGACGTCGTTCAGCTGGCTATGTAAACCCATATTTTGGAACAACTATGAAGTATGAATGAGTGACAAACAGAAAGAGAGTGTTATATGTTTATATAGGGGGGATTGGGGGAAGGTGTATACGTAGACATGTAAGGGGATACTTGGTTGAGAGGGAAGTGAGCGCAAAATGGCAACGGAAGGGACGGTAACAGGGGGTGGGGTGAGGTGGGGTACGTGGGTAGGGAAAACAAGGGACAGCAGGGCTGGTGATATTGGGGGAGCGCTGTGTATGGACTCTGTCCTTGTATATAACTACGTTTTATCAATCAATTGGGAGTTTGGGATAATAGAAGATTGGGGTGAGCAAGATTTGATTTGGGAGTTGAATCGTAAATCGAATCGTTATCGTTAGATCTGATAAATCTTGAACTCAACTAAATCAAATACTGTCGGTTTGGACGATTTGATTTAATCAATTTAAACGATTTAGTTTGATCGGTTTGAATTGATTTGAGCACAACTTAAGAAGCAGTCCATTTGCACACCTACTCAAAATTTTAAGTTATGTCTGTTTAAATTGCACATAATCTTATTACATACAATATATAAGTGCTAATGTTTAAATCAGGTATAAGTATTATTCTAGTTATATATCATAATAGAAACTCATTATACCTTTGCCACTAATGTGCGAGAAATATGAGTAAATATACAACTGATTTAGTTATTTTCTTTCCTTTTAGCCTTTTCATAGTTTTTTCATTTGGATTTGCTTGCTAGAAATAAATTAAAATATCACATGTCGGTTTGGTTTTTGATGGGTTTCGAAAAAGTGAATCGTGTTGGTATGAAAAATGTATAACCGAACCGTTAAGATTTTTGGACTGTTCGGATTTAATAAGTTTTGGTTTGATTGGTATGAGCGGTCAGGATCAGTTTGAATGGGTTGGTGCTCACCTTTAATAGAAGATGTGCCGTTAAAATGTGTCGTAAAACTTTAGAGTTTCGTGGGCGCATGCGTAAGATAGTTAAAATTTGAGTTTAGTTCTGTATTTAGGTATTTAAACTTTATCTTAAAATTTTGCAAAAGTCAAAGGTACAAGAAGGAAGTTGTTCTTTATCATTAAACTTCTCTTCCACTTTGTTTAATACACCATACACCTTGAGAGTATCAAAGAGAGGACTACTTTAAAAAACATTTCTTTTCATTTGTTTGGTTTCATATAATGGAAAAAAGGGTAAAACAGGAGAGCAAATATATACCTCTTTCAGCCTACAAGAAATGTCTACAAAATGAAGTGATTTTAAAGTAGAATTCAATAGTTTAGCTTGAGGAATTGATAGATATGAAAGAAAGTGTTGGAGAGAAATTGCATAAAGGAAGAAGAAAACGAAAATTTAATGGCTTGAGGCACGTCTAAAGACACTGTCTTTAAGGCGATATTTGCCCCCACTCGATTCGAGTTGCTACCGGGTTAATGGCAAATCACCTCCAGGATTACTCAAACCAACAATCTGCAAATAGCAATTCTGAAGATTCGTTTTAGAATTGCTCCTCGAAATTGTGTATATAACTGAAGAAATTGAGATTCGAAATTTGGAAAATGTTTAAGTAAATTATTCTGAATTTCAGAATCTTATATATAGACTTAACAGTCACCCCTTCATGAAGGGACACAACCAATCAAAAAATAACATAAATAACTGTTATTTCTGGTGCCTTTTCGAAATTAATTTCAAAGTCATTAAAATAAATAATTGAAAGAAACAATTTCGAAAATTAGTAAAAATATGGGCCGTTAGATCGTATATAAATCAACGCGTGCAAAGTGCTAAGTGCGCCCACTAAAGCGCACACAATGCGTCACATGCGTGCGCACACCTCAAAATATCTCAAAATAATTCAAATAATATGTACCATGTGCTTAGTTATAAGGAGAGAGAAAATTCATTTTCTCTCCAATGTAGGACAAAGAACAAAACCAAAAACCTTTTGGGTCTTGAACTTTACTAACAATATAAATACGTTAAATAACAATCTATCATCAACACCAACAAAAAGCAAATTGGTGATAGGAAGATGAGTAGAGTGGCTCTCATCGGAGATATATGCCATGGTCAATGAATTGTAAATGACTTCTAGAAAATAGTTTTTGAAAAATATTGTATGATCCGAGACAACTGAGTAATTAAACAAAAAGGGTAGAAGAGCATAAACTAAAGGAGAAAATCCGTTTGCATGTGCGAACGACTTGAACCTTCAATCTCCTCACAAAATATGAAGTGTTGTTTGGATCGTTTCTTTTTCTGTCATTAAGCTCTCCGTAAACAGTCATTTATACTCATGTGTTCTTTCTTCAGTAGTCTGTCCTCCTCTCGATCTCTAACTCTTATAGACTCTCTCCTCACAAATACCACGACTCTTGAACGTGAAACCCCCCACCACATATTTGCTACCTACCCCTAATTTACGTCCAATCAGTTTGCTACATTCCGCTTGTCAACGCCAATCGATCAATTAAGTTATAACCCATAACGCCGGTGTTTTACAGCTCGTCACGAGACGTGGAATCCATCTGATTGAGATTGGTAAATCGACGATCATTTTAAAACTAAAAACTATGACAAGAGACGAGGAACATCGTCGTCTTTCTCATTTTAAAATGCTCCTTTGCACATGCAAACGAGTTTTCAAACATCACCAACCCTGAAGAAGAAAGAAAAGAAAAGAAAAAAATTCACGGCGCCTTGCTCCATTGTAGGTGGTACTCAATATTAGTTGCCTTGACAGGTACAAGATTATAATCCAGAACGAGCAATAAACAACGTTTGTGGGCCCTCTCAATACGTTAAACAATCTGTCAACAGAATCTGGAACATATGTTAGGGTTAATCAAGTACTAATTACAAGTGATTAAGAACATGTTTGGGCGGTGGAAGATTAGGCAGTTTGGACAAGGACCATCTGAAAACGAGATTTGCCGTGATCTTCGGGCAATATACAAACCCAAAATTAAAGATGCTAAAGGCAGATAGATCAAGGAGTTAATTAAGAATGATCAGATGCAAATCAGCACCGTCAACTAAGATTTGCAAACCCACCGAATCCTGCAACTTGGTGTCCTTTAGTCTTTACCATCCACAACTTGTCTCTTGGGTTGGTGCCGTGGCTCTTTCTCTGTTCCAAGCCACCTTCCATCTCTTCCTATTTTAGTGTCCCTCTCTCTTTGTGCCAGCTTTGCAACTCGTTGACGCAAACTAAATATTGCATGGTTTCTCTACTATCAAAGTATTCACGATCGTTAGTTTCGAACCGTGTAATGATTTCTATCGCAATGGAGCCTTGTTAGTTTCTTCTTTCCTCGTTGTTTCGGATTATATATTTGTGCGGGAATTTACGTCTCTTGGGTTTGGGACTTGGAATTAGAGTTCTTTGTTCGTAACAAAAGTATATGTACGTAGTTGAAATGCGAGAGCACCAGGTATTAATTAAAGTAACAAATTGGGATGTTCACAAAGTTGAGGAGGTAACACCAATTAAGAAGACTTTGGAAAAGCATATAGTTTGGCACATATTGAGTGATTGGTATGAAGTTGATGTGACAAGAAGCACTGCAAATAAACCACAAATAAAAACTTTAAAGCAGTGAAACTGACAAAGAAAAAGATCAGTGTAGCATAAATCAACACGAGACTTCGCCCAAAGTGAAACTACAAGCTAAAGTAACTACTTGACACATCAGGAAAAAAGCATATGTCCATATTATTTTTGTCTTAAAAAGACAGGTCAATTTTAATAATGAGTGTCGGCTTTTTGGACCTAAAACTTGGAAATCAGGCGTTGGGATTTTAGAGTTGTAAGAGGATTTTTAGTGACGCTCAGTCTTTAAGATAACTCAAGCGACAATCGATACAAAAATTAATGCACACGGTTGTATTTCATAGACCGAAAGAAATCATTTGTAAGTTATGAACAAGACTGTTCTTTAAGAAGCTGGTGCAAGAGATGCCTACATATTAGGGATGGCAATGGGGCGGGTCGGATGCGGGTTTTATAAAATCCGCACCCGTCCCGGTAGTCCTGAAACCGCGCCCCTCCCTGCCCCGCCCCGACCCGCCACCGGGTCATGTAATTGTAATACCATAACCGACCCTAAGCTGGTTTAAAAAACCCGTCCCCGCCCCACCCCGGCCGGTAAATCGAGAAACCAAATTGTATCCTGCACTTCAAAAAACCACACATTCAAGATGGAAATTGGAAAACCAATTGCGTGAACTTCTATGTTCGTTCACAGAGATTGAACCGTGAAAATAAACTCAACCTCTCAATTGAATTCCGACGTTTCACCGCTATGAGCAGAGCGCTTCACACGGATTCAGGATCTAAAATTAGAATCAGTGACAGGGGAATATTGCTAAAGGTAGAGGTGGACAGGAATGGTGCTTTAGTCACCTGGTAGGTGGTTGTGACGGTGGTGGGTGGCCGATTAGGTGGAACTGTAGAGGTGGAGCCGTGGCCGTGGGGGCTGACCACCGACCGTGCGGGAGAGGGAGAGAAAGAAGCGGAGGCGTCTGCGGGGTAAGTTGGTAGAGATGGCCAGTCGCAGAGAGGGAAGGAGAAGCTGGCGCAGCGGCGGAGTCGCAGAGAGGGTCTTGCTTCGTTAGTCAGCAGAGGGTAGAGAGTCTGAGAGTGACTGAGTGAGAGGAGATAAGAAATTTTAGGGTTTGAGATAATCATATATATGGCCCAGGATGAACGGCTAGGATTGAGTGATGTATATGTTTAGTAAACCGGGGCGGGTGTGGGTCGGATACCGGGGCGGGTTGGACAGAATACCATACCCGACCCTAACCCGCCACGGATTTTTTTTAAAATTATCATACCAGCCATGACCAGTCAAAGTCAAAATAACTCGCTCCTAACGAATCGGAACGGGTCGGAGATCCGTCGGATGCGGATCTTATTGCCATCCCTACTACATACAAGCTTTTTACGCCATCTCTGTAATAGCATAATTTTATTTTATTGCCAATAAAACAAGAAAAAGAGTATAAAGTTACTTGGTCTGCCTTTCCAAGGGAACCCTACCCAAATCAGAGAGTATGATATTATTGATTTTCCCAGGATGTCCATTCAAGGTACACTTTGTACTATACTTGTCCAGCTCCTTAGCTGACAAGATGGTCTCCACATTGATTTCTTTCTCTTAAGAGTGCGTGTCAGCTTGTACGACGTAGTGAAGCATGACATTTTAAGAACTAAGGATTAATTAATTAGTAGAACAATCGAGATAGAATTTGACTCCCCGTGATGATGAACATGGCAGTGATCATACTCTTGAGAACGACATGAAAGCATTAATCGAAGGTAGTCAATCATATGGAATGAGCAATGTTCACAATATTAACGACCCCAATGTCTATTTTTCCTTGGAAAATTCTTTTGGAGTTGGCATTGCGTGTAAGAAGACTGTTCTCGTTTTCAAAATTGTTTGATACTTTGTCCAGGCCAAGTGACTATCGTTGTATTTGTACAAGGCGTGTCTTTCATCAATTGGCTGCGACAAAAGTTCGTATCAAAGAGAAATGGAAAGAAAGTAACCGTGGAGACGGCTCTCGTCATGATAAGTTTGGTAATGATGCAGAGGTTTGGATGGAACACTCCTTGATTTTGTATTGTGAATTATTTTGGATGATGTTAAAGTCATATGATTCGTATCAATCTTCTTGTTGAAAAGGGAAAAAGTGTCTCGTACTAGCTAATCAATGTTTTTTTATTTTGGTTTAACAGTAAGGTGGTATCACAAGCCAACTTGTACACATCATATCAAGTTCACTTTCATATTTGTTTGTGCACACCATATCAAGTTCTCGTTCACGTTTCTTGACATGTCTATGGTAGTCTATAAAGACTTGAAGAATAACGTACTTCGGGATCTTTACCAGTTGAGTTACCTCTGCACGTTACGGATGTTTTTCATTTTTCTTTTTACTTATTTAGACTCATACCAAAACGAATCTCGAAATCTTTATCAGTTGAGCTACCCCTTGACGCTGCAGATGTTTTTCATTCTTCTTTTTACTTATTTAGATTCAAACAAAAAAAAATTCGAGATTACCAGTTGAGTTATCCCTTAACGCTACGGGTGTTTTTCGTTCCTCTTTCTCCTTATAGTATAAGCTTCTCCTTTTTTTCTGGTCATGGGTGAGTGCAGTGTTTCTGGCTCAAGCTGTTGAAACATGCCATGTTCACGAGGTTGATGTGATTGGTCACCAAATTATGATAACGATAGCAGGTATTCGAGCCTAACTTGTCTAGTCCAATTCATCCCGGTGATTGGATTGCCTAAGATAGGCAGAGATCTTGTTGTATATCTTGTTTGGTCTGTATCATTATTTCAGGTTCTTGATTTACACGATTTAGAATAGCTTCATTGATTAGGGTTTACAGATTGTTGGAGTTTTTTTTTTAATTAATATATATTTAAAATTTAATTATTAATTTACTTATTTTTAAAATTTATTTATCTGCATATCACACTTTTAAAAATCGCTGTTTGAAACCACGATTTAAAGGTAGAAATCGCTATTTGTTCAAATCGTGGTTCCAAACAGCGATTACTACCTTGAAATCGTGGTTTCAAACAATAATTTTTAAAAGTGTGGTATCAGGTAAATAAGTTTCAAAATGAAAGATATTGATAATTAAGTTTTAAACATGTATTAATTAAGAAAAAAAAACTCCAGATTGTTGTGCCTGAATTTTTATTTTTCATTTTTTCTCGTGCAACTCAATCCAACTTCCAAGTCTAAATAAGAACACTAAGAACCTGTTAAGGAATGTATTTGAAATGGTCAAACTTGATATAATCTGAATTAAATCAGGTCGCTAGGTATTAGATAAATATAGAATACTGACTAAATAAAATTAGAAGTAAAGTCTCCACTTCAATTACCTCATTCAAACACACTTTAAGCCACTGAATTTTTACTGAAAAATACGTTAACTTGTTTAATAACTCAAAAGAAAATATCTGAAAATTTTTCAATTTATAAATTTATCCATTTTACTAAAATTGTGCATTCTTTCTTTTTTTTTTTGGCCAAAATCATGTTGGTGGTGACATAATTATCAATACCGTATAGGTCGGTAAGTACCATTTTTATCTTCTACTAGTAAGATATATACTTACATTTAATAGTGGTCAAAATACTTGTACCAGTTGTATCGGCCGGTACAGGTGATATCGGTCAAAATATTATGTTTTGTATCGGTTCCTTTAAAAATATAAATATTAATAATTTTTTTAAAAAAATTAGTAAATTGACCGTATAAAAACTAAACTAAAAACACCGTAGGTTCTATTATATAAATCAAAGCCTCTGTAACCTCTTATTCACAATTTTTATTAGAATTTGTAACATATTTTCTTGATAAGTTTTCAATTTTCATCTAACTTTGCTTTTACTTTCTCTCGTAACTCTGATTTACTTCATAACGAGAAGCTTTCATTATATTCTTTCGTCTATATGATATACTGTTTCACATATTTATTAACAAAGTCACACATATACAAACAACTTATTATTGAACTCAAATACGTTATTCTTGAACAGACAACTTATTTTTTTATAAAGATCCGCTAATAAGATAGTTGAAATAAGGAATAACTTTAGATAAGGTAATTCAATTGAACAAACTATTTGTTCCTAGAGCCATTATACGGGAACAAATAGCCTATTTGGGAACAAACACCTAATTTGAAAAATGAGATAATTCAAGCTCTAGATTAGCTATGAGGGAGGAAATATATGTTTGCATTATTAGTTTACTAATGAATGAGTATTATATATGTATATTGTTGATAAAAGTTTTAAGACGGTACCGATACCGGTATGTATTATTTTACGGAAAAAGTGAAACGCACTCCAATATGATATTCTTAATTATGGGTGATAGCGATGATGTGGTAATAACGGTGGCGGTGGCGGTGGCTGAAAGGTGTTAATAGTGGCGGTAGTGGTGCGTGAAAACATGGTATTGATAATTTGGGTCATAGTGATAGACAATGACATGACAGTCATAGCAGTAATTGTAATGCGGTGAATATTTAGATGGTTTGGGTGAACATGAGCGTGATGACGATAGCGAAGATTTTGTGGAGGTGACGGTGTCCTTGTGATTGTGGTGGTGGTGGTGACTATATTGTCGTAATTATGGTGGTTGTAGTCAAAGAGAATAATTGTCGTAGTGGTGATTGTAGTGTGGTGGAGGCGGTATTGCTAGTAAATTAATTGTGCGAAATCAAGGTGGTAATTATCCATTTTATGTAGAATTATGTTAAATAACTTTTAACTATCTCACTTAAAATTAAGAGATAAACGTTAAGTAAATCCAACATGTCTTAAAGTTTTAGTCTATCTTTGGTAGGAGTTGTGATACAACATTAAGCGCTATCAAACGCACTTAATTAAAAATTATTAAAAACTTTAAGTGCTTAATTGCTTTATCAAACACACCCTAAATTTTTGGTTATTCTGCCAATTGAAAATGTTGTTTGTGCTTCTTATCCAAACATCATTCATAACTTAAAGCTACTTTTACTAAAAATAGCTTAGAGCCAATTTTGAAAGTAATGCAGATCTACTATGAAAATTGAGTTCGAGATCAATCCAAGGAGACCCATGAAGTTTTATTAGAGAATAAGCCCCTTGTATATTTACATCTTCCACGTGTAAGACTCCCACATTTTCGTGAAGAAGCTATAATCTAGTAAACTACTAAAAGATCATTAACTGTACAACTTCAGGGGGGAAATTAAAAACCCTAGACTCATTTTTGCCTAACTTGAAGGATGGACTTGGTTTGTATACTTGCCGTGAATTTGTACTACTTCAGGCTGCTCGTCCTAAAGAAGTGAAGTTTAACCTGCAGGTAATGGACAATCAAAGCAAAAACATCAACCCTGGAAACCACAAGCGCATTTCACAATAGAACCTGTCACATTATCAAGCAACTTCGTATTTTATTTGGAAGTACCTGATGAGCGGTTTCTGTGGAGCCATTGAAGTCGATGCCGTCAGCTCGGCGAGCTATATTTAGGTACAGAAAAGAGGATTGTCAGACATGATCAACCTCAACAAGTCAATAGTAAAATCTAGAAACCAGAATGATCATGCAGGCATGCAGATAAACCCTTAATCTCGTCAAGTCGTTAATAACAAGCAGATTGGGTTTGGTGGGGTGGGGGGATTTTTATTACATGGTAAATACATATTAGTGTTGCTCTAGATACATATACTAGGTGGCTAGAACAGCCAGGTTTGCTTGATCCTAAGTCTTTAAAACCATAACACTCTAAAGTCAAACCACCTTATCAAGTTCTGTATTGACGCATATTTCATGCTTCCAAGTCCACCAAAACCGGCAGAGAGCAATGTTACAAGGGTAAATAGAACAAATGGAAGCAAAAAAACAATGTGCACCATCTGAAATATACAAGAAAAGCTTATAATACCTCAAGCTCCTCCAAGAGTCTATTCTGGAGGAACTTCGAGCAAGGATTAATCCCTTTTCCTGTTGTTGCTGCTGCAACTTCTTGCTTTGTTGTGAAGGATTCAATGGAATTGCATTTTGTACCATTGGCAACACGTTGAACTTCTTTCATTTTTCGAGAAGATTGCTCAGAGACAACCTCTTCTGCTCCGCAAGAAAACACAGAACTGCCAGCCGAAAATGGAGACTCAAAAGATGGGCTGCGTCTAACAGATTCTCCGACTTCATTGTTACGATATAAATGGTTTTCGTGGCAATTTACATGAGTTTCCCCAAAAAAACTGACATTGCTATTTCCCGAAGGCAGGCACAGAGGTTTTTTCGAGCCAAATCCTTCATCAACTTTGTTGAGTTCTCTCTTTCTTGCATTCATAACAACCCGACTTCCGACAACTTCTTTCACAGGGTGCATAGGTCGGACTCCACCGGGGAAAACAAAATGAGGAATATTTCTCCTTCTTACATGGCATAAATGAATCAACATTGTGGGTTTCCAAGAGACGTGCCCGCACACAGATCTCTTAAATTCTTCAACTGTTGAAGTCATATCAAATTGTTCAACTTCTTGAGCATTCACACCTTGGTTCCTCCTTAAACCCATAAAGAAACAGTAACGAAATGGTCTGGATTTGTCCGAAAATTCACCAGGGTGTGGGTGGCACTGAAGTATTCCATTTGTGCCTCGCTCAATCTGGAAAATTATATAATGAGTAAACATTAGAAGGCACTTTATGACAGTGTATACCCTGTTTATCAAACGGTAAGGAGAAGTGAAGCTTACATTCAAAGTAAGCAAACGAAGTCGCGATTCAACCCAGCCTTTCCATTTCCTCAAGTCATCATCATTTTGAGCGGCTATGTCTATCTGCAAGTAATTTTTGTATCCTTCAAAGAAGAGGAAAGGCTCGAAAAGAGTCATCCAGCTAGCCTCATTTGCCTCCATTGCCTGAGCACAACAGGCTTCAGTTAAAAACCAAGCGCATGTCACATATAGAACCCAATTAAATGCGACGCGTTATATAAAACACACACCCATGTGCACACAAATGAGGAGCCAATAAGTTAAACCAGCATCAAAGACAAAGACAACTAATTCTGACTATGGTATTCAGCAAGGCACCAACAAAAGGGAAAATTCTTTACACAGATAAAAAGGTCTTATGGGACCGCAACCAGATATATCAGTCTATTAGGTAAGGGTAATACTGCTGGGTAGTACTGCCATTGAACACCGTCCAAGACAGAAAGATCAATTGAAGATAAGGGAAGAGTCATCTGCAAACTTTTTACAGCTTCTATGAGCTTTGATATACAACTTTAGCAGTCACTTGTTCTTGTTCGTAATAGAGTCGGTATATGTGTTCAAGTTCAGCACTTCATAAATGTCATTTATGAAGAAAATCTGGATAAAAAGGTTAACCCTCAAAAACAAGGAAAAACAAGAGTACAAAATTTGACCAAAACACTCAATATCCAAAAGAAAGAGGGTACCTCACAAATATCATGCCCCCTCTGAAACTCTTCAGTCATCACCCGCAATGTACTTGTCGAGACATTGTAGCTAGAGTTCATGCATGGATATGCAGGAGTAATGATAGGCATTACATTCTGTCCACATCTGGAATTTTTCCTATTATCCCAAGCAGGACGCCCTAGAATAGGACACAACATAACCGGATTTGGCCAACGCCACTGCTTAAAAATCTTGAAGAATCGAGACACTAGAAAGCTAGGCAATGCATTTGGGTATAGCTGGCAAATGCGAGCGACGAGTAAAGCCCAATTAATACCACCAAGAAACCCAATAACCTGTTCATAACGCAGTTCACCATTTCAATTGATAAACATCTTGATGCAACAAAAGAGAAGAAAACAACAAAAGAGGATGTAGATTTTCCTCACATTTGAATATACTCCACGTTTCTTTGCCCAATATCTTATGACTCTCAGTGTAGTACGAAAATTCTAGAGACAACAAACAGAAACTCAATCAGCAACAGAACAAACTCAAAATTGCATTACTGGATATATGTATCGGTCACAACCTGAATATGTGGGACCAGGCGCAAAATTTGATCAGTAACTCTGCAACCATTGAGACTAAGAACTGTCTGCTCATCCACATTATGTAGTATTGACTCTTGTAAAATATCCAACTCCTGCAATCCAAAAAAATGATTAAATTGCACCGCCACATCATATGTACTATGAAAAAGCCGCATAACTGAACATCATAACACCAGCACAAATATGCAATACAAAGCTGGCCCACAAGGGGGCACGAGTTGAACCAATTTCATATTATGGTGGAAAAATGCCTTGCTATTCTAAGCCCCCAAAATTTTTAAATCTGTAACTTATATGCGTTCATGGAGTAGAGTGCATGAACTAAAAGAGAAGCCATAAGTATGGCAAGCCCAAGTAGCCGACTGAATGCATCCAATACCGGTGGCATGGCTTGGCTGACAAGCTCTGTGGAGCGCGGTTGTACACTTTAAAACGCCCCCAAATATTCAAGGCTTCAAGCGTACACAAACCCCCCCCCCCCCCCCCCTTCTTCCAATCCCCAACGAGACATTAGGCAAAGCATCATATAACATCAAGGCCATTTATGACAACAGGAAACTACAGTCACTAAACATGGAGAAATTAAAGTCACCTACCTACACTATCGTGAACGAAAAACAAAAAGCAACAACGGAGAGTGGGCCTCGTCATGATAACGAGATGATATATGGATTAGCTACAGCCAACTTTATGTAGTTAAAAGCTGTCAAACTCAGGTGTCATGTGCAAACATGAATTTTAACATGCAAAACATGGATTCCTTTCATCATAAAGCAGGCATTTTAGCTTTTCGCAAGCATATTATTGTAAAGGAAACTAATAACTTATAAATTGCATTAAGGGGCAGGCTACAGAGCAAAGAGGACATCCTACTGGGCTTGTTTTGCAACTAAGAAGCCAAGGGAAGGAAAATTCAAACTGATCTGCAATTGAGTGACCACCAAAAGAGAAAAATACATACTTCGGGGATCGCCCACAGGTCAACTTTTGCATAGAGAAGATCTATAGAAACGCTGTCGAGCTTGAACTTCATCACAGGAACATGAGCATCTGGCACGGGGTGCAATTCTTGTACTTCAGGCATCTCAGCAAGCATCTTGTAGAGCTTGCCAAAGAAATCTTCCTGTAATGGGGAGGAATATATAAGTCATCAAGCATCACTTTTGGCGAACAATAGACAAATCTCGGGTCAAGAGTTCTACCTTTCTAGCAACATATCTTGGCCCCACGCATAAGGTATCTATATCAGCACCAGAATCATGCACCTGTTTGGCCAATCATAATACTAATATAAATTGAAACATAAAGGTTGGTTCTTTCTTTAATAAGTTAAAATCTCAAAACCAAATATTCAATAAATGGAGGGTATATAGTGACACAATTCAAAAGGTATTTTAAAACCACATGCAACTGACACACTTCAACCCTTTAGAACTGACACACTTCAACCCTTTAGATCAGATTGCAAACACTTAAAGATATACTGCAAGTTCTAAAAATTCTAGAAATAACAAATCCTACAGTCTTTCAAGTCAATTATTGTAGGATAACAGACATGGCTTAGGACTCACAAATGAATGAACAACAAGAAAATTTTATTCAAACTAAGAGAATGGTAATGCAATTCCACACTATTTATATACTGTAAAAGAATGCAATAATAATCGACTGTTCTTGTAAAAAAGAAGAAGAAAAGGGAGATAGATTCACATACACCAAGCCGGTATGAACCAAAAGTGAAAATCTTTGCATTAGCTCCCTCAACCAGCTGCTCACTGTACCCTTTAGCACCACACACGTTTTTCACCCATATCTTTATAATCTGTCCAATGTCCACGATTCAGTACTATATTACACGTCAAGGCCGTAGTAGTATAAACACTCCAATTCACAAATGATAACAAATTCTACCTCGTCTAATCTCCCTAGAACTTCTTCTCTTCTGATAGCTTCTTCCTTGCTTTCATACAACCCTGAATCTGCAAGAAACTGATTACCCAAACAATCATTAGATTTCACAACCAGTATGATACATCTGCAACCCTGATAGAAATCCTTAATGCTCAGTTCGGGTGCGTAGCAGATATATGAACATAATTAATTACATGTCTTTCCTCCACCCAATTTCTGCAAAGGAGTATATATACTTGATAACAAGTATATCTCCTTTAATAACACCAAGAACATAAAGGTAATTTGAATGAGTCAAGAACGCATATTAAGTTATTAACTCAACTACAAGCAAAGCTGATAAACAAACATAAGTTCCTTCTAATAGGAAAAAACACTGAGCCCCATGCTTGAATAAACAAGAATAAGTTTTTCACCTAGTCTACTTTCAAAATAGGAATAACAAACGATCAGTAATATCATTAGTATCCTTTGCCTTGTGTTTTACCTTGCCTAAACAAGAAGATTGCAAAATTTGTGAGGTGAATAAGTACATAACAAACCTGTTCCAATTCACGGGTCTTAACCACATCAAGCTCACTAGGCCCGGCAGTGGAAATTGGACCTGAGAATCCTGCACCAGCCGGATCACTCGATCTGGGGTAATAAACACCCATTGTTGCCTTCCCTGTCCCTTTTTTTTTCTTTTTTTCTTTTTCACAGTTTAATACATTCAATCAAGACAATAATCCCAAATTTTCTTTTTCCTTTATCTTTATCCTTCCCAATTCAGAACAATGGAGGTTCAACAATTAAGCAAGTAATTCAACAATGAAACCTCGAAAAACCACAAACAGAAACAAATCCAATAATCATCCACCAGAAGGCCAAAATATTGTCCGATCAAAGAGTCACAAATACAATTAATCAGAACAATACAAACTCCTCCGCCTCTTTCTTTCTTTCTTTCTTTTCCCCCCAATTACAACAAAACCCTAAACCTAGAACAATACTTCCTCGGAAGGGAACAAGAATCCTAGTAGAAAACAGAATCAATAAGGCGGCTTGAGGCCCCTTCTGAGATAGCAAAAGGCGTTGTTCGACGGTCTCGATCTTGGTTCAGATCTTGGAAGAACGAAACGAAACCCTAGAAAGAAAACAGAGGATTGAAGCGATTATTATGGCTGCGATCGCTTAAAACGGCAGATTAACACGAAATTAAGAGTTCTTAGGAAAAAAAAGTGTTAGGGTTTACCAGTGACGACCGGACGCAGGCGATTGACAAGAAAGAAGGCGGCGAATTAACGGAGTGTTTGTAGACCTCTCTGCCCTATTTATAGGTTTTGTGTCCAGAAGCTTCGAGTTGGGCCTCGTATTCGGCCCTCAAACTTGAAGAAGGCCCGTTTACTCTTCCTTTTTACATTATTATCTGGAATAAATTGGACCATTCCAAATCTGTATTTTATTAGTGATTTTTCGGTCTTATTCCTGTCTTTTGATCAAATGGAATCCATTTGACGTTTTTTGGAAATAGGGATTGAAAGTTAAGCAGAACGAGAAATTTCAGCACAGAAACTTATCAGGCACGGAAAAAAAAAAAAGGAACTCAGTATGTTAGAAATGCAAACTTAAAAGGAGATACGAGAAAATACTTTTATATTAATAAATGCTATTTGTAAGGTTTTCTTTTTTTTGGTTAATAGCAGAAACCTGTATTATCGATCAGTGAGAACCAGTTGCTAGAGCCAAAAAAATCTTCCGGACAGAACATATCTTGAACCAAAGAATTTAAATTATTTTTCAAAACCCTCGAAGAGTAACTACAGGTGGAAAGTCCTTCCGAGCGTATGATCCACATAAATTGCAAGAAGAGAAAGTAACACCAGGTCATAAACTTTGATGGATTTAAAGTATTAAAGTTGACAGTAACATCACAGGTATAGATCAAGAAAAAAGGTATCCTAATAGACATAACACCAAATTTTTTAAATAACTTTCTCAGGTGACATGAGACCACAATGCACCCACTTGTAGAGTGCAAAGGTTCTCTCTCTCTCTCTCTCTCCACAATCACCCAACCTAATAAGACAACACTCCTCCACTTGTTGCTCCCACCATCCGCACTTTTGGCAAGCTAAGTTGAACTCTACTTTTAGCATTTAAACTACACGATGTCGTATACAGCTACACTCGAGAGACTTGTAGCGACAAAAGTGGAGTCAAATGGCTAAAAGTAATGGTCAAGTATAAGTTCTCAGAATATAATGATTAGGATCCGTGTTTACACGTATTAAATCTGCATAAAAATAAAAATAAATTCACAGGGAGAAAACCAAGTGACACGAAATTAAATGGAACTAACAGTACTGATGTGCATTCATGCACTTGAAGGGAACAGAGTGAACGTTTAAACATTTTGCAAAAAAGGAGTATCGGAGTTTATTTTGGCTAAAAATGATGTGGGCGTGTTAGGATTCTACATAATCAAACATAAATTAACAAGAACGTATCCTGAAGAACTTGTGAAATTACACCCTAAAGGCTAAAGCAGTGGAGCATTGATTCTTAAGTTAGACCAGGGCTAAAGCTAAATGACATGAAGATGGATCAACCTTAAGAAAAGGAAAAGATTAGAGCCGTAGGGCTAATTTTTTGTGTGTTGCTCCAGAAGGGTTTCAACTCCTTGCATTCTTTTCGGACGCACGCGCCTCACAGGATTAAGATCATTTACTGTATAACACTTCTGGTATATTAAAAAATTGTATTTCAGCGATAGAAGATTGTCGTTATAATTTTAAACAGTAACGACAAAACACTTTCAGTAACAATCTTTAGTCATTAAAATTGTTAGGAGAGGGTCTTTATCCCATGACTTGAAAACCACCTAAAACTTCCAAAGACCGTGTTTCTGTAACGAACAAACTTTGAATGCTACCGGAGTTATAGAAATATTCCTCAAATCCCGTATATAGTAACATTTAATAGTCGCTATATATATATATATATATATATATATATATATATATATATATATATATATATGGCAGGACCCTTCCTAGACAATAGGCATGGGGCTGGTCTATGCTCTTCTTCTTTTTTTTTTATGTGACGAAAGGAATGTTAGCCTCCCATAATTGGTCAGTAGAACTCAACCTCTTTTTTGAGTTTAAAGTTCAAGATTCAGTTTAATTATTTCTCGAGCTTTCATTTGTGATGATGTAAAATTTAGAAGGCAAACGTTAATGTACAATTAAGCATCAAAATATAGATGGCATTAAAATTGTGTTTGGAACCACATAATTAATGAGATTTCATTTCAAAGTCTCACATTTTGTTGTTTGGAATATTAAAAAAGGGAATTGGAATTAAATTTCATGGGATTTGTTTCTATAGTGTAAAATCTGATGAAAAATGATAGGATTTGATGGGATTAAGAATTACTTAAATTAAAAGTGACACCACCACCACCACTGGCACCGTCACCAATACAGCCATCATGGCCACCGCCACCACTATCACAACCGTCGTCATTATTACCACCACCATCACTACAACCGCCACCTCTACTGCCACTAAAATTACCACCGCCGCCACTACTTCTGCCACCGGTATCTTTATTGGCGTCATTTGACGCCATCATGTGGTGTCGCTACCACCACTACCCCGTGTATTACCACCGGTGGCACTAGCAAACTTGATTAACTACTTATCGTAGTTTATTTTTCATTGTAAGATAAGGATATAATTGTTAAAAAAAAATTATTATCTTTCCATTTTCTCTGTTCTCCGAACTCGAAATATGAATTATGTGATTTGAATTTCCTTCCGTACCAAACAAAAAAAAGTTAATTAAAATTTAAATTCAATTCCGAATTTAAAATTTAAATCTTAAAAGAATTGGTTTCAAACAGACCGTAAGTGTGTTTGTAAGCGTTTAGGGCGTGTGCGCGCACGTGTGTGTGTGTGTGTGTGTGAGAGAGAGAGAGAGAGAGAGAGAGAGAGAGAGAGAGA
This sequence comes from Escallonia herrerae, assembly GCA_033070095.1. Classification (NCBI taxonomy): domain Eukaryota; kingdom Viridiplantae; phylum Streptophyta; class Magnoliopsida; order Escalloniales; family Escalloniaceae; genus Escallonia; species Escallonia herrerae. The sequence goes on from JAVXUP010000140.1 coordinate 458,890, forward strand.
ATAATTCTGGTAAACACTGATACTTCTTTTGCATTTTGTTGAGTGCAAACACATTTGATTGAAGATTTTGCATGGCTTTATCAATTGTTTAAATGAATTGCACGTTCTCTAATACGAAAAAGGAGACCATGGTCAACCCGTGCCCTGAGAAAATTCGCCCCCGCCCTTGAGCGCAGAGGTGATGAATGTCAACTTGGACTTTAGATAAAGAAATTGGTCACGGCCAAGCGCTGAATAAACACGCTACCTACAAAACTTTAATAGACGTGGTTAAGCCTTGTTGAAGTTTTTCACGAACAAAAAGAAAATAGTGGGGGTTCCACGTCCACAAAGTGGACCAATAAAAAAAAGTGCATCTAGATTCGCAGACTAGAAGGTGAAAAAACTTGAGAGCATCCACGAGATTACATGTTAGACATGAAAACGAAAATAGATTATCATCTAATTGGGAAGCATGAAAAAATTGTGTCTAAAATCATAAGCCTGTCGAGAAAACAATCTCAGGGCTTGTCAAGATTGACCCATCGGACATGAAAATGAGAGTAGTTATCATCTAGATACGCACGGACTAGATGACGAGAAAGATAATTGATGTATCCAAATCCACACATTGGACAATGAACGAGACAAGATTCACATTCAAATTCGTAGACCGGATGAGCGAAAGAGGGTACAACAAATTCGCACACCAAACAAAACGAAGATAATTGATGTGCCAAAATTTATTGATCGTAAGACTAGAAAATTTTTGCATCCAAATTCGCATTTTGGATTAGAAAAGTGGGTCAAAATGCATAAATCGGATAAAAAGAAGACCCAAATATAACACGATTAAAAAATAGGATCGGTGATATGTTGGATCAAAATTATAGAAACTAAAGAAAAATTGGCTCGACAAGTAGCGTAAGGCTGTCGTCAGAGTCGCAGAAACTAAAAACGACTCTTAAGAATGATATTATCCAGCTCTCATATCGTGATAAGAGATATTACATGTGAAATTGGCTTTTCAATTTTTATTACATCTTTGATGACATTCAAACTAGTACAAGCAGAAATCATTCCTCAAATTACTCCTAGAATTTCTTAAATAATTACTAAAATTATGAGAGTTACACATAAATATGGAAAATGCACAAAATATTTTCTTGATATACAAGATTTTGGTATGCGGGAGAGCTTTTGTAATTGTAGGTCTAATGAAATTTCTCTTGGAACCACCGTATGGGAGAAATAAATCTAATTTTTTGTGTAAAAAAAACCCTAATTACACTTAGGTACCATGTATGTTCTTCTCCAGCTCTCACTGTCGGTGATTGTTGACATGACGACCAAAGGTTGGTGGCTGGGCTTGGCGTATTGGCCCGCGGGTGTTGTTGGTGGCTAAACTAGACATGTTATGTCCAACCAAACGCTGTTTTCTATATCCTGTTCTTTTTATTATTGTGGTAATCTCAATGCATTTCTTTCTTTTTTAGCCTTTGGACCACAACACAAAGAATGAGCGTTACTAAACAAGACCCACTTATTCCAATTACACTTCTTCAATCTGATTGTACAATGCAGAAGTTATATTTGTTTCAATTTGTCAAACTCACCGCCAACCCTCCCAAAAAGAAAAAATGAACGCTAAACTCAAAATTTTGGGAGTTAGGGTTTGGTGTTTGAACAAACATTTCACAATTTGGCTCCTCTGGCGGTTGGTTCTCTCCTCTCTCACTTAACGGATCTCTCTCGTCGCCTCTCTATCCCGCCGCCGGCAAGTAACCTACATCTCTCTGTGTGACAGGTTCACTTCACAAGTCAAAGCCCAAAAGGTGAAATCCTTAAGGGACGACACCCTATTGGCTTCAATATCATTACCTACGAATTCATCACCTTGTATTCTTTTTTGTGCTTAAAGGAATTTCCGGCAAATTTTTTTAGTGTTCTCTTTGAGTTATTTGGGCAAAGAAAAGTTTAAAATTCCTCCTTTTTAGCATTAAACACGCCTTTAATTTCGGTTTGTACTATCTGATTTTGGATATCATTATGAAGTACTTATTTGTGAATAATCGAGTTCATATTAGCAGTTTGTCCGAAAATAGAGATTTAACCCTATTGGTTACAATTAAGATCGTACATTTGCCTTTTAAACATCCAAACTTTTAAATACTGCCCAATTGAGTCAAGCATCAATGGGTCTACGCATTTTGTCCTGTGATTTCACATATCCACAGTAGAGTTCAGGATTCAGCCGCCTCAAGCCTTTTATTTTGTACAATGGTACATTGACAATCGAGATTTTGGTTCAATTCACATTTCACTACAAGAAAATTGGTCATTAGAGACAACGAAAGTTGTCGCAATAAAATGTCAAGTTGTCACTGATTGCTGTAGTGATGAAAATTAGTTGTCACTATAAGTCTGTCACTAAGTCCGACATTAAACAAGGTGTCACAGAATCTTAAAACCATGCGACCACGTCCAAGTTCTCACTGATTCATAACATTTATTGACAACGTTGTCACCTAATATTCTCAAATGTTGTTACTAAAACCTCATGTTGTCACTAAAGAATCCTCTCAATTGACTTGGATTGAGATCCAGTGACTGTTTTCATCTATTGACGACAGCAGTGGTGTCACAATTTCAAATGTGTAACAATTCCGGTTCTGTCACAATTACCATCTATGTCAATTATTTGAATTGTCACTTGAACATTCATGGACAACTTCTCTTGTTACTGTTTTGATTTTTGTTATTCTCACTACACAAATTAGTGACGAACCGATATTAATGTAGTGACAGCCACAATCTTTTCTCTTTACGGTAACGGTGACAACTGCAAATTACCACATGTCAAATCTTATTCCCCGTACATATTACTCTTCTATAAAATAACGATAATAAACTTTTAATGTAAGAGAATCGAATTCAAAACCATCCATTATAAAGACACCATCCATTACAAGAGTCTTCTTAATATCAATATAGATTAAAAGGATTCCATTCACTAAGTACAATAATCTAAGATAAGCATGTCGCTGCGTCTTCGTCTTCAATATCTCATACTCAATCCTAACCATAGTTTTTCACCGCAAAAAAAAATAATAACATAATCATCACACTACAAAACAAGACAACTATAACCATACTACAGAGAAGCCTGTGTAGCAAATATCGACTAAAACATAGCAAATCCACCATAGGAACCTAGGCATATCATGACATATTTTCATTGGTATCATGGACTCCTTACCATTGTAGGTGAATAGTTCTGTTTATGTCGTGACAAATCCTTTTGCCTTTGTTTTTGGTATCCCACGAGCAATTGCCTTTTATGCAACCACCTCCTCTCTTTATTACTAATATTCTAGTACAAGCACCGCACTATATTCGTCACTTCTGAAATTAGGGGCTTGCGGTTCCAACCACCCAATGGATCAGTCCAAGTCATTGAATTCTGAACCTAACAGACAAACACCATTTGATGGCGCACCAAAATAACATCATACTCCTTATCAATCCTCCTTCCCTCCCTACTACGCCATTTCGTCTTAACTTTCCTACTTCCTACTAGAAGAAGCAATTTTGGTCCCTTTCACCTTAGGAAACTTCAAACCAATTCCATAACCAAACTTAGCAAACTCAATTTCCAGAAGAAAAAAATAGCAAATTCGAGAGTATTAATAACACTTAGCAAGTCAATCCAAGTCAAAAGTCCTCAAAGCCACACATAAATGGTCCAGATTACCCACAAAAAAAATTCTTAATTTGTTCGAAAGATTAGCAAATTCATTGATCAAGTCAACCAACGTCAATAGTGTAGGTCCCTAAACATACCAAGAGGGGGGTGAATAGGTGTTTACAATTTTGAGCAAAAATTTAAAAATTGAATTTATAAAGTAATAACAGAAATAAAAAAACATAAATCAACACAAAGATTTATACTGGTTCGGCCCCATCAACCTACGTCAAATCCCCGAGCAGTCCACACAAGGGAGACCTACTCGAGTCTTTCACTAACCAGCTAGCTTCGGGTGCTAGCTCAAACCGCAGTACAGATTCCGAAACCCTTCCAAGAATTACAAATGAAAAGGATTTACAATTGAGATACAATAACTAACTCCTTATTGAGTAGATATTACAGTGAATACAACAAGACTAAGCTTTCTTAGGTGAAAAGATCTATATTCTTTCAAGAACTAAACTAAGAAGCTTACTTCTAACTTTCTCAAAAATGCACTCACTCAATAGAGAATAGATGGAAGTATGAAATAAGATGAGAGAGTATTTTGAGAGAAGATAGAAAATTTTCAAGGATTGGCAAAGTTTTTAATAAATGCTCTCAACGTCCATTTTTATACTTGAGGAGAAATGAACCGTTAAAACGGGAACTCAAAAGTTTGATGCAAATGAAAAATTAAATTCATTCGAATGAAAAACATTTCTGAAGAATTCGGTCAAATGAATCCGAGATTCATTCGAATGAAAAGGTAGAGCAGAGAGATGTTGAAACCATTGAAGGATTGAGTCAAATGAAAGCTACTTTTCAATTTTCATTCGATTGAAAACTATGCTTCGACTAAAAACTTCGGCTTTGACCAAAAACTTCGACTTCGACCGAAAGTTCTTGGCTTCGACCGAAAACTTTTCAAGAAGAAAGACTGATCGATCGAGTCGAATAGAACTTTTTGCTTTTGAATGAAAACTTCAGGTTTAGTTCTTTACTTGAATTTCTGGGAGATCTTTAAGAAAGACTTAGTAACAGGGATAAAATAACCTTCCAGCTCTTGAATTTTCATCCTAGTCCATGTCCTTGTTCAATCCAATTCCAAATCCAAGCTTTGTACAATGCATGTTCTTTGCCTTTGTTTGATTAGGATAAACCCTGAAATATTTATCTTAATAATAGTGTTAGATTAATGTTAAGAATAATAATCTTGAAATCATCAAAATCAATAAGTTAACAATCTTTCCCCTTTTGATGATGACAACATTAATTCTTACACAATATAAACATACTCCCCCTGGATTAGATAACATTCAAACACAAACAATGAATAAATGAACTTCTTTACTACTAACCAAAAATATACAGTTCAAAATGTTTACAATAAGCTTTGTTCTCCCCCTTTGGCAAATCAAAAGGAGGGACAAACAACTAATCAATAAATAAAGCATCTACGGCCAACGACGGCGGGCACCCTGAGCAGAGGAAGAAGGATCTATAGGCAGAGGAGCAGTTGTGAGAACCTTAACAACTTCTACGACACGAGGAGAGCAAGTCATCGGAGGCTTGTAAGGAAGATGCGGATTGAAGAACCATTCCTCGCCTTCTGTGCCGGTGTGTCAAAGGGAAAAATGTCTGGACGAGTGACCCAGAATCCATGCGCCTGATCAAAGATCTAATGTGCCAGGTAGCGGTTCTGCTCAGTCAAGATACTAATAGTTAAATAAGCCTGGCGATGATGAGCTTGAAGAGTAGCATCCTGTTGGCAGTGAAGGTCGTGCTGCATCTGAGTCAAACTATCCAAGAGAGGAGTATGGTTGAGAGGAAGAGAGATGATGTTGGAAGCAAGTTCATTGAGGAGAGTATGCAAGTTAATTTGGTTTTAGAGGAGTTGAGTGGAGGACTGTTGAACGGACTGTTGAAGTGAAGCTAGCTCGTGAAGAAGGGCAGTATGGTTAGCGGCGACAGAAGCGGCTAAAGTGGTTTGGGATTCAAGAATGAGCTGTATAGAAGTGGAAAGACAAGAGAGGCACTCGAAAAGGTCAGGATTATTAGTGGATAAAAAATAGTCAAAATTAAGATTGGAAAAATAGTTAAGGGGACTGGAGAAAAGGTCAGAGGGGAGAGGAGGGGTGGGCAAAGGCTATGTAGAAGAGGAAGGGTCAGAGGGTGGATGGGGTATAGAGGGAGAGGGGTCAGGCGACGGAGGTGGCACAAACGGGGAAGGGTCAGCTGACAAAGGTGGGTGAAAGGCAGAAGCGAGAGCGGGAGCAGGAGCACAGGGAGGGACACAATGGTGTGAGTCGACTCGGTAACTGTTATATGCTCAAGAGAATGAGTGTTTGTAGTAAGATCAGTGCAAATTGTGAAACTCGCACAATGAAGGTAAGTCTCGTCAAGAATGTGCGTGCTAGGAATAGACACATTTCGAGACAGCCGTAGGAAGAGGTATATGAAAGTACTCAAAGACTTTGGTCAAAAGTAGACCATAAGGAAGATGATCGGATGATTTTTTCTTTCTAGCATCCATTATGAATAAAATGATACCCTCAATGTTTAAAGGCGATCCCCGAATAAAATGGGTAAGAAGGATAATGTCGAGATAAGTGAAAGTGGCAAAAGAGCCAGAACACCCCGATAGGTTGTAGGAAAGAATGAGGTGGAGGACACGGTATAAGGGAGAAAGATCACCAAGGTTGGGTTTTCGGGGTCGAGAAATGGACTGGATGTTAAGAATTGTTTGCGTCTGTTGAAGAGGGGTAAAGGGGCTACTAGTGCACCAAGTATTGTCGGAAATTATTATCAATGAGAATTGGTTGGTGAAACCTAGGATTTGGGTCAGAGTGGTTGCATCGACGCGGATGTGGACCCAATTCATATATGTTGTTAGAAAAGCAGAGGTGAGAGAGTTAAAAGTCATGTTTGAATAAAACATTCGAACTAAACACGAATAGTAGACAGATGGAGGAGAGAGAATGGATAGACACCCCATTCGATCAAAAAGTGTGGTGAGGCCAAGTTGGGTCATGAGGTTGACGTTACTAGGGCGACCTGGAACGACCTCCCTACTGACAAAGTTAGTATAATAGTTAATTTGGTCCTCGGGAGATTCAAAAAAATGGGGAATATGAAGAATGTCGGTAGATGAAGAATAAGGACAAGTGGAGGAGCAGAGGAGGAAGAGGGAGGAGGAGGAGCAACAACAGTACCTGGATGAGGTTGAGATGTACGGGTGTTGCGACGAAAGGTAGAAGTACACGAGCCAGTAGCGCGCTGCGAAGAAGTGGATGGCACATCTGACGTGGAAGTTGTAACCGAGGTGGAGGTCGCAGCAGGAAAAGTTAGTATAATAGTTAATTTGGTCCTCGGGAGATTCAAAAAAATGGGGAATATGAAGAATGTCAGTAGATGAAGAATAAGGACAAGTGGAGGAGCAGAGGAGGAAGAGGGAGGAGGAGGAGCAACGACAGTACCTGGATGAGGTTGAGATGTACGGGTGTTGCGACGAAAGGTAGAAGTACACGAGCCAGTAGCGCGCTGCGAAGAAGTGGATGGCACATCTGACATGGAAGTTGTAGCCGTGTGTACTTGGACTGACTTATGAAGATGCCTTCTTTCAATTGCTTGATTTGAAGTCCAAGGAAGAAAGTGAGTTCTCCAATCATCCTCATCTTGAATTCTTTGTGCATACTTTCAGTAAACTCTTGGCATAGAGCATTGTTAGTAGCACAGAAAATAATATCATTAACGTAAATTTGAACTATAAGAATATGCAAATTTTGATATTTTATAAATTAAAAAAAAGTGGTATCGACTTTGCCACGAGAGAATCCATGATCAATAAGAAAGCTGCTAAGACGATCGTACCAAGCTCGAGGAGCTTGTTTTAGACTGTACATTGCTTTTTTCAGTTGAAAAACATGATTGGGGCATCTTTTGTTTGCAAAATCGAGAGGTTGTTTAACAAAAACTTCCTCTTGAATTACCCCATTCAAGAAAGCACTTTTCACGTCCATTTGAAATAATTTGAAATTCATGTGACATGAAAATGCCAAAAGCATCCAGATAGCTTTAAGTCAAGCGACTGAAGCAAAGGTTTCATCAAAATTAACCCCTCTGACTTGATTGTATCCTTGAGCAACTAGTCTAGCCTTGTTTCCAACAATATGGCCATCTTCATCAAGTTTGTTTGAAAAAACCCACTTGGTGCCAATGACTTTTTGTTGAACAAGAGGTAGGACTAGTGACCAAACGTCACTTCTCTCAAATTGATTCAATTCTTCTTGCATGGCAAGAATCCACTTAGCATCTTTTAGAGCCTCATAATTTCTTTTAGGCTCTATTGAGAAAGAAAAGAAAAATCAACACATAAAAGATTTACCGCAGAACGTGTTGTTACTCCACGCTCAACATTATCGGATAATTGAAAGGATATCTCCAGCTTTTGGGAAGTGGCTGAGTCTCGGTATTGTCTTCGTGGGATGATGTTGAACACTCCCCCTCATTTGAAGAGACATTTAGCTTGTTGTTTAAGTCCAGAGAGAGCTCTTCACTATCATCATTTGCATTCTTACTTGGATTTTCGATGTTAGATTCTTCAAATACAACATGTATGGATTCTTCAACAACAAGAGTCTTACGATTATAAATTCTATATACTCTAATTTTAAATGAATAACCAAGAAATATTACCTCGTCAGATTTCACATCACAAACTTACCAAAGTTCTCACGATTGTTCAAAATAAAACATTTGCAACTGAAAACCTTAAAATAATTGATTTTGGTTTTCGATTTGAGAAAAGTTCATAAGGAATTTTTATCAAGTATCGGTCTGATGAAAACCCTGCTCAAAACGTAACGGGAAGTGCTGACGGCTTCTGCCCAAAAATATCTTGGCAAATAATTTTCATGAAGCATTGTTTTGACCATCTCTTGTAGAGTTCGATTCTTTCTCTCTACAACCCCATTTTATTGGGGGTTCGAGGAGCAAAAAACTCATGAGCAATGCGATTTGATCACAAAAAGGTATAAAATCCTTTTTAAATTCACCGCCATGATCACTTCAAATTTTTACTAGTTTCAACTTCTTCTCATTTTGTAGAAGCTTTACAAGATTAAAGAATTTTTCAAAAGTTTCATCCTTATGAGGTAGAAAAAGAACTCAGGTATATCTTGAAAAATCATCTACGATGACAAAGGTATAAAATTTTCCACCTAGGATGGCATTTCTAGTGGGCCCAAAAAGATCTAAATGGAGGAGTTGAAGAGGGCGAGTGGTAGAAACAATATTTTTTACTTGAAAAGATATTTTTGACTGTTTTTCATATTGACAGGCATCACAAACTTTATCCTTGACAAACTTTAACTTTGGTAAGTCTCTGACAAGCTCTTTCGAGACAAGTTTTTTTATTAGATCCATATGCACATGACCTAATCTATGATGCCACAACCAAATATCATTATGTTGAACAGAAATACATACTTCTCGAGAAAAGTTAGATGTATCAAACGATAAATATAAATATTACCGTCTCTCTTACCAACCAAGGTGCCTCCATCTGAGGCATGACTAATCAGGCAGTGGTCACTGTCAAACTGAACTTTATGTCCACTATCAATTAATTAACTGATGCTTATTAAATTAAACTTTAAACCGTCAACTAAAGATACATTATCAATAGAAATTGAACCGAAACCAATTTTACTTGTATCGATGATCTTTCTATTTGAGTTATCTCCAAAAGTAACAAGACCTCCATCCTTCGGAGTGATGTTTGAAAACAATGAACGATCACCTGTCATATGCCTTGAACATCCGCTGTCGAGGATCCGTTTGTTTGAATCCACCTTTGCTTTCAAGCATACCTACAACAGATTCTGATTTCGTTCCTTTAGGTACCCACACTTTCTTGGGTCTTGAAAGATTAGATAGACGAGATTTTGGCACCCAAACTTGCCTTATTTCATTTTTATTTATAGAAGAAAATGCTTGATTTCCAGCAACTGTAAGAGGACAGTTTTTAACTAAGTGACCCTTCTTGTTACGCACTGTATAGAGAGTGAATGGAGAGCAAGAAGCTAGATTTTTGTTAAAGAAAATTTTATAATCCTTTTGCTTGTATGAAGGATCATAACCAATTTCACTTTTTTCAAAAACACATATTTGTCTCCCCAAAAGTAAATCCAGATTTTCTCTTCCTTGTCTAAATTTTGTAAGCGTGAAGTTCAAATCTTCGATCTCCTTTTCTAAATCTCCTATTTGTGTAGAAATTTTCTCCAGTTGAGATTTTAAAGACTCGTTTTTAAAGGGATTTTTATACTTTTGAGAGATTGATTTCGGAAGACAAATAGGAATTTTCCTTCTTTGAAGCAATTAGATTATCTCTTAAAGAGGTATTTTCAAAAATATAAAACTCAACTTTTTCATTTAGCTCTTCCTTTTCTCCTTCCAACTCCTCAACAGTGTTTATTAAAGAAAGAGTCTTCTTTTTTAGAGCATTATTTTTAAGTTGTAACTTTTCATGATTTTCACTGAATTCAAGAAAGGATAATTCAATCTTATTATAATCAAAACTTTCAACAGTGTTTACCTTATCAGTGTGATCATCCTTGGCCATAAAACATAGTTGTGCTATGTCATCGTCTTCGCTCATCTCTTTATCACTTTCGTCAGAATCATCCCAAGTCAACAGAGCTTTTTCTGGGTTTGTATTTCTTTTCCCTGATGTCTCGGCCATTGCTGCCTGTCGACTTGTTCTTGAGCTGTGGGGAGTATTTTTTGATATGTCAAGTTCTGCCATACTCATAGCAGGAGTCAGAATTTTCTCTTGCTTTCACATCACTATTGTTTCTTTGATGTGACTGGATTGCCTGATTCTTCCTAATCTTTCCACCTCGCCGGCTCGTAAGGAACTTTTTGAACTTACAAGTGATGAGTGTCATTTCTGGAACATACTCACCATCGCTCTTTGCAGGTTCATGGGATGCCTCAGCTTTGAGAGCTAGATTCTTCTTCTTTGAAGTGGTTTCTTCCTCGTCATGAATCTTCATCGTGATTTCATGAGTCATTAGAGATCCCATTAATTCTTCCAACTTTGGCACATTTAGGTCTTTGGCTTCTTGAATGGCTGTGAGTTTTGCTTCCCATCTCTTGGGAAGTGATCTAAGAACTTTTCTTACGATCTCCTTTTCTGGGTATGATTTTCTCAAGAGCTTGAGTCCATTTATAATGAGAGTAAATCTGGAGTACATCTCATTTATGCACTCATGCTCCTTCATCTTGAAGGCCTCGTACTGTTGGACTAACATGTTAATTTTAGTCTCCTTTACCTGATTTGTACCTTCGTGAGTGACTTCCAGTAACCTCCACATTTCTCTGGCTGTCTCACATGCTGAGACACGATTGTACTCATTCATGTCGTGGGCACTGTTGATGATGTTCTTTGCTTTGTCGTCCATGTTAAAAAGATGTTCTTCATGAGCATCCATTTCGAGAATTCTCTTGGGAATTTTGGTTCCGTCTGCTCCATCATTCATAGGATCATTATAATTATAGGTCTATTCTCTACAACGTACCATACATGAGCATCCTGCCTCAAAAAGTTCATCATCCGATTTTTCCAGTAGCTGTAATTATCGTTCTTCAACAAAGGTGGCCTGGTGGTTGCTGAACCTTTTTCCATAATGTGATCTTTAGCTCTTGACTATTAAGTCACAAATAAAATGTCAAAGCACACGGCTCTGATACCACTTGTAGGTCCCTAAATACACCTAGAGAGGGGGTGAATAGATGTTTACAACTTTGAGCGAAAATTTAAAAACTAAATTTACAAAGTAATAACGGAAATAACAAACATAAATCAACACAAAGATTTATACTGGTTCGGCCCCACCAGCCTACGTCCAGTCCCCGAGCAGTCCACACAAGGGAGACCTGCTCGAGTCTTTCACTAACCAGCTAGCTTCGGGTGCTAGCTCAAACCGCAATACAGATTCTGAAACCCTTTCAAGGTTTCCAAAAATTACAAAATAAAAAGGATTTACAATTGAGACACAATAACAAACTCCTTCTTGAGTAAATATTACAGTGAATATAACAAGACTAAGCTTTCTTCGGTGGGAAGATCTATATTCTTTTAAGTCCTAAACCATAAAGCTTACTTCTAACTTTCTCAAAAATGCACTCACTCAATAGAGAATAGATGGAAGTATTAAATAAGATGAGAGAGTATTTTGAGAGAAGAGATATTTTTCAAGGATTGGAAAAGTTTTTAATAAATGCTCTCAAGGTCCCTTTTTATACTTGAGGAGAAATAAACCGTTATAATGGGAACTCAAAAGTTTGATTCGAATGAAAAACATTTCTGAAGAATTCGGTCGAATGAATCCGAGATTCATTCAAATGAAAAGGTAGAGCATAGAGATGTTGAAGCCACTGAAGGATTAAGTCGAATGAAAACTACTTTTCATTCAATTGAAAACTATGCTTAGACTGAAAACTTCAGCTTTGACCGAAAACTTCGGCTTCGAATGAAAATTCTTGGCTTCAACTGAAAACGTTGGCTTCGGTAGAAAGTTCTTGGCTTCGACCAAAAACTTTTCAAGAAGAAAGACTGATCGATCGAGTTGAATAGAAATTTTTGCTTTCGAATAAAAACTTCTGGTTTTGTTCTTTACTTGAATTTTTGGGAGATCTTTAAGAAAGACTTAGTAACAGGGATAAAATAACCTTCCAGCTCTTGAATCTTCATCCTAGTCCATGTCCTTGTTCAATCCAATTCCAAATCCAAGCTTTGTCCAAGGCATGTTCTTTGTCTTTTTTGATAAGGATAAATCCTGAAATATTTATCTTAATAATAGTGTTATATTAATGTTAAGAATAATAATCTTGGAATCATCAAAATCAATGAGTCAACAAATAGTCCTATAGGAGATATAAATTAACGAGACACTGTGGCAAATATAGTACTAATACAAGGCAGGTACTAATGAGACCGATTAGAAACATTGTAAACGGCAGAAGGGGAAGAGGTGATTTAACCTAATGAGACACATTAGAAGCATTGTCCAGTAAGTTGTAGTAACTCACCTTCAAGAGGAAGAGTTGTTGCTGCCATTTTGCATTTTTGCCAACAAAGATTGGAGCAGCCTGTTCGTCTCCCTTTGTGAACTACTCATTTCTTGCATTTATGTAGCCAATTCATTTAACCGTTGTTCGGCCCTCTTTGCCTTTTTCTTTGTCTCCTCCTAACTCTATTTTATTTGATGCTTGGATGTGAACAAGCTAGACTACTGATTTGGCCTAGGGTGATGTAAGAAACTTGATTGGAGCCAAGAACTTTTTCAACAATTGATTCCTCATTTATTGGTTTTGTACCCTTTGCTTGAAAATATGCCTACTCTTGTTCCATCTCTTCCTGCAATTACATGCAAGAAAGAAAACACAAATTCATGTGAAGTCGAAAGATGTAAAAAGGAGCTTTTAATCAACCAATACTTTACATACTCCTATTTGGCTTCTTCAATAACCCACATTCTCTTTTTCTCATTGTAATTTGTTAACTTAAAGACCTCAACCAGGGTAGGGGTATGTCCAGACTTAATTGCCTACAAAATGAAAGAGAGTCCATAATTAGTAATTAGCTTGCATTTCATGTTACAAGAAAGAAAGAGTAACAATACAAGTACCTTTTAGCGAAAACATATATGTTGATGCGGACTGGAACTGGAACGAGATGGCTTTCACCTCACCACCACAGCACAAGTCTGCCTTAAAGAGATGCTAGCTGATGTCTTCTTGCTGTCATTTTCAAGCCCTATACCAAATAATACCTGAGAGATTTCTATAGGCAACAGAGGAAATTTTAGACTCTCTGAAGTTGACCATTCATTGTAATTGAGTCTTATTCATAGATTATTCAAATGATGTACTACCGATTTACCGTGAATACGAAAATTTATGTTCAATCTTAAGTAAATCCCCTCCTCGTTCAGTTAAAATGGCGCATAACTCTCCAAATAATGGTCGTTGGACAAGACTTCTAATTTGTTGCGACACCCTCAACCCTGGTGACGTCACCGGGCTGAGTTATCAACCATAATCACATTCAAAACCCTGTGCTGAATACAGAGCAACTACATCCTCATACTCACACATCATTAATAGCCGCTCCAAAATGCATCCTTATAAAAAAATTTCATACAACCATACATCATACTGCAGCGGAAGACTTTCAAGTCTCTAAACAACATGAATGGTTGCAACCTAATATACGACTGTAGTCGTATAGCTTTTATCAACCTATCTCACAGCTCAATCTTTATCTCACCATTCCAGCTTGTCTTATCTCACACAACTTATCCCCTTGCTCAACTTTTCTAGCTTGTTTTCCTTCTCTTTTCTAGAAGGTTCTCCTTGATCAACCTTATAGCCTGCACAATATAACATAAGGAATGAGCGCAAATCGCCCAGTAAAGACAACACGAGGAGTATCGTGTACAAATGATTCAAAAGACTCGGAGGAATAATAATCATCTCAACGATAGCAATGAATCAAGAGTAGTCAATAAATTTCCGACATCAGCATAATTGTCAAACGAAATTTTTTTCTTTCATTAGACTGAGCGGCTTTAAGGCCCAACAGAACATCATTACTGCCACTTCCTCTTGGACTGGACTGACTGACTGACTGACCGACCGACCGACTATGCAAGTGGACCCGAAATCCAAGGTCATAAAGGCAAACATCATTGAAATACAAATCATTAAAATCATCAACATCAAAAGAAAATCAAATGCAATGCACATGGACACGACATACAGGACTTGACCAGACACGACAGACTCTGCTCGAGCGACATTCATCCTCTTTGGCTAGTGATCATAATTCATAGGCCATCCTCCTCATATTGATGTCTCATTTTACGGGATGTTCACCTCAGTCTCAAGTAAATAAAAGAGACATTGTCAACAAGCAGGGAACTCATTTAGAGTGCTTTCCCTAACCACGTTACAGCCAAGCAACAAGACAACATCAACGGGGCGGACTAAGAGAAAATTTATTACACCTTATGTCCTCAACAACACAGCTCAACAAGGAATACCGGATCAGAAGATCAACCGGTGTTCAGACCTAACAACAAGATTTCAACGTGACATCATCAACATGGCGGACTTGGGAAAAGATTACCGCAAGCCCTCAACAACGTTCTTACATAAAAGAAATGTCGATTAGCAATAAGTGCCGACATTTCACAACAACACGCAACGACCTCAACAGCATCATCATCAATGACAGGGCGGACTCGGGAGAAGTTTGCCACAAGTCCTCAATGGTGTTCTCAAAGAGAAGAGATATCGGCTATCAATAATCGCTGATATCTCACAACAGTCACACGATAACCCCTACGCAACATCATCATCAACTTTAGGTATGCTAATCGAATCGAATCATAGCATACTATGACACACATCATCCTTATTAAATTCTATCAACAAGACGGACTAAGGGATCTATTATACCCTAAGTCCTCAACAGCACAATTCAAATATGCATATACCGGTCACAATGACTACCGGTGTCCAATCATAATGACAAGAATCCAACAACACGTCATCAACATGGCATGCTAATGGAACAATGAATTAGCATAACTCGCAATCTCTGATCGCAACGAGCTGCATCACCTAGTCAAATAATAATCTGCTCGTTAGAAATCATTCCACATATACACACTCCCAATTCTACCCCTTCCCATTTAATCATTTATAGCGTCTTACGACAGCTTGTTAATTCGATCCAATAATTGGATCCTTAACCTAGCTTACCAACGCATTAGCAATAGCCACAATCTCATTATTTCAACGTATTAATATCATTCCTCATTTCCCACCATTTTGAAAGCTGAATTACGCGTGTTTCTTAAAATTTAGCGTCAACATGGCAAATTACCAAAATATCCCTGATAGCCGCTACACCACCAACACCCAAAACCGCTTCAAAACTACTTTTTGGATGTACTACATCATTTACAGCCCAAATAGTCCCTTAGAAAACTTTAAAGGGAAAAATTTACCAAAACACCCCCCACTTATGTGAAATTATCAAAATGCCACTTGGCGGCCATCGCCCCAACAAACATCTCAAAATCCCTTCAAAATAACTTTTCGGATGTCTTACACCCTTCCCAAACCAACAGTCCTTTAAAGCATTTTATAGACAAAATTTACCAAAATACCCCCTCTGGACGGCAAATTACTGAAATGCCCCTGAATCAGATTCAAAATAACCTTTTAGGTGTTTTACAACCCTTTTCGGACTAAAAAGTCCTTTGAAAAACTTTTTTGAGAAAATTATCAAAATACCCCTTTCCGGGTGGCAAATTACCAAAATGCCCCTGAGGGTTCTCGGCCTTATAAAAATCTCAAAACTGCTTTAAAATGATATTTTAAGCCTCCTGAATTCATTCTTGAGTTAAAAAGTATTTTACAAAATTTTTGCCCAAAAATCCCGAACGGTGTCCGAACCGAGCGCTTAAAAGCCCGTTCGGCCAAAAATAGCTAACGCAAAAACTTGGAAAATGGAACTTATCAGCATCATAGAGTCCTCGTAAAATTTTCACGCAAAACTGCGCTAGTTTGATATTTTAAATTTTAACGTAAAGTTTCAAACTTCTCTCGTCCGTTCACCCTCTTCCCGACCTCGGAAAAATCTGAAATTTTTCTACAATGTAGGTCTCTTAAAAATAACTAGGGTCTCTTTTATGTACTTTGGCTAAATCTGACCCTAACTAGTTTTAAAAAATTGGATAAGAAACTATTTCATGACTTTTCATCTTTAGCGACAATTACACGTTACTATTCAGATCGCCACACACACTAACACACCTTGACCACACACACTCATCTTCTTCCTCCTTCAGCCTGTCACACACCTGGGCACACTTTCGCCCAATCACGCATGAATTTCTCATTGTTTCACATCCTAATCACTTGGTTTCATCACAAACTACACATTAACACCCTAAATCCTCTTAATTTACACAACTACAACAAGAATCCATCCAATTTTTTCCATTCCCGAACACATATATACAACCGAAGCATATATATACATATGTATATCACATATGTTCAACCAAATTCAATTCTATTTCGCGATTAAGGGTTCAAGCTCGAGAGATTACCCTGATGAATCCAAAATTCTTTCTTTCTTTCCTTTCTTCTCCTCTTTCTTCCTTCTTTTTCTTCTCCGTTTGTTGTGTTCTTCATGGGTACTGTTCACGCCACTATTCATGACTTTTTCATATATCCATTTTCTACCCCAACCAATTTTCTTTTATATTCTTTTACTTCCTACATCTTATCCTCCTTTATTTTATTGTTTAATGGCACTTAGTCAGCTAGTTTAACCAAGAGGTGGCCACGACTCAGCTGAATTCTCTCAATTGTGACACCTTTTACAACTTTCAGCAATTTGCAATTTAGTCCCTCAAGTTTCCAAAAATGCATTTGACCCCTCGACTTTGAAAATTTACAATTTGACCCCAAAATCACCCTAACCCTTCCTTTAGCCCCCTAACACTTCATTATTATCAAAATGATGCTACTTAATAAAAATATGCATCCCGTTCATCATATTTTTCAAAATTACACTTTTACCCCCTTTAACTTTCTAAAATTACATTTTGACCCCCAAGGCCAAACTAACCTCCCATTTAGCTCCCTAACACTTAATCATCATCAACATATTGCTACGTAATAACAATAGTACCCCTTAATTAATCAAACTCACGATTAGATTAATTCCGGTATTTTCGGGGTATCACATTTGTTACGAAGATAGTGTGAGTAATCAATTGAAGTTGAGAATTAGGCGCACTCGCGCGAAAGGAAAGTACAAGAAGAAATAAGTACATCTCATAGTTAGACATGGGAGGAAATCAATACCTCCATTATTTTGAGTATTCCAAACAAACTATTAGTACTTTCATTCCACAAAGTCTCTGCCTAAAGGAAACCCTTCAATAATACTTTAGTAGTATATACCAAACCAACCATATTTGGCACTCATACTATGAGTTTTATGAATTACCAAAGTGTTACTTGTCACATGTCCATGATCATTTTGGGTGTGCGCGCGCGCGTGCATGTGTGATTCTAATTCTGCTGCATCCGTAGCCATCCACCACGGACACGGATCCTCTGAGGTGCTGTAACACGAATCGTGGCTGTCAATCTTGATCTAACAACTACAAAGGCGCCACATCCATGGTGGATAAGAGGTATCTTCTGAAATGGGTTTTACACATGGATAAGGTGATGGATAAGAGATCTTTGAAATGGGTTTTACATGGATAAGGTGATATGAGTGTTTTGGAGAAGGGAGGGATGGTAAGCAAAGAGGTACAGTCGGGATTTCTATCAAAGCACAAGTTTGAGCTCTGATCATTTTTTAGCTTCTGGTTTGGCCCTCGAGAACTCTTGCATTAACCTTAGCTTGTAAATTAAAGTATAGATTTCTATATGGACTCATGGAGCTG
Source organism: Escallonia herrerae (assembly GCA_033070095.1). Lineage (NCBI taxonomy): Eukaryota > Viridiplantae > Streptophyta > Magnoliopsida > Escalloniales > Escalloniaceae > Escallonia > Escallonia herrerae. Next base: position 477,145 of record JAVXUP010000140.1, read on the forward strand.
ATTTAACTTGGAAGAGGAAAGAAAACAGAAGATATTTAATTTCAAGACAATTTGATTATTCTGAATCTTTGTTAAAACCTTAGTTGAAGATTTCTGAAATAATGAAGAAAAGAACGGGTAAGGTTGTGGAGTTCGCAGGGAACATCAATGCTTTAGAGCTCAGCCAACATGGCTATCTTTTAGGCATTGGATCAAAATCGACGGCCACGATCGCATTATGACACCTTTGCTGTAGCCCTAGCTACAACAAAGGATCCGCCTCCATCCACCACATATGCTAACTTGACCCTACTTTTCTGTACCTCTTTTAAACTGGTACAACGTGTCAATGCAATGCTCTCTGGCCTCCTTCACCTCTTATATATATATATATATATATATATATATATATATATATATATATATATATATATATATATATATATATATATATATATATCCCAAAATACCTATAGAGCAATTACTTAAATACAAGCATAATATTGAGGTCCTAAATTATGGAGACAAAGGTGAATGTGTACTCCTTTTTATTATTGAACTAATAACAGCTTAGAAGGTTGCAATTGAATCGAACAAGTTTTGGCTATAACCTTGAACAACCTCAATTTCAGGGAAAAAAGAAGCTATCAGTACTCAAACTTGTCGTTTAAACGTCGTTTAAAGTAAATTTTGACAGCAAATTTCGACACCAATGGTTCTACATGGATTTGTAGCTTCTACAAAGGGTCAACCCTTGTAGCTGGTCAACCCTCGTAGCTTCAATACCATCATATATGAGATGTAAGGTGCAGCAATTGCACGGAGATAATAAATGTGCAAACTGCAAACAAAGAGACCTGGAAAAATCCATAGAAAGCCATGTTGCCATTTCATCGATATTTCCGGGAAAAAAAAAAAGCACAAGCCCAACAATATACTAGGCAAATGCATATATATAGAGCCCCATAATGAGCCCCGAACAACTAAAAAGTTATGTTTCTGCACATGTTAATCCAATAATAAGTATAACCACATAAGATATTTCAGAATCCTTGAGATGCAACCCAAGAAATTTGACGCCTCTTTGTAGAAAGAAACACCCAATTCACACTCAGTAGCCAAACATTTTTTCCAAGAGAACTCAACATCTAACTAAATAAAACCAATTTACATTGTAACTTAACATTGTAACAAAAAAATTAATGACCAATTTGGCTCCGGTACGAGTTCAAGAAGTTATGATGCAGAATTTAGAGATACTCATTGAACAAGCATCGCCAAGAGAGCTTCCCCTGACTTTGAAACATAGAGCTTGGAAAGTGATAGTGATATAATCAATGACAGTGGTTGTGCCGTGTGCCGCCACCCGCGAAGTGGCCGTGCGCCGCAAGTGGCCACACCTCTTCACCCAAATCCCTTCTTCCACAACCTCAACCTCTATCTCCAAATCCCTAACATAAGCAATGGTCTGATCGGAATCCCCACTTGTGCTAATTCTATTCTACAGAAGAGAGATATAAAGGAAGGAAGTGTGCATTACAAACTGAGAAATCACAGAGGAATTTGGCTTCCTGTCACACCCTGGTAATTGGTTTCGCGATGAGATCCGAATGCTCGAACAGAGAGCACAGGAGACCATGAGTTGATCAAGCAGTTGTATGTGCATATTGATAGTTTCAGAAGACTTTGAATAAAATTGAACCGGGAAACATTATTTTGCATCCCGCCTCAAGATTTTTGTGATAATAAGAATTTTGTCATTATCCATTTTTCCTTCTCAAGTGTGTCAACATAAAAATTTTGTCAGTATCGCTCATTAATACAGTGACAACACTTATAAAGTTGGACTTTTGCTTTTCCAAAATTAAACTTACATGCTCCCGCCAAGTGACTAGTGAAAAAATTAAGTGACAACTTTGTCGTTGTCACTAGATATTAAATTATAACAGACCAATTATGACAATCTTTGTACTTGACACAGTCGGTGATAATTAGTGTGTCATTCAAAAAGTTGTCACAAATGACATATTTTCTTGTATTGTATTTTTTTTTCTCAAGTTGGAAACTGGGCCCAAATTCCAAGTTGGGCACTTAAAAAATGGCAAAGTTGGCAAAATGGAAATAAAGGAGATACATGATACAGTCTCTTGTGATTATCTCGTGAACAACTACCGGATGATTACAATTATAGTCATATTACGTATTTGTGCTACTCCACTTCCTCAATTGATGGGTGTAATTAATCATATCTAACGACTACCATTATAATTTTAGAATATTCGCTAGAATTCTTTAGAAACCTACAAGCTTCCCCTGGCTTTCTAGATTATTCGACTAGAATACTCCTTTTAAAGATAATACAAGATATCCTGAAAGATTCCGAAGTCCTTTCATGCAAGTATCGCCCTGTGTCATCCCAATAAGCGCCTGCGTGGAAGAACCGGTGGGTTTTGATAGCATGCTGGTCTGATTTGGAATCAATGGAACTCATTGGTTTCTCAACTACAAAATCATGAGTTTAACCAGTTTGAGCAGCTGAGGTCATTTTCGGGTTATTTTAGTCCAATAAGACCATCAAGAACTAACTATCAATTCTTTGTGGGTAAACCTTCCAATTTTTCTTGCGCTACCCATCATTGCATCAAAAAATTCTAGCTCAACTCAAGAGTCAAGACCATCTAAGCCAATGAAGACCTCATTCTTCCAAAATCTTGCTAAAGTTTCTATTCATCTTGCAAACTTGATTCAAGCTTTACTCACAAAAACTTTTCAAATCTCAAAAAAGCTTCATTTAGGGTTGGTTTGACAACTTTTTTTTTTTTGGTTTTCAGTTTTTAAAGAGCAGCTTAATTTTATTTTATTTTTACAAAAACAAGTAGGTGTTTGATAACCTTTTTTTTTTGAGTTTTTTATTTTTTTGGTGTTTGGTAACCCTTTTTATCTCTCTTATGTAGAATAGAATTAGCACAAGTGGTCGCTGGCCGCCGGAGGTGGGTGCCGGCGGCAGTGGTGGTCTAAAAAAACACCAGTTTCTAGATTTTTTTTTTTTACTCTTCAGTTTAAAAACTAATTTTTTAAATTGAAGAAGGAAAAAAAATAGTTACCAAACGCACTTTTTTTTTTCCAATTTCCAAAACTGAAAAACAAACTAGAATTTTTTTTTTTGTCAAACTGGGCTTTAGTATAATCAAACCTACAACTATCACTTGACATATATATCTCTATTTTTACTTCACACATTTATTGAGAGAGATTCATTATTAGATAGTGTGAACGAATAAAACCTTAAAATTTCATTTGTAATATGCTTAAAATCCTTGTTGTAATTATGACAATTAATCGAATGTTAGGTTGACTTAGCCTGAGTAGTGCTGACGAGGTAGCGAATGCTATGGTTGAAGTTTTCCCAAATGTAACGGTTAGCTGGTGTTCCTTTAAGCACAAGCACTCTAGTGAATCCTAAAGTCTCGGGGGCTTGGGTGAAGCACCAGGCACTAACATAAGCAAGATGGACCGAACTCTAAGAATACATCAATTCCAATGGTTTGAATTCTCTTAATTTCCTTTTCCTAATTCTTGTTAATTATATTGGTTATAGCTTAGATATGTTTTTTCATTAATACTTTTTTGTAATTTAATTTTGGTTACGAGGTTATACAAATGGAATAGACTCTTATACTAACTAATAGCGATTCCTAATTCGAGGCTATAATTACTTAGATGTCGTTTGTGATTGATTCTTAAAAGTAAATTTTGATTAAATCAGAATCAGTTTTTAAAATTAATTTTAATCTATTTTAAGTATAATAGATTAAAAGTTGTTGAAGGTATTTAGATAAAAAAGATTAAAGTAGGTTTAGTGTAGTAAAATTACCATATAGTGTATTTAAACTAAAATTGAGCATTTAATGTTATTTACATGTAAGGATATTTTGGTAAATCGCTTGGTCAAACATGATTCTCCAAAACTGATTAAATCTTAATCCAAGAAAATGAGGATTATGGATTTAATCAATTTTGAGCACATTGGAGCAGATTGAATCGGTTTACTTTTTTTGCCAAACACTCCAAAACTGATTTAATATGAATTTAATCAGGTTTGACTAATCTAAAATCAATCCCAAACACGCTTTTAATATACTATGTGGTAAAGGTTCAAGTTATTTTTACCCTTGTAGAGCCTAACAAAGGATGCACAGATAGGTACATTTACAAGTTTGAAATCTTATTCCAATTTAAAAGAATTGTAAAATGTTCCAATAATTAGACCTTGGATTCTAGAGTCTACATCATAAGGCACAGGGCCAACAGGAATCACTTCATTTCATGTAGTTGTTGAGAAAACCGAAGATCTTAATATATAAAGAAAATAGGAGGTTCAAAAGTCAATACGTGGCATTCGCTCGTTGCTTGGAAGAGAAAAATATAATGGATATGTAAAACACAAAATGGGCATACAGATAAACATTCGCTCACACATGCGGTGCACCTCACACGTGCACGCACCTGGGTCTACGTTGGCCAAATGAGAGTATTTGAGCTTTTATGTAGAAAAGAAAATTTGATCAACACCCGACATATATTTGACCTGCTCCAATCCAATAGGAGTCAATTTTTTTCTTTGACTTGGTTATGAGGTGGATATGGTATTTAAATTTCTAACCTACAGCAGGTGCCGGTTAGGTATGGTATTTAGTTTAAACCGCACTCCTATCTGACCCGCCCTATTGACCCGTACCTATCCCGTATGTAATTTTATTCCATACCAAAATCTGATCATATCTGTCAATCTCAATAATATTAGTAGAGTCACGAGAAACCCTACCCACACTTCTTTTTCTCTTCTTTCTTTTGTCTTACCGTCAGCCTTTCACCTCTTCTTTACCACCGTCCGTCATCCCTTTTACGGACCACCTCACCACTAGCCACCCTCCACCAAACACCGTCCATCACTCTATCTTCACTTGTAGCTCTATTCCTGGAGTGCTCTACTTGTCCAGATGTTATGATTGTGACGAGACGAATTTTATAATCGGAAACACCGATGTGAAGGCCAAAATGTCTAGATATTGGTCGTACGATCTCGTACAAGAAAGTTAAAGCAATGGGCTGACTTCCTAGAGAGCTTTCCTGACTCATCTATTGACGGTTGAAGCTGGTGGATAAGGGAGCTCCGTCGAAAACCGACTGCTTTTAGCAAGAGGCTCACTGCTGACTCTAGTGTCGTAGGAGGAGTAAAATTCATTTGGTGGGTTGTTTGATGAAGAACATACAACGATTCTTAGGATTAAAGAACACCTCGAAGATCCTGACCAAGTTCAATATTTGTTCTTTCTTTCCTTAAATATGATACTGATAGACCTCGCAAACGGGTAAATCCACGGGGTACGGGTAATACCCGGTTGGGTCCTGATAAAAACGGGCCGGGTAAATATTACCCGAATTTTTCCGGATAGCCATTTCTTGACCTGTACCTTACCTTGCCGGTTCGGGTATTACCCGCGGGTAAACTGATCATTTTTTAAAAAATATATATAAAAAAACTTTTTTAACGGATTATTCACTTGCCTATATTCTTTGAAGTATTTTTTTCCTTCTTTTTGGCTACACAATTATCACTTCCAAATTTTTTATAACACACAGCAAATCTTAGTACAATCATCTCAAATCTCTATTCTCAACTCTCAAATCCCAACTAATAAGCGCGCGCGCGCACACACACACACACACACACACACACACACACACACATATATATATATATATATATATATATATATATATATATATATATAAAAAAGTAGAAAACCACCTCAAAATTGGTTCCAAAGTAATATACTTAACATTAGTAAACAAATTAAGAAAAAAAACTACAAATCGATTTAGTCTGATGACTCTGTAAATCAGGGTAGATCTGAGATGACTGTGTAGATCAAGCCTCAAGGTAGATCTGTCAACAAATTAGCCTTCATGCTATGAGACGCGATCTCTGGTCGGCGAGTGGCCACGGTGAGGGTTTGGCCGTGACGATGGGAGAGAATCTGGTTTCTAATAGCAAGATCTAACGACGGAGTTGTGGTGAAGTTGTGTCTGAAGACGGCAGTGATAGATTAAGCGATGAGAGACGAGCGAACGAGCGACAAGCGCGGGAGCAAGTTGATGTATGTGCAGATCGGTCTTCGCCCGTCGGTGGATCTGACCTTTGGGGGACTAGAGAGAGAAAGAGATGGGTTGTGTCGTGTGGGTGGATCTGATTTGGGGGGAAGACAGAGAAAGAGACGGGGTGTATGCGAGAGAGCTTAGACTTTACAGGGAGGGGAGCGGCGACAATAAGATCAGAGTGAGATTCTGAAGAGAAAGAGAAACCCTAATGCTTATATACTGAATAAATACGGGTAACCCTAGTAATCCGTACCAGATCCGGACCGAACCGGAATTTACGGGTCGGTCCGGGTACGGGTAAATTTTCAACGAGTCTATGATTCTTGTACCTGTACCCGGGTTTTTTTTACGGGTACGGGCCCCTTTTTTGCCAGGTCTAGATATTGAGTTGTAGTTTTTGATAAGGTTCTTTTGTTCTATTTTATTTATTTATTTTTTCTACTACCAATCTGAAGATTCGCCGATGGAATTGCTTCAAAGCCATGCTGAAAACAACTTTTGTTGAGAAGAATCGCATCCTAAAATGGAAATAACATTGAAACCTCTTAATGATGGGGCGGGTCGGGACGGGGTCGAATTTTTTATTAGTCCGTCGGGTCAGAGATGATATTTCCGTCCATTGACGTCGTGTATTAGAACTGCTGGGACGGGTACGAATTTCATAAAATTTGCATCCAACCCGCCCACCTCATCCCTATTTTTAGGCGCACGTACACATCATTGCTAAGGACTCTCGCCTGCTCTAGATCAACCTCTATTTTTGCGACTGTGATTGTTCAAATGACCCAGAAAATCTACTTTTCGATTTGTTCTATAAACACCTTTTCATGGTGTCTGTAGGTTTAAATAATTGTTCAATGTTGTCTGAAGGATCATTTGATTGTTATTAATAGATTGCACATGTTCATAAGCACATTTTGGTGCATCGTAATAAGTCTGTAGGTAAAAAATTTTCTCATTCTCCGTCACTCTAAAATTTTGTCTAGTCACGTCGTCGTAATATTCGCTAGAAAATATGGATTGTTTTATTTTGAGGACAGATTTGCTGACGCCTAACGTTTGACTTATTGATTTTCCATTACCATTTTTCGAGATGTTATCAACATCTGGTCTAGACTATTTGTACTAAGGCTGCCAAGCAGATCTTGACTTTTGTCGTTCACTTGGTTTAAAATGTTTAGTTAATTTGTTTGGAATTTGGATTGCAATGTATTTCAGATTCATAATTTGATGTAAAAATTGATTTGGTAAATGTTTGCTTGGTTCGGTCGAAAGTAAGTTCCATGAACAGTGACATTTACAAAAATATACAAGAATTTGCATAACCAATTTTTGTTCTCGTACCCCATTTTTTTAACTCATACCCTCGTCTCGAGATTTAAAGGGTATTTGGATTGATTTTAGATGGTCAAACGTGATTAAATCAGGCATGCGAGTGTTTGACAAAATAAATTAAGAGATTTAATCTGTCTCAAGAAGCTTAAATTGATTTAATTCATAATCCTGAAAAGTGAAGATTATGGGTAACTACTTTTCTCATAATTATGCTTGACCTTCTAATCTACCATACTATCTCCATATTTCTCACAAAGGGACATCCCATATCCTTTGACTAATTTAGAAGCGTTATTGTACAATAAGCACTCATATGAGATCGTGGGTGTTTTTAATTTAAGATAAGAAGTAAACAACTTTTCTAAGCGAGTAAAAATCGCTTTTTGGATAATTTATTATTTACGGGTAAAAGTTATCTTGGCATTATTTCACTAAATGAATATTAAAAATTTATTTATTAAGTGTCCTTTACAGTCATTTTGACAGAACGAAACTGATTTAAACATTTTTTATCAAATTCCTTTTTTAACTTTAAGCTAGTTTACAATTACTTTTTCTACACAACAAATTAGTTTTGCTTACAGTAGATTAAAGCTGATTTTGAAAACTAATTAGAATTAAAGTCGAAATCTATTTTTCAGAATCAATCACAAACAAACTCTTAGCACAGTAGCAAGTTTGTCCTGTCCATCTAGGGCCGTAGCCTAAACAGGAAGCCTTGTAACTCAACTTAAGGCATCAAAATGTTAAATTAATAGTTGCTCAATAATTTTTAGAGTGGTATGTGGATTTAAGTTTTTTTCAGAAATCATAAACAAAGCCATCTTAAATAAATTATCACTGAATCATAAGATTCATTTTAAAATAAGCGAATGAGTCCATCTTTTTTTGCCGACGTCAGCTCCAGTCAAAACTGTGAAACTCCCTCGAAAGTTTATCAAGGAGCTCCATATACTACCAACAATAAGGCCCATCTTCGGTCAAAAAAAATGTTCTAAGGCCACGTCATTGTGAAAAAAGTCATTGGGAAAATTAGAAAAAGGTGGGTTTTTGGGATAAAACTTTTGGGGATGGTGGTTTTTTTTTTTTAAACTTGTGAAAATGTGGAGCAACTTTTAATATTCTCTGAACAAGGTAAGGAGTTAAGAAAAAATGGGTTTTTCCAACTCCTCATTTTTTGCCTACCCAAAGTACCCCTCCCCCATTTTCTTCCTCCAATCATTTTCTTTCTCCATTTTCTCATTAACCCAAGCTCGGGATACAGCTATCGGACCGGCCCAACCGAGAGCCTCTCATCGCTACCGTCTTGGTGGGGCTGTTCGGCATCGATCTCGCCGAGTTTGCACTCCGCCGCATGATCTGCCTCATCGCGGATATCAAATGCACGGTCGGATTCGGCGAGGGATCGGCAGAATTAAACTTGCGGCAGAAACTCATGTGCCGGTTCACGACCTCCTCCGTGCTCACCAGCCTCTCGCACCACACGATCTCGTCCTTCACCGCCTCGTCGCACAGCCCGCAGATCCACCTCCCGTTGAACCGCTCGCGATTGTTGTCGATGTATGCCGTCGTGCACTCCTCCGTCAACCCGTAGTAGTCGCATTTCACTTGGCCTTCTCCAGATCGCCTTGGCCTTCTCCAGATCGCCCTCTTGCTCCTGGGTGTTTGATAATCTTGAGAAGAAATACTGCGATGAGACAACTGGGCTGAGATCCGAAAGGAGGCTAGTGTTTGATAGAATAAATTCAGTGTTGTTGGAGATTTTTCAACGGTTATTGGGCTCGTACGTGCAGGCAAGTCGCATTTCACGAAGTCAACGTCAACGTTCGGCTTCGGTTGTGATTTCGCCGCTATTATCACCATTGCTTTGCTAACTACAGTTGCCAACATCCCTGCAAATCCAAAAAAAAAATCACCAAACAAATCAGTGATAACACCATCTAATAAAATTCAAGCCGCAATAAAAACAATCCAAAACCAATTCAAATTACCTACAAAAGAAGTAGAACGAAACCAATCAACGGATTCCACCAACACGCACACGCCCCGTAATTTCTGCATAAACGACTTGGGCATCAGCACAATTGGACACGCACTTTTGCAGAAACTGACTTGTCTTTTCACAAAAAATGACTGGTATCACCACAAACCGTTTGCGTCTACAACGTTCTTCTCGGTTTGGGAAGAAGTATCGATTGGAGGGAAATATGGGGTGGGGGGTGGGGTGGCCGCAACAAGGTGGGGGGTAAGGGTGGGGTAGGTAACCTTGCGAGGGGGGGGGGGGCGGAGTGGGGGTAGGCCGCATTTTACACATAAGTGTTGAGGAGAAAATGATCCACTTTGGAGTGTGTTTACCGATCAATCATAGAAGAACGGTGTACGTTCTGGGTGAAACTAGTCACTTTCTGCAGAAACCCAAGTCTTTTTATGCAAAAGTGCATGTCGGATTCTGCCGACGCCCTAGTCTTTTTATGCAGAAGTTATGGGGGGCACAAGCGCTGCTTTTGCTTTGTTAGGACTCCTAAAAAAAAGGACCTTGTGTGAACTATGCTTTTTTGGGGTTGAAGAAACGGATGCACTTTAGCCGTTTTGTTATGAAAAGCAAAGCGTTATGTCATCTCTCAATTAGGCCGCATTTTTTCGGTCCAAATATACACGTAGTTGTTGATGAGATAATGATTAGAGGAAGAAAAGGGCTGCTCTGATTCTTTGTTTTTGTTGTGAAATGTCTTTGATGGTTTTTCAACCTTTTAGTCTCGAACATAGAGTTCTAATTCTTTGATGAGATAATTCTTTGAATGGTTTTTCAACCTTTTAGTCTCGAGCATAGAATTTTAAAGTCACGCCACTCGATATCTGACGGTTCGTTTATTTCATAGGACGGCAATTTAAGATGAAAAAGTTACAAAGTGAGAAACATAATTGGTATCTCAATGTGAGTCTCCATAATTGCATTTGATAATGATCTGATTCAACTGCTTGTTAAACAACTGATTTTCATAAAAACTTATTATTATTATCAACTTTTGGAATTTACGTTGAGATACATCTCGTTACATTAGGAATCTCCAGCTATACGGCACAACTGATTTTGAAAATTGCAAGCGGGCACTATTGCAAAAGGGGGATTGACAAAAGGGAAAAGCTAGTAGTACACGTGCTGCATAAAAGGGGTTACTTCAGTCCATCTGGAGGTAAGTTGCGCAGGGTCAAAGGGTGACTTGAGCACTTTTTTAGTATTTTGCATGTTGCCAAATACGTCCAGCAACAACAGTCTAACAATCGAGAGAAGTTACCACATCTAAAATTGTACTTGCACACACGATTATGCTTTCAGCCGTGATCCACCTTACAACTAAAGATAGAAGATGTAAGTAATTTTTAAATGACAATGATACAAGGTCTGCAAATAGAGAGATGTTATCGGATCTAAAATTGTAACCAATCGATAACTTCTTGTTATTTTGTGAAAATGTGGAGACAAAATAATGAAAAAATATCTGACATGTAAAACACCGTTGTTAGCGTTTTATTGGCTATAAATGAAGAGAAGTTGAAATGTAATACATGAAAAATATTAAAAGCTCAAGAAAAGCTTTATTAAAAAAAGTACTCTCTCTTAATAATAATAGTATAGATTACAAGAATTGAGAATCAATCTCAACCCTTGTTAAAAAAGAAAAAGTTATTCGTGAGATAAACTATCGTTTGAAATAAAACCCTAAAAAGAAATCAGATTTTATTTTGATTCCCCTTCTCTCTGAGTTTCTTCCTATGCAAGAACATGAAGATCATCAGCAAATTTATGACTTCAGTTCGTGCACCGGTTTGGAAGCATGAAGAAAACAGAGCATTACATTCATACAATAATATCATTACCAACCAGCTCTTCTGCCCCCCGTAAATTCTACGTAAAAAGACTGGGGCATCGGTAGAATTAGACATGCACGTTTGCATAAGAGGACTTGTGTTTCAGCAGAATGTGACTAGTTTCACTTAGAGGGGTAGTTTGGGTAGTCAAAAACTTAAGTCTAAAAAAAAAACCCATTTTTTTTAAAGCTCCCCCCTTCTTCAGAAATTTTAAAAAGAAAACTCATTTTTTCTCAAGTATTGAAATATATCCCTCCTTCTACAAAAACTTAACCCCAAAACCCACTTTTTTCTAATTTTCCCACATTTCACGAACTTGCTATAAAGAATTGCCTTCATACCCTTCATTTGGCAGGAAATTTACTTTTCAGTTTTCACATTGACTTAATCTAATTACTAACTCTATTTTCGTAACTTTAAGCTAATTATTCCGGTTAGAAGAATCTTCTTCCTACCCCCTATATAACGACAATCAATTATCTCTAAATATTTCTAGTGACTTCTATTAAGTAACGCTAAAAATGTGTTGTTAATAATTATCGCTGAAAGTGTTAGCGACTATTAATTATCATTGTACATGGGGTTAGAAAAATATTTATACAATCAGGGTAGGAGCCAAAGTTTTTTCGAATTCTCTTTTACATTTTTTGAATTCCCTTAGCCTATCGTCGAGTAGGCTTCACCACCGCCTTTACCCATCGGTAGGCCGGAGCCAGCCCTGAGATGAATTTAGGTTATTTAGCTAATCTTGGATTTAGGATTTGAATAAGTGATAAGGAGAGAAGAAGGCAGCGGCGCAGACGTAGCCTTCGACAGAGTCGTCGATAGCTTGTGGCCATGCGGTAGAGCCGTTGCAAGTTGGTCGCCGTGCAGTGGAGAGTGGGCAGAGTCAGTGGTTGAGTGAGAGAGTCGAAGAGAAGGTTGGAATTTAGGTTTTAGGAGAAAAAGAACACACACACATATATAGGATGGATGGCTAAGATCAACTGATATATTAGGGTAAGTATACCGAGGCGGGGCAGATAGTGGGGCTGGCAGAATACCATACCCCATCCTAATCCTCTACAGGTTTTTAAAAAAAAATATCATACCCGTCCCGTAACCCGGTCAGAGTAAAAAAAATATGCTCCTAACGGGGCGGAACGGGGCAGATATCCGCCAGATCGGATTTAAGTTGCCATCCCTACGAGCATTCCAAAATTTTCACAAATATTTTTAGATTTCAAATTCTTAGTTAACTATGGTTAAGGTTTCTATGTGGCTAGACTGTTGTCCCTCATCTTAATTAATTAACTTTATGATTTGTTATAATATTAGTAATAGTCTAATGCCAAGTAAACTGATGTGATGTCGTTGAACGACTATCAAATATTTTCTCATAGAGTGATGTAACTCTTTGAATTTGTGAATGAAATCATCTTGGACTTTGAGGAGATAAATTTTGTATTTTTTTGGAGTGATTAACGCCATGAACGTTGGTACAGTCACGAGAGTTGGGGTAAGTTTTACAGACCCAGTTAGCTACTTCAATCTCAAAATCTTTTGGGTTGTTTTGTTTTATTTTGTAACGATGACAAAAAAAATTATTTTATTAAGTACTTTCACCATTTTCTATTTTTCCTTTAAAAATCTCACTCAATTAGTGATAATATGTGAAAACATTTATTTCACACTTTATAAGTGTTTGACCATTTTCAAAAACCATTTCCTACCAAATGAAAAATGTTCTTCACCAAATCATTATTTACCTTTTTTTATCCTTAGTGTCACGTTACCATTAAAACACACCTTCATATGTGATCCTGATACGCATTTTGCTTGTGGTACTTTGTAAGTAAAAGAAAGAGTAACATGATAAATGTTTCTGTGAATAGTAATGACAAGATGAGAAAAAAATAGATCAAAATGTTTCTGAATGGTAAAAAGGTACATCATTCGGCCAAAATAAGTGATTGATAATAAAAATAAAATGGTATAAATACACAAAACATTCAAAGAAGTAGTTAGATAAAAGCTGGCCAAATGCTAAATTACACAACCATATTTCCTAACCCAATATAAAAATAATGAAAATAAACACAAGAAACAAAAACACAAAAAGAAAAATGGTAAACGAACGGGCTGTATAATAATTATGTATCAAATGCTTTTGATAGAGCTCAAATTTGTATCACTTTAAAAGTTATTTTTTTTTATCTAATATAAGACCAAAATAATTATAAGTCAGAAGGGGTTTACTTTAATTTAATTTGAAGTGGGACGACCAAAAGACATTAAACCAAATCTTATGTAAATGAGTATTTGAAACCATGATGTGGCTCTCACCACCACCACAACCACCACTCCGCCCACACAGCCACCATCTTCGCCATCACACCTCCATAGCCACACCACGCCCTGCATGCCATTGGTACAACAAATATCACCTCTACCACATGACCACAATTGATATCATTCAGTCGACAACACCACCTACACACCGGAGCAACAACCACCACTACAATTACCAGTGGCTAGCTGCCACTGCACCACCATGGCCACCACAACCATATGATGATGCTGTCACCTCCACCATACCACTGCCGCCACTAACACCTTCTCCATATCTACCACACAACATCAACCACCATGACCACGATATTGTAGCACGTTGTCACCACCACCAACACCGTACCACCACTGTGCTGGCATTAAGAAAATTAGGAATCATACATAAGTGCATGGAAGATGGTAAATATGATATATTTATAAAATGGAACAATTTTTAGACATCTGTTTTTGATTTACCGAATAGACAAACTTATTTTTCGATGGCCGGAACTAATTATTTACTTAAAGTCTTTAATCATACAAATTTAGTACTTGAATTTTGATCACTTTAATTTCAATTTTATCAAAAAGTCCTTTAATCTTGTCGTACTATAAGAAAATAATACTAGTTTATTGCGTACATTGAATAATGCAAAGTGTCCTTTCGAAATTATTTTCCGACGCAAAACTTGACACATCAAAAAAAGAAAAAAAAATCAAAATCCAAAAAGAAACATGTGCTCCAATTGTATGAACGGCATATTACCGAACGAAAACTGGTGGTGTTTTTGAATTCATTTCATCTGGGCTGCCCGCCTCTCCTCCCTCCGCGATTGTGCTATAAGCCCCTACTCTCTCAGACTCTGACCCACTCACCGGCGACGGCCGACGGCGACACGGCAGTGGCTCCTCGACTCTCTCCAGTCTCAGCTCAGATCTGGAACAAACAAGACAGCCGATTAGCCGAGGCGGTCTTCTTCAGATCTGGAACAACCGTCAACCGAAGAAGAAGCAGTGAACGGGCGGGCGGTGACGGCGAGGCGAGGACTCCACCGGCCAACAACCCTCTGCCGGCGACGACTCGTCGACGACCGGTGACCCGTGACCGGTCAACAGCCAACTGCCTTCATCATTTTTCAGATTGAGGTACGCATTGCGTCCCTCCTAAGTCGTTTGCTCATTTCTTTCCTATTTGATGCCAACAGTGCATGTTGATTGACATGCTATATTGACAATTCAGATTAGCTTAGTTGATTATCAAGTTTAATGGACTAGAAATGTTTGACCGTCTATATGGAAACAAATTGTGTTGGATCAAGTTTAATGGACTAGACATGTTTGACGGATTGTCAAGTTTAGTGGACTAGAAATCTTTGTTGATTCTTGTTGGCCGGCAGTGAGTTTCACACTAAAGCCCTGTTTGTTTCACCGAAAATGCTTCACGGAAAACACTTTCCTGAAAATACTTTCCCGAAAATAGAAGTCTCCTGAAAACATTTTCATGAATTTCTTTTCCGTGGTTTGGAAAACGCACAGAAAAATGATAAAACTACTTATGATCCTATGCCAAAAATTAAAAGTAGAAAGAAAACAGTATAAACATGTTAAAATCATCATAAACATTAGTAAACATAACAAGAAGAAGAAAATAGTACATGCATGTTCTTAGTGTAAAAAATAAGTGCAACAATTTTTTTTTTGTATAACCAACAAGATCAATTCATGTACATTAAATTAAACCCCAAAATTACTTTCCTGCTAAATGTTTTGCCATGAAATTTGCTATCCATATCTTCCGCAGGTTGTCACTTTTTACCACAAATGCTTTTGCCTACTTTTCATTTTCCACCAAATAGTCGAAAATCATTGCCAAAAAAGTTTCATTAAAACCTTCTATCTTCATCACTTCACCATAAAAATCACTAATCACGAGCTCATCTTTATTGAGTTGCTTGATTGCTAATGCAACCTGCCCAATCTCTCCTGCTAACTTATCATACCACGTATCCTCATCTTCATGCTTTCTCTTTCGATGTTGCCTTACACGTGACGATGTTGCTGTAGATGAACCGTCTTTACCTTTTGCCTCCACTTCGATGTCATCATCTAACAGTGTCCAATCAACCTGTGTTTCTTCTAGCTCTAGATCACCATATGACTTTGAAAAGCCACCTGTTGCAATGTTTTTGCCAGCAACCAAAGCCATCTCTTTGTACATGTCAATCTTTTTTGTTCAAATATTTCTCATTGGTAGGACATTTGTGTTCAAGAATCAAGGGTAATCGGTAAAACGAGAGCCTATCTAAAAAGATAAGGCATGACTATTGGTTAAGCACAAATTTAACAGCAAACAAGGATATCTAAATATGGCCAAATTCCAGAAAGTTCCTGCTTCCATTAGCAGCTGCCTGAGTAAATGTACCATATTCCCTGCAGTCTACCACCCTACCACCAACCACTGTCATCTTGTATGGTATATCAATATCTCTAGACCTGAACTACCATCTGCACGGGCTTAAGTGGCTACTATAAGAAGTATGTCGTCTGGAAAGTGGTTATTAGCAAGCCCTTAACCTCCCTGCTAAAAAAGGATGCCTTTAAGCAGGACTGAAGATTAGAAATGGCATTCCAAAGGCTTAAGTAAGCCATGTCAATCCACCAGTCTTGGCAGTGCCTAGTTTTTCCTTGCCATTTGAAGCAGAGAGAGATACCAGTGATGTAGGCATTGGGGTTGTACTAAGGCAACAAGGCAGGCTGTTAGCTTATCTAAGTAAAGCCTTAGGCTTTAAAAGGTGGCCTGACCACTTATGAAAAGACCTACTGGCTATAGTTCATGGAGTGAACATGTGGAGTCTTTATTTGACTCAAGCTCATTTCATATTAAGGACTAACTACAGCAGTCTCAAATTCCATTTGGAGCAGAGAGTCAGTTCACTTCTCCAATAGAAGCTCTTGTCTAAGCTATTAGGCTTTGACTTTGAGATCCACTACAAGAATAGCAGAATAGCTCCAAACAGAATCTTGCATCAATCACCATAGCAGTTCCTATTTGGAAAATTGGGATGCAAGAAAGTCTAAAAGGAGACAAAAAAAGCTCAGCAAATTATTGTGGAGTTAAAAGCTAGACTCAATGGCTACTCCGTGTTACTCAGAGGCCGTAGGAATCTTAAGGTATAAAGGCAACATATACGTTGACAGTGCAGGCATCAAATACTTTACGGGTTGCATTCCTCGGGTATAGGTTGGCATTCAGGGACCATTCGTTACCTACAAGAGAGTAACTATGTTATTCTAGTGGCCCCTCATGAAACAGCAGGTCATTCAATTGGTCACACATTATGATGTAAGCCAAAGAAACAAGCCAGACCATGTTCCATAACCCATCAAGTCTGAAAGAGCAGACTTATGTTAAAACCCATCAAGCTGCGAAATCATTCTATCAAATTTTACCTACAGGAGACCAACCCAAAGCCTACAATAATATACCAAGAACTCCATGTCATATATCCAAATGTTAAAACATTAAGAAAAGTTGTTTAACTTGACTAAAATGTTATGTCCCACTCACTGGAAGAGCAGTGACTGACTCTTAATAGCTAACAAATTCTAAAAGTTAAGCAGTGATACGAATGCAATGTCTTGTCTTGACGAGCAGAACTTGTCAGTTACCCAATGCAGCAGCCACCACTAAGGAAACAAGAAGAATGCAAAGCCTAACTATAGCAAAAAATCTCTGCAACCTTAATTACAATCTTCAAATGAATATGGTATGCAACTAAAATTCCAGCTCTTCACTTAAAATAGTCAGTCTTTAGAACATGTGTGGGGTGATTTCAATTCTAGAAAGGCAGATACATAAAACAAATAAAGAAACATATTCCTTTTTACCTAACCAAAAAAAATTAGGCCATACAGCTAGGTAGCACGGACACGACGGTGTCGGACACAGACACCGACAGGGACACCGGACACCGCAATTTCCAAAAAATCAGATTTTGGACATCGCAGGACACCACTATTTTTTTAATATATTATATATATATATTTAATATATATTAAATACATTCTGCAATCTAAAATAACAAATTAATTAAGTCAAAAAAATATTTCTGAAACTAAAGTACTGGACAAAATAACTAAGTAAAAGGAAAAAAAAAAAAAGAAGAAACGAGTCAAACAAATCTTGGCAGATGGAGACAAAAAAAAAAGAAAGAAAAAGGAGACAAGCTTTCAGAATAGAAGGAGACTTTCAGATTTCAGAGAGGGGAAGGGAGATGAAGAAAAAGGAGACGAGGTTGAGGAAGAAGTACCTGTGGGTCAATGACGGCGGCCGAGGACCTCCGGCGACAATCAAGTGAGCTCTGGCGATGGCGACAGTTGCTTCGGCATCTGGCGATGGCGACTGTCTGTCTTCGGGATGTTGGTGACTGAGCTCCGGCGTCAAATCCGTGTCGATAATGGCTCAGAAGGGCACCTGTCGGGATGTTGAGGTAAGAGAAGCAGATGGTCACACTGCTCCACGCCGTCAAATCCGTGTCGACAAGGCTCGGAAGGGCACCCGTGAGGCCAAGAGGTAGTGGCGAGAGAGTGCCAAACCAAAGTTGAGTACAGGCCTTGAGGTAAGAGAAGCAGATGGTCACACTGCTCCACGCCGTGTGTGGCACACTCGTCGATGTAATGTCGCAAGCACAAACATCGCATAAAACAGTGCACAAAGAGTAAATTTCAAAAAAAAACGGTAAAAAAATTACTTCAATAGCACACAACTTATTTGTTTGCCCACAGTGTGCAATCTAGCTAGACAGGCAAGCTAAAACAAAGCAAGGGACTCTCGACACGTGTCCGAAGGGTGTCGGGGTGTCCGTCCGTATAGGACACCATACCTCCACCTAGGAGAGGTGTCCGTGCTACCTAGCCATACAGCAATCCCAGATTTTACAAGGCATGGCAACATATTCCTTTTAACTAACAATAAAATCGGGCCATATAGCAATCCAGATTTCATGGTTAAGAAAAACAAAATCTGAAAGACAAAATACTATTACCAAAATATTTGGTCAGAAATAACCACACGCACATGCACACTCATGTATAGTTACAACTTCCAAAACGCAAAAGTTACAGTAATCTCACGTATAGACAGCTGGATTATATTTAGAATGGAAAGCTAGCCATGGAAGATTATGAAGGGGTTCCATCTTGCAAAAAAGAGTGGTCACAAAAGCATGGACATCATCTAGATTTAGCCTCTAAGACCAACTCAGTAGTGCTACCTGCTTTTCTTTCTGTTATGAGAAGCTCAATATAAAGCAGACCCTTCTTGTTCTTGTCAAATAAACATCATTATCATTGCACGTCATCTTCTTTAACCTCAACTCACTTGCTTGCACAGGACACACCACCATAGCCAGCGCTCTTACTTTCTCTGCAAAATCAAGATCACCAATTCTCGAAATCCAAACCCATGGCCGTAAAAAGTCAGATCCTACGCAAGTCGTTTTCCCAAAAAATTGCCTTCTTTTCACATGAATAGAAAATGTTTTTTGTAAACAGTTTTCTAATAAATGCACCAAACACTGGAAAAATGGAAAATGTTTCCAGAAAATATTTTCAGTGAAACAAACAGGGCCTAAGTTTGGTACCTTCCAGTTGAAAATGCACACATTAAGTTAAGATGTTTACTTGCAACAAGCATAATGCTCATTAAAATGCAGTGTCTTGTGAAAAATGATGTTGAAGCTGCTTCAAGTACTTCATTTCAGAGGTAGCAGAAATGTTTGACCGTTTATATGGAAACAAATAGTTTGGTCTCTAACTACTAATTGATTTCCTAATTCCTAATTCGCTGCATAAACAATTCCTACTTGTGTTGGAATGTGATGTTGGGTTATTTAGTTTTAGAATTGGGACGTTGAAATGTGTTGTTGTGTTGGAATGTGATGTTGTGTTCAAATTGGGTCATTGGGAGGTTGATCTTGAGCTTGGGAGATTGATCTTGAACTTGTACTCTTGTGTTGGAATGTGATTTAGTTTTAAAATTGGGAGTGGGTTGATCTTGAGCTTGAAATGTACTGTGTATCGAAAAGTGCACTCATTTTTTGTGTATTATTTTACTTTTACTTATAAAAAATTTTAGTGACTTCAATATATTTTTTGCAGTCCCTGGAGTGAAATCCTGGTTCCGCCACCGTCCAAAAATCGCTTTACATTTTCAAGAGTGTGCAGGTTGCATACAAGAGAAGGAGTGGGTTTGTTTGTAAGAATGGCTAAGTACTATGACATTGATGATATTTTAGCAGAAGATGAGGTTAACAGCATTTGCCTTTTTTTTCTGTGCTGGTACTTCTAATTCTTTTAGCCTCCGATGCTGGTACCAATTGTGTTTTTGCTCTTGCTGGTAGCTTGTCCCCGCTATATTCAAGGTTGCAGCAAATGAAGTCGGACTCATTGATTCAAGTGATGATACAAACAAGGTAGAAGGAACTCTCAACAAAGATTCATTGGAGATATGGTCATTGATTGCATTCTAATGGTGTATTCCTCAATATCAGGTAGAATCGGGTTCGAAGGTTGAACTTCCTTTTTGGCTTGCTAGTGAACTTCACTTAAGACAAGCAGTATCCGTTGGTTTTCCACGTTGTTTCAATAAAAGGTAATTCTCATAATACCTGCTGTTCATGTTTTATGCCGATTAGAATCTACTGAGGATCTTCAACGAACGGGATTATGAGTTACAGCCTTTCTTACCTCCTCGCATATTTCATAGAACCCATGCAATAAGATTGAAACCACCCTTGCCTTGTTTAAGGAGTGAAGTTTATATCAGAAGTATAACAGTTAAGAATCCAAATATAAGCTTGAGGGCCTCTGCGTTCATAGCCAGTTGGTTCTGAGTTCGATGCATTAAAACCTATGGGTTAAGTCACGTGGAGATTTCTTCAAGTGCGGGCCTAGAAACACAGTTAACATATTAATGGACTGATTTACTCTCTGAACATTTATATCCTCAGATGTTTATGAATGGTGTATTGAAATGCTAGAACGCAGGAGGAAATTAAGGCGGATGCTGCACATGTGGATCTCAGGAATCGATGCCCTTATTTCTATGAATTAGGATGCAAGATAGTACTACTGTGAGTTTCTTCCCCATGTTTCTTGTGTGCAATTTCTTTCTCCGTCTCTTTACAATCCATATTATCATGGATGATGCCCTAGCCCCTAGGAACTACTCTACTGTTTCTCCCTTCTTAGGTATGCAAGTATGATTACGTTAAAGAATGCAAATTCTGTCTTACTTGGTGGACGAATAATTAGTCATACTTCCGCTTTCAATAGTCGACTGATTATTTTGCAACGCGTTTATAAGCTGTAGCTGGTTTTGCACGACAACAAACTCAGCCTCTTTGGCGGAGAGTGGATGAATGGCTGTAGTGCAAATGCGGCACAGAGACATAAATTGGACGGTAAAAATCTTCAGAGATTAAAATGATATTGGGTTCGGTTGAATAGAGAACAAAGTGCTCAATGCTCATGATTTTGGCTTTTCTGGAGCTTGTTGGATGACCGAATAACAGAACCATCAAATAAAATTACCTTAATAGCTTGGGGTCAATAGAATGATTGACAGCAGCAGATGGCAGTCTGTAACATGTATATTAATAAGGGAGAGCAAAGTGATATGCATGTAAGTTGAATGCATCTTGCTCCTCGAAAAAGATTGTGAAACTTAGTTTTGATTGGGCTTTGTGGTGGTCGGAAGAAAGAAGCGGAGTTTTATGTATCAGAGTAGCAAGAATGCTTTGGCTTTACTGCCGCTAAGAATTCAGCCAGTGCATCCATAGGGGAACCTTGGCAGACAACTTTCTGTCGGTGCTATTATCTTTTTCTATAAGATGTAGGATCTTCTCTTTGTTTTAGTATAATCCTCCTTGTTGGATTATTCTCGTCTCTCATGAACTAGCAGCAAATGACAACAGCTGCGACTACAAGACTAAGGGTGTATTTTTCGGCAGAAACGAATTAGTAAATAAAAGCAGAAGAAAGAAATGAAAAGAGGAATCAGCAACAACCAAAGAAACATTCAAACAGCTTTATGAAGGCAACTGCGCAAACTCAGCGAAGTATTTATCCAGCATATTTGTTTCATTATCTTCTACCCTATGCCCCAACCGCACCCACCCCCTTCCTTCGTCCTTTCATGGATTAATTTTTGTCCATATGAAAACATCAAATATTTGTGGGTTGTGGATTATGTTACATGGACTCTTCAAAATGCGTGAAGTACCCGTGCAGACACTCGACACTTGAACATGGGTATGAGATATGTATCTGACACATCTCATTGGATATGCAACTTAGAATGCTATTTCAAAGTGTTACTGTACTTTGTTATTGTTTTGAGATGAGATTAAATTTGAATTAAAACAATGTTGGTCACTGAAACACCATTTCACCTAAGGAGTAACTACAAATTGGTAATGTGTAGTAATATTTTGCCGTGTCCTCATGTCTTGGGTTCTAAAAATTAGACGAATTCGACACTTGAACATGCATTCGATTCAAATACTTGTAGCGAGTCCTTGTAACATAAGTTATGGATCTGGTAGAGTAAGGTAAAATGTGACCCACAGATGAACTAATAAGCTAAGCTTTAGGGCTGATTATTTACTCTGTTTTTTGATTTTCCCTTCATTTATTAGTTTTTGTTGTTGACAGCAGTTATGTTGATTCTGTAGCTTATAGGCATGTCTTATTAATTGAACAACATTGGTTCTTTTAATGGCCAGGACTGGTGACAAAAGCATCGGACCTGTCCTCTTGGTAGCATTCATGACCAGGTACAAGGAAGTCCTGATAAAGGCTCATACTACATCATTGACAGTGGCTCCCAAATCCTTGACACTTCTTACAAACGAAGAAGCCAAACGTGAGATTTGCAACCTCTTGAACTAACACAGAATCTTCTAACATTTATCGTGGTTGAGCATTGATCTTATTCTTCTTAACATTTCTGAAGTGTACGAGGCTGCACGATCCTCAACGGCGGCCATGAAAAAGTGGCGAATGGGTGGGCCCAGACTTCAGAAAGCGTCTGTTCTTGGGAGGAAGAGGAAACCAGTTGAGTAGGTGGTATTTTCCCAACTTTCTGGTGTATCCTATTCATCTTTATATCTTTAGGATTAAAGTTTGTTATGAGATTAAAAATAGTTCCACAGTTTTTGTTTAGCCTTTAAAATATACGTGGAATACTTGCAATGTGTGGTCCAATGCTTATTTCTTATGCGCGCTTCACAAATAACTTTACTGAGATTCAAGCAACTTTGTTAGCACCCAGCTTACAACGGCTGTGTCACAGTTTGAACTGGTGTCCATTTCTGTGGTGGTCTAACATTCCATATAGCCTTGGAATACTTGCACCGATGTGTGGTCCAATGCTTATTTCTTATGCGCCCAACCATCTGGACAACTCAACAAACCTATTACAATCACTCACCCGAGCACTTCGTACGTTAGCAACCAGCAAAGTGTCACAGTGATCCAACGGAGAAGCCAAGAAAGAGGTTTCAAACTTTTGTCCTTTGAAGTTTCTGGTTTAATCACTAATCATACGAACCACAGGTATAAAATTGAAATTTTGCTTGACCTGAAATAATATGGTTTTATTCCTACCATCCAACCAACGGAATTACAAGGAATGACATTTGTTTGCAAAATCAATCGGAGAGAGGCAGGCCGAATTGCAGCTTTGCCTTCTGCTTTGCAAACAAACTGCTGCATCAACTAAAATGGCACAGTTGACTACAAAAAAATGACACATCACCGAAAAAGCGATCGATGAATTTCAGGCCAGCTTAAACAAGACAACATTGCACCTACAGGAGAGGATTTGAATGTACAAAACACTAAAAACAGACATTCACCCTTCATATGTCCAGCAAAAAAGGTTTTGATGTCAGAAGGATGAGGTTTTGCTATGTTACAACTTCACTGACAACATAAAGTGCGTTAGATCCTTTAAGGAGCAGCTTCCCCTTCCCTTTTCAGTAGTTCCTGCAAAAGTTACAAAAATGGAATAAAGGATCATCCTTAGAGATCATTTAAGTTTCTTTAATTAGCTTGCCTAACTAGTAACTACAAGTATACCAGTTTAGTAGAAGCAATTGACTGGCGCTGCCTCTCTTTCTTCTCACGTTGGCACTCTCCACACCAATTAGGGAAATCTTTTTGGTATTTCTTCAGCTCCCTAAAGACAGAACTGTAGGAAGAAGATAGCAAAATTCCATGTGAGCAGAAAGGAATACACTTCAAATAGAACTTCCTATCTGTAACAAAATATACAGGGAATATGCAACAAGATTTTAACAATGAACAACTGTAGAGATCAAGGAAATGCAGATGGTAACATATCAGAATACTAATGAAAGATCGTGCCGAATACCACCACCTGAAAGAGGTCGTACCAGGCAGGAGATAATGAGATTGTTCAGAAATCTTATCATTTTAATAACTTCCACCCGGGAGTTTAAATTTCCACAAGAAGAATCAATTGCACAAGTAGAAAAAGGAAACGTTAAGGACTTGGGTACCTTCTGCACCATAATAGTAGATTGATTCTATGTCCAGAAGTGGTGGCTCTAGCACCATGCCGATGGCGACCACGATGGATAACTGCACGTCCAGGGATATGGGTATAATCCAGGATTTCCTAGGATTTCATCACAAATTCCGGATAAGTTTCCAACCACAAAATGTCCCAGTCTGCAGGAGTTACATTATAATAACTACTCTTGTAAAGTCAAGCTTCTACGTGGAGAACGGCACAACAAGGTTGAATCTGTGTTCATATGTTATTTTTGCATTGCAACAGAGCCTGTTGTGCAATATTTCTCTTAACAGTTCAACATCTCGTTTTCCTTTTGTGTTTCACGTGAATATCATATATCCAATTGATCATTTCCCCCATCTCCTAATATAAATAAAAAAGACAGCAAAAGGGGAAAGATGTCCTTGATATGTTTTGGATAAAGCATTCCTAAAAGCAGATCAAGCAAAGATGGCATAACTATTCCGAAGCTTTTCTTCAGATAATAGAGGTCAAGCAGCATGTGCGCTCTTAGGCACTGGCTTTGGTCATACTTCCAAACAGCCCAAGAAATAAATAGACTTGGGGCAATGAAGAAAGCAAAGCAGGAGGATTAAATTGCTACAAATGATGGAAAGATTGGAGGGTCTGACATTCTCTCATTATGTCTGATTAAGTAGGAAAGAAATGAGGTGGATTAAATTGCTATACCATTTATATAGAACAATATCGCAGGAGGACAACACGATTAGGACTAATAAGCTTATCCATGTTGTCATACGTGCTCCAATAAGCGATACTTATGTTACGCTTCGTTAGACTCAACTAACAGATTTTTTCTCCTCAATCTTAAGTGTTTACTGTTGTCTATACTTCATTTTTGAAGTGGTGCAATGTGCAATATCTGTTACTGCTCGGAAATATTCTACAACATATTGAAAATTTACACTTTAATTCTTTTTTCTTTTTTGCTATACTTGAGTAATATGGAGCATAATTATTATGACAGTGTAATGCAAGCTACAATGCATATTATGTATTTGCAACTATAATTGAAAGCCCTCTAGAAATCTAATCTAAATATTGAGTACATCAAATAAATGTTTAAGAGGGATGCATGTATTACCACTGAGACTGTTATCAAGAAAGAAAACATGAAGAAGCAGAGATAACTGCCTACCGAAGAAGAAGAAGAATCTTACTGAATGAAATAATCAATAAGTAACTTTAAAGATCCAATTACCTCTGATTGAGTTTCTGTATTCACATGTTTATCGCACCGCACGCCTCGGAAGAACAACTCTCCGCCAGAAAAGTGCTTACCCAAGCAAACATTCAAAGTGACTTCTGAGTCATCGACGTGGAAACCTGAAAAATTAAACCGCAGATATAGATTGCCAGTTTCGATTTTCTACCAGGGCCAGCGAGCAACTTAAAATTAACTCACAGTAAAGCATCACGTAAGGAGATAAAAAAGGCAGGATCCTAATCGTCACCACCCAGAATCACGGCCCCACTGCAGAGAGCTAGCCAAGCACGTATTCTTGATTACCTTGGCATGGTCTGTCAAGGACAGCTCCAACCTCAGATATATTTTAATTTGCAACCTGATATTACAATATCACCCTGAACCCTTTAGCCTTGTACGAATCTTGTCATAACTTAGCATATTCCTCTCTATCCTGAATGTGAATGCTAGTTTTGCATTTCTAAGTGGGTGTCCCTATAATAATGGATTTAATTAGTGTCCTAACTCCTAAACCTTGTTTAGCTTGGTCAAAGATATGGCAATGCAGCAACAGCTGTTTAATGTAAAATATTCATGCATATGCATGTTATTCTGAAATACTCAACATTCAAGATTCTCATTCTATTAATGGAGTTCAATAAGCAACGCTTGGTGGACAGATGCCAAGCACTTCTCAAGAAATGTTGAAGAGCCATATGCATTTCTCAGGTGTTAGTCACATCAAGCTAAAGAACTTGTTTGTGGGTCCAGAAAAAGAAAACTCCTTGGTCAATGAATCAGCAAGAATTCAAGAACTTGTCATATGATTGAATATGGTAATTGAAAAACAAATACTCAACCAAGAATCTGCAAATAACCAATTACCATCATTAATATAAATCATACTCAACAAGGTGCATTTTTAAAGTCTTTGTGGGCCCCAAGGCAAGTGGAAGCAACAAGGTTGAGACTGACAAAAAGAGTGAAGGAAAGCTTCTGGACTGTGGTTACTGATGCATTGTAGAATCAGACACCTGTCTCTGTTGTTGTTTTAGCATATTCATTACTATTTACATATTTATGTTGTTTCAAATCATTTTTCCTTGCAAAGAAGCTTCTTCACGAATGACACTTACGGCTGACAAAGAATTTTGCGTCTACCTTGGTCTCAAGGTCTATCTCAACGCAGAGAATATGAAATATGACCATGCCAACTTGCTTGCATGTACTTTCTCCTCACCTTATCACTTACATTAGATGAATAACACTACGAAACAAAGAGAGTGGGCCTAAAGGAACTCCCTCTGCAACCAATTTCTGCTAGGTACGGCTATGTATACCTTTGCACCACACGCCGCAAGCCCACAGTTGGAAAAACATCACAAGCAAAAGAAGAAGTGCCAACTCTTTAAGATGAAAGCTAGAAGCTAAAGGGAACAGAGGAAGACGGAATGATCACCTACCCAAGTCAACGTCTCTATCCATTCCATACTCGACAACAAAACCATGATGAGTATCGAGTGTGGATCCCCCAACCTCAGGATAAAAAACTGCATCAATTTAGGACAAATCAGGAAGAAAATTAAGAGAGCACGTAGTCCATCATATTACCCTTTCACTTAGATGTGCTTTTACGTTTTTAATGACTTTCCCGCTCATTATAGTTAAGATCAAAACCCTTTACCTCTAGATAAAGGGCGTATGAAGTCTTCCATCAACTTGTCAAGCATGGTTTCCAGGCCAAAGTCATCAAGAACAGCACCGTACTTGTTCATTGTATTTGGTCGCATGATTCTGAACTTTGTTTCGTGAACCCACTTTTCGAAATTTTCTACCTAAGCAATCAGAACCTGATAAGAAAACATAAAAGCTAAACTACAAGGAAAATTGAACTTAGCATCCCAGCTGACAAGACAAAGGTAGACAATACCTCAGCCAACAACATTTCACAGAACCGTGGCTGCAGCATTTCAAAAGTGAAAACTCCTGGAGAGGGTTCAGACATTATATTCCTAAAACTCTCCTCTGCATTATCATTGATTGCCTTGAGAAAGGAAGGAACAAAGAAGTTTGCAGCTTGCATACTATATAACTCCCTGTGCAGAGGCTGAAAAGAGAATGAAGAAGTTCAGAAGAAACACAGAAGTTACAACTTTTTTTCCTCCCTTTGAGTACCGGTGCAATTCTATGCAATTTCTCTTCTTTACCACCAGTCCATTATGAGTGTCCAAGCCATGGGCCTTAACGCATGCAATATATGGTTTATAGAAGCAAAGAACAAAGAACCAAAAGACTAAAAAACAAGCAGTTTTATCCATTTAGTTGGACAGGCAATCGATTCTCTCCGTTCATAAAGATGGTTGCCTTGGCATTACCATTGAACTAGGTGTCATGGCACAAGCGATGCGTGTGCAAATACAAAGATAAAATAGCAGTAAGAAAATAAAAGTTGTCACGGATTTTAAGAGAAACCAAACAAGGGACGTGTTCCGTGACATGCAGTGACACGTGTCACGGCAATCAGTTTTATCCATTAAGTTGGACGGGCAATTCATTTTCTCCTGTTGTTTTGTTATCTCAGAGAGTTTTTAACAGCAGCTACTTACTAAAGTTCCCAACACGTGTCACACAGTTGGAATGTTATACCAAAACTACCTCCATACGAAACGATTTATGGGGGATTAAAAATATATATAGTATAGATACATACATACTTACAGCTTGTTCACATACGCACATCTGCTTTCATTTTTCAGTTGCCAATAAACCTTACATCCAACGAATCCATGTCGAGCTGTTTTATTAAGATTGCAGTCTACTCTAGACGATTCTCCTCATTATTTAACATAAGAGTAACTTCCCCATGGTTAGGAAACATTTTCATTTAACAAGAGGATGCCAAGGGCCAACATATCAAGATAGCTATTCTGTGACTGATAGCAATAATGTTAAATAAATTTCAAAAAAGTATAACAAGTATCTTATTCAGTACAAAATGTGCGACATGTCAACCAAAAATTCCCGACGTGACATACCTGATAGTTCGATATAATTTTCTGCCTGTATTCTCTATGCCTCTGGACCTGTAAAGTAGAGAACAGCTCTAAGATTAGTTTGGCCAGAATATATTAAGATAGATGCATATAGGAGTAAAACAAAATTTATGTTAGTTTTGAGGATAAAGTTTTCATCATACCATGTGAGACATCACAAATGTCAAAGGTATAAGAGTCACAAAAACACATGGAGATACAACTTTCTGCAGATATTAAAATTGAAAAACAAGGAAGCAATGTGGCAACTTTATTGGCAACTGGTGACACAACGCATTTGGTTTACAGGACAATTCTGTTGGCCACTCTTTTAGTTGAGAGTGCAGTACAATAATCTGCTATATTAAGCAAGTACGATTTCCAGTTATAATCTAAGTGGGATATTTGTTTGACTTCTGAACTACTTCTTTACGAGACACAATGTGGCAAGATCTAATTCACAATCTCCACATCTAAACAACCCTCAACTCAAATCCCAACATTCCATACTTCAACCAAGTTTTTCTTTCTACACTCAAGCAAGCACGGTCAAATCCTAACAATTCGAAAGCAATCTACATAACCAAACACTCTGCAATTCAAATCTCAACATGTCAGAGCTCAATATAATATCTCCTTATCTAAACAATCATTGATTCAAATCCTAAAATTGCAAAAGTTGACTTAGTTATTTTTTATATACTTCCGTGAGCATGCTCACCTCCAGATCCTAACAATTCAAACACTATCCCCGTAACCGAATACTTTGAAGTTCCAATTCCAACATTCCAAAACTCAATTTATCGGTAATCAAACAATGCTCAATGTAAATCCTAACATTTCAAAATTCAACTTGGTTTTTCTTTCTACACTTACGTGATCGTGCTCGCCTTCAAATCCTATCGCTCCACACATCATTGCAACCAAACACTTTTTAATTAGAATCTCAGCATTCCAAAACTCAGATTCATCACAACTGAAACCAGCAATCCTCAACTAAAATCCTTTCATTTCAAAATTCAAACCTTCATGTACTTGCATGCGCTCGCTTGCCTTCAGACCCTAACATTCAGATACCATTTCTGAAACCCACTCCGGAATTCAAGTCTAAGCATTCCAAAACTCAATTAACTATCTCCGCAGCCAAACAATCCACAATTGCAATCCAAGCACTTCAAAATTCAACTTACTGTTCCTTTCTACGTTTATGGGATGTGCTTGCTTTACATCCTAACGATACAAATACTATCTTGGTAACAATCACCCACAATTCTCAACATTTCAAGTTTCAATTGGCTACATCAGCAACCAAACAATCTCTATTCTAATCCTAACATCTAAAAATCAACTCAGTTTTTCTTTATGTACTTTCACGCTAGCTCTCACCTTCAAACCCTAACAATTTAAATACTATCACCACAACAAACAGTCTGCAATTCAAAATTTAACATTTCCAAAGCTCAATTCACTATCTCCGCAACCTAAACAGTTTCATATCAAATTGTAACATTTCAAAATTCCACAGTTATTTCTATATCGTCGGAAGCACTTGCATTCAATTCTCTATCTCCGCAACCAAACCCTCCACAAAACAAATCCTAAGAAACAACAGAATTTAGAATACCTCTCAACACAACAGTGGCACTAACATTTCAAAGTCGGACATAGTCGTTCTTCGTACACTTGAACAACCGAACAATTCATATACAATCTCCGTAGCAAAACACTTCGCAATTCAAATCTCAACATTTCAGAATTCAATCACCATCTCGGCAACCAAAACACTCCGCAATTCAAAAATCCTAAACAATTAAAATGCACGCATCGCAAGCTTAATACTCACACGAGTGCGCTCGCCTTCGGGCGAGTAGCGCAGCAGGATCTCCCGCATGTACTGCACCTTCGCGTCCCTCGGCACGTTGAGCAAATTCGGCGGCAGGTACCGCTCGAGGGAGCTGAACAGCAGCGGGCTGAACTCCAGCTGCAGATCCTCGTAGCTGTCCGGCCTGTGCTCCGTGTTGGGGTTCAGCCGCAGCCGGTGCGTCGCGTAAGCCGGGAAGATCGGCGGCGCCACCCCGTTGCCGTTCGCATTTCCGCCACCGCCGCCCCCCGGTGGCTGCGCCTCCTGCCGCCGATCCACTCCACCGTCCACAGACATGGTCTTTAGAGAGAGAGAGAGAGAGATACAGACAGGGGGAATTTGGCCAATCTTATAGCAGCATCATGGCACTGGAGTGGAGATCGGAATTAGGGTTTTATGAAATTTCATTTGTTCAAGGTTGCATGCTAACAAGTTAGGGTTTGGTGGTGTCACCTGTATGTGTGAGGCTGGCTTACGTGTGAAGGTGAGAATAATTTTTTTTTTTCAGTTGTATTATAAAATTTTATTTTTGTAAGGTAAAGTGACATTTATGAAAGCTTGACAAATGAAAACGGACCATATGTCCACAAATAATCGGCCGGCCTATGGTGTGGGGACACGTCACCAGAAGAAGCAGTGAAGAAGATAAATTTGATTGTTGGATAAGATTTTCTTTGTTGCTCCTTTTAATTTCTTTGACTCAAACAGGATGAATATATTTTTTAGCGATAAAAAATTATTTTAGAATTAGTTAATAAAATTTGTGTCACTTGAACTAAAGATAATCTTGCTTTTGATTACAATAACAAGGACGCGACTCTGCAACAAAATGATTACCAAAAATCGACCAAAACTAATATTTTCATTTGATTTGGCCTCTTGCTTGTATCAGCAGATTGGGAGTTTTCAAATCTATAATTAATAATAAAAAAAATTACTTGAGGTACTAGCCAAAACTTATTCACAATACTATGTTGAGCACATAGTATTGTTTACAGGGAGTGGGTGCATCACAGTCTGTTTAGCACAATATCTTATTCCTCTTATGAGTCACTCGTAAAATATTGAGGTAAAAGGGTCTTGCTGTATTTTGTTAAACAGTATTTGTTTGTGGAAGTCGTCGGATGTCACAACTATGGTACTAATCTTTGTATAATTAAATGCTCATGTCTAGTCAATAGGCTGCTTGATCAAACTTTTGTAACCCAATTTACATAATATCGAGTAATGCAATTCTCACAATCACCAAAAAATGTTTTAACGATGCAAGTGTTGGTGATAAAGCTTGTCTTTTGGCGTGAAAGATGCATAAGATACATTCAAAACTAGTTGAAAGGCAAAAAATATGTGAACCTTCTTGTTCATCATGCTTTTACTTGCATATTCAGGAAGAACTAGAGATGTCAAACGGGCCGGGCTTGGGCCGCCTGGCCCGGGTCCATCGGGCTTGAAGCGAAACCGGGCCGGGGCCGGGCCAGGGAGGCAGCCAACCGGGCCGGGCCGGCTGAGGAGAAATGCTAGGCCCGGTCCAGGCCCTGGCCCTAGGCCCAATTTCTAAGGCCGGGCTTGGGCCGGCCCGGGCCCTTTTTTTTATTTTTTTTTTAAATTTTCTTGTTATTCAATTTTTAATTTCATCTTTCGGCATGTCCAATTTTCAAATTTTGACAAATCTAATTTTTATCATTTTATTTCATTATATGTAATATTCATATATATGTATGTATGTATAGATATATTTATTTGTCTCTCATTTTATTTTTTGCTATATGTTAAATTTTTTCTTACTCTTCTTGGTGATCTTTATTAATAAAATCTGAACACATAACAATTATTACTATTTAAGAGAGACTGTTTCTACTATTTGATATTTTACTTCAAACTAATTGGCCGAAAACCCGGGATTGATACATGTTAATTCCCGAGACGATCTTTAGTAATAAGTATAGAAAAATAAATGTATTCATAGGCCCTCCTCCTTTTATCCGGGCTGGGACCGGCTGCTTGTAAACAAACAGGCGAAGTTACTTATTTTTTTATATATACGAAAAAATATATATCTTGCTTGTAAAAATTTATTTTATATATATGAAAAAAAGTATATTTTGTGAAAAACTTTATTCTTAAAACTTAAGAGAAGGAAAATAAAAAGAAATTACCTAATCATCCGGAAGTACTTCAATATCCGAGTCACTGCTCTTCCTATCATCAATCGGTTTATCTTGCTCGCGGTATTTCGCATCAAGATAATCCTTCCAACATACACATAGCTCGAGCGACTCGGGGTTAAGACGACTCCTCCTGTCATCCAAAACCCTCCCGCTGGCTGAAAATGCCGACTCTGAAGCAACCGTGGAGGCTTGCACTGGCAGTACATCCCGTGCAATTTGGGATAAAGTTTTATACATGTTTTGATTTTGTTTCCAAAAATTTAACAAATTAAAATTAACCTGTTCTTGCATTGATAAATCAGAATAATGATCAGTATTTGCATATACACCAATCTCATTAAAAGAGGAAAAAGTAGACGAACCTGCCGAATTAGAAGTACCTTCACCTGGTAGTTGTCTTGCTACTAGATGTTCAAAGCCCTTAAGGTATGGCGCATAATACCTCTCAACAGTGGATGATGTAGCTCGCCCGCGCACGTCAGCAGAATTACGATAGAGGTTGAACAATTCCTCAAACCTCTTGCTCACTTTTGCTGTGAGTGCGGTTGTCTCCTCTGCTGTGTAGCACATTAATTTCGATATCTCTTGTATCGAGGCGTTCACGCCATGCAACTTTAACCTAGGATCTAAACAAGTAGCCACAGCAAAAATAACAGGCAGTCTACTCCAATATTTATTAAACTTTTTATCCATCACTTTTACTATTTCCCTAAAGGGTCCTATATATCTCCATTTTGTTAACATTGTAGCCATCTTGAGAATTTCTATTACAGCGAGAGGAGAGGTGGGATAGTACGTACCAGACAATAAATTGGTAGACGTGTAGAATACCTCCAAAAATTCAGCTAGGTATGTGGCCATCTGCCATTCCTCTTGAGTTGGCAAGCCGGCTGGGAACTGGGTTAGTAGAAAATGCGTATAGACTTCTCGGTATGCCAGAATGTGTAAAAGCATATGGTATGTAGAGTTCCACCTGTGGACCACATCTGTAACTGCTCTCCTGCGAGGCATATTATATTCAACACACAACGTTTTAAATTGTTGTGTTCTCGGACTCGAGCTATTAACATACGCTGTCATACCCCTCATTTTGACAAGAATATCTCCTGCAGCAGCTAAACCATCTTGAACAATTAAATTAATTATATGACAAACACAACGAACATGAAATAATTCACCAGAAAGTACAGGTTTGAGGCTCTCCTTTAAAGCATCAACAGCAGCTGTATTGTTAGAAGCATTATCAAAACTAATACTCATAATCTTATCCTTTAATTTAAATGTGGTACATGCTTTTAATATAAGAGTAGCAATGTTCATTCCATCATGCGGAAAAGGAAAGAGCTCGAAAGCGATGATTCTCTTGTGCATAACCCAATCTGCATCAATCCAATGAGCGGTCACACAAGAATAACTAACAAAAGTAAATGGAGATTGCCAAATATCAGAAGTAAGACTAACTTTACCGTCAAATTTATCGAAATAATCGATAAGGCGTGCTTTAGCAGCATTGTACTGTCGGAGTGCATCGGATCTAGTTGTGTTTCTATGAACCTTTTTGTACAAAGGTTGAACGTATGTGTTCATATATCTAGAGTGCTTAGGATTATCGGCAAAAGAAAAGGCTTGTTCATCGTGAATAACAAATTCAGCGAGACCGTCTCTTTGCTCTCGCTGATTATAAACAAATAACTTACCGTCAAAAGATAACTGCGTTTGGGTAGGTTCGACGTGGCCTTGTCGAGGTGCACACAGAGGGTAATGCCTGTTAAGATGTCCATTACCACTACCAGACGAAAATAATTTAGCGCAGTACTTACATCGAGCTTTTCGGATGCCGTCCACCGTAACTACATCGAAATGATTCCAACACTCGGCTTTTTTTTTTTTCCCCTTTTGGACTTCTGGCTCATTACCGGAGGCATTGCTCGGCCCTTCTTCATCATGACCAGGCATAGGGTTGAGATTATGCCACGGAGTAGTAGCTTCGCCAACCGAGCTGCGTCCTTGACTATAATGCGGGGGGTCTTCATCAGGCGTGTATTCAAAATCTGGAATGTTTTGATTGAACTCCCAATTGGCTTGGGTATCTATCATACAGCCTGTACTCATTCGTCCAGGAACGAATGGTTGTGTTGGTGCTTGGATTGGTGTTTGTGATGGCCGTGGCGCTGGCGCTTGTGCTTGCGATGATGATGATGTTTTTCGTGATGATGATCCACGCCTCAGTTTCTTCAATAATCCAGCCATATTTCACGCTAAACTTTTTTACTAGATTGAAAATAAAATTCGTAAGAGTAACTAAATACACAAGTATAAGAGTAGTAATAAGAAATAACAATTAAAAGAATGAACGAGTAACAAATATTAATCACTGAGGATAATTCTGATCCAATTGGAGAGAGTTAGTAATTAAAAAACATTTAGTAATAGTAATTAATAAATAAAAATTCACTAATTACTAATTACTAGACAAAAGAATTAGAGAGTAACAAATTAATAAGAGTAGTAGTTAGTAATTAGAATTTAGCAAGAGTAGTAATTAATAAACAAGAGTACTAATTAGTAAATACTAGTAGTAATTAGCAAGAGTAGTAATTGGAGAGGGAAATAGTAGCAAAGCTTGTAGAAATATAGAATGTTTAGATAAGAGAGAGTAAGAAGATTGGTGTGAAAAATTAGAGAGAAATGGTGTGAATTTATAGATTTTAGAAACTTCACAAAAGACCAAAATACCCCTAAAAACTATCCGTTTATAGTTGTTGAGGAGGGTAAGAGTGTAAAAACCTTTAAAGGAGTTGGAAAAATTAAGTTAGACTAAAATACCCCCCAAACTAGCCGTTATATTGCTGTTGGGGGGGTAAAAGTGGAATTTTGGGGAAATATATCCGTTGGAGGAAAAGGGGGAGAAAGGGGGGGAAAAACAAAAAATTCAAACAGGTGGGGCCGGAACCGGGCCGGGCCTGGCCCGGGCTTTTCTCCCAGATTTTTCGGCCTGGTCCAAGCCCAGGCCCTAAGCCCAATTCATCCGGGCCAGCCCTGTTCATGAACGGGCCGGGCTGGCCCGGGCTTTTTTCGGGCCGGGCCGCGGGCCACCCGGCCCGTTTGACATCTCTAGGAAGAACCCAAATGTCGTCGTCTTTGATGGTTGTATATCAATGCGACAATTACTAACCATACTTCCCAAAATCAAGCAGGTCATCGACACATCAACGTTAGTGTAAGTTCACTCCATAAAAGGTCGATCTAGAGAAGTTGGACAAGAATAATTGGTCTGTCGATCCAAAATCAAGGTGGAAACTATGAATCAATGATTAATAGCCGACACTGGTAAAGGCCTCGACTCAAATTGGAAGGGACCAATCGGGGTTGGTCCAAGTATCGAGTGGTAACGGCTATACAACTTGTTCCCTTAAAACGAAAAAGATGCTCATTTTATTTTAAATCCAAAATAAATCCCCTTTTGAAAACATTCTTGTCCAAAAAAATCACTGGATCATCTTAGACCTATATACTGAGCGGATGCAAGACTTGTCAAACACGAATATTTCAAGCAATGTAGACAACATTCCATTAATTTCATTCTTTTCATTAAAACCCAAGTATAATGGACTTGAGGTCAACTATTTATTCTTTTCAATTTTATGAATTCCGTCGCTAAAATTAAAAAGAAAAACAAGCAAGAGTACAAATTCAAAAAATAAAGCTCGCTTTAAGGCAAAAGGTAAGAGTAGTCGCCGAATAGGCATGCATTTGGTCCCCTTTTTGCAAATTACAAAACGTAGAATACTCACATTGATGACCTTATCCTTTCCTCAATTCGATAATCAAGGCTCACAACAAGCATCATAAATTGTTATTAAGAATAAAGTTGCAATTACACTATTAACGACCAAGTTTTTTTTAATTCTTCTCGTTTCCTATAAGTTATAGGTGTTTAGTTTGCAAAAACACCTAAATAGGTGTTCAATTTAAAAATAAAATTTACTTGAATTTCAAATTACTTAATTAACAAAGTTAGTTTGCAGCTGAAGTAAAGTTAGTACTTGAATTTACAAAGCATCTACTTGTTTTTTTTAAGTGCTAAGTTTATCAGCTGAAGTTTAAAGGCTACAACTACAGCTCTTTATTGAGAAACATTTTTTTGTAATATCCCACACCTAAGTTTGGGCTTATGCTGATTGCTAATATTTTATGTCCTACTTTTAGCGACCAAACTTGAGGGTTCAATTATTACAAGTTGAAATACTAAGATATATGGGGTGTCATTAAAGTTAAGATACTAAGGTATTAGAAACCACCATGAGGTGTGAGACCTAGCGTAAGTGAAATGAACGTGCAACTAAAATCAGAGTGGAAATTAAGAAAGGAACGATGAATAAAATGGTATGGTATCCCATTTTTGCATTGTCGCATCTATCTTGGCTAGTGATACGTTATAGGATTGGGGTTCAGACCATAAAAGTGAAACTACTAACTTGTACCACTATTGTCAAAATAAAGATACGCAATCGCATCATGTTAATTGTGACGTGGTATCACTGCTGTAGTGAAGTTTTTCTCCCAAACTACCATGAAATGAGATATTAATTTTTCTGATAGCGAAAGAGTTTCTAATTAAAAAAAGAAATGATGACCAAATCAATAATTTCCCGGGTAATTTTGTATGTTTAATCGCTTTGCAAACCCTGATGATACATCATAGGATTAGGATTAGGATTGGGATCGGGGATCCTAAAGGTTGAAATCACTAATTTGTACTCTTAGTGTCAAAATAAAGACACGCACTCGCATTTTAATACTGCCATGAATGGGATCAAAAGGGGGGAAGACCGGGAGGAATCTTCTTTGTTAAAATATCGTTTCTTCGATCACATAGAACTGAGAAGAATAGGCCACATTTCAACCAGAGGTTACTAGCGACATCACCTAGATTTGTCAGCCGAGATAACATTTTTTTTTGAATAGTCAACAATTGTATTTTATGTGCCTCGTTGGTATGGAGATTCGAATTCGAAACCTCGAGGTCATACCTCATGGCTCTTTATCAGTCCACCACTCCTTAGGGTTCGGCCAAGATGACTTGAAGCAACAATCATGTGCGGAAGAAGTAGCTCCATTTCAAGCCAGAAATGGGGGCTGGGAAGCCTAGAATTTTTAGTCGTGATACACGTGAGAAAAGGATCCAAGAGTGCAATACCAATTTTCTTTGCGGAGAGAGTTAGAAAAAAGGACTATAGTTCACAAAGACTTGGCCCAGATGGTTGATCAATGTTGTAATACAAATTTTTGCAATTTAAAAGTTGTAAGTTAGCATACATTCTTGAAGGATAGCGATAAATTTCACTCCAAGTGAAATTACCAAGAAACCTACATCCACCACTCTAGCTAGTTTTTTGAAAGTCAATGAAGTAAGAGATGACGCGATTCAACGATTACTAACTTAAAGAGGGAATGCTATGCTATTGTTGGAATGGTCACAAATCTCTACTTAAATTTCAGTCCAAGCGAAGCAATTGCCAAAAAAACCTACGTCCACCACTCTAGCTAGTTTTGAAAGTTAGTGAAGTAAAAGATGATAAGTCCTTTTAAGATTCAACAATTTGCTAATTTTACTATGTATAGAAAGAGTATGTCATTTTTTTGTTGGAGTGGTCAGTGTTATCAAAGGCCCGCCTAGGCGATAGGCGTACTCCAGGCGCAAGACGGCAGTGGAGGCGCAAAGAAAAACCCAAAAATTCTAATTTTCAATTTTTTTCGTCATGGCATCATCTCAATGATTCATTATTTTTCATTCTTTATTTCATAACATAATAAATCAATATCTAAACCACAAAAACAATCTAGAACCCTAAATCCCTAATCAATTGATGATTGTTGGATTGTTGTTCATTGTGCTAGTGTCCCATTTTCAATTGTTACTCTTTTTAAGTAAATATATTCCTTCACTTTACCTTGTAGATAAAGAAGATGAAATTGAGGATGACTTTTTACCCGACTGAGAGCCTATAATTTCCCTTTAAGGAAAAATATTCTTGCTTTTTAACCTTCAATAGTGATAAGGGATGCTTTTGTCATATTTAGTTAGCATCAACTACTTCTCATTACATCTAAAACGTTTTCTAGTGTTCAAAATTTGTTAAGTTATCATGTTTTGATACTTTTTATGTGATTTTATTGGTTTAATGTACTAATATCTATTTATTTTTATTTTGCGCCTCACTTCAAAAAGGGAAGAGCCTGCACCTTGCGCCTAGGCTCTAGAGACCTTTTGCGCCTTAGGTGCGCCTATGCCTTTAATAACCATGGCTATGATTAAACATGAAAATTAAAAAACTAAATGCTTAAAATAAAGATAAAAGGGTTCGGGGGTGGGTGAGTATCGAGAAGGTGTTAGGCACCCTCTTTCGTGCCATCGATTGATAGATCTTGCTAGGTTTTAATTATAACTGATTTATTTGTTGTTTTATTCATATATTATCCCAAACTACATATAATCTACAACTCTGGAATAAATACAAAAAAAATTTCTCAAAGTTGAAAGATATTAACTTGTCAATGTGTGCGTGTAGATGTTAACTTGTCTACGTATGTGCAGAGACACAACATATGTCATTTGTGTCCTAAGCATATAGGACTAGAATGATGCATGAACAAACATGGTAAACTTAATTTATGAAATATATGATGATGCACGAGTAATCGGCTTAGAGCATGCAATTATATAATTGAATAAACATGATTAACATAAGTACATAACCTAGATGTCACGTCTGCGTGATGATGAAAACACATCTCCCATATTTGGTTGATTGAATTGATGAACAAATAGACACTAAGTGTATGTCTGACAATCGATTTAACCTATAAATCGACCTCTAAAGCTTCCTAGCCCTCGTGTGAAGTTATAACTCTTGAAACAACGCGGAGTTTAAGTACATTAATCACCTAAATACTATTTGTATAACAGAGAAATGGCTTATTGAAGTTAGATTCGGTAGTCACCGTAGAAAATTGGCATTTAGAGTATTAAGTTGGTTTTTGGAGTGGGAGAGGCATAGTTTTAGCCCTATAGACTTGGCTTACACATGAGGGTTGTGATGC
Source organism: Escallonia herrerae (assembly GCA_033070095.1). NCBI lineage: Eukaryota > Viridiplantae > Streptophyta > Magnoliopsida > Escalloniales > Escalloniaceae > Escallonia > Escallonia herrerae. Next base: position 516,776 of record JAVXUP010000140.1, read on the forward strand.
TCATTATAGAGCACCATTTACGCGTTCCTATCGGCCATAATTGAGAATCTAAAATGGGTGTTTCTAAATATTTTAAAATGACTAAATATTTGGATCTATTTTTTACTTTAAAAACTTCTTTCTCGAAATAGGATTCTGAATATGTGACATGCTTTAGCAGCTGCAAAATCATAAAATAAGCAATGATTTTACAACAAAAGTTACCTCTATACACACTATCAAACACTATAATTTGCAGTCAAACGGCACTACGTGCTGGGCACATACATATTTTGAATTCATGAGATTCCCTGCAAATGTAGGAAGAACTACATGTAGGTAAATGATGTCTCTAGAACTACAAAAAAATTGCATCGTTGGAGGCTAAGTAAGCTCTGCGCGCTACCTCAAACCTAAACATCCTTGATTATGGTCCCATGATCGAGGGTTCACTAAACACTCACAAAAAAGGTATTTTAACGTAGTTGCGTTTAATATTTGACCGATAACAAGTAGAAATTATGCAAGTGCATACATGTAATTTCAAATGAATCAACACTAATGATAATGATAGATTGCAAAGTGGGAGGTCAACAAATAGCATAGCATTGATATCAACAACGAAATAGATAAAGCAACTCTCAAGCATTGAATGTCACTTGATATTTGATATTCCTATTCAAATTTGGTCAATGACGAGATTAGTACTAGAATTTTGAAAGAACTCTAGCAATATCTTGAAGAATTAGGCCCAAGGTTCAGCCATCATTGTTAACTGGTTTTGATTCCATGCGTTGCACACGGGAGCAACTATAGTCAATAAATTACGTAAATAAAATAATAAAAGCATGATATTAAAGTTTTTGGCAAAGGATGGAACAAAAAGTGATAGAATCCATATAATGGTCACCTAAAATAAACATCCAACATTAAAACTTAACGAAAAACTAATTGAAAATGATAAAACAATGGTAAAAATCTCCCATCTTATTATATATAGTACAATACAACAAAATCTAACAATGAGAAAGTGACAATTTAATTGAAGCACTATGAATATCGCAAACAAATCTCTCGACAAAAAATATCGGCACAATAAAGGAATAGAAACGTGGATAGGGTCATTTGAGTTACAAAATGAGTGTTGATATTCCCAATGAACAAAATATGATGGCTAGATAAAAAAAAGAAATAAAGAAATTAGTGATTTGTGATAGAGAGAAAGACTCACCATAGATATAATTGTCAAATTTTAAGTTTCATAAGATGAGATTATCTCAAGGGAGGCTATGGCAGCTTATTATCATTTTGTGAGAGATATTTTTGAAACTTAAGTAGGATTAGTACGTTTAAAATTTTTGAAAATCTATTTTACAAATTTAGAATTTATAAAAGGCGATTTTCGAGAGGAGAAGGTCAACTTAGTATTTTATTCTGAGAGATAATTTTGGAATTTTAAATAACATCATTGAGTTTAAAATTTTTGTAATCCATTTTGAAGTTAGATTGCCATGACAAAATTCTAAAAAAGGAAACAAATATGTAAGTAAACATATAAAGGGACATTATGAAAAAAGGCCTAAGAAGATAATTACTTAGGTTTAAATCTTTTCATCAATAAAATTAGATATTTTAGGTATGAAGATAATAATAGCTAAAATTTAGGTTACTATAATGTAGATTGTTTGTAGACAGAGAGAGAAAACATTCGAGATTAGAATTAAAAAAGTTATTAAAGAAAAAGTCCACATGGCAAGCTGCCAGAGTGTCTACATAAGCAGTGATGTGGCAATTTTCTCTCAGTTTCGACTTTCATATATATATATATAATTAGATTTTACTAGGATTCTACACCTATGCATATATATAGTACGTAGATAGGATCTTCCCTCACTCGGTATGTAAAAAGCTATTCACTCGAATCAGCATCATTTATTGCTTTTTTTAGAGATATATGTTGTAGTTACACTTTGACTTAAGTTTCCGTGCCAGAACACCCACGCTGTCACTCTTTTCCTATCTTGTAAGTCATCATTTCTGGTTGTGATTCTCGATCCATATTTTAGCAGCAAGTATTAGAACTTGAGGAAAAATACATTGTAGATATTTCTTTCGATGAAGGGCAAATTATCTTGAAAGCTATCTAAAATTGGTGTATTTAGGGCATTTGGGAATGTAATGTAATACATAACTTAATATTCCTAACATAAGTATGATACTTTTGTTCATTCACTAGTTGGAAAGAATGTGGATGGAATCCAATTCAATCCTTTAATCACCAATATGACCGTGGAAGGCCAAAGCTCCACCCGTGCCGACTCCCTTCTACTAAGATTAATAGCTAACTGTTAGTTATCATGCAACAAGAAAAGGACATTCAACATAGATTACTACTTTCGTTTTCTCTGTGTTTTCACTTGTTTTGACTATCATAATGTCTTTAGCGGCAAAAGCGAAATTCAAGCGTTAGCATCATTGAAAGAGTTCTAGTGTGTTGTTAGAACTTTTCAACCAAGTGATACATCCATTGGAGCTGTTAAAACTAGACATCCGACTGACCATTTCAGACCATTTCACAGTGATTTCTTTGTCAATCCAGACCATTTCACAGTGATCCAGATAGCACTCAAGTGAGTTCAATACCATTTTCAGTTGTATTTATTCAGGGTTTTTTCCTTCCTCAAAGAGGTCCTCATCAAGGAGACCCCCTTTACTTGTTCTTGATATGTGCAGAAACTTTCGCAGCTCTTCTTAGAAATGCAGAAGAACAAAATCTCATCGATGGTGTAGCAATTAGTGACAAATGTCCCCGGATCTCCTATCTCTTCTTCACGGATGATAGCCTGCTCTTTTTTAGAGCGACAAGAGAAGAAGCCTCAGAGATTATGCGGGTCCTAAAGATGTGTTCCCAACCTATTCTGGTCTCACCCAAGGGCCCACCAGGAGTCCCGTTTTGCACTACACGTCACATATTTAACTGTCAACTTTTTAACGCTATCGACCGGTCAAAATGTGCACGCTCAAGTCACTTGCATTTTTCATTGACTTTTTGCATGACAAATTATTTTTTTGTCGCCAACGTAGCGACGTCAACGTCACCAACACTTATGTTCAAACATGGACCTAGCGTGCCTCCACCCTTAAAGGGGGTGGGCCACCTTACCGTAGAGAGGGGTCGACCACCCCATGCGCAAAGGGGTCGGCCACCTTGTTTGCACAAAGGGGTCTGCCACCTTGAGCATGGGGGTCGGCCTTCTTACCCTGGAGGAGGCGGTTGGCCACCCCATGCATAGAGGGATCGGCCACCTTGTTTGCACAAGGGGGTCAGCCACCTTACCTCAAAGAGGGGGGGTCGGCCACTCCCTTTAAGGAGGGGTCGGCCACCTTCTGTCATGGGGGGCTGTTGACGCTCCTTTTGCTTAACGCATTCATGCAAGGTCTGTAATGCCCACTCATCACCGCGATCGTACGATGCCCGTTGTTGCCCATACATCATCGCCGCAATGATCGTCACCCCAGCCCGAGCGCCATCTTCGACATTCCGCACCGACCTATGCGCCATGCCGTTGATACAGTCGTGCCCCCTGGCTCTCTGTCACACTACAGTGTCCCCGGCACCATGACTGCGCCATGCGTCACTTCCATGACATGTACCCCCGACACCAAGTATTGTCTTGCGATGGTCATTGTGGCGCCCGCGCACTACAATCATGTTACAGGCCCCCCGGCACCATTCTCATTCACCACACCATAGCCCCCGCCATGGACGTGGAACATGCTTCGACCCACTCTTCGGAGTGTGCAGCATTCCGGGGGCTCCGTTCTTAGTGCTACGGCACGAGGACCCCTTACAGCGGGATGTACTTGCTACCATATAAGCCATCGTTGTCTTCCTTCGGGGGGCTTCATTTGTAGTGCTCCAGCACAAGGACCCTTCGCAGCGGGATAGGCTTGTTACCATAGAAGCCATCGCTGTCTTCCTTCCGTGGGCTCTGTTCGTAGTGCTCTGGCACGAGGACCCCTCGTAGCGGGATGGGCTCGCTACCACAGAAGCCATCGCCGTCTTCCTTCTAGGGAGCTCCGTTAGTAATGCTTCGGCACGAGGACCCCGCAGTGGGATAGGCTCGTTACCACAAAGCTATCACCACCTGGGGTGACTTGCATGACACTAGGCACGTATGAGCTGCGACCACGTCCACTCACGTTATCGGTGATCATCAGCGCCCCCAGGACGATGACCCCTGGGTCACTCCAGGATGGGAGTAGGTCTTTAGAGGGCATCGCGCCTAGTCCACTTGGTAGTTGGTCATATGGACCTTCCCTCACCGCTGTCAGGTTCTCTCTGCGTCTCACGATGCACCCTATGGGATTCAGTAAGGGCTTGGACCGGTGGCTAGGGCAACGGGTTTACTCAGATCATGCCATCACGGTGTCTTTAGTCTTCTCAGACAGGTAGAGCAACGCTGTGTGGGGCAAGGTAGTGTGAATTTGGGAACCGACAGTCCGACAGAGAACCGATATTTATGGACCCCTGGTGACGTGTCACTCCCAGGGGATGACATGTGTCATCTGATGACACACTGATGACACATGCACACTTTTTCCTATAAATAAAGGACCTTGGATTTCATTTTTAAGGGAATCCTCTCATTTGACATTTTCACTCTCTTTCTAAAATTCATTATCTCTGGAATTCTAGAGAGAAACACATTTGGACCTCTGACATCGGACCCTTGACGCTGCACCCCTGACTCGGACCCTAGCTTGAATTGTCGGCCTTGTTCGTCTCTGCCTTGTCTCGGTAGCATTGCCAGTCTCACGGCCTGCCTGGAGAGCCTTGCTTTCTGCCCTTACTCCATCCTCACTATCTCTCACTTCGTATATCTGAAAGCTGACTCAGGCTGTAACCTTTGTGGCATCTCCATGTAGGTATGAATGCACTTTCCTTAGCATCAAAATGTTTATAGAGCTGCTTCCTGACAATAGATTAACCTTTAGTGGTCAAAAGTGGTATTTAGTAAAAACACTCACGCACACGCGAAGCTGAATCTGGGGGAGCTAATGGGAATTGAAGTTGTTGAGAAACATGACAAGTATCTAGACTTGCCATCAGTAGTGGGCTTATCTAAGAGAGAAGTCTTCGATTGTCTTAGAGAACGAGTCCAGAACAAGGTGCAAGGGTGGTCAGAAAAGTTCCCGTCGAAAGCCGGAAAAGAAGTGCTTCTCAAAGCGGTTGAACAAGCAATACCAACATACTCCATGGGATGTTTTAAGCTCCCAGAGTGCGTGTTTATGTAAGGACCTAGAAAATTTGATGGGCAACTTTTGTTGGGGCATGGAAGGGGGAAAAAAGAACTTGCATTGACTGAGTTGGGTGAAAATGTACATAACGAAGGATCAAGGTGGAATGGGATTTAAATGTAACGTGGTTTTAGCATGGCTATGTTGGCAAAACCGGGATGGAGGCTGATTTATGATAAGGATTCACTCCTCTTCGGTATTTTAAGCGCAAAGTGCTTTCAGAAAGTGAGTTTCTAAAAGCTTTACTTGGCACTAGACCCTTATTTACTTGGAGAAGCATTTTTTCCAGCAAAACAGGTCCTTTAAGCAGGCATTAGATTGGCAGTTGGAAACGGAGCACAAATTCAGATTTGGGGCGAGAAATGGATCCCTTGTCTCTCTACCTTTATGATTCAAACCCCTGTTAACACATTATCTAAGGAAACATAGGTGGCAGCTTTGATAAATCACCATACCAAGAGCTGGAAAACTGGTCTACAGAAAGAATATTCTGGTCACAAGAAGCCCAGTTGATCAAGAATATTCCTATGGGCTCCTAGTCAAACAAGGACAAGCGAATTTGGCATTTTGGGAAGAATGGTTGTTTCTCGGTAAGAAGTGCATACTGCCTAATCACGGATCGTGGGATGCTCCTGAAGCAAGGAAAATCACATTCGAAAACTAGTGAACAAAGCCACAATGAACTGGAAGTTTCTATGGCAGCTAAATATTCCTAGCAAGATCAAGGTTTTCGGATGGTGCACTTGTTCAAACATTCTTCCAACTCAAGAAAGCCTTTGTAAGAGAAAGGTTGTCGAGGATACAACTTGTCCTGTTCATGGGATTCAAATGGAAACTACATACCACATTTTAAGGAGCTGCTCTCTAGCAAGGCAAGTCTGGGGACTTCTTATGCAGGCAATGTACGTCGACACTCGCTGCTGATCAGACCATGTCCTTTCGTGGTGGAAAGAGGTTAACTCACGCATAGAGAAAGAGGAATGGAGCTCTTTGCAGTACAGGTTCCTTTGGAAGAATATTAATGTTACTGTCTACCAACGCGCGCAAATGGATGCAATCGAGCTCTACAATGCAGCTTCCCAGTACTTGGATAACTGTCGTTATGACCAGAAGAACATGAGAACTAATTTTTCTCCACGCACAAAATATGGGTTGTGGTGTCATTGAGAGCGGGACTCTTCAAAAAGCGTCTTAGCAGCGCTATCCAAGAAGATTTACGGAGTAATGCTGAAGCTACAGTAGCAGGGGAGGACGGTATGTTTGACTATGACTGGATTCAATTTCGTGCAAAAGGAGGGAGATGCGAGTTCGATCATTAATGCCTGCAATTGGAGGAATAATGGATGACGTGAAGCGGATTTTCCATTGTTTCGACTCCTGTAATTTGCAACATATTAAACGTCCTGATAATGAAGCTGCTCATGGACTAACTAGCTTTGCTTGTACTTTAACTGGGTCACTAGTTTGGAAGGAGGAGGTACCACAAGTTGTAATGCCTTCAATCCTCAAGGATTATAAGTTTGTAACCATTTCAATCAATAACATCGCTTTCTTCCGTAAAAAGAAAAACCTAGCACATGACTGAAAGCATGTCATCTTTTTTTTCATTTCAAGAAAACAAGGGAACAATAACAGCTATGTCTGTCACCGTTTTTCTAAATTACAACATCTTACCATCCATGGCTTAACTCCATGGCTGAGCTGTTTGGGTTGTTCTACCACCATTACGTACATTGCTTAACTCCATGGCTGAGCTGGTATTGCAATGTTCACGGTCCACCACTACATTCCCAGCTTCCATATCATGAGGCCTCAGTTGTTGTGAGCTCGTATGCAACTGCTGATTTCTATGATGATGGCTCACTTCACTAAGGGGTGGACCAATGTGCTTGGGCAAGCTGTTTGCCTCCAAGTGCTGGAGCGGGAATCTCGTCTCTTGCTGCTGCTGTGGAATCGCACCTAATCGTCTTTGAGTCTGTAGTTGTGCTGGCTGCTGGTTGACTGCATTGTATGCCATGGTAGAAATATCTGGTGGGCATGTTGGCATATTAACGACATTGCTTTGGAGTGGGAATCCACCCTTCAAGGCTCTTCGTTGGCCTTCAGGAATCCTCATCCTTTCCAAAACTGCAGCTGGAGTAGTGTTCTGCAGCATATTGCCAGTTCTAAGGATCTTTCCTCCCATTGTCATAGACGGGGAACCAACCTCGCTTAGAATATCAGTAGAACGTCCATGGGCAACATTTCCAGAAGCCCCGGCCCTGCCAGCTAGCTGCACTGTATTTAGGTGACTTGCTCCCACCCCGAGTCCCATCATCTTCTTCCTCTGCAAAAGTTGATGTTGTACTCTCTCTCTTTGCATCATCTGAAACTCTAGAGAAGCACGCTTGTTGAAATCCCGCTGCCATGGCTGATGCAGGGAACTGGGCTGTCCAGTAATGTCATGTTGGTTGTTGGAGACATAACAGGCATGAAGATGTAGAGCAGACTGGGCGTTTTCATGGGGGCGCGAGTTGCCTCCAACGAAGCTATTCTGTGATGGCATTTGACTTGGCATAATGGCCGACAATGTACTGCTGGTTGGACCAAGCATGTAAGGAGATTGATCTCCGAACAACCTAAAGGGAGGAAGGTCAAATGTCCCAGAAGCTGGAGTAGCACTTCCGGTAACAGTTGGTTGCTGCATAATAGAGCTTCCCTCAATATTAAGAGGAACATGATCTATTTGATCACAAACTAAATGGTATCCTTCATGCGCCATCTGCAGAGATTTTGGAATCACAAATACGGTAAGCTAAAGCCTCAAGAAACTAACAACGGAAAAATTCAAACACCTACCAGTAACGTGAACTGAACAGCAAACAGGTCCGCATCATGCTGCCAGATATATATGCAAAACGTGAGATTGAAGTCAATTAGATAATGCATTGTATTCTACACGAAGTTCCTTGTAAATGATACTGTCAGGAAACTTGCGAAGTACTGAAGGTGGTAGATAATCTGCTTGATAAAGCATAAAATTAAAAAGAGTTTCCAATGGTGAGTGGCTTCTCTTATTTTCAAGGATGATGCTTTTATGTGTGTATGTATATATTGGCAAATCTACAATCTTATGTATATCCGTACACCATTAACCTCACAATCTGGGGTTTTCAGTAGAGTTTCTCAAATTCCTGTAGTACATGATTTCTTCCCATTATGGCTTTGGACTAGAAACTGGTGATTAGCTAACGAAAGCCAGAAAGCCCCTTTCAACGGTTGTAGAGAAGTTATTTTTCCTGAATACCTCCTCTTTCTTCAGTAAATGTAGAAGTGTGGAACTGAATGTCTTCCATTCTCTCACAACACAATTTTGGGGAACAAAAAGGTGGAAAGCCCAACTTACCTCATCGACTTCACTCGTAGGACTCACTCACTCTGTAAGGTGGACTCGATCAATATTTTGTTTGGAAGATAGTCACTTTTTTAATCTCTTAAAAGTTGTAGGAGATTATGGCCTTCTAAGGAGCTGTGCTAGCCCTATTTCGAGTTTTTCATGCTCTGTTGATTTAAAAAAAAAAAGAGCCAAGCCAAGCTCACGAGATGGTCCGTGAGGTTGGGTTAATAAAATTAACAATGAACTTTAATCTATTCTAAAAGAAGAGAGATACTATAATTGTGACAGTATTGTTCAGCAAATAAATGAGTAAAATGACTTCTTTGTCTAATAAAAGATCAACACATCTAAATCAGACAGCTTAAGTTCTTGAGACAATAATAACTGAACTCCAAAACTCATCTTTGTGAGACAAGCTGAAGAAAGTCCTATTATTAGTCCCCATTGAAATCATATCTACAAAGTTAATGAAGTTCATATCTTCGTACAAAACCTAAGGTAGTTGACTCATGGTTGGAAGAAACAAGAACTTTTCTGCAAAAAAGAACAATCCAAAATTTTACGAGCTTGTTCACGAATAGAGCTACAATTTTCAGTTCTGCTACATCTTAAAACTCGAGTAAAGAGTTGCTTAAAGACTAAACCATCGCCAATGAGACTCTAGCAAGGGGATCAAGCTATCCAAGAGAAATACGGGCCATCTGCATCAATACGTGTGACAGGCTAATAGCTGTCTTGCAGCCAGGCAGACTCAAATCTAATCAGTTGATTATATCATGAATTAAGATCTTTCAAATAAGACCTATCTATGATTTTTTTCTCCTGTATCAGGTCCGGTGATGGAGAGCTTTCAGACAAGATTTGCAAGGTAAACAACCATGGCAGGTTCTGAGAATGCACGTTCAAGCATTTTATCTGCTCTACATCAAAGACTTTAGAGAAGCTTTCTAAGGTCTTCCTTTTGAAGGGTAAGGTACCTTGGTTGAAGAGTTCAGCGATATTTAGCATGTACAGTGAGCTGGATGAAAGATTAAGAAGATGTATAGTTCAAGGTTTTGTTTTCTAAACCTCTACTTGGACTTCGCAACGACCTCTTTAAATAAACTTTGGCTACACTCTTTAGTGATTATTTTGCTTTTACTACACAGAAAAATAGCAATTTACAAAAGTATAATCAATCCACGTATTCAAAATAAAGAGAGAGACAGAGAAAAAACACATGGTCCTCTGGTCGTAAAAGTTTCAATTGCAATACCAGTCTTTGAACTCACTCTGTTAGAGAAGGTTCGTAGACAGGGCCAGTCAACAGGATCAAGTGCTTGATGTCCATAAACAGCACTTGCTTCAACCATCCCCTCATCAAGTTTCTCCATGATGATCAGTTTGTTTGGAGCGTCACTGCTACTGACACGACTATCTGAGAAGGCAGAAACTTGTAAGCAAAAGAAGGATCAGTTTGAAAGAGGAAAGTGTCAGGCAGAGCTTACTTTGAGAGAAATGTGATCGTAGGAATGTTAATGTCCTTGTTTTACAGATGTTAAGCCTTGCAGGCAGGGATTCTGCAAGAGAGCTATCAGTGCCAAAATAATTCAAATTTCGGGTTTCAGAGTTAGCAAGGTGGAAAGCAACCAATGGGGTTGGGCGAAAAAGCGGCCTCTTTTCTAGAAGTTGACTAGAGTTCCGTTCTCTTTTATTCAGCCCGTACCTGAAAGCATAGAAAGATAATCTCACATCAGATGATCTCGTAGAGAGATTAAGTATCACAGAATCATACATGACATGAGAAAGTGTAATTTCGGATGCACCTCTCTGTAAGAGTTTTCATGATCAGAAACCTGTCAACTATAGGGTCAGTTACTGCTGACGGAAGAGAAGTTCCTGCCTGATGGCAAGCTGCATCGACAACACTCGAAAGCGTAGTGGTTGCAAGAGAGTTGGTGCCTAGTTCAGAGCAAGTTATGCCAGAAGCTTTCAAATTACTGGTGTTTGCAAGAGATTCAACTCTCTTAATAAACGAGCCCTTTAGACGAGAAGTTAGTTTTCTCGTTGTAGGCACTGACGCCTCTCTTTGCACAGAACCACCAGGACAAGAATCTGGGAGTGCCATGGAATGCTGAGAAGTTTGCAAAGGTTTTGTCTCCTCGGTGAGAGTTTCATTTGGCATGCTTTCACTAACATTTGGACCAATGTGCTTCAACTGTGCTCTGTTGGGAGCAGCTCTGACCAGTGTAGATGGCCTAAGTAATTGCTGAATACTAGTGTTATATCTCATATCTGTCATCTTAGACTTATCCAAGACTTTCCTAGGATCCAAAGAGGACAATTCACTAAACTCCACTGGTTCTTCTTTCACTCTACAAGTGGCCAATTCAGCCTGTAGCTTTGGGATATTTTCGAGAGTTACCTGTTGACCACTATTCGTCGATACAATGGGATGCTTTGTCCTATCGTTACTTTCATACAAATAGTTTGCCGTAATTCGCTGCTCTAATAGTTTGTTCTTCCATTGTACTTCAGAAGCAAGATTGTATTCAGCACGGCTCCCAGGAAGCTGCTCCTGTGAAAAGTCCAGGGGTTCTTGCTTCGATTTCTTCTCGAGGATGAGTCCTCCATTCACAGGTGCCCCCTGGCTTTCCCACTCACCGAAAGGCAATTTACTGGGTATTCTTGGATTAAGGATACATTTACTATGACGTTGTTTGGATGCAAAAACACAGTATGGCAGCGTAAGAGCTTTAGAAATAGATTGTTTAACGGTACTTGCTTTTTTTCCAGGAATAGGCCGTGATGTCTCTTGAAGAACATTATTAGCTGCTGATGCATATTTCAACCGAAAAGAGTCTGATGGAGTCTCTTGGATAAGATTGTTCTCATATGAAGTAGGGATAGGAGTTTGGTCTCTCTCTGGGGAATATGGAACTTCTAGACCAGACCCAGACAACAAACTCTGAGGACAAACTCCTGCTGCATTGGTTCCAGTGACCGTGTTGCTGAACACAAGGTCAGTTGCTGATGCACTACTCACCTTTCTCTTTTTCCTACTCCAGGCAATTCCTAAATCAAGCTGCAACAAATGCCAAACACAAGCATACACTGTTTGGAACTTTAAAATGTTCACTTTCTGATTGGAACCATACCAGTACATTATAAGTCATTTATTATTATCTCCATGAAAAGAGCGGAACTCGAATTAAGTGAGGAAAAAGTAGGACAAGATGAGTAACAACAAGGAAACAAACAGAACAATGATTAAAACCAACGTAAGCAGAAAACTTTCTTGATCCGAATTATTTGCAACTATTAAAAAATTTATGAGAGAGTTTGAACACTGTATGGCATATGCACATTGAGCATCACTGCATTATATAAATTGATGAAACTGTATCAAGACAAACAGTTTTCCATGTTCCTGTGTAAACTATGTCACATGGACTCGGCACAAGTGTCCGAGTCGGATACGTACGTGCCCAAGAGTCGGATTTGTCTAATTTCAAAACCCAAGACGGGGACACGGCAAAATAATTGTATCTATTACTATTTTTCAATTATTCCTTAGGTAATCTGTGGCGCACATTTTTTTAATTATCTCACCTCAAAGCAATAACAGATTAAAAGAAACAATTTATTAGTGGCATATCCTATGTGATCAGTCGGACACATATCCCATACCCATGTTCAAGTATCGAGCGTCCGACATGGGTAATTCATGCACTTTGAAGAGTCCATGTAAGATAGCGTGTACATAAATGTGGAAAATAGATGAAGTCAACGCGCAGAACATACATGCATCAACTGTAAAACAGAGTTAGGGAAACATAGATCCACAAGCACAACATTTGTAAGTGGCACAGGCAAGTTATGGACTTAAAATGTAAGTAGTTTTTCCGAAAATGGAGCTTCCTAACAGATTTTGATTAAATACCTTCCTGGTCAGAGTTTTTTCACAAAATTGGTTCAGCATTGGCTTTGGATTCAAATGAAGGACGGGTTGCAAAACCTTAAGAATGCGAGATTCAACTTCCTGAAATACCAGCAACATATATGAATCTTATACTATGGTAGCAGGAAACAAAGGCAGCAAACTATGTAAAAGCTCCGCTGACCAACAGATCAGCGTAGGTCCAAGAAGCATCTGAAATTGATGAGATGTCATTGACAACATTCTCCATGCACATCTGGAGCTCAACTTTATAAATGATTGGTGATTTTTCAGTAGACAAAGAACCATTCCCCTCCTCCAAAAAAATATTACGATAGTCTCGAATCTGCACAAAGGACACATGCATCAGCTCTAAATCAGTGAAACATCTCTAGAAGGCAGTTTGATGTCTCTGAGAAGTAAGAAACTAGGTGCAAAATGGTACAGTGAGGATGAGGGAGATCTAAATTATACGGGGCCTGCTCCATGAAAAGAAGTAATCACTTGGCTATGACGCAATAATGTCTCGAGTTCTGAAATAAATTCTGTATCTTTCTGGAGCAATCATTTTCCAGCTCAAAAATATGAAGTTAAAGAGGAAGAATGGTTTGTTCGAAATACCAACTAATTTAAGAACGAATGTCTTGTAAAAAATCTATCCTTAGCTATTAATTTCGCAAATTTAATATTTTAGAAGCATTGTTTTACTTCCATTTGATCATTTTACAAGAAAGAAAGTCTTAGGCTTCAAATCCTGGAATATGCAAAACAACAAACAGTATAGCTAAGCATGTCACTCATCAACACCTTCGATCATATATCTAGCCATGAAATAAAGATCACAAGAAACAATGCAATCCTTCGAAGTTCCTAGAATTGAAAAGGAGGTCACAAGGTAGAAATTGGAAATCAATCCAAATGATCAGGTGCCCCAATCCGATCTAGATTTTCCTGCTCTATACACGGTGTCAAGAGAAAAGTCACATAAATTTTGTACTGCTCTTCTTCACTTTGAACATATATTATGATTCGGACAACTGATTCCAAACTTTAAAAAAGAACAGAAAAGTTCATCTAGCAGTTTAATAGGTTAGTTGTCATAAGCATGACCAGAACTAATAATAGAGTTAGGCGTCCAAATCTAACCCTCCAAATGAGCAAACAAGCAGACAGAAGATCACGTCAACAAATATCAAGAAAATTAGGGATCTTGCATGTGAGCTTCTAACGCTGGGAAAATCCTCGTCTCTCCAACACTTCTGTTTGTTTGCCACCTTTGCTATATGGATGTGGATCATGAAATATTTTTAAGGTCCGCCACCTTCCACAGATGTGAAAGACAATAGGTGCATAGGAGAGATCCTCACGTCTCCAGTGCTACAAAATCAGATTTTAGAAGTTTATGCTTATGACAATCTGCAACTCCAAGAGACGAAGTTTTGAAAGGGGCATGCAATCTACAAGTAGTAGAACATCGGTATAGAATTCCTCAGAAATGCATTTTCCTTTCAAGCCTAATTACAAAGTAGTCAGGATCTCACCTCGCAAAGAACGGCTCCATCGACATATTTGCATGGTATGTCACCAAATGTATCTCCAGGTAAATATCCATACTCAATTGCCTAAAGAAAATTATGCGCACAATAAGGACGCAGAATGAATCTTAGCAAAGACTGACTATCCATCTATCCATCTGCAGCTGGCTTATTCATTCCTAGTAAAGACATAGATCGGCACGGAAGTCAAACTAAAATAACTGCACATATCATCAAATTGAATTGACAGCACGTGTCGTGCTCTAGCTGTTCTTTTAAATCATTTCAGTTTTCAATCCCATAGCAAGTTTATTTCTTCCATTGGCTAAACAAAAAACACATGCCCGTATTCTGCTATTCTGATAAAGTCGCCATTTTAACAAGAAAAAGAAACAAGGAAGTTCTTGGTATCATATTCGTATCAACTACCACACTCATAAAGCAGACATAAGATCTCCATCCTAGAACTCAACAGCCAAAATAGGGAAGAGTGCTTACTACATTTCTATTTACTTTCTGCCTGCATTAAGGATAGCAAATTTGCCACCAAAGCCTCCTTATTGCTAGATAAACTGAACAGTAAGGAAAAGAATTACACAACAACTCTTACACACTTGTCCAAGCCAAAACCCCACTTGAGATCCCTCAACTGAAAATTATGAACTTCTTCAACGAAAAACGGAAAAAACCAGAAGTGTATAAACTTACGAAAACATTCCCAATTTCGATTTATCCCAACCACAAGCTCAAGCCATGAGACCCTTGGAAAACATCAGCTTTCCCATCGACATCACCCAAACCCGTATATCCTATACAACCACCACATCCATCGATCATTTTTCTTCGACTGTGAACCTCCACAACCACTTCCCAAGGAGGGCCGCGTTGACATATTTCAGCTTCCTACCCATCACGAAATGGATAAGGAAGTACAGATGATAAGAGGAACTTTGAGACGACAATAGGTAGGAGGCTTCCTTGGAAGAGCCTTCGGCGTCTAGAACTCACGAATGCAGCTTTCTTTGTCTGCTGGATGCCCCAAGTACTGCTTTGACAATGATAATCTCAGGAGAAGCCAGATCATTCTTAACTGGTGGTGAAAATAAAAAATTGGCTTATAGTGCATCTAGCTCTCATTGTTGAAGGAAGCAAATGTAGTATTGCTCCTCTTTGCTAGATCTAGTCCCTTGTGATGACTGAGCTCCTCTTGCACAGGCTTCATTTTTCATTTTGACACATTTGCTTCTTCAGGCTCAACAAGGAGCACACAAGATCTAGGCTGACCTGTAGACGTTGTAAAAACTTATTGTTCTTTTTCTCTCTGTCTGGTGCATGTTACCCCCCCCCCCCCCCCCCCCCCCGCAGGGGTCAACTACCCACATACAAGAACACATGTGCACATATGGTTTCAAATGCAAATGCCACAAGTTAAGAAAACAATGAGGTTTTAAGGATTTTATTTTTGGTTTATCTAAAATCTCATAAAACGTTTTGGCAAATTTACATCATCGTCTATTCTTACCACTGGCCTGTAAGACAGGAAGTGTAGATAACACTAGGCCGAAGTTCCTAAGGAATTCAATCAACTCAAATTGACCCATCTGCCATAATTATTACTACGTCCATGCAGGTATCAAAGGTGCCAGGTAGCCTAGATGTTATACTATGTGGTTCATAACTAAGATCACGATGTGGACCCTTGGAAGCAGAGGCGACTGGCAAGGCCACCCTTTTCTCCACCTGCCCAAAAGAGGAATGTTTGGATCTACTCTTGATGCCCAGAGGGATCTGCTAGAGAAAGATGGAAATTGCCCACCATGTTCTTAGGGGAAAATGAGGCTTTTACTAGTAATTTATTTAGAAATTCATGGTAAGGTTGTTATAGGAAGAGAGATTGCCCGCCTCAAAATAATGGAGATAACTATGTGTTCCACATTATTTTGTTGGTTTATTGAGATTGAGCTACTATTACCATACTTTGCCCACCTTAGAAAAAGTATCTGGCCTCGCCACTGCTTGGAAAATACCCTGTAGTTAAGCTCGTTGCTTTTGAAGCAAAAGTAAAGAAATATATAGGATGAGTTGGTCCATGAATCATCAAAGTAGGATAACCCTAACCTGCTTTGTAGAAATATCACATCTTTACTAGTCAAATAACATTTGAAAAAAAGGCCTACGTATTTAATGAGGTCAGACTATAATCTCAGTTTACCACCATGCATAAAATGAATTTGATATACTTACGGAGAAAAGTGATTCTGATGCCCTGTCATAGGGACGCAGCTGCTTTGTAACATCATGTAACTGCAAAATTCCAGCAAAGTCATAGTACCAGTAAATAAATGGGAATTCTTTTTTAAAAAATAAATGCTAACTGTAACTGAGTGTAAAATAACAGAGTAACTATTTCTGCCAATCACAGGCAGATATCTGAGTTCATCAACTACAAAGTCTTACCTCCCCACCTTTGCCAACAGAAAAGCCATTTGGAAACAAGTTTAGACAAAAGGAAGCCTCATATTCTGCAGAAATCAAAATCGTCAGACTAAGGGCATCTCATCCACTATTCCATAAAAGATATTTGGTGTCACCTGCTGAAATGAATTGCGATCCAGATCTGCCGGAAGTACTTGAATGATTGGCAACTCTATCCCCCAACTCTGCGACATTACCCTATGTGCAAATTTTGTTCAGTGAATTTAACTAGAGTGTTACAATATACCAGGAAATGAATTGCTATGCTCCATTTCAAGGATGAACATATTGCACTAATGCACTAGTACTGACAGAGAAAGGAATGATGCAAATAAGAAAGTTGGTAGATATTGAAATGATGGAAATATGACAAAAATAAGATTTTCAAAATAACCTTAAAAGATATTGTTCCTATAACCCTCAAAATGCCTACACTATCGTCATTCAGAGATGATTTTTCCGTGTTCACATCCAGATAGTAAAAAAACATTCTACAAATACTACATCTAACACAATACCAAACTTGGATGGGGCACGGGACGACGAACCAACAATTTATATACCCAGTCACACTGACAATGCACTAGACTTCTTGCAACGCATAAATTTCAGCATCAAAAGCAAAAAGAAGCATGAAAGCATGAGGGCAGCTTACTCCAATAAGTGCAAGTGATATTTAAGGATGATAATCCATAACATTATCAATAGTGAACTCTGTTTTTTGAAGCAAATAATAGACATTTATGTATTACAAGGCACCGTAAAGGGGTGAAAATATTCTAAAATAAATAAGCCAAGCCTTTTAAAAGATCCAGTAATGATTCCGAAGACATTTATAATAAGGAAAAGCAGAAACCCCACCTATTTTTACTCTTAAAAGTTGCAAAACCTGAAATTTGGTGCTTCATAATTGAGAGGCTTTCATTATTCAACCTCAAAATGGAGAACAAAAGTAACCCATGAAAACCAAATAGTATCACTGAAGGAGAACACCGATTTTTATAAATTAGCATATGACAGGTTATAAAATATTCTTAACAATGTCTAAGGTACAATTTATTTCATCACCATCATCATCTAAGCCTTTATGCCAAACCTTAGTTGCACAAAGCGGCACCAAGAAGAATCTGAGGTTGGGAGCAATAAATAAATGCGTAAAGAGTATTATCAATAGTTTACATAGATAGCAACAACAGACAAGGAGACTTTAAGGACTTGAAGGAAGAGAGAAACAAGGAATTGAGTTGAAAAGAGCTTGATTTTCATGTATTCCATCACCATGCATCTCTATCCAACTAGCGTGATTGAGTTCCCATCTTAGCTTGGGACGAGATCCCATGGAGCTCCTAACTTGGGATAAAAGCGAGTTTCATCACCATATTAGAAGTGCCAAACTAGTTGGTGGCAGCTATATGAAACCATTTTTCATAAGGTATAAATCGTTTGAGGATTGAAAAAGATACGTCGACAAATGATAGGCAATAGCATGACCCTGATACTAGATTCCTGAAAGTACCTTCAATAAAAGTTATGTTGGTTTTTAGTCACTTTTGACATCACCATAGGTGTCAAGCTTTGTTTAATACCGCTTATGGAGCATCATTCACAACGTCAAAGAAAGAGTATTCAAAACCTCTCCCACCAAGTAACAACTTCAGATTAGAAGTAAAACTTCAGATTAGATGCAAATCAACCTAAGGTAATAAAAGGTACTTAACATTATTGATCCTTTAGAGAAATTCATTGCCGAGCAAATTATTTTCTGCATGATGCATGGAACTAAGATATATCAGACATCGTCCCTATGCAAATCTTTCGGATTCATGAAGATCAAGGTCAAGTTGATTTGTGAAAGTCTGCTCCCAAACTTGTTATTTGTTACCAATGATAATGTTACAGTGAGCTTTAACAGGCAAATACGCAACCAAGTTTCTTCAGTGGCATGTCTAAAAACTGTTCGGACACATCTTGATGTTTGGTGAGTATGCAGTTTTCGTGGTTTTCAGCAAATGTTACATGTACGAGTATGCAAGCCTGTTGCTTGACCCTGAAAAACTTTGCCATAATCACGCCAAAAGTCTAAAATTGGCAGTTCTCTTCAGTGCAAACAAAAGTAACTAGTCTAGCTCTCATCTAATGATCTGATTCACAGGCATATTAGTTATTACTCATGCCACCACGCTTTCCCTACTATACACTAGTGCAAATTATTACTTCTAAGTAGGAGAATATGCGAATAGGCAATAATAGAGGCATGAATGAAATTCCTCAAGTGGTCACTTAAAGTCTTCCATAAACAGAAACCAAAATTAGAAAATAGTGGGCAATAGAAAGGCAATTCACGGCTATCTAACCAAACTGAATCCAAGCACCCCTGCTAAAAGAAAAGACTAGCATGAGTCTACCATTCTAAGAAAATGATGCTATAAAGGTAAACTCGTAGAGAACTCACCATAGATCCTCAGATACGCAGAACATTACCATCAGAATAAGAAGAAATAAACGATGTTGCCCATATTCTGCCAAATGAATTAGGGTCTGAGCTTACTTTTGCGATAGATAAGGTTGACCCTTTACATAGGTTATTGCATGGTAAACGTGTTTCCAAAAAAACATGGGAAACTGGGCATATTTCAAGCTATTAAAATCTTAAGATCAGGGTTAAGTTGATTTGTGAAAGTCTGCTCCCAAATTGTTTTTCTGGTAGGAAAAGGCCAAAATCCAAACTACCGTAGGACGCAAATACGCACCCGACTGTCTTCAGCAGCGTTTCTAGATGATCCGGCCACGTCTTATTATATGGTTAGACTGCCATGCAATTACCTTAGTTTTTCGAAAACGTCAAAAGTTGTAGGCAAGCAATTTGTCATGCATAAAGCTTGTTGGCTTGTACTCAGCGATAGTCACACCAAAAGTCTAAATTGGCAGTTCTCTTGGACGCAGCAAAAGTATAATGAACTAGTTATCTACAAGACAATTACAACCTTAATTGATCATCTAGTTACCCATTAACCCACTCCTTATTTGGCGAAGTTACTTGTTCTGTTAATAAGTAGCAACTATTTCCTTAAATGCAAACTACCATCCATAAATATATTTGATCATTATAGGCATACTACAGAAGCATTTACTTTCATTTTCTTACCAAAAAACTTACTGTAGTATGGCTATTATTATCATGAATACAAACACTTACCATAGTATGCAATGGTACTGGGTTGTAGCATTTAATACAGTTATACAGACAATAGTATTAAAATTTGCAAGGTGAAAGGCTCTAACAGATATAATCAAAGAAGCATTCATGGCAATTCAATAAGTTGGACAGTGCCAGGAAGTTGAGAGGAGTTTAATATGAAATTATCCAACTCAAAACCAATTAGCCATGAAGGGAGAGGCCCACAAGGCTTGTATATTCAAGTATTAGTACTTCTGATGCGGGATTACATCTCAACATTTAACAGGTATTAAACAACCTCCAAGCAGCCCTGGTAACCCAATAAAGAAGCAGAATTTTACAATCTGAAGAAAAAGATTACATATACCACCTAGTAACGTTAAACACAATTAACAGAACTTTTAACCATGAAGTATAAACCATCGCTAAAAGCCCCTTAACCATTCAAGGAAGAGGCTATTAAACAATATTGCCCCCATTCTGGCAAGATATAGTAGAGTCTGAGCTATTTTTTGCAGTTGCAACAAGAAAAAGTGAAAAAAAGAGAACCACTATGCAAGTCATGAACACAAAAAACGCCTTAAATATCTATTAAAGAAAGTTGACTAGATAGAAAAACTGGAAAGTTGTCTTGAACGAACTCCAAACAGCCCCAGTAACAAAAAAAAGTACAGCAGAATCCTAAGAATTTTCTTTTTGTCCCTTAACACAATCAATCACCACGACTCATGTAATGTCCACCTAATTATTCAAGGACAAGAAATAAAACAGTATGGCCCCCCTTCTGCCAAATAAATTTCGGAGCTCTTTCTCATAATCTTTGTCCCTCTTCGACCTTTTTCCGGCTAGAACTAGAATAGGATTTGAACGTGAAACATTGTCTTAGATCCGTTCGTTTTACGGAAGCTCGAATAGTCAAACCATACTTGTGTTTCATATCAAGACATTTACAAGAACTCAAAGTGGACGAATTAAGATCATGAAACGAGAGAGTAAAAAAGAAGGAACAACCATCAAGAGATGGCGTAAAGAGGTTCACGAACTCTTCAAAAAAAGAAGGAAACCCTCCTTTTACATGCAAATGAAAGCACACCACCCACTGACCCACCCACACACTATACCTCGGTGTCTCTACGTGGGTTCTCGGTTAGGCCCCCATTTTCATCCTTCTTGTCCTCAATCTCAAGCGGCTTCTGCCTGTACCTCTTCCCTGCCTTTGAAACCTTGAACGAAACTCCCATTATGCTTTTTCTTTCTTTGAGGAATTTCGTCGAACACCTTTAGTGAAATACAGGAGTGACGGTTGGGAGAGAGAGGAACGGAGGTCTATGGTCGAGGGTGGGGTGAGGGGGGGGGGGGGGGGGAGTTGCAGCAGACCCTAGGTCCGTTTGGAAAACCGCCGAGTACGTTCCAGCAGCCCGTATTTATAGCTGTAACAGGCCGCCAACTTTTGCCATGAAAGCTAACCACGTAGTCAATTTACCGATAGAACCTTTTCAAGCCCACTTCATTTATCATTTTATTTATTTGCACAAATCAACATGCACACACACGACGCGATGTGTGTGCAAAAATAAAGTTGATAATATTAATTTAAAAAAAATCAAGTATTACATATAAGTATTTATTGTCACATTTGGTAGATGTGTCAAATGGGCCGGCCCAACGGGCCTCCAACAAAACTAGTCGAGACCGAGCCAGTGGGGCTGCGAAATGGGCGGGCCAGATTGGGAGAAAATCTGGACCCAATCCAAGCCTGGCCCTAGGCCCAATATCTAGGGCCGGGCTTGGACCGGGCCCAGCCCAAATTTTTTTCTTCTTGTTATTCAAAATAATAATATTATTTTACTATCTATTTTGTTATTATTATTTAATAATATAAATACTAATTTTTTATATGTATTTTAACAGTTATTTTTTTACGCATGACGCCAATACTAATTTATATGTGAGAAGGTGAAATTAGTCGGTTTGGTATTTATTGACAAATAAGTTCGGCCCATCCAAGACCGCCAAGGCCTCTTCAAGGAGGCTCATGATTTCTCACGGTTCAATTGTAATCTTTGTAATCTAATTCTTATTTTACGTCAAACATATCTTTTGATTATTGCACCAAGGAAGAACGATCATCATCATAATTCATGTTCAGATTCATTACTCATTCGATCATCGTTGGACACGCACACTTATATATAATAATGTGTGTATACAATAATACTGGGCCAAAAAAGGACCTGTGTGTAGGGCCAAAAGGGGGCCAGTTTTCGGGCCAAAAGAGGGCCGGACCGGGCCAAACCCGAACCAAAAACGGGTCATTTTAGGGTTGGGCCCGTTTCTCAAAAGGCCCAAGCCCTAAGGGTTAGGGCCAGTTCGGGCCCAAAAATTGGCGGGGCCAGGCCAGCCTGCGGGCCGCCGGGCCCTTTTGACAACTCTGACATTTGGTAATGAATCTTAAATTATAAAAAAATAAATTAGTCATGCGTGTGCCAAAATAAGTTAGCATAATATTATCATCATATGAAACTTAAATTTAATTTTAACTACACTTTTTTAAGTAATTTGAAATTATTAAAACCAAATATATGCAAAGGTAAAGTTAGCAATATAATATTTTTGCAATATAAAGTTTGGGCTTTATAATTTATTTATTTTTAATAAAGATTAAATTATGAAAATCAAACGTGTCTTTATAGGTAGTTATTTAACATTTAAGATTTGTATATTGTGTCATTTTCTAAAAAAATTCTTGAAATGCCACTTGTCACCATTTTAGATAGGTAGTTATGTAATACCAAAAAGGTGTTACACCAAATCAAACAATGTTTTCCTTTTATATATAGTATAGATATAGATAGATGAGGATACGATTTTATTTCTGTCACATCTGTTAGGATGGACAATATAATAGATGAGTTTTTGCCCTAAATAATCTTTTTTATTACTTAATTACCCCTCTACCCCATTTTTAACTTTTTTTTACCTATCTAACCCATTTTTAAAAATCTCACTTTCAAAGAGAGATTTCAAGCTGAGAAAACGTGATTCCAAACCACGTTTTCAATATATTTGTTTAATTATAGTAACGTTTGCTTGAAAACGTGGTTTGAACCACGTTTTCTCAGCTTGAAATATCTCTTTGAAAGTGAGATTTTAAAAAATGGATTAAATAGGTAAATAAAATTAAAAATGAGGTAGATGAGTAATTAAGTATTAACAAAGGATTATTTAGGACAAAAACTCTATAATAAATGGGAAAAGTGTAGTGCATCCACTTTGGTTTGCCTCCGTTGCAAATACACACATCTAATTTCATTTGTCGCAAATGGTCCCTCGGGTGCCAATAGTGGTTCATTCGTTAAAAAATACTCTCTCTATCCTATATAAATTGATCATATTCCCTTTTTGAGTTGTTCCATAAAAATTGATCACTTTCAAATTAAAAAAGATTTTGTAGGTTATTTTTTACATATTTACCTTTCTTGTATTTTTTTATTTTATTTCTCTATCCACCAACTCATTTTTCTCTTTCATGGCTCGTCTCCTTACACTTTTTATTCTATTTCTCTCTTCGTATTAAGTACTCCTCTAGCTCATTTATTTTTCTCTCTTCTGGCTCACTTTCTTCCTCTCCTTTTTTAAAGGATAGAATGAAAACACACATTATATGACTTAAATCTTTAATATGCATGTAAAAAAAAGTGATTGAAATATCACTACAAGAATTAAGGTCTTTAGCGATGGGGAAATCAGTCGCCAAAAGCCTTAAATCCGTAACGCCGTTGCTAAAAGTCCCTCGTATAAAAGCCCGTCAGTAAAAATTTTGTGACGGAATTTCAAAATTTGTCATCTAATATTGGACTTTCAGCGACAAGTTTATCTATGCATTAATGACAAAAATTCAGTCGCTAATAGTATTTTTGTATTTTAATTTATTTTCTTTTTTTGAAAATAATTTAATCGCTAAATATTTAGCGACATATATTCCGTTGCTAAATGTGGTTTTTAACGACGGAATATACCGTAGTTAAAAGTTCAGAATTAGGTATACTCTTTAGCGATGGAATTAATCCGTCGCCAAAATTTAATTTTTTTTATTTTTTTAATGCCCAAACCTATGATCAAAAGATCAAGCCTCAACAACAAGACACAATCCTCAAATGCACATTAGGGTTAAATAATTGATGATCGATCAGCAATTATTTAACCCTACAACAGACATAAAACAACTATATATAACTTTAAAAAATATTTACTATAACGAAAAATAAAATGTACAAGCCGGGAACTGGATACAATCGATTAGGTGAGGGGAAAAGAGTATAAGTCGGGAGGGGAGTACAAGCTGGGAGGGCACAAGAGGGGGCTTATCAGGGGTTGCCCAGTCCCGAATCTAGATCTTACTGCTCCAGAGCCGGCTCGGCATGTCCAGCAGCAGTGCCCTGCTGATCCTGCTCTCTGATCATCCTTAACACTACATCAACAATGCGCTGGATCTCATCCTCATCCAACGGACACTGCACACCCGGTGTATGTAGAGGGGCAGCGAGGAGTAGGGACGCTCTTATCATGGCATGTGCTGTAACATCCCGAAATTTTTGGAACGTTAACACTCACTCGATCAGATGCACTCAGACAATTATGACCTCAAATCAAGTAATTTAAAACCATCAGTCCATCAGAGCAACTAAACCATTGAGTAAAATAATTCTCCAAATATACTGTCATACTTGAAACATCAATCCTAAGTCAAAATTTCTAAATAGCAACACTAACCCACGCAGGGGTTCTAATGACTAAGACTGAAACCGTTCTCATTCAAAACAATGTAATGTACTTAATTTATTAAGTTACACACTAATCCCCTCGCAAGGGCTTAAATAACAAACAATGAAAATGCTAATCTAATCCATAATCAAGCTTATTGGTTCCAAACTCTTACTGACGATTATTTCCTGCAAAAGGGAATAGAAAAAAGGGAGTGAGCTTTTGGGAGCTCAGTAAGGTCGCTCAAAATTCAGAAAACGGATTTCAAATGTTTAACAGATTTATTTCAAAGGCGATGAGGAAGAGATTTGACTCTCTACCTTAAATCAGATATCAACGAAAACAATTCAAATACAATGTATACAATGCAGATCATATTGACATGAGTAAATTTGCAAAGCCACACAGGCAGTGCAGGGTAATCACTTAGCAAAGCCACAAAGGCGATGTTCAATAACACTGTTGTTACATATGCATATGAACACTAGCTAGACCCTCAAGGTACTAGCATCTCCCGACAATAATAGACAGTCCTTATATCACCCCTGATACAGACCATCCTTATAACTCCTCGATACACTAACTCATGTCAATATGCAGAATGCAATAACCGATGAATCAATGATAAATTCGATGCATAATGAGAAATAAATACACAACATTGAAAATGAATTTCAATAAGCATATAAGGCTCAAAGCAAGGCATTAAGGGCAAACGATGCATTTTCATAACAATTATAACAGAGTTCAAAGGAGATTCGATATCAATTCAAAAAAATAATCACGAGAACAAATGGATCAAATTTGGGTTTCGGATAGAAATCCTTTACCTCAATCCAAACGTTGAAGCTAAAAACGCTCTTGACCAAATTCCTCGAGATTAACCTAGGTTGGCAGAGTCATTTATTAATACACAACCTAGCCTCACAAACAATTAATCTAATACTAATTCTTAATTGTTTCTCACTCCGACACTCTTAATAAAAAAAATAAAAACGAATCGGACCCTTCGAAAGGCTAAACTTAACCGATAACCCTGCACACTCTATAACGCATAAAGACACGTTAAAATTTACAATAAATTCTTATAAAATAATTTTATATGTTAAAACAGCATAGCAAGTTACAATATAAATTTTCAGAAGTTTTGAATATTTTTGAATTAAAATAATTTTCTCAATTACCAGAAAAAGTCCAAAATAGCAATTAATACTTCTAGCTAAAAAACAAAAAGTCCCATAATTTTTATGAAAGCTTCGTAATATATAAGAAAAATATTGAAATTAAAATTAGGATTTAAAAAGCACCGAAATCATTTTAAAATCATCTATATTGCTAAACCAAATGCGATACAGATTTAGTATTAAATCAACTCTAAAAATTACGAAACTGAAACTGAAGCTTCCATATATCATGAAAACATTACAGAAATTCTCTCAGAATTTAGTAAGAATCTTAAAGGCCCCAAATGGATTTTAGGAAAACAAAATTCTTAGAAAATATTAAAAATACCAAATAATGTCAGAAAAATATGAAATTTTAGCAGTAATTATAATTTTTCCCGAACAGCATTTCTGTAAAGTTTTATCATTTTTGAACAATTGTAAGACACCTAACAGCCACATGGTACAACTGTGCAAGCACAGTATACCACCCCTCTGCATAAATCCATTACACTGTCAACCATCTTCTTCCTCCTCTTACACTTTCCTATTTGCTGGGTGAAAGAAAAAAAAACAGAGTACACCATGCATTCTCTCCCTCACTGCTAACACACTACACATTACAATTACATACACAATTACATAGCTTTTTCTTCTCCTTTCAAGACCCATTTTTCACACACACACACACACACACCGCTTCACTCTTAAGGCTGCCCCTTCCCTTCTCCCCTTTCAAGCACACAACCCCACACCTATAAACACTCTCACACAGTGCACTCATGGCAGCACCACTTCCTTTATTTTTCTTTCCTGACACACACTCATGTTACACACACACAGTTTATGGCTGCACACACGGCAGCCCATGGCTGTCCATACGATACAGACACAGTCCACTCAAAACACACACTGCACCATAGTTTTCACACACTAGGCAGCCCATTTTCAGCTTCTATGTACCACTCCCTCTCATTTTCACCACTACACACACAACTGCACATACTTTTCGGCACCTTTTCTACGCATAACATCTCACTGTTTCACAACGTACAACACACACACAAGACACCCATGGTACCCATTTCACCCGATTCTAATTCAGTCCCTTTCCCTCTCTTCTCTTTTTAAGACCCATTTCATATATAACACTATCAAAGTTATAATAGCTTCTCTTGCCCAATTCACACCGGTGCATGCATAAACGCCTTTTTTTTCATGGTTGTTCTGCTCCCCGTAATGGCTGCTTTCACACAAACATATACACATACCCATCACATGTTCACGCAACATATATTTTCACACACTTACTGCACCTCGGCAGCCACCATGGCTTCTCCCTCATGGTTGCTGTCTCTAAATCCCAGCCCTTCATGGCTGCTGCTGCTTCTACCCTTTGTCCCCGAAACACACACCCAAAAAAACCCACACAAAGGTCCCCAGCACACAGCCGCAAACAACGACAGCACTCACCACCATGGCAGACACACATTGTATACATATGCAGCAATATACACACCAATACACTAAATAAATCTCAAGAGGGCTTACCAAAAAATTTGCTACTGTTGGCGAAATCCTTGCTGGCAAGACCGTCTTTCTCCTTTGCTCATGAGTCCTTCTGTTTCTTCCGTCCTTCCTTCCTTCCTCTCTCTCTTTCTCTTCTCTTCTCTTCTCTCGATCTGTAACCGAAAGAGCAAGTTTGGTCTTTTTCTTTGGTAACCAAAAATCTGACTTAATTCTCTCCACTTTCATTCCTTTCTTCCTTTTTCTTTGCCAAATTTAAGGAGTTGACATAAATCTTAAATAAAATTAGATTTTGTTAAAGTCTTTTAATTGTTCAATACTCTAATCTGTAAACTTAATTATTTTAGTGAAAAGTCGCTGATGGTTGCTGTTAAAAAATATCGATGCTAGCTATAGAGTATAAAAAAATGTCGCTAAAATTTTCTAGAAATATCATTAACACTAATCGTCATTAAAGACCTCGATCCATATCACCTATAACTGTTATCGTTATAACTTATGGTTTTCAACAATAAACTTGTCACTAAGAGTTATAAACTATAACACTCAGCTCCACTAGTCTACAACATTTCAGCTAAAAAATGTCGCTAAAGTTAACAAAAATATTGCTCATCAATTCTCCTCTAAAGGTCAAATAAGTACATAATTTTTTTTAACCGTAAAACTAACCTTAGATTTTGGGATGTTACATGTGCAGTTGTGCTAGGCAGGCCACGTATGCGGCCTTTTGGGTGATTGAACTCCTCCGGTGTATCCAGCCATTGCTTCAATGCCCCAATACTTGCACCCGTACTAGTGGATGCTGATGGCTGTCCGGACTACTGCTTGGACCCCCTAAGTCGTTCATACGAGGCCATCAAAAACAGTGATTTAAAGATAATATGTTAGGGCATTAAAGCAACAAACATTGAATAGAAAGATAAAAAAATAACAAATTCAACAAATTGACTCGATCTTACATTGATGTCGGGCAATATCTGAAACATAGTCGCTCGCCCGATATGCCTCATCCTTGTCCTTCTTCCACACGTGCGTCTGACTATACGTCAGACCTACGACCTCATCCTCTTTTAGGTCCGGGTGCTCGACCGCATTCATGTGTCTGATGATGTCGTGTGCCACCGACCCCCTCATGTGCGTCGAACCTTTGTTTTGTCTGTTCTCGGCCCCGCTCTTACTCTTGGCATCCCAACCTGGATCTGTAACCCACCGATCATACAGTCAGTGATATCCAATGCGGGGGATATCTCTTCATCTCCATCATTGGGGCACCCTTGGGCAGCATCTTCTTTGCCTGGTCCCGTGCGTCATGGAACCATTGGCAGTAATTCTTACCGATGTATGCAAAAAAGGCTTGCACCCCTGCGCCTGCTGATCAGGTGAGTCAAACGTAAACCAATCCTGCAAGGCATCCAATTACACAAATTAGTTTAAATAATAAATTCTAATTAAACAAATACTATCACAAAAAATATCACGTTAACTGTACCAGCCACTCCTCCCATAGGGACTCCCTCGTCCCAGCATCCCAGTCCTTCCAGTAAAGTCGTGGCTAGAAGAATCGGCCCTTCACAAGAACGCCGATCTTTGTTCTCGCTGGATTCTCCAGGATCCTGCCAAAGAAGTACATAAATACATTAATATAGTTCAAATATAAATTAAGACACCCAAAATTTTAAATATAAGGCATGATGTGATTTTTTTTACTTACTGGCCCTCTTGGGTGAGCGTAACTTTCTGTTTACGCTGGGGGTCGATGCGTACCCTGCCTGTTGGGCCACAGCCTCGTCGAGATCCTACAAACAACCGACATTAATACAGTTCAAATATAATTTAAATATAAGGCTAGCGAAAATTGACTAAACACCGTTATCAACTATACCTGAGGTAGAACCCACAGAAGAAGGAGAATCAGTGCGCGTGTGGAAGGAATCATCGTCGGGCTGGGGCGACGACTGGGGCTAGGGCTGGCGCTGGGGCCCCGTCTGCTATGCACTCTGTGCCTCATCATCAATGAGCAATGATGAGGTGGGACCCACCGGGGAGGAGGCATCTCGACATCCACTCCGGCCACGTATAGCCCGTATTCTATACATAACTAACTGACTTCGTATAGATAAATTGCAAAGAAATTAACACATTAAAAATAATAATTTGACAGAAAAAATCATCAGCTTTATATATATGAACAGAGTCCATAAACACAATATATGAATCAAGTACTAAAATGTTACAGCATATTTTTTGAGGTGTTACAACAATACAAGTCAATTATTTTCAGTTTAGGAATCATCATCATCTTCATCGCTAGACTTGTCATCCTCTTCTTCATGGGACTCGTCGACCTCTTCATCTTCTAATTCATCCTCTTCATCAGTAGACTTAGTCACATCATTTTCAACACTTTCCACGTCTTCCGCGTCATCATCTACGACTTCTTCTCCTACATTAAGTGTTGTTGAAAGAGGAAGATCGTCTTCCTCATTGTTCACCTCAACTTTTTAACAAGACATGTGGTTGGTCGGCTTAAAAGGTGTCTAGCTCACTGTCATATGTCACCGGTAATTTCTTGGACTTGATAACTGTATACCAATGAGATTTGGGATTTGCAACGTTCTCCACGTAAAAGACTTGTGCAGCTTGACTAGCAAACACAAACGGCTCGTTTGATGCAGTCTCTGATTTGACAATGACATCTACAATCCCTTGAGAGCTAACACAAATTCCTCTACTGCATGTGACATCGAATCATGTACACTTGAACACTACCAGGCAATTTTCAGACCCAAATATTTTAGGTCAACAATCCCATCTAGCTCTCCATAAAACTCAATGCAATTCTCGTCATAACAGTCACCGTTGACCAAGACTCCACTGTTTTGGGTTTGTTTTGTTCGGTCATCATCTTTTTTGTTAAACCTAAACCCGTTGATGATATAGCCTTCATGACAGGATGCTTGTTTATTAGGGCTTTGAGCTAGTAATTTCAAGGAGGAGACTACTGGTCTATCCAGTGACAAAACCTATTGTAGATGATGGTAAAAATTAAGGATAAATCAGTATACTAATTGGCCACATAAATGTATATAACACGTAATATAATTTCGTTAAAGACTTACACGCCTTTTGAACCACTGTACAAATTATGATTTTTGATGAGATTTAAGTTCAGCGAGATCAGTGATTAAAGATTCCACATCGAACTCACTCAGCCCGTGGTCTGATTTCAACCATAATAACCTACTAATCATAGACAACCGTGTGTGTTTTGGAGCTACATCCCACAACGGCTCTTCTGCAGCTCTTAACAACTCATAAAATTGATGAGCCTCCTCGTTCGGCTGTTGGGGACTGTCGTCACTGTGGTTGTCACCCTAGTCAACATTAGCATGCCTAGTATCCATAATCATATCTCGGTAATCATACCGTGCATCCTTTCTAATTTTAGCTTGACTAGCCGTGTTAGACGACAATACTATTGTTTTCCCGTGTTGCGTCCACCTTGTGTATCCGCGCATAAAACTGTACCAGCGAAGATGCCATTTTACTTTAATTCTTTTTCTCCAATACAACAACTCACATCTATCGCACGGACACCTTATCTAATAAAAGTCAACACGTGCAGGATGCGCGTAAGCAAAGTCGAGAAATTTGTCAACGCGATCCTCAAAATCGTCAGCATTCTTTCTTTTCATCCAACTTCGATTGACCGACATGACAACTGAGATATGTACTGTATACCACCTTCAGTTATGGCCAATCGTTAGGCAGGGTCGATGTAAATATGAATGCATGAATGTGACAACATGTCTATATATATCCCCTTCATTCTCTAATAGGTAGTGGTCCTATCCCATTCAGAAAAGCACATGTTTATAAAACAGTGAAGAACTCATGCTTAGTCCTATGTCTGCGAAAAATTTGGCAGCACCTCCTCGTATTTCTCCAAGTACACGACATCGATTATGTGTTCTAATATTCATCTAACCTTGCCTTATAAGGTTTGACGAAAGTTAGAATACCAGATCTATATGCACTCCGAGAAACACATGAGAACATGTACCAAATATCTACGACATATAACACAGAGCATGAGTTGAAACACTATTTTATAAACACGTAGCTTTTTTAAATTTTCTAAACTGGACATCCAAAGGCTCATTACAAAGCATTACTTTGTAATGAGTATCTTTGAATGGGAACGAAGAGTTTTTATGCATGCATGCATTCAAAAGCTGGTGACATATGCAAGAAAATTTTTTGAAATATCAAAATTACAGAAAGATCGTTGCATATGTTATCAATTCCACTTTAAATAGAATTCATGGGCAACGAGTTGAACCATCTCGTTGCCAAAACAAGAACGAATATAAAGAATGCAGGGTTTATAAACAACGAGTAATTGAACCATTTCTGAGCAATATGGAGTACTTATGGGATGTACAAGGGCTAATTGAGTTATTATGGTTAATTATGATTGTCAGGGTTTAAGGTTTAATTAATCTAATTAGGGTTTAATAAGATATGTTAGGGCTAATTAGTGTTACTTAGGAGTACTTTGGGCTAATTATAGTTAATTATGGTTGATTAGTACTAGTAATGGTTAATTAGAGCTAATTAAGGTTTAATTGTGTGGATTCATGTTGATTAGGGCTAATTAGGGTTAATTGGGTTATTAGGATTAATTATGATTAATAGGGTTTATGGTTTAGCGTTTAGGGTTTAATTAATCTAATTAGGGTTTATTAAGATATGTTAGGGCTAACTAGTGTTAATTAGGAGTACCTTGAGTTGATTATAGCTACTTAGGGTTGATTAGGACTAATTATGGTTATTTATGGCTAATTAGGATTTAATTGTGTGAATTAGTATTTATTAGTCCTAATTAGGGCTAATTAGGCTTAATTGGGCTGTTAGGGTAATTACGACTAATTAAGCTAACTATAATCAATATGCACGTAATTGGGTTTATTAGAGCTAATTAGAGTAGGTTTTAGGGTTTAGGGTTTAATTAATCTAATTACGGGTTACTCAGATATGAGTGATTAGGGCTAATTAGGATTTAATTTGGGCTGAATATTGTTAAATAAAGACTAATTTGGGCTAATGACAGGTAATTATGGTTCTGAGGGTTAATTAAAACTAATATCAGTAATTAGAGCTAATTAGGGTTAATTGGGTCCATTAGGGTTAATCGAGACTAATTAGGACTAATTATAGCCAGTGGCAGAGCCACGATAAGATTACAGGGAGTGCTAAAAATATCGCGTCAAAGTCTCACTTGAGAGTCCCAAAGTTTAATTTTTACACATAAGGGCCTGAAACTCTAAATTTTTAATAAGTAAGTACATCCGTCCATTTTTCTAACGATCCAGGCTTTTTCGTTAGGGGCATTTTTGGGCATTTGTGGGTTTCCATGTAATTCCTCACCTCCTTCCTGATCATCTCTTGCATCACAGAAAAGAACTCGGCATTGAAGAATTCCCTCTCGTGACCATCATCCCTTCCACCACCCCTTGAACGCAAGTCCAGGCTTTGACCACCCCGTGACAAGGGTACTTGATCAAAAGACGGCTACTAGGTCGGATGCCAACCAAGCAACTGATATGAAATCTCTGACATCTCCAACCCGGATCCGGGTAAAGACAGAGTAAGAGATATGAATGGATCAGTAGTGGTCGATGATGATGGCACCAGTTCGATTTGTTGAACCAGAGGGGCTATAACACTGGGTCGGGGAATAGATCTGAAGACATGAGACGACAGAGGAAAATTGGGAAGACCTGAATTGCTGATGTCAGAATCGGACGGGCTGCTCTGGTTGAGAAAGTGACCTGAAACTCCTGTGCCAGGCCCGACACTGGCCGATCTTTTTAGCGGCTGGAAGGCCAAGCGTCGACGTACGACAGGTCGTTGGACATGAATGAGCACTATCGTTGTTCCTCTGCTACTCCACGTGTCAAATTTTATAGTGATACCTGATGTGATTTATTGCAGTTGGGAAAGAGATTGTAGATCTTTGCTTAGATCAAATCAGAAAGCTTGCTGATAACTGCACTGGACTCCAAGGGTTCCTTGTTTTCAATGTTGTTGGTGGAGGCATTGGTTCTGGTTTGGGCTCCCTGCTTCTGGAATGCCTTTTTATTGACATGGAAACCCAAAAATGCCCAAATTATTGAAACCCAAAAAATGCCCCTGACGGAAAAGCCTGGATCGTTAGGAAAATGGAAAGATGTACTTACTTATTGAAAATTTAGAGTTTCAGGCCCTTATGTGTAAAAATTAAACTTTGGGACCCTCAAGTGAGACTTTGTGGTAGTTGCAGGGTACTAACGTGTATTTAACCTAATTCGGTTTTCCCTTTAAATCTAGATCTTGGGATCTCCAGTCAGCTAGGTAGGGTTTCCATTATGGCATCTCTTTAGTTCATAGGCATAAGACCCGTTCCCCTCGATGACGTATTTACTTTCTCTCTAGTCAAAGCTTTCGTTAACGGATCCGCAATATTATCCTTTGACTTCACGTAGTCAATAGAGATAATTCCACTAGAAAGTAATTAATTAACGATATTGTGTCAGCGACGTATGTGTCTAGACTTGCCGTTATACATACTACTCTGTGCTCTTCCAATTGCAGATTGACTATCACAATGTATGCAAATTGGTGGCATAGGTTTAGACCAATTTGGAATATCCTCCAAGAAATTACGAAGCCACTCCATTTCTTCTACTGTTTTATCTAAAGCAATGAATTCAGATTCCATAGTGGATCTGGTAATACATGTCTGTTTAGAGGATTTCCAAGAAATAGCTGCTCCTCCTAATGTAAACACATATCCACTTATGGATTTTGTTTCATTAGAATCTGATATCCAGTTGGCATCACTGTATCCTTCTAATACAACTGGATATCTAGAATAATGCAGACCAAAGTTTAAGGTATATTTTAAGTATCTTAAAACTCTTACAATCGCCGTCCAATGATTCTTCTCCAGATTGCTAGTATATATGCTCAACTTACTGACAGCATATGCTATATCGGGTCTCGTGCAATTCATGATATACATTAAGCTACCAATTATACGCCAATACTCTAATTGAGATATTCCTTCACCAGTATTCTTTGTTAGATGTAAATTTACATCTAGTGGTGTCTTAACTGGACTATCATCGTAACTTTTAAATTTGTCTAGCACTTTCTCAATATAGTGAGATTGTGACAAGACTAGTCTATTTGATGTTTTGGTAATTTTCATACCAAGTATAACATCAGCCACACCCATATCTTTCATCTTAAACTTACTGGTCAACATTTTCTTTGTAGCCTTAATGAATTCATTATTGCTCCCGATAATGAGCATGTCATCCACATAAAGGCAAACAATGACATATCATTTTTTCATGCCTTTAACATAGACACATTTATCACATTCGTTGATTCTAAAGCCATTTTCAATCATGACTTTATCAAACTTTTCAGGCCATTGTTTTGGAGCCTGTTTTAGTCCATAAAGTGACTTGACAAGCTTGCACACCTTCCTCTTATGATTAGGAGCTACAAACCCCTCGGGTTGCTCTATATAGATCTCTTCATTTAGATCTCCATTTAAGAAGGCTGTTTTCACATCCATTTGGTGTATCTTAAGATTATTAATAGCTGCAATAGCTATCAATATTCGAATTGATATTATTCTTGTAACTGGTGAATATGTATCAAAATAACCAAGCCCTTCCTTTTGTCTACATCCCTTAACAACCAATCGGGCCTTGTATTTTTCGATCGTTCTATCACCTTTCATCTTTCTCTTGAAAATCCATTTAGACCCTAATGGTTTATTTCCAGGAGGAAGATCCACCAGTTCCCACGTATGATTTTGCATAGTGGATTCAATTTCACTGTTAACAGCCACTTTCCAATGAGGAGCTTCGGGACTCGACATTGCTTCACTGTAAGTACGAGGCTCATTTTTTAATAAATATGTTGGAAAATCAGGACCAAACGATGTAGACGTTCTAGCTCTCTTGCTACGTCTTGGCTCATCTTCCTCTTGTGAGGGATCTTGGTCCATACTAGTTCTTTCTAAAGAACTCCGTTCTTGTGCAACTTTATAAGGAAACACATCTTCGAAGAAATGTGCATTCCTTGTATCCATTATGGGACGTGTATATCATCAACTTCAGATTTATTCACTAAGAACCGATATGCCGAGCTATGGCTTGCATATCCAATGAAAATTCCATCAACCGTTTTAGGCCTTATTTTGACCATTTTAGGTGGTGGGATAGCTACCTTTGCTAGACACCCCCACACTTTAAGATATTTGAAGGAAGGAGGATGACCTTTCCATAGCTCATAAGGTGTCTTTTGCAGCTTCTTGTGAGGTACTTTATTAAGTATATGATTTGCAGTTAAGACTGCTTCCTCCCATAAGTTATCCGGTAGTCCAGAATTTATCAACAAAGCATTCATCATTTCCTTTAAAGTACGATTTTTCCGCTCAGCAATTCCATTTGACTGAGGCACATACGGTGTTGTGGTCTCATGAATGATTCCGTGAGTCAAAATTCATTTTAGGCAAAACTCCATTTTTCACTAGCTTTTGTAAAGAACCATAGTTCACATGACCTAATCTACGATGCCATAAATTAGGAGATTCCAACAAGTAAGCAAAAGAGATATTATTATTATTATTATCGGAGTTTGGTACAACTTTAGGTACGATGGTCATTACATTTAACTTAAATAGACCATCACAAAGGTACCATTTTCCTACAAACATTCCACTCTTAGTTAGTACAAACTTCTCGGACTCAAAAACTAGCTTAAAATTATTTTTACTCAACAATGAGCCCGAAACTAAATTCTTTCGAATATCCGGCACACAAAGCACATTGTTGAGACTCAACTCCTTGTCGGATGTCATCTTTAAGACCACCTTGCCCATCCCTTGCACCTTTGAAGAGGAAGAGTTTCCCATGAACAGATTCTCATTGTTGGCACTCTCATATGTAGTAAACATACTTTGTTCGGAGTATACATGTCGAGTAGCGCCCGTGTCTACCCACCACTGTTTAGGATTTCCAACCAAGTTGACTTCGGATACCATCGCCGATAGATTCAAATCTGTCACGTCCTCGGTTATTTTGGTAACTTCCGTCACATTGGCTTGAGAATGCTTTCCTTTCTTTCCTTTGTTCTTGCGACTGTAGCAATCCTTAGCTCGATGGCCTGGCTTGTCGCACATATATCAATTCCCACTAAACTTCCTCTTTTTATCACCGCCCTTGGAATTTGAGCCACTTGCTCCACTTGGGACCATCCGATTTGGAAATTTTCCTCCTCTTTGACGGACCTTGCTCGACCACATTTGCCTTGGCTTCTTGATGATAATTACCGGCCTTCTTCTCGGACTGGCGATTGTCTTCCTCGATCCTCAATCTCATAATCAAATACTCGAGCTTCATCTCCTTGCGTTTATGCTTCAAATAGTTCTTGAAATCTTTCTAAGTGGGTGGAAAATTTTCAATCAAAGCAGCCACTTGAAAAGACTCTCCAAGTACCATCCCTTCTGCATGAATATCATACAGAATTAGCTGAAACTCTTAGACTTAACTGATCACTGTCTTTGAATCCACCATCTTGAAATCAAGGAATTTGCCGACTACAAATTTCTTTGAGTCGGCATCTTCCGTCTTGTATTTCCTTTTCAAGGATTTTCACAATGCTTCCGCATTGACCATTGGACTATATACGTTATACAACGCATTGTCCAATCCATTGAGGATGTAGTTCTTGCACAAGAAATCTGAATGCTTCCAAGCATCCACGGCAGCCACTGTTTGACGGTCAGGATTATCACCAAGGTCTGGTGCATCCTCTTACAAGAACCTTGCCAAATTAAGGGTGATCAAGTAAAACAACATCTTTTGTTGCCACCTCTTAAAATCTTTTCTATTAAACTTTTCCGGTCTTTCACCAAATCCAACAGAACCATGAGCAAGTGCCACATAAGGCGTCGTGTACACAGTCCCACCACTGTGTTGCATGTTGGGATTAACCGGTCCACTTTCCGGATTGGTTTCACTAGTAGCCATTGTTATATCTATCAACAAAATATAGCAACAATTAATAAACAGTCCAGTATAACACAAAAGTATAAAATAGAGTCTAGTATCATTAAAATTAAATTCAGAATCTGAAAATAATTTTAGCATATGCTTGACAGAATCAATTATGAAAACGAAATTGAAAACACTGTTTTGGAAATATTGTTTCCACACATGCAACACAAAGTGCGAAATAAAGTCTTAAGATTGTTGGGATAAATAGCTTTGTGTACTTGTGCAGAAAATTAATTGCGAACAAATACTAGCATGCAAATATTAACGTTCCAAAAACAGCAGTCACTAATCCAAATAGAAACAGAACTATGTCTAAAACTCACAGCAGGAAATGCAGAACAACAAATGGAAAGACCGAGGCGTGAATTTGATTCACTGTCCTTAAGACTTTATTCGTCCCGCAATGGTGCCGACGGTCTCTTGACGAAAAGTCTCCCAGGATACAACGGTAGTACGTCTGAAAATATGAGCACTCAAATCTTCAGACTCGGCGAACCAAAACAACAGCAGCAGAACTCTTTCTTGACACAGAAAACCGGACAAAAATTTTTCTAGAAGAAAATTTTGGGATTCAACTACTTAACTTCTGTAGCTGACTTGATTTTATACACAGAGTATTCACTGGAGGGTGCAACTCTTCACAGAAAAAACTGCTAGCTGGAAAGGTTTATCCCAAAAAGAATAAAGCCTAATGAGCCCAAGCCACAGGCCGGGACGGGTGGCGCGCGTGTGTGGTGGACCTAACCTAGGTCCTCCCTCCTTACAAAACATGGGTACCCCCAAGGGGCCCAACCCTTAACTCAAGGCTAAGCCTTATAAGGAGACAACATTGACTTTAATTCTTCTATGTGAGATTCTCTCTTCTCTTCAAGTTGAACCACTAACTTCAACGTCAATTTTCTCATTCACCTTCCATTTGTTTTAAACATGTGAATATACCACGATCGTCGATTCCAGTAGAGGATCATGAATCAATTTGTTCCTAACCAAAATATGGTTTGGAAACAATTTGAAAATTGAGTTAAAGTTGCTTCTTCACAATAGGTTTAAAACCCAATTCCAACACTTGTACGGTTTCAAATATTGTAGACTCAAGGAATATGGTTGAACACCCCCCCCCCCCCCCCCCCCCCCAACACGCACAAAGGCAACTATTACTTATGCATGTTTAGGATCAGCTTTAAAGGGCAAACCAGAATAGAATCGGCCTTTGTGGTCCCAAATCACAACCCCTACACCCATTGATTCGTCCTCGTTAAAGAGAGCTGCGTCAAAGTTTGCTTAATAGATTCCTATATAAGTGGGGAATTCCGTTTCAATGGAATATTTGCCGGCCTTTTTCTAGTTGCCATCAAATCCTTCCTGAAAGAATCCACAAAATGAAAAGATATGGAATAATTGTCTAAAGCTGACATTTCATACCCATTGAACATCTTGTCATTGCGATTATTCCTAAGGTTCCTGCACAACACCATGAATAGTTCTAATTCTCTGAAGGGTTTACTTTTGCATTCATTCATGTCCACCATCTTTGAACCGATCCACCCAACTCTCATGTAGACACTGCATCGCCTGTAACAGGGCTTATAGCCAGCACTTGCCTGGCAAGGTAACATACGTAGAGTACGTGCTAAGATGTTTCGCCTTCCTTTTCATGACTCGCACACGTCCTCGCGATGAATTTTAGGTTTGCATTAATTTGAGCGATTTGGCAAAGTATCAAGGCATGCCTTCCAAATTTTGATTTCCCCAAGCAGGCTACATTGCCTTGAAAGTTTCCAGTTTTCCTTCATTCTAATGCACCCCCTTCTCCATTTTGTCCCCCGCATGAAGTAACTTTTGTTCCATAACCAACGGTCCTAGTTTAACTCGGCTAATTCACTACATAAAAAGAAAAAATAGGTAATTTCAAAGTTGGTCACAATTCACATTTTTATTTATTACATCACTTTTGTCACCATGAGGTCACTCTTATGTCGTTAATGCAGCTTTTTTTGAAAAGCACAATTTAATTTAGCCATTTTAAGGGTCCGCATGTACTTTCTAACGTCCTGCATCATTTTTTGATATTTTTTTTTGTCCTCTGGGAGGGCTTGTAAAGAAATGAGGACTTTCTAGCCAGAAAATTTTTAACATTAGTTTTGGGTTACAGAAAAGGTATGCTGATAGTCTACTTTGTATAGCCACTAGGAAGCCTTGCACCCATCATCTCAATTTGAATAATTTTCAAGAGTATGGATCGCCCGTTCTATTTTTATAGGTATGACACAAACTCATTCATCGAGCGAGGGGATACGTGCACATTAACTATTGGACCAAAAGCTTAGTAGGTCATGTATCGTGGCTCGCTAGTCGAACTAGCAATGGTTTGGAGCAAAAACTTGGCTCGCAACTTCCATCTTCATGAGTAATGGGTATTACGAATAAGTTATTTGGTTACTCGTGAATTTTGCCTCATCCCAAATACATTTCAAATATGAATCAACTAGAATTTCTATGACTAAATGAACTTGTAGAAGAGCATTGATCATTCTAATCCACATACGGGTCCATTGCCTTTTTTATAAGTATGTCAACAAGAAAAAAGAAAGCAAATCGGTAATTCAGCAAAGTTAATTTCTTTTGGTTCGTTGTTACCATTTGTTGGGTCATTCAATTTTTGTTGCTTAAAACTCGTGAAAAGACCATCAAAGATAACATAGAATTTTCTTCTTCATTAATTTTTTTAATCTAGAAAAACAGTATCAATAATCTGATAAGATTGGTGCATATCATGGATTTTTCTTTCTCTCTTTTTTAATTGTTATTTTTTTGCTTTATATTCTCTAGAA
Source organism: Escallonia herrerae (assembly GCA_033070095.1). NCBI lineage: Eukaryota > Viridiplantae > Streptophyta > Magnoliopsida > Escalloniales > Escalloniaceae > Escallonia > Escallonia herrerae. The sequence continues at coordinate 556,945 of JAVXUP010000140.1, forward strand.
CTAATTCTTTTTTAATTTGGTTTACTTTCTCTTGTACAGAATGAGGGGTAAAAGTTTACCTTTCACAAGTAAAAGTTATAAGATTTCTTAGTTATTTGACATTCCTTTGGTGTTCATTCAATCACTTGTTGGTGTTGTTAGAAATGTAATAACCGCAAAATAACTTTATTCCTTAGATTGATAATACAGTAAGTGATTAAGTCATAATTAATGTCTCTTAAGATATTGGTACGTACCCCCAGTTTTCAATTAAATCACTCTATCCATGTTGCTCAAATATTCGTACCAAGAATCATTATAAGCATCGCCCACAAATAAGCTGCAGGGTATTACTATCATGCAATTTAATTTCGAAATTGATAATCTTACTCCAATTTGTGACTAAAGATTAAAATAGTGGCATTTGGAGTGCCACTAGAAACACTTTTGGAATGTGCTAGTTCACTTTTAGAATGGAAATCTCATTTTCTTTAGTTTTAGGGTTGGTTTGACAAAACATTTTTTTTTGTTTTCAGTTTTTAAAGAGTAACTTAATTTTTTTTTCTTACAAAAACAAGTTGGTGTTTGATAACCTTTTTTTAAATTTTTTTTTTTTTGTGTTTGGTAACCCTTTTTATTTTGACTTTTTTTTTTTTGTGGTTTGCGGTGGCGGTGGTGGGACGTAGCGGTGGTCTATGGTGGTGGTGGCCGGCGGTGGTCGCCGGCGACCGGAGGTGGCTGCCGGAGTCGCCGACGGTGGTCGCCGGCTGCCGGAGGTGGCTACCGGCAGTCGTCGACGGTGGTTGCCGGCGGCCAGAGGTGGCTGCCGGCGGTCGCCGGCGGCCTGCTGTGGCTGTCGGTGGTGGTCGTCGGCGGCCGGAGGTGGCTGTCGGCAGTCGCCTCAGGTGGTTGCCAGCGGTGGAAGGGTGGTGGTGGTGGTTTCAAAAAAAAAAACCAAAAGTGAAAAAAAAAAAACCAGTTTTTGGAGTTTTTTTTGGGCTAATTACACCAATGTCCCTGAGGTTTGGGGGTAATTACACGCGAGGACACAAAGTTTCAAAATGTAACATACGTGACCAAAAACGTTAAAAAAAGTAACACTTTTATCCAACCGTCAGTATTCCGTCCAAAAAGTATAATTTTTGTCATTACGTATTTTGAAAATGGCAATACTACCCCTGTACAGTATATCGTCACAAAAAGTATAATTTTCTCTCTCCACAATTTAAACCCTAAATCTGAAGTCACCGCCGGCAGCCTCCCTCCACCGCCCCACGCCGGCAGCAGCCCCCCTCCCCGGCGAGGGCAGATGGCCAACAACGGCCACTGCTATTCTTCACCGGCGATTGCCACCAACCAAACACCAATGTACATCCCCATCGATCGGCCCACCCACGGCCGGCGACAGCACAATCACAACTGCTCGCTTCCACAGATCGGCCCACCCACTGTTGCTGTCAGAGCAGACCCACCACCAGGCATCGATCGCACCGGTGGGCGCGATGGTGCAAGCCCATCGTGGTGGTGATGGCGCTGCCTTGCTGGTGGTCACGGTGGCGCGCATCTCGACGGAGGAGGCCGGTGTCGCGACGTAGCTCGGTGATGCTTGCGATCTCAGACGGCGCGGGGTACGAAGGTAGGTCGCGGCGGTGATGGTGGCGACAGGCAGATCGGGAATGCGACCGCGATCTTGCGGCGCCGGTGCCTCGCCGGAGGGCCTGCTACTGCGCTGACGGGGAAGGGGAAGGCAGACGGCGTGGGAGGGTGTGGGTGTTAGGTATGGGGAGAGGAAGAGGCAAACGCGTGGGGGTGGGGTAGGGGCGCGGGGGGGGTGGGGGGGTGCTGGGTGTGGGGAGAGGAAGAGGCAGACGCGTGGGGGTGGGGGCGCGGGGGGTGGGGGTGGGTGCTGGGTGTGGGGAGAGGAAGAATAAACAGTAAATTAAGTGGGTAATTGATTTTAAAGTCAGGGACAATCAAGTCTTTTTGTTAAAACCGTTAAGTATTTTTGTATTCCGTTTATCAATGGACATAAGTGTTACATTTTGAAACTTTATGTCCTCGCGTGTAATTACCCCCAAACCTCAGGGACATGGGTGTAATTAGCCCTTTTTTTTACTCTTCAGTTTAAAAACTGGTTTTTTAAATTAGAGAAGAAAAAAAAAATGGTTACCAAACGCACTTTTTTTTTCTTCAATTTTCAAAACTGAAAAAAAAAGAGGAAAAAAAAAACCACGTCAAACATGACCTTAGTTCTATGCACCTTCACGTTTCGTATATAGTATGCACCATAATCGCCAGTAAAAGCATATAAGACTAAGAACCAATAAAAGCGTATATAGAATGTAGTGTGCACCATAATTTTATTCTACTTTTCCTTTTTTGGGTAAAATCCATTAGAATGATACTTCAATATTGTTAAACGATCCTCAATCCACTTTTGTTTGGTATACCCTTTGCTGTAGCATTTTAAAGAGTATGTTTTATATCTTTTGGAAAATCCTTTAAGTAATAATTGCTTAATCATTATTGGACCATTACAATAATTAAAGATTGTTATACTTTATTTCACTTTTAGTAGTCCATAAGTGGGCATTGCAAATAGTTTATGATAATGTTTATTTGCACAATAATACCATATTACAAAGTTAGATAGTGGCACAATATAATACCTATTTATAAAGACTTTTGGTCAAGTTTTTACAAACAAAAAAAAAAGATTTTTTGTATATTACAAGCTCTTTCTTTTTCTAACCAAAATATGTTAGAGCTTGTGCCTTGAAAGACCTGGTTGTTTTGCATTTTTGATACACATATAAAAGTGTTTTTTTTATCGTTGTGAGAACAATTAGTATGTTTTACTTGGCAAATACTGGTATCTAGTGAAGCTTCAACTTCTCTCATTCTCTAGGCGGCGGAGTGGAACCTGTAACATCGGTACATTCCCTAGGATCACAAATTGTCTTAAAGAGAAGGACCTAATTCGCGTCTCAACCCAATATACTAGTTTCTAAGGTGTTTAATATAGATCCTTTGGACCCTTAATAGTACTTTCCATCGCAAGAACAATGTTGCATTACAAAAAGAGCATTGATGCAAAATGTATACTCATTACTAATGGAGGTACTTGTTATTGAGCTTACTAACATATTATGCCTACTTTTCAAATATTTTTCAGCGATTTTAAGATGATACGGCCTTTTAATTTTATTTATAACTTATTTCCTGTAGAACAAGCGAGATAAAAAGAATATAAGGGCTTAGGTATGTAAACTTTGCACAACGGTGTGCAGTGGTGCACAAGACATTGTAAAGAGGCATAAAAGCTCCTATATCTATAAAGTTGAATACTTGTACGAGTTATTTGATATTCTTATATCACGTCGAAGGTACGTTTCTTACCTACAATTTCTTTATCATGCATGCAAGTTACAAATGTCATGAACTTTGGAAACAATTTCTTTATCTTGCATGCAAGCAAAAAGACATATGTACCCTTATTTTAATTGCAAATGTATTGATTCTTTAAGGGTAAATACGTGATATCTGATTCCAATTTTGACAACATAGATTATCATTTTCCTCTCTAGTTGTCACCACCACCTGCAGCGCATGGCAGCGGCAACAACTGCAACGCACAGCGGCTGAGAGGAAGGGAGATGGCTGGAAATTATTCCCCCTATTGTCCTTGAATCCACCGGCGATTCATTATATCCACTAGTGGTTCGTTGCTATGTCAGTGGTTGATTGCGGTGGTAGGGACTACGATGGTGGCGAATACGACCGTGGGAGACTGTCATGGCGGCTGGGGCGATGATGGGGGCTTACCATGGTATGTGAGGAGATGATAGGTGCTGCCCTTGGGCTGCTAACGAGATGGTGGTGACGGTTGGGGGTTGGTAGTGACGGCGGGGACAGTGGTGATTGCTATGGGATATTGGTGACAAGTGGGGGAAAATAGAAGAGAATTATGGTTTCAATTAGGGGGGTAAAGTTTAAATCAAATGAGTATGCCCTTAAATGAATTAATGCATGTAAGTTTGAATTAAGGATGTAGTTGTCTTTTCGATTACTTGCCATAGAAAATTTTTCCTTAGATAGCAATGCAACGGACTTCCCCATCATTTATTCCTTGTGTTAGCTTGCAATTTAAATAAAAAAAAAAGAAGTGAGTGTTGTAATGACGGTAAATTTGTATGTGGATATTGGGCTCATCAAGTGCATTGATAAAAATTAATTGACCACTTGAAAATATGTTGTTTGACCATTATACATGATGATGAATAGTGATGATGCAAGACAGGGTAAAGGTCAAGTCTTCATGCACTTGGTCATTAGAGAACATAATGCATTTTACGCGTTACCTGCTCGTGGCAATAATGATTTTTCTACAATATCGATACCTCATGATTTTAAGTAACAGAAGTATCTATCGAGGAAGTGTTTGTTCTTGTAATTCTGTTGCCTTGAAAAATAGATTGAAAACTAAAAATTAAACATTTAAGATCTACTATGTTAATGGTTCAATATATCTTGCTTTAAGCTTTATATTGAAATTTTTGCAATGGTAGTTAGGTGCATATATATACCTAACTTTATTAGCACATCCGTGGATAACGACTTTGTCATGAAAAATAAATAAATTAGCCCACTGCATTACAAACTCAATTGGATATGAGCTGTTTATTTATAGCCATTACACCATTTTCTAAAAATTTGTGCATGTAAAAGTTGTTTAAATGCAGTTCAAATACGAATAATGCGTTAGCATTTGGGGTTTATAGAAGTTAAATGTGAATCCAAGAACATACATATATATTTGGCTATTGAGATACTTTTTTGAATCTGGGAGCTTTCAAAAAGAAATATACAGAGTTAAGTACATGTAAAATGAGTTTTGAAACAGACAAAATATCTTGATATAATTAAGTTGGCAATTAGGGATGATTTAGCATTTAAAACATTTTGGGGAGCAAAGTGAGATTTGATTATTAATGATTTGTGACATTTACAGAATGAGATAACACTTCAAGTTTGATAATTTGAGCTTGTGGAAGGCTCTGAATTGGTTAATGTTTCAGAAGTTAAAGCTCAAAAAATTGTTAGAAAGTTTTGCAAAATTTTGAGGTCCCTTTAAACGATTTTTAGAAATTATGATGTTATGCACATTAGTGTTTTTGTAAAACTATTAGGTAATTTACGATAAATTATTTTCTAGAAAAGATCAAAACATATTAAATCGTTGAAGGATAGAATATTAGCGACGGATATTGGTAAAACTACTAGGTAAAAAGGCTGTTGTTAAAATATTAGAGACGAAAATTGGTGGTCCATCAAAAATAATTCTACTTTTAGGGACGGAATTTGTTATTTTTAGCGGCAAAAAATTTCGTCCCTAAAGGTGTTTTATGTACTTTTCCTAATTTTTGAACTTTTTGGAAAAAAATATAAAAAGACTTTTAGCGACAAAAAATTCGTGGCTAAAAGTCCATCTCTAAGGACTTTTACCGACATAAATTTCGTCATTAAAAATTTATTGCCTATAGTAAAAAAATTTAGCCACGTATGGTCTGTTACTAGAAAATGGCTAAATTGTTTAACATTATTGTTAGCGACAAAACTCTGTCCCTAATACTCTGTCAATAAAATTAAAAAAAAAAACCTTTTTTAACCCATTTGTTACGATTAAAACCTTAAGAATAACCATCAATAAGGAATATTATTAACCACTGCTGAAATTTTTTAAGTATCTTTAAAATACATAAAGTACATATCCCACACATCATAAACTACTCACCAAAAAACATAAAAGAGGTCAACTAAATTCACGACTCTGCAACAATAGTACATATCCCAAGTATCAAAACGCTTTGATTGAGTATATCCAGCTTCAACGTCAAGGGAAGGAGGAACGACAAAAAAACATCTTCAAGAAAACTGGTCATCTCACTCACTATGACTTCACTACTAATACGCGCATCATCTGCGTCGACCTAAAAATAGAAGGTTGTTAACACTTATTGTTAACTCTTACTGTATAGTCAACAATAAATTATTAATCTTGCATGAAAGATGCTTAACTCGTACTATATAAATGTACTACAAATGTAATTATTAATTGGAATAATTATCTGAGTATAATAATCATGTATAAGTTAACACATAAGAATTTAAACTAAAAAAAAACTAACTTTGATCTATTCGTTTTTGTAATCTGAAGAGGTTTAAAATTAGAAATTTGGATCGATGAAGATAGAGCAAGAGAATGAGAAAGACAGAGACTATGACGGTCGGTAGTACAAAGAGTAAAAACATAACAAAACAAAATCTTGACAAATTTATGTTACAATATAATGGTATTTTTGTAAATATTTTTGATATAATTACCTATTATTTACGTAGTTAACAAAAAATTTTCCAAAACTTGGGGCATGTCGTGACACCCTCCGGTCATGCGGCAACTCCGTCCCTGTGTGTACATTTTCGTCTTTAGCGAAGAGGAAATTCCAACAGCCCATGAAAAGAAAAAAATTCTCAGTGTTCCTAAAATAACTCTGAGTAAACTATACTATCATTAGTCTTTTTTATTTAAATTTCCTATTTTGCAGTGTCTCCCTGGTTAGCATCCTTAACTAAAAGTAGCAGGTTTCTCCTTCTACCCCCTTACGTGGTAGCCTTTCATTGGCCCATGTGTCTGCCAACGTGCACTTGCATGTGACCAATTTTCCTTTGGTTAACGGAATGGTGCCGTCATGCAATCTCTCTGAATATGCAGCTGATTGGAGGAGGTGATGGGAGAGACTTCAATCAGATTTGGTAGGCTCTCTCCCTCCCCGCCCCCTTTCCATTTCCCGTCTTCTTCCTCCCTTTTAAACATCTTCTTCCCCCAAACAAACTTTAGTTTCATGTTCCTAAAAGCGATGTCTAAAGCCTGTTCTGTTAACTGAACAAACTTGTATCTTTCGGTTGAAAGATTTCTACTGTTTAAGTTACTATCGATTTTTTACTCCTTCGTAGGTTTTGAAAAGAATTAGATTCATCAGTTTTTCTACTCCTTCATATGAGCTATCAAATATCAGTTTATATAATCACCAAGAGGTTCACTGCATAATCTAATTACTGTGGACTTTTTCCTTGGTATAATTAACGGCCAGAAAAAACCATTTGATGAGGCAAGTGAAAGAGCACATTGATGTAACTGCTATGCAGTGTCTGGTATGAGTTTTTTTTTTTTACCTTTTCCAAAAAACAGAGGAAAGGCCAAGAGGCAGAAGGAAGGCAATGCCCTTGTATTCGCTATTTTACACAAATTAAGAAAATCGCATGCCCCATCACATCTATCATTTGAAATGAAACATTGGTGGAAAATGCCTTATGGCTAGTGCTTCTGAATTGATTGCCAATGTCCATACCGACAGCAGTAAGAAAAATGATAGTTGGAGCTGGATATGGAAACTAGATGTTCCAAAAAAGATCATGATGCTAATCTGACTAATCCTTCAAGACAAATTATTATCCAATAGAACAAGGATGGCTAGAATATTATGAATGATAGTGCTTGTCAAAGATGCATGGGCAACTTGGAAACAACAAAGCTATCATGATGTGGAAGAAAATGATGCCTGAAAGTACTTGGAACCATGACATTTTCTGTGGGACTCCTCGGAGATACATTTTTGCTTCTAACCACAGCACCTGCGATCCTACTAGTGCGAAAGCAGGAGAAGTTTCTTTCTCTTTATTCTTTGGGATTTAGTATGTCTCTTCCATTGTGAAGCATAGAGACAAGAAGTCTAAATTCAGAAGGAAGTTGCAATTGCAACCAATACTTTAAACACCCAACAAAAGAATCAAGATGTTATATGCTGCAGCAGGCCTTCTGAGCTCCATACTACAATATTAGCAATCTGATAATCCAGCCTCCCCCCGGAGATGCAATCATCACAGGGCATTTTCCTTCGGTTAACGGAATGGTGTCGTCGTGCAAGTTTGTTCAGTTAACGGAACAAGCCTTAAACCTTGCTTTTAGGAATATGAAATTGAAGTTTGTGGGGGGGGGGGGGGGGGGTACAAAAACTGATTGAAGTCTTTCCCTAAATTAGCTCTAATCGGCCGCATTTTTAGAAAGATTGCATGATGGGCACCATTCCCTTAACTGAAGGAAAATGGGTCACGTGCAAGGGCATGTTGGCAGACACATGGGCCAATGAGAGGTTGCCACGTGGGAGGGTAGGAGGAAAAACCTGCTACCAGGTCAGGAGCAAAAAAATTTCCCTAAAAGTATACTAAGGTAGCATCAACACACAAATGCAACCTGCCCCATCACATGATATTTGATGAAAAAAAATGGCAGGTAAAAAAAGTTATTGAACAAGCCATGTTGGCAATTAATGGTTATGTTACTGCCTTACACTGAAAGTTAGAGAGAAGAGGGGGAAAGTTGTGGAAAAGAAGAAGGGTTAGGTACTTAATTAGGTTTTCATTATAACCTTTATCGAAGGATTTTAGCCGTCGCTAAAAATCTGTAGCTAAAGGTTATTAAATAATTAGAAATATATACTTTTACCGATGGAATGTGCCCGTCGCTAAAAATCTGTTAGAAAAAATCATTTTAAATCTATTTTTTTGAAAAAAAAATATGGGAAAATAAGAAGATTATAATTAGCGATAGAATTTTCGTCAGTAACAGTCCGTTGCTAAAAACTGTTATCGATAGATAAATCCGTTGGTAAAGGTCTTAGCGACAGCCTTTTACCGACGCATTAAAAGTCACTTTTATCAATGAATTTTATTTTGTTACTAACAGTCTTTTCTCTTGTAGTGATATGAGTTTTATGTTAAAACAACATGCTCGTAAGAAATGGTTGATGACTAGCTTTACATTGAAAGTTGTATAGGTAATCTGCTAAAGTATATCTCATGATTGTTTTCTACAATTTTTAGTCTAATTATAAGATTTATGAAAAAAGTGTCACACTCAAGGTTGATTTACTACTTGATGTAAAGTTTGTTCTCATGTAAAATTTTCCTCGGGGGGCCTCTTTTAACTTGTGTGGTTCTTAAATTTGGCGTGCCTTACACTGAAAATTCCATGTGGGTATAGCATTGCTCTTCACATCCTATACATCTTGAGACACGGTACAAAAGAGCAAGGAAAGAAATGAAAAATGAAAATTAGGCGGGTGCTATGTATATTATTTTTTGAGGTTTTGCCCTTAATAATCTATTTTTAACACTTAATTACTTTTTTACCCCATTTTGAACCTTATTTACCTATCTACCCACTTTTGAAAATCGTGATTCAAAACAGAGATTTCAAGCGAAAAAAACGTGGTTCCACGTTTTAAATATGTTTAGTTTTATTTGTCTAATTTAAACCAAATTGAAAGAAATTTTAGTTTCTAACAGAGATTTCATAGTAACGTTTGCTTGAAAAGTGGTTTGGAACCACGTTTTCTTCAATTGAAATATATGTTTGGAACCAAGATTTCTAAAGTGGGGTAAATAAGGTTGAAAATGGGGTAAATGAGTAATTAAGTATTAAAAAAAGATTATTTAGGGCAAAAACTCATTGTTTTTTCGACATGAATTTTAATGCTAAAGAAAATTCCATACATAATTCCTGAAATATTTCCACATATAAATGCACAACGGAATTGCTTATGCCATTAAATTTTATTGTTGGATGGAAAGTAGCAATAATATAGCATTTGTTATCTTTATAGTTATACATAACTAAATAAACAAGAACATGAACATCAAACTTTATTGTTGGCTAAAAAAAAGTGAGGATATTGCATGTGCTATATGATTGGTATACATGCACTGCAAAAACAAGCACATATTTATGTATCTTGATTTGTGCTATATATATTGCAATTGTCTATGAACATGTCACTAATGGAGATGATTTGTGGTACACCTGGTTATGCTTATTGCCTATGAACTGAACAGGACTATATCGTTATGCCTCGCCAGTTGGAGCACTTAAAAGACGTACATATGAATGGACAAAATATACTAGTGATGCATTTTATCATCATCTTGTATTGGCAAGTTTTTATCATCAATTTACTTTTGAGGTTTTGGGAAGGCTTAAAAGTTTTTGGTAGTACATGGCTAAAAATTTTGAATTCCCTAAGGGTCTGATTAATTGGATCACAGAATTAGCCTTGAAATTGATGTAGATTTTCGAATTGGATCTTAAGAATTATAATTCTATTAATTGGACAGCTTCTTTAGATTTAGAATTACAACGGCAGCAACGATCTACTATTTTGACGATAGCTACGGCAGCAACGATCTAATTTTTTTTATAGCGGCGATGACAATCTAGGTTAGTTAAACATCTATGTTGATTTTGCATTGTTATGTCTCGGTTAATTTTGTCATTGATGTTGATTTTGAGCTTATGTCAAAGATGGTTGTGTGGCCGGAGCAAGTGATGGCTTGTTTAGGCAGTGCTAGAGATAATTGGTGTAATGATCTTGTGATTGACGTTTGGCGTTGTGATGGTGCTGTGATGGATCTTGGTTCCAACCGGAGCCTTTAGATTCCAGGAATTGTCTAATGATATGTTGGGTAGTCCAAATGAGATTCAGGGAATAAGTTTATTGGTCTACGAGACGTGCACCATCACATTGGGTGGATGGTGCTGCGATGGTGTTACAGACGTCATGGACATGCTAAATACTCTCAAGAAATAGGAGTCCAAACCATGTTCGCTGTATCTCGAGAATACATGCAAATAGATTTCTTCTGAGTGGGACTACAAACCAAGATGTTTATGGAAATATAATCAAGTTCTTCAGGTCATGGTAAGAGTTAAGTAGTTCTCAAGTGTCTGCTTATAATCAAGTTCTTCAGGTCATGGTAAGAGTTAAGTATCACTTCAATTTTCTCTTTCGAACTGCGGGAATGAGGAGAATATACAACATGGGTAGTACACATTTAGCATATTACAGTTTCTTGGCTGATTTGGGATCAACATTAGCTTGAGATCTTTATATATGGGCTTCAGAAATATAAAGTTCGATCGCTATTGGAGTGATCAGGCAGTTGGTATTAGAGGTCATACTGTAGTTGACCTTTTTTTTGCTAGTGTAAATTGGTGTAACTTGTAAGGAGGTACTTCAAGTTACTTCAATACAGTTAAACCTTTTCTCTTTTGGGATTTGAATTGCTTAGGAATAAGTCACATTTATTTCAGAATGCATTACCTGTGGCACTACTTCTGTTTGTTTTAACTAAGACATGAGAAACTTGAATGATGACATATGAACTAGTCACTACCTGTTTAATCCAGCTCTGGCCCTTGGTTTAGGGTTTCATGAGCTAAGTAGTTGTACTACTGTTTAGGCTAGATTGGACACTGGGCACTGACACATTGCCCAGTTTCAGTCTCTAGCTCCCAAGTATAGGGAATCTACAATGAATTTTGTACTTTTAGTTTCTCTCCTCTATCACTTATTAGTACGGGGATCCTTTACAGTCTCCAAATAAATTGCATTGGCCAAGTTCATTGATAAAATAATGTAGTTGTCGCAGAAAAGGTAGAATCACGGCAGTGTTAGTAACCAATGGACGTGTGCTATTGGGTATGATTTGGTAAGACAAATATTAAAATTTTGTATTGTAAATTTACCTATTATTTTTTTTACTTTAGCAGTTTCAATTCTTAATCTAATTTTCTATGCTAATCAATTAATGGAATTACAAATTCTATTCAATTCCAAAGCAATTCCAATTCCATAGGAATGGAATTGAATTACAATTTTCGATTCCAAATCCAATTTTGTTTGCCAATTTGACCCTAAAAGGTTTTCGAGACATGGTCATTCTTTGGTATTGATATCTTGATTTTCATAAAATTAATTTTCTTTGAAATGCTTCAAGAATTTTGAGGACAAAAGTCAAAACTAAAACTAAAAAAGACAAATTGCTTTTACTTTCAAAAAGAGAAATAAAAGTTGACAATTTTTACCCAAGCTAAAGAAGTTTCAAAGAATTTTGTAAAATCAAGAGAGAGAGAGGGGGGGGGGGATCTATGATATCGAACAGACCATTGGCCAAAAAGGTAAAGCAACTCTTCCTAGTAGTAAAAGTACTGATTACCAACATGATCGCTAGAACAGCCTATTACATGGCTTTTGGATATAAGAAAGGGAATTGATGGACCTTTATCTTTTGATGATGAATTCTTTATGGCTCGAGATATGTTACAAATTAGAGATGTGATGGTGTTACATCGATAAACTTTATGAAGCATTGCCTCGATAAACTGTTGGCCATCTAGCTTGATGGAAGTATATAGCCGAGATAAGGTAAGGCAAGTGATGCCTTAAGAATGGAAAATCAGGTAGGTGATCACATTATTCGTGTTTCCGAAAGAATGTTTCATACCACATGTTAATCAGACCTTTGTTGAAAAATTATGAAACTCTAGGTAGAGCCAGAGGTCTGAAGTACATCATGGGGGTATGGGACCTAATCACATAATTGTATTAGTCACCCATAAAGATACAACCTTTTAGGAACTAGAGATCCGAACAACTAAGCAGGGGATGAATGAACTATAGAGTGAGTTGTTTTTATATATCTCTTATTCTTGTCTTATGATATAATGTTCCTCTCTTTTGTGAACGTACATGCTTTTTGTAACGATATTAGAGGTTGATATTTCTTCTTAATGAATTATATTACCATTATGGTGGGATGTCTTAGCTACTGGTGCATCTTTGGTAGACTCATACATATGATTGTAGAAGTAGGGCCGCTTCCTATGAGATTTTGACTAATTTTATGGAGCACAAAGCCATAATGTGCCATCTTGTGAAGCTTGGTAAAATACCTTGAATATTATGTGTGTGATACGATTCTACGTGCCCTCAAATAGTCAAAACAAGGTTGATCCACTTTGACTCTAGTACGGAAATTGTTGAATACTAATTGAAATTTTCAAGAAAGTGCCACTTTCACGATGCATGATATTCTCTCTTCACCCAACTATGTATTATCTTTATTTTTCTCAAAATAAATGGGGGATGTTGAAGTATTTTAATAAAATATGTTTTATGCATCTTGCAAAATATTTGAAATACTAATTACTCTGTGATTATTTACTGAAGATTATTATGCTTTATCTCCCTTATATTGGTCCACAAGTATACATTGCGAATGGTTTATCACAAAACTTATTTGCACAATTTCAACTTATTGTAAAGATTAATAGTGTCACTTGATTTATCCTATATATAAAGACTTTTGTTCTAGTTTTTTCAAGAAGAGATTTTTTGTGTCACAAGCTCTCTCTCTTTTTCCTAGCCAAAATATGTTAGAGTTTGTGTCTTAAAGGACTTGACCCTTTTGCATTTTTGAGACAGCTATCTAATTTTTATTTCTTTACTACAAGGTTTATAACAAAGATAAATGTGTAACAGCTTAGACTTTGAAGATGGTGTTCTCTTTTGATTGTGATCACAATGGGTGTGTTTTTGTTGTGCAAAGAAGGATATTAGGTAAAGTTTCAACTTTTCTCAATTGGTGAACACTTAGAGAAGTTATAACAAAAAGTGTTGGGCTCTTGAATCCTAGATGCGGTGCTTTGGAACCTATTAAACCGGTACATATCGTAGACACGTGAACCATGACTTACTCCGCACCTCAACCCAATGGTAGTATACTTGTTTCTAGTTGTTTCTAAGGTGTTCATGGTAGATCATTTGGACACTTAATGTATCGCGCACTGTAAGGACAACGTTCCTTTGCAAATAGAGCATCGAGGGTAATGTGTATCTTTTGACTCACAACTAACGAAAGTAATTTTTGTGATTTTATTTAGACTTTTCTTTATTTGAGCTCACAAACATATTATATGTGTTTGCAACTTTTCCCGACACCCTTCGCGGGCACAACAATCAAATTACGCAAATGAAGTAGTACAAAAGATAGACAAAATTTAATGAGTTAAAGAGATTCCCCATTAAATTGGGATTAAGTATTTGTAATTTTCTCATCTCGGCCATCTGGCTCTACCACGTTATCTATATCATAGTTGTTTTTCTATTTTTCTAGGTACTTGTCAAAATGCCAAAGGTTGAAAATATTTGAGAGGATAAACAAATACTGTAGATAGATTTAGGGCTAATTACACCCATGTCCCTGAGGTTTGGGGGTAATTACACGCGAGGACACAAAGTTTCAAAATGTAACATACGTGACCAAAAACGTTAAAAAAAGTAACACTTTTATCCAACCGTCAGTATTCCGTCCAAAAAGTATAATTTTCGTCACTACGTATTTTAAAAATGGCAATACTACCCCTGTACAGTATATCGTGAATAATTTGATATCCTAATTTTCTCTCTCCACAATTTAAACCCTAAATCTTAAGTCACCGCCGGCAGCCTCCCTCCGCCACTAGCAGCCCCCCTCCCCTGCCCCATGCCGCCAGCAGCCCCCTCCCCTGCCCCACGCCGCCAGCAGCCCCCTCGCCCCACCATCCTGCAGAACCACCTCACCACGCCGGCAAGCCCCTTGGCTAACCCAAGCTGCTGAGACGCCTCCAGCAAGCTCCTTGGCAAACCCACGCCGCTGGGAAGGAGACAGATCTGGATGAGAAGGAGACAGATCTGGCCATTGCAATGATGGCGATCGCACCGGTGGGCGCGATGGTGCAAGCCCATTGTGGTGGTGATGGCGCTGCCTTGCTGGTGGTCACAGTGGCGCGCATCTCGACGGAGGAAGCTGATGTCGCGACATAGCTCGGTGATGCTTGCGATCTCGAACGACGCGGGGTACGGAGGTAGGTTGCGGCGGTGATGGTGGTGACCGGTATGGCGACAGGCAGATCGGGAGTACGACCGCGATCTTGCGGTACCGGTGCCTCGCCGGAGGGCCTGCTACTGCGCTGACGGGGAAGGCAGACGGCATGGGGGCGGGGGTGGGGGCAGGGTGTGTGGGGGCTGTGGGTGCTGGGTGTGGGGAGAGAAAGAGGCAGATGCGTGGGGGTGGGGTGGGGGCGCGGGGGGGTGGGGGTGGGTGCTGGGTGTGGGGAGAGGAAGAGGCAGACGCGTGGGTGGGGTGGGGGCGCGGGGGGGTGGAGGTGGGTGCTGGGTGTGGGGAGAGGAAGAAGAATAAACAGTAAATTAAGTGAGTAATTGATTTTAAAGTCAGGGGTAATCAAGTCTTTTTGTCAAAACCGTTAAGTATTTTTGTATTCCGTTTGTCAATGGACATAAGTGTTACATTTTGAAATTTTGTGTCCTCGCGTGTAATTACCCCCAAACCTCAGTGACATGGGTGTAATTAACCTATAGATTTATATTGATACTTTTTGACCCAAGAATTGTTTCTCCTCAAGTTTCTCTTTAACACAAACCCCATAAAATCGTTGACTCAGAAAATCAAATATCTATAACGGTTACGTAGTCTCACCTAATTCATACTCTAGTCTAGCTCATTAGGTGATGGAAATAAAGTGATAAAAAATGATGGACAAATTTTGATGAATTGAAGGAATTACAGACAATAAAGGTCAACTATTTTTATTTTGCATCTAAACCATTCATTGTGCCACAATTTTAATATCCTTTGACATTTAGGCAAATATCTAACAACAAAGGGACGAGAGGAGAAACTAAACATTTTGATTTTGCACTTAACATCTGTGACCACAAATTGTTTCTCAACAACTTTCTAAAGCACAAACCCCATTTGACTCGAAAATCAGAACATCTTCGATGTTTGTCAAAAAATATCAATCAAACGCCAGATATAAAGCTTGTTTACTTCTTCTTCATCTTCCATCGAACCCTACTTTCTCATGCACGCCTGAAACTATGGCGGAGGAAACATGCTTCAGGCAATTTTGCTCGTGAGTTAAGAAGGCCGGCGGCCTATAATGGAGGAATTGAGAAAACTTGTTCCAGAAGTAAATATGTACTTGTCTATTTCTCTCCAATAAATAGATAAATGAAGCTAGCCATTGCTTCTTTTTATTCATGTTGAGCTTGTTTTCTTCTTGCTACTACCTTTTGTTTTGTTTTATTTGTTTCTGTTCTTTGGTTTTTTATTTCTTTATTTGATTATTGAGGTTTTCTTTTTCTTTTTTTTTTGGGGGGAGTGGGGGGGGGGGGAAGGTGGGAGGAGTACGTTAATCATGTAATCATGAGCTGTGATAGTATGTGTTTTTTAAGGTTTTGGGTGTGTGCACAAACATTGTTTTCTAGATTTGTGTGCCTTTGATAAAAACAAAAGGAATAAGGACAATCTTACATGCATCGGTTTATGTAGCAGAGCCATCCACGTTATGTAATATGTATTAGGCAATTATATAATATATATGTATTAGGCAATCATGCAGTACATACAGTCCGTATCTTAAAGAAACTAATTTTTGTCCGAAACATCCATCAAAAGAGACTATTTTTAATATATGATATGATGTTTCACGAATGTAATGAACTTACAAGGGAGAAAGGAACATTCAATTGATGGAACATGGGTAGGCAAAGATTCAATGATATTGGTTGTATGTACATAGCCGTAGGTTATCCCAGATATAAGTGTTCCATTTGTGGTGTTATCAAGACTATGGCTCTGTTTGGTAACACTTTCAGTTTTAATTTAAAAAAAAAAACTGAAAAGAGTTTTGGTTTGTTTTTTTACCAGTTTAAAAAACTGGTAAACGTTTGATAGAGTTTATTTTTTTAAAAAAACAGAAAAGAACAAGCGTTTGACAGGACAACTCTTTGAGTTTATTTTTTTATTATACATTTTTACATAATTAAAGGTAATTAAGCACTATATTACAAGTTCTTACAAATAATTAAACATAATTTTCCAACATTATAATGAATAACAACCCACATTATTAAACATAATGAAACATAATGAAACCAACATTAGTTCATTTTATTCCTAAACAAGTGTAGATTGACCACCGGCGCCAAGACCATCGGCGGACCACCACCAGATCGGCACTGCCATATTACCACCAAAGCTGCACACACCCACGGATTCGCCCCATCACCACCGGTCTCATCGCCACACCGCCGGCACCCAGATCGTACCACCGTTGTTTGCAGTCAGCGGACATCACAACCGGCGTTATAAACCACGACTCTCTCCAGACATCAGAGTCAAGCCTCTTTGTTTACCCTTACAAGATCATCATCAAAACCTGTGGGACGACAAAGTTACTCAAGTCAATCCCACCTATTCTGAAGTTGGCTCGATCGATTTCCCTGTGTGTTCAATATGTTTGATATACCCATGGTAGCTTCATTTTCCCTGGAGCTCAGTCATTCCCTCATTGCAGCTTTTCAGAGGAAGTCACTGTCCTGAAGCCCATCCTTCCGATTGTTAGGTTGTATCCAAATTCCCATTAGATTTAATTTAGGGCTTTCGGGACAGGGGGAGATAGAGAGAAGAGAAGAGAGAGAGAGATAGAGGGGCTGACTTTGCAGTTGGAATAGGTGGAGTGGTGGGGCCGCTGATGTCCGGTGGAGGCGATGGACGCGGTGGGCTGTGGAGTCCATGAGAGTTGCGGCCGATCGAGCTCCAAGCTGATGAAAGAGATGAAGTCCAAAATTAGGTGGGTTTTAGACCCAGCAAAGAAAACCCCAATTCTGTTGCTAGTGAGGCTCAAAGCCTCGACCTCATTAAAGCCTTCCTCAGCCCCACGTGAAAATTGGTTTAGAAAAGAGCTCCGAGCTCATTTTGGTTTCGGGCCTTAGTTTTTAAAGTCTTGGCCCTTTTTAAAAAGAGAAACCCAACCAAACACCCCAAACTTTCATGGACTTTTGGAAAAATTTTAAACTGGGCCAAAAAAGAGCAAAAAAAAAAGGGCCGTCAAACGGGGCCTAAGTTTTGCTAGCCTTCGATTTTTTCATGCTTGCTTGCATAATCTTGTTCGGTAATATTGGAATCCTTAGTTCATACTTAATATATATCCTTGTATTTTTTTTTTCATGTGTGTACTATTAAGTTTATGCGTACTATACAAAGCCCACCTCCTAGGCAAGTTAAGGTAGACGATCCAAATTAAACAGAAAACTATGGGGTCTCCAAGAAGTGTCTAAACCTCGAATTCTAGAGGACTTGAAATAAATACCTCAAGAAAATTTGCCCAAGACCTTCATTACTTTCTAGATGATTTTGGCATTATATCCTAGTTCTAATCTAAACATATTAAAAAGTCCCTTAAATGTACCATATCAACACGAAAAACCATCAAAAATACCACCACCTTTAGAACGTGATCTTTAAAAAAAATTTAATAATCTGCTTTAAGTTTTTCTTTTTAATAAGAGTCTGTATGGGATCGTTTCTCAAAACTAAATTTTAAATTAAGTCATAATAACTTCTCAAAATTAGCTTTGAGTTAGTTTTAGCAAATTAGTTTTAAGCTATAAATGGTGTTTGGATTAAGAGTACTAAAATCAATTCCAATGTGACAAAATGACCAGAAGTTCAACATTTCAATGGAAGATGCTATAGATCTTTTTAATCAATGGGGACATTTTAGTACTTTACATGATTAAACCTAATTATAAAAAGTGATTAATTCAAAATTCTCGTTTTCTTAGATTATAATTTAATCGGTTTTTTAGCTTCTGAAAGCTAATTTAATAAATTTATGTCTTTGCAAAACGCCCAATGACCTAATTTATTTCAGATTAAATCAGGTTCGACCATCACATAATGACTTTCAAACAGGCTCTAAGGCGGGGAAGTTAGAGTGTACTCCCTTTGTCTATTGATAAAGAAAAAACTATAAGCAATATGGGAGTGAGATGGACCTTAATCGTACAATTACAGAGGAGGACGTCACCATAATGAAGAAAGTTTTCTTGACGAGATATTCATCAGCAAAAGGGTATATTTCATCGATAAAAATCCACCACCAGAGAACCCCTCAGTAAAAGTTTTTAAAGATTACTTGGATCTTTACCCCGATTTCTATTCTTAATACATATATAACAATAATCATCTTCTATAAATGCATATGTTACAAAGATTTGATATAACACAAATTACAAAATGAGTTACATAGATGTTATTCCAAAGAAAGGGACAAAAATAGCAACTAAGTCTCATTGCTTCAAATTTAAATTTCATTTTATTCCATACCTCACAAGCAGCAGCTAGTTCCAGGGACCATTAGGGAACATGGGAGAGGGATAGGGCTGAGAAACCCGTGATGACGGTGAAGAAATACTTGTGCAAGCTCAAATACACTCAGTTATCGTCTAAAGCGGAATTGGTCATTGTTATTTCTTTGTCCACCATCTGGTTCATTGACAGAAACCCCTCTAGAACCGGTTGGGAAGCATTTCATTCCTACATGAAAATTGCATACATGATACTATTGTTTGGAACTGTATATTGGCATTTGACCAATAACATATTCAAGTCATATCTGTCTTTTAATATAAGCTACACTTGTAATGTAAATTACTCAATTCCTTACAAGGATAAGATATACTAGAAACTAAAATCCAAGTTACTACAACACAGTTGTAAAATATAATGACAGCGTGATATATCTCAAAAGAATGTGCACATAATGTCTTGATGCTCAGACATTAATTTTGCCATGACTCCCGCAAGGCGAGCAATCATAGCAGAGCCAACCTCTTCTTGTAGGTTTGGCCTCTGTGTGGTCCAATAGAAGATGAGGATGATCCCATCATTGAACGTGGCTAACGCCTATGCCTTCTTCTCATTCACAATCCAAGGTATAGTGCAACATAACTTAATTGCCTCTTCTTTCTTACTAGACAAGCGTGATGCTTGACCAGAAGCACACCTAGACAATAACATTAAAGGATACTTATCCTAAATAATCAAAACCCAATGCAAGTATTTAACGAAGATAACATTAGAAAATAAGAACACATCCAAATTCAAAAGTAAACTTAAGGTACATAACTTATATAAGCATTATTTAAAACCTTTAAAACAAACTCTCATGGACAGTGTGCTTGATCTTTCTCCTTTCTGATCTTACGGGTCATTTATTATGCTAGAGCGAACACCTCTTCTTTATCTAAATTTGGGTTGGCAGCCTCAGTATCATATTTGCCAATATCATGTGGCATTCTTTCTCCTTTATGCTCTTGTGCGTCTTCTCCTATGCTAGAGCCAACACCTCTTCCTTATCCAAATTCAGGTTGGCATCCTCAGTTTCATATTAGCAATATCGTATGGCACTGACCTTCCTCTGTGATTAGGATCTTGGTTGGATCCATTTTCCCTCCACTATTACTTTTCAATTTCCAATTTGGATTTCTTATCAATCTGTCAACAATTTGCGCCCACACTGCTCCTCCAATCTAATGAGGATTTAATTGTTTCATTAATCCTTCATTGGTGCACATTCAAGCAACTTTTTGCTAGCTTGTTCACGTGCTTTGTGAAATCCCCTGCAATAATTGTTTTTGTGAGGGCAAAAAAAGCCTCTTCCCCATAATCTACTTCGTCATATTTTTTTTGGCATCATTTTTATACCCTATAAACTTTTTATTTTCCAGCAAAATTTCCTTGATAAACATCTAAATGTTGTTAAATCCTATCTCACTCAACCTTTTCTCAAGATTCAGGTGTAATAACCTATTAATCATAAATAACCTTGTGGGATCTATGCTTCTATCCCATAGTGGTCCTTGGTGTCTTTTAATATATCATAAAACTTACGAGCATGCTTGTTGGGCTATTGTGGATGGTCATCATAACGGTAGTTACTCTAGTCAACATCATCATTCTGAACATCTATAACCAATCTCTATAATCATAAGTTGCATAAACTCTAGCTTCAGGTTGACTAATTGTGTTGGATGACAAAATTGTTGTTTTTCCGTGTTGAGTCCATCTTGTATAGACATTTATATAACCACTCTGGCAAAGATGATACTTTACCACGTTTCCTTTTTTCCAATGCAACAACTAAAAGCATTTCCACGGACACCTTATCTTTCTGGTGGCAACAAACGTACGATGGGTACAAGCAAACTAGATAAATGCATCGACATAATCTTTGAAAACATCAATATGTTTCCTTTGCATCTAACTTTGATCACCACTATTATTAAATAGCACCCTAGATTAAAAGCTAGAATCCCAAATGGTGATTTGTAAATAAATGCATATGCATGTGACTGTCTAGGCCCCTTTATTCTCCAATCAGTAGTAGATATATCATAATAAAGAAGGTACATGTCTGTAAAACAATTAATAACTCATGCTTTGCCCTATGTCTACATAAAATTCAGCAACAAACCTCCCCTTATTTTTCCTAATACATGACATCAAGTAGGTATTATAACATCTATTGTTGCTCTACAAGCAAAAATGGCAACACTGGATGTAAGACACCATATCTAGTATGCATAAGGAAAAACACAAGATAATGATCTGTCATTTCCAAGACAGAAAACACATAAGCATATCTGCAACACTCTTATACAGTTACAGTGGTTTTCAAAATTGTCTGAACTAGACGTCCAAATGCTCATTACTCCATAATGGATATCTCTAAATGGACCCTCACGGTTTTTATGCATGCATATGCATAGAATTGTAGATATGTAATGATCTTTTCGGAGCATGAACATTTAGAAAGATTTCATGTTTCAGAAAGATGGAATCATAAGATTAATTACAAGAACATACTGTCACTAAAATGACTCCCAAGCTTTTATCAACCACGATAGGTAACCAGCTCGTTGTCAATGGAATTCATAAAGTTAAAACGAGTCTTTGCTTGCCCATAGGCAGATCTTTACTCCTAACTCAGAATCTACAAAGAAATTGATTAAGTTGTAGAGTAACTTTATCCTTTTAAGGCAATCAATAGTCTTGCTCTAGAGAGCACCTTACTCCACATCTCTTATAATCTTGCTCCAGAAAGCACCTTTACTCTTTATCTCTTCCGAACTTCCTCTCCTCTCATTTTTGTGAGTCTGTATTGCTTATTGTACGTATAATAATCTACTTTACTATACCTACCATGTTATCTCATTTACAAGTGCATATTTCTTGTTATGGAAATGGACATTTGGCACTACACACATTTCCAATCTTAAAAGGATTTGGGTGATGAAACATAAAGTTAATACACATGTTCGTGATCAGAAAGAACTGGATTTTCCTCACTTTAATCAGGTCATTCAAACTCTCGAACCTTTGATATCTCAACTTATCTAAAACCAAAAAGTTTGAGATCACGAAGATTCTATAACAAGAAACGAGGTCATACAATCTATCAAACATTTAATTATATCAACTGATCTAAAACTAAAAGGTTTGAGAATCTCCAAAATTCAATAACCAGAAAGAAGTGGATGATCTTCTCTTCAGTTATGTTATGCAATCTCTTAAACCTTGGATTATCTCAACTATCTAAAACAATCTCAACTATCTAAAACAAAAAACTTTGAGGATCAACAAAGTTTTATAATGCTAACCTCATCTAGTTTAGGAGCCCCAAAATTCACTCTTTTACTATTTTCAGGCTCAAATCTCGTATACCACCAGAAAGGAGCTTAATGTTTGTAAGAAGTAAAGGATTCAGCTTCTTGTTCGCATGAAATCAGAAAGAAAGCCCACATGAGACTTAATTATACATTGATACACATTACCCTATCTTTGGTCATGATCTTTAGGTAAAACATCAAGTCCTCTTTTCTTCCACTATTTTTATATTGCTTAGTTTGAGCATGTCATATTCCACCCTAGCTATAAAAAGCCTCAATCACATACCTGATTTGCATTCCTGTAGCTAACACACCTTGCGTCAAACTATAACATAAATTAAGCTTTTCTACATTGATACAGTATTCAATTCCAAAATACATACGCATACATGTACATATATGTATGTGTGTGTGTGAAAAAATGAATATGTTGTTAGCCTTAGGCAAGTTGCCTAAGGCTAGCAATGAAACTACATCGCTTTGATCAGTTTTTCTATGACTTTTTGTTTTTGTTTTCTCTCTCTCTCTCTCTCTCTCACACACACACACACACACATCATATCTGCTGAATCTGCTCAGACCACAATCCTCATCACCGACCAGCCTCCACACCTATGACCCATCAAATTCACCGTCACAAAGCAGTAACCCATCACCACCAACCTTCTCTTATCCTACGACATCAAAGATTCAGCCAAAATGTTGTGTCTCCATTTCTAATATTGAATTAAATCAGAACCGAATTAAGTTTTACAATTTCTTGATGATGGAACGAACCCATTGATGAAGTAGATTTAGGTTGTTAAATCATATTGTTGTTAATTATGTGGTTATGGCCGCGACCATTGGCCGTAGGTGGTTAATCGATGGTGAGATAGGTGCTTAATTTGTGGTGGGGTGAGGTGGTCGTTGTTGGTAGGGGAGGAACCAATGGTAGGTGGGGAACCAATGGTAGGTGGGCATTTGATTGATGATGAGGTGGGTGGTCTGCAACAGCAGTGGGTGGTGTTGCCAGCGACAGAGCAATGGTGGCGAGATGAGAGAGGGCAAACAGTGGTGGATCTCGACGATTGAGTGAGATGGTGACTTACTAGTTATCTATGGTGGGCAATGGAGATTGAGCGTCGCCAGAGATGGCGGTGACGGGTTGGATATGGGATTTAGGGTGATGAAAGGAGTCCCTTAATTTGGGTTTACACAGTGACAGTCATGATAGAGGACGACCGGCGATGGTGGTGGTCGGCGATGAGGCAATTGTTGGTGTGTACAAGTCTGACGATTGTTAGGACAGAGAAAAAACAAGAAAAAAAGAAAAAGAAGAAGAAGTCATAAGAAACTGATCAAAACGACGTAGTTTCGTCACTAGCTTAGGCTAAGGCTTGCAACATACTCGCTTTCCCTTATACACACACACACACACATACACACACACACACACACATATATATATATATATATATATATATGGGTTGTGATCCATTACTAGTGCTAGTAGGTTGCTAGCGCGATTTGGCCGTCCGCTACATTATGTAGCGGACGGTATTTCACCTTTTGCTACATAATGTAGCGGTTGACAAAAAAATTGACCGTCCTAGCTCCCGATCTGGCCGTCCACATCTGCACGTGGACGGCCAAATCGCGCTAGCAAAATTGGTTAAATTGATAGCGTTAGTAATGGATCACGACCATATATATATATATATACACACACACACACACAACTCCAATGTCCCATGGTTGTCTTCAGTGTGACTACTTGAATAAAGGCATCTTTGAATTGATTAAACTATAATTTTATTTTTTTTGTTATTTTTGAAGGTTGTAAATGATTCTATAACTTATGCTTAACCATTTGGAGCAGTTTTGATATGTAATGCTTTATGTTTTATTAATTAGTGAATTTCAGTTTGTCGTACATATGAGATTATTGAAAAACTATTGGAGCAATTTCAGTATTCGACTGTGTGACTAATTGCTTGTTTGAATTTCTGTTTCTACAAACACTGAAGACCTAATTCCAAAATTGTACCCTCAACTTTATACCCAGTACAATTTTATTATCCAACTTTAAAGGTGCAACAAAGAAGTACCCAACTTTGAAATAGGGTACCAAATTAGTACCTCGGCTGATGGAAGATCGATGCCATTAAAAAGTCCAAGGGTAAGACTATCATTATGAAAGAAAAAAAAAGGACAAAAAGCTACTTCATGGCCACGTGGACCCTCCTTTTTTTACCTTTTCAATGCAAATTGATTGTCCTTTTTTACATATTCGATGCACATTTATTATTTTTATCCTCTTTCTTTCTCTCTCTCTCACACACACGTGCATACCCATCACTCTCTCTCTCTCTTCTTCTTCTTCTTCTTCTCCTCCTCCTCTCTCTGTCTCTCTCCCTCCCCTTCTTTTTCTTTCTTTCTCTCTCTCTCTCTCTCTCTTTCACATGCAGACCCATCACACACTTTTTCTTTCTTTCTTTCTTCTTCTTCTTCTTCTTATCTCTTTCTCTCCCCCTCTCTCCCCCTCTCTCCCTTTTTTTCTTTCTTTCTTTCTTTCTCTCCTCTCTGTGTGTCTCTCTCTCTCTTTCTTCTCTTCTCTTCTCTTCCTTCATTCCACCATACCACACGACACTAGCTATTAGTAAGTTTACTAACAAAAACAAAAAGAAAGCAGATTTTTATTTTTCTTTGTTTCTTTTTTCTTTAATGTCATGAATGCATTTCATCATGTAGCATTCAGAACCATTAAGCTGAAAACACACTTTCTCTTTCTTCTCTCTCTCTCTCTCTCTCCCCCCTTCTTTAATTCAGCCCACACACAAATAAAAACCCAGATACACGCACAACCGCTAAGCGCCACCTCCAGATTGAGACCCCATATCAAACCCCTCCACCACCCCACTAACTTTAGTTCACCCCAACTTTCCATTATAACAACATTGCTGTAAAAACTTTACATGGTAAAGAAGTGATCCAGCCAGCCAAGAGCTCCAGATTCAAAAACAACTTTCCAAAAGAACTACTTTTAAGTAGGAATCATCACCATAGAAGATATCCACGGAAGAGGTGTTTTGAGAATCCAACAAATAACTTCAATGTTCATGGAGAAAACCAATTTATTGAATCTGAACATAGATTTTGTCATCAATGGAATCATGGTCTGTACTGTGGCGGGTGGAGGCGTCGATGAGGGCGGAGGTGGTGGTTTGGGAGTGGAGGAGAGAGAAGATATAGCCGGTGATGGAGAGAAGGGCAGTTTCGGGAGGGAGAGGGGCTGATGGAGTAAGGCTGCGGTAGACTTTGGTGGCTAGGCAAAAGCCACTATTTGGGTCGATTGCTTCCACCATTTTTCTGGTTTTTGCTTTAGCTGGGTGTGTGGAGGCTAACTACTTTTGTTGGCGGTGGTATACGAATGAGAGGGGCTTGTTACAGCTAATGCATATATGAGAGAGAGAGAGAGAGAGAGTTTTGAGAGAGAGAGAGAGAGGTTTTTTTAGATAGAGAAGAGACTTTTTAGAGCAGGATTTTTTTTACAGAGAAGAGTCTTTAGAGAGAGTGTGTGTGTGTGAGAGAGAGAGAGTTTTTTGGTTTTGTAAGAGAGAGAGAGAGAGAGAAAATGGATAGCTTCCACATGGGCTGGACTTTATGTCCTTTTTTTATAATGACAGTCCTACCCCTATGACTTTTTAACGGCATTCATAGTTCGTCAGCCGAAATACTAATTTGGTACATTTTTTCAAAGTTAGGTACTTCTTTGACGCACCTTCAAAGTTGGATACTAAAGCTGTACTGGAGATAAAGTTGAGGGTACAGTTTTGGGATTAAACCAGACATTGAATGTCAAACTTAAAAAGAATTATGTGACTAGGCTTGAAAAGAATGGTAAAAGGGGTGAAAATGTCAGATGGAAGTGTGGCCTGTGTGGCAAGCCCTCAAATATCTCGTACACTCAGGTTAAGGCTCATTTGTTGAACGTTAATGGAACATGCATTGAACTATGCAAAAATGTGACACGTGGTAACCTCAATCAAATGTAGAAAGACACGAAAGAAGCGAAAGGGTGATGTAAGTGAAAGCACAAGTGGAAGTCTAAAGGTCAACAATCCAATCATAGATTGCATTAATATTACCAAAAGCGATTGTTTGTATTTCAAGATTACTAAGATGTGTTATTTCGGTGTCTTGTCATTTCACATAGTGAGGAATCCATACCACGGAGGTTCATATGTCTTCCTCTTTGCTAATTCTCTTGTAGGTTATTTGCCTCCGGGTTACAACTTGTTGAAAACAACTCTTTTACAAAAGGATAAGGCAAATATTCAAAACTTGTTGCACCTATCTGAGGCACATGGAAGGATAAGAGCATGATTTTTTTATGTGAAAAGTGAGCCACAAAAAAGGCCAATAATTAATTGTATAGCGCTAAGGGAAGTATTTTTCTTAGGATGGTGGAGGGAAAGTTAAGGAGAAAGTGTCCATTACTTCTATGTTCAAGGAGGTCATTAATGAGATGGGCCCTCAAGAATGTTCTCCAAGTAATTACCAACAATGCTCCCAATTTCAAGATGGTCACCCACTTCAAATTATTTCTGGAAGCGGCTCTTTTGAATAAGATATCAATTTTAGAGACGGTTCTATTAGATACCTTACTCGAGAAGAGATGGGAAGCATGCTCAATACGATTTGATTGAATAGTTAATCAAGCCCCCTTGTTGTTTTTAAGCACAATTTCCTATTATATTTAGGACTCCACTTGTGGTGCATACTTCAATCTTCCTTAAAGAACATTTTTGCGCCAAAGGATTCAGATGCTAGTCATATAACGCATGAAAACTGTCCCTAGATCGTGCATGATATAATGCAATCAAGAATTTCATCATGAATAAGTTTATGAGGTTAGTTATCTATAATAAATATGCCTTTTGAAATTGCTTTTAGCTGCTGATACAAGATTAACTAGTGTGGTTGTGATGCTCAGAGGAATCAAGCTCTTGAAGCAATGTCTTCAAAGCATGGTTATTACTAAGCATTGGTTGTCTTATCGAGAAGATGGTGTGGGAAAAGCAAGATTTGTGAGGGAGATAGTTCTAGATGAGATTTAGTAAGATAAAATCAACATATTACTTCCCCCATCTATGATGACATGCTTCGATGGTGTGCCACGGATAAGCCTTGTCTTCACTTAGTTTATGATATGTGGGTACTACGATAGAAAAGGTAAAGAGTATAATATATAGAAGAAGTGAGGAGGAAGAAAGAGTTGTCTATGTTCTATAACGTAGTTTTTCCATTCTTGTTGATATCGTTGGGACAAGAACAACACCCTACTTTGTTGTATCACACATTCTTTGAATCCAGGGTAACTTTTACCTTTTTGGAGCAAAGTGCTTTCCGTTTCACATTCTAGGATATTGGTTTTACACTTTTAGTGATAATAGTATAAATCTTATTTTCTTCTCATTTTATTTACTTAGAAAAGGTACTATATATAGTGACTTAAAAAAACTTAATGGGATCCTAATCGAGTTTCTCTAAACAAGGATGCTGAGAGTTCAAAATGCACCAAGAGGTTTTTCCTATATTCGACGTATCACACACTGGTTAATATTGACTTTGCCCACTTCCCTCTTAGAGTGGCAGATTCAATGATATCGATTCCATTACACTAGAAGAAAAATTCTATGATTTTGTGGGAAAATGGCGTCACTTTTACCAATGGACCATATATATTTACCAACAGAATTTTTCTTGGTAATTCAGGGCTCGTACGCTTACACAATTCTTTTTCGCGTTTTGTATTCTATTTTTGTTTTCAAGATTTTAGTATTCAGATAAAAAATTCTTTCTTGTACTTTTATTATTTTTACAATTCATTTTAGCTATTTTTTTTGTCGGATTTGTGTACTTATATCATTTTTATTTTCATTTTTCTACCCTACATTTCTGACAAAGTCCCCCGCCTCCCCCCTCCCCCTCCACACTCTGCCCTTTCCACTCTCTGCCCTTTCCAACGAGATCTACTGCCGCCGGTCTATTGCCGCCCTTTTCCGACGATCTTCCCCATCTACCGCCGCCCTACACATGGATTCCAATCGATGAATGCCTGAGCTTCAAGATGGGCGACTGCCAGACGGGCTTCAGGATGACTGCTAGATGGATTCCAATCGATGAATGCTCGGGCTTCACCTACCAGATCGAGGCTCTTCGCTTACCAGATCTCTTCAAGATGGACGGTATTTCATGGATTCCGCAAAGAATACACTGAAACGTCGAGGCTCTTCACCTACCAGACCTCTCTCTCTATTTCTTTTTGTTTGAAATGGTTACGGTGGTTAGATCGGCCATCGTGGGTTGCAATTGGAGGGTGGTTTATGGTGGATGTGTGATGTAGTGGTTATGGTGACGAAATGGCCGGAAGAGATGAGGTTTGAGTGGTGGGCATGGTGGCTGTGGTGGGATTCGATGTGGTGGTTTAGTGACGGGTATAGATAAACGTGGGTGGTGCATGGTGGTGCTAGGGAGGATACGAGGTTTGAGTGTTAAATGGTGGGCATGGTGGCCGCGGTGCCTTTCTTTACGGTGGTTTCGTGACGGATCTGGATAAATGCAGTGGTGCACGATGGTGCAAGGGAGGAGAGAGAGGAGGGAGCAGCTTCTGGACTTTTTTGCTTTTTCTGACATTGAGTTCATTTTTTTGGAAAAAGGTGAAAACAGCCTAAGGCTGTTTTCATGATTTTGGGTACTGTTTGGATATTTGTATCCAAAACGGAATTGAAAAAATATAAAAGTACACGAAAAAGGCATCTTTTTTATCATCATTGCTAAATACACAAAAATGAAATAAGGTAAACGTACGAGCCCTAATCATTTTTAGTTTACGCTATAGTCATTTTTCCCGGCTATTGCAAATTAAAATAGGCCAATAGAAGTTTGTTGGCAAAAATCCGTTCGTAAACTTATTTCCCACAGACAGAATTTCCGTCGATGAAAGCCGTGGAAAAAAGGAATTGGATAGTGTCCACTCTTTACTAACGGATATTTTCTATTAGAAGAAAAACTTTTTCCACTGAATATTCATTGGTTAAAAGCTGTGGGGAAAGAAATTTGATAGTATGCACTTTTAACAAGGGGATTTTTCCACACAAAAAATCGTTGGTAAAAGCCCAAAAGATGTAAAACCTTTTTGTGTTTTCTTCACAATCCCCTTGTTCTTCTTATAGTGTGCCGACAATTCAACTCAAGTTAATTTCCTCATCGACTAGGCAAATCATTTATTAAAACAACATAGTTGCTATTAGAATCCCATTATATTACTTAACTAGAAGTGAAATTTGAGCATCATAGTTTACTTGCAGGTTAACATAATTTATCAAAATAATTGTATTTTCCTGACAAAGGAACGAAAGAAATCATGTGTTTTCCCAACAAAGGGAACGATAACAAAAATCATGTGTTGTCCCAACAAAAGGAACGGTAACAAAACTTTGTAGGAGCAAACATCAATGTCAAACAGGATCGTTGGAGCCATCATCAAGGGTTTTCCCATCAAGATTGAAGTCAACATCAGCATTCCGCTATCTATATTCACATGAAGATTCCAAGAAACTGAACAGATTGAAGAAGGCCCAACCTACAAAAAAAAAAGCCAAAAAAGAATATAACTGTAATATCCCGAAAATTTTCTTTTTGTATGTGCAAAAAAAAATTTTAATGAGTAAACAAGTTTGTGGTCTTTGAAAATGGTTTGGGTTGGTTTTTGAAGTTTTCGGTCGAATGAAAGTGATGAGTTAATTTATGACATTTTCGGTTGAATGAAAGTGATTTTAGTCGAATCAAAAAAATTTTATGTTAAAGTTTTCGACTCTGAAAGATTCGGTCGAAGGAAAATGGTTTTACTTCGAATGAAAATGGGTTTGCTTCGAATGAAAATGTTTTGCTTCGAACAAAAAGCATTCAAATCGTGTAGAGTGACTTTCTGAAGTTTTCATTCGAATTAAAAATTTTAAATCGAATGAAAACCAGTTTTCAGTCAAATACAATATATATATATATATATATATATATATATATATATATATCTGAAGTTTTCATTTTGAATTAAAAGTTTTAATTCGAATAAAAACTCATTTTTCGGTCGAATTGAAAAAAAAAATTGAACCATTTTCACTTCTGTTGGTCTCGGTCGAATGAAACCATTATTTTTGGTCAAATGCAAACTTGATTTTTTTTGTCCCATATAAATAGCTTTCCTTTTCCCTTTCTAGCCTTTTTTTTGGGGGGGGGGGGGGGTTCTCTATTCCTTTTTCCTTTGCGGTGAAGAGAGAGAGAGAAAAGAGAAGGCTTGGGAAGTTTCCGGAGTTCTAAGCTGAAGTTTCAGGATTTGTATTTCTCAAAAGCTTAAATTAAGGTAAGGGTTTATTTTCGAAAATCGAATTAGCGATGGACCAATCGCTCATGTAAGTCATTAGTTTCTGTTTGAAATCCGAACTTCTTCGAATTGAGCTAAGTGAATTCTTCTTTTCCTTTTGCTTTGAACTTTGTTATGAATAACTTGTTTTCAATGCTATGACTTGTGGAAATCAAATTCCGTCGAATTTGTTTGACCTCAGAATTCGCCATATTGATATTGTTCATTTTAGCGAATAATGATTATCTGTATTTCGTAAACTTTGTATATTGTTTGACATGTTCGATATTTGATAACGGTTATTTTGAAATTTTGTTTTGGTAACTTTATGAGCCATGTCACAGTGTATGTGACTTATTTCCGACTTACCCACGTGAATTGAAACTTGGGCTAGCTCAGAGGAGTTGAGCTAGAGATCGCTATCTTACTTTCTGAACCGGCCTCATATGTCAATAATGACACATGCAACCATTTTCTGAATGGCTCTTTAGCCTCTGTCTTCGTACTCATATATATTTTGGCATTTGATATTTGGTCTGACTTTTGTAGTGTCTGTATCCGTACTCAGATATATTTTGGTATTTGATATTTGGTCTGATGGTTCTCTAGTGTCTGTTTCCTTACTCAGATATATTTTGATATTTGGTCTTACCTCTGTTCAATTAAAACGGGTGTGCCTTTGTAATCTTGTTTTTTAGATATAGTTGACATTTGAAATTTGGTTTGATGTTCACCCCGTTGAAACTTTTGTGTCTGTCTTTGTACTCAGATATAGTTTGGCATTTGAGATTTGGTTTGATATCCGTTCCATTGAAACTTTTGTGTTTCTGAAATTTTGAGCGACCTTACAGGGCATTTGGCTCATTCCATTATTGTTTCTCCTTTCAGGTGAACGGTAGGAAGGATTTTGAATTTGGGCTAGCTGTGTGACCAAAAGTTAGCTGCCTTATTCCAGAGTTAGTATTTACATTTAAGTGTATCTAATCAAGACAAGTTGGTATTGCTTAGGTTTTGTTTTGAAACTCTGTGTTGGAGAAAGTTTTGGATTGTATAAAAACTTTGGACCATTATGTCAGATATTGGTGTATTTTGGGAGATTTATTTTAAGGTTTCCTCTGACTTCTGATTATTCGATTGTTAACGCTCCAGGAATAAATAATTTTCGGGGCGTTACAATTACTTATTAGAAGTCAAGCGACATATTTCACTCATATGAGTAATAGAAATATCTTAATAGACTAACACTCTCATTGTGTCTCTCCATACACACATTCATATATTTTGAGAAGTCGACCCTTATCGTACGCTACATATCAAAGTGTTACCAGACTCGAATCGGTAACAGTTGTTCATGTAGACAATCAACATGCTATTTTATGTTCAAGAAGTGCTAAACAAGCTAATTTTAACATAAAAGGTACAATTACAGTAATGTCTCTAAGGTTGGGAGAAAATACACGTTTGTCCACTAGTTTGCCTAAATAGCAACAATGTCTGTTAGCCAAACAGAATCATCAACTACTTAGCAGTTTGTATAAAATGACTATTTTGCCCTTTCTTCTCTTATGTTCTTTTTTCCTCTCTTACTTTCTAGAACTACAAGCCATACATTTTTACCCACCATCGCCCACCTCTGTTACCTACCCATTCCGCACAACAGTCATGACCCACTCTTATTTTTTCTCTCTTTTTTCCCAAACCATAGTCCAACATCAACAACCCAAAATCCACCACTGCCTCCACTAACAACTTGAAATCACCATAGCTACCTTCATCCGGCACTTATCTTACCACTGTGATTCCAGGCTATGGGATGAGGGGTCAGAGAGGGTTAAGCTGTGGGGTAGGGAGGAGGGGGATAGGGCAGCAGCGAGGTGGATAGAGGGAGGGATAGCAGCGGCGTGGGGGAATGTGGGGGTGATAGAGTGTAGGGGAAGGAAGAGCGGCAACAAGGTAGGGAAAATGAGGGGGTGGCAATGGGGGGGGAGGAGGGGGCGACAGTGGGGGTGAGGCAAGGGCCGTGACAATTGTGGGGGTGGGGCAAGGGTAGAGGCGACGACAGAGTGAGGGGAAAAAGGTAGGGTTGGGGGAGGGGGCATGTAACATCCCAGAATTTTCTGGAACGTTAACACTCGGTCGATCATTTACACTAAGATAATACTATCTCAAACTCAACCAAATAATACCATCAATCTGTCAGAGCAACTATTCATCAATCAAACTATACTCTCAATCAACTATCATAATTGAAATACCAAGTCTAAGTCTAAGAAAATTTAAACAATAATATTTACCCACGCAGGGGTTCTAACTATCAATACTAAACTTAAATTTAAATTCCTTAGCTAGCTTGGCTTTAATCCATGCTGAGGTAACTTACAGCTAATGCTGGCTATCACCTGCAGAAAGGAAGTCAAAGGAGAGTGAGCTTTCGAGAGCTCAGTAAGGTCGATCAAAGATTTAAAATATCGAAAACGATTCGGACGATTTTTCATATAGAGTCAAACAAAACTTTCTAAGAGTATTTTCAATAAAAAGATAGCATTTCGATAAAGATCGGGATGAACAAAACGAACGATTTTACATTGAAGTCCAATAACATCTTTTTTGAGAGGTTTTGCTTTCGATGAAATCACTACAATACGATATAAACATAGGGATGAATATTTAACTCAATCCCTTAAATAATAGTCATTTGAAACACTTCGGGCATAATAAAAGCATGAATGGATAATATTCAAAACATTTTAAGTGAAATAAAACATAAACATGAAACATTGAATATGAGCAGTACAGAAGTAAAGCCACCCCAGCAGTACTCGATCACTTTACATATGCATATGTACACTGACTAGTCCATCTAGGTACTAGTTAAACCCATCCAACAGACCATCCTTATAACATCAACAATACAGACCATCCTTATGGCTCCCAAGTTACTAACTCGTATCAACATTGAGAAGTAATAAATAGAATTAAAAATGCTTTACGATGAGCAGTCAACAAACATATCAAATGAACAATGGATTCCAAGATGAAATGAAAAAGAATTCCAAACGATCGCTATAAGGCTCAATTTAGGGTTTCATGGGCAATTTAAAAATATTTTTATGTCAATTACTAAAAATCCACATTCGATCTAGTTTGTAAAACTGTTGTTATAAGAATTTAAAATCAGAATAACGAAATAGGGTTCGGATAGAATTCCTTACCTCGGTCCAAGCTAAGCAATGCTAAGTGACCTCAATCCAGAAGCCGTTGAATTAATCTAAATTGACAAATTCATTTATTGGAAAAATAATCTACACTATTATACTATAAACCCTATTATCACTACCCAAACGGTGCTCACTTCTAATCCCAGAATGACGTTAAACTCAAAACAGGTTCCGCACACGGCTAACCTAGTTAACCGAGTATCCTATACATTCTTTAATGCGTAACAATACCTCAAAATTCATTATAAATTATTATAAAGAACTTTTATAGATTAAAACATCATAACAAGTTGAAATATGAATTTTTTGAAATTTTTGAATAAAAAATAATTTCCTTAAATACAATAAAATCCATAAATAGCCATAATTACTTTCAGCTGGAAAATAAGTCCCATAATTTTTATAAGATCTTAAAAAATATATATATATATAAATTATATAAATTGAAATCCGAATTTAAAAGACATAGAAACCATTTTTTTATTCGTTTTGCTAAAACAAAATGCGATACGGAAACAATCACAGAAAATCAACTCCAAAAATCATCAAATTCATGCTGAGTCTTACTTATATCATAAAGACATTGCTATAATTTTCCAAGAACATTTTCTGGGTTTAAAGGCTCCAAAAATAATTTTCTAAATCTGAAATTACAGAAAATACTAAAAATTCATACGATCTCAGAAAATTATAAGAATTTGGCAGGAATTCTAATATGGTATAACATATTATATTGCAAATTTTCACATGCTAACGATAAGCGTACGTTAACATATGCACATGCAAACTTAACGTTAACCAAATTTACACGCCCCGTTCTCTTCTTCTTCATCTCCTCTTATGCACCCACTTCCATGACTCTCTAACACACAGTAGGCCCACGCCTCACACAGCAGACCCACCCTCTCTAACACGCACCCTCATCCAACCATTATACACACTATTACCTACACATCTTCACTTACACACACTCACACTCACATAGCCCCACACTTACCTATATATAATATACATACACCATTTTGCATGCCCACTGCCGGGTCTGTCTCCTTTCCTTCTTTCATTTTGTCCAACACATTCACACACTCAGCATTATATAGTTGCAGCCCCTCTCTCTCTAAACCCACATATGCACATAACACTCCAGCCCACACACTCATGCACCCATGAACACAATTTCTATTTCCATACACTCCCTCACAGGCTGTGCAAACCCACATCAACCCCTCTCCTCACAGCCACTTACACACCTAGCTTTCTCTTGGCAGCCTTGCCACTCACACCTACACCCACAATTGCACACACGACCACATGCACACACATTTTTCAAGCACACATATTCACACATCATGCATACACACTTTCAAGCACACGAGAAGCACACAGCACCCACAGCAATATACACACTCGAAACACCTCACACGCAGCAATACACACACTCTTTCATATGGTTGCACAGTAGCCTACATACACATGCATCTCACACACACGCATAGCATTTCGCACCCAGTAACACGCACTCTCAAAAAACACACACACACACACAATGCACGGCGCACATAACTGTCTTCTAGGCAGCTTTCACCACACGCCAAACAAACACACACATAACCCACAAACACACTTAGTGCACACCCATGCTGAATGTCTCTCTCTCTCCCCATACCTACAGCCCCGTCGTGGCTGTTTTCTTTCTCTAAACTGCCACTTGCCCCGCACACTCTCTTTCTCTCTCTCACAACGATAACCCATCTAACAGCTCTTTCACGCCACTTCTTCCCACGGCAACCATCGCTTCACGGCCTCACCAAGCACACATATGTACATGGCTGAAGTTCAGCCTTTCCTTTGCCCAATGCACCAAAAACCTGTATGGAGTCAGCTTCTTCTTCCCCTTTTCTCCTTCTATAAACACACAATAAACACCTACCATTCACGCACCAGAAAACTGTAATGAAATCAGCTTCCTTTCTCCCTTTTCTCCTTCCCTAGGTCGTTAAACTCTTGACTGCCCAACCCCCATTTTTACTTCAAATACCCATGAACCACAAAACCCAACTCACACCCACACCCGTACACATGAAATCACACTGTAAACGTAACCACTTCGCACACGAGCACCTCACGGTAGCCTTCAACCCATGGCCACCTCTCGTCCTGTAAACACATCCACATGGTTTACAGTCACAGCACACCATGGATATGATCTGCCTGAACCTTGTTGTACTCACGACATCCCTTCC
The DNA here is from genome assembly GCA_033070095.1 of Escallonia herrerae. Taxonomy (NCBI): domain Eukaryota; kingdom Viridiplantae; phylum Streptophyta; class Magnoliopsida; order Escalloniales; family Escalloniaceae; genus Escallonia; species Escallonia herrerae. The sequence continues at coordinate 593,267 of JAVXUP010000140.1, forward strand.
TTAATCCCTTATCAGTAATGAATCAAGAGAAAAGAAAACTAGGAAAACTTACCGAAAAATTTGATCGCCGAAGAACCTTTGTCCCGTCCTTCCTCTATCTCTGTGACTCTCTCTCTCTCTCTCAGGTGGACCTGAAGGGCTGAATATGAGCCTTGGACGGCTGTCCTAAGATGTGGGTTTATATATATAAAACCCTAAAATGGACAATCACAGAAAACCCCTATACTTTCTTTAGTGGCTCAAACTTTTTTACCCGAAACTTTTATTACAGAGAAATGGTCCAAAAATAGATATCTACAATAATTTAGGTGCTAGAAGAAAATTATTAACATGTTGTTATGTATCCCGTTGGAAATATCGTCGCTAAAAAAATGTACCGATACTAAAAATAACATTTTAATTGTCGCTACACGTATATCGAATGCTATGGTAGATATTTCGTTGCTAAACATATACGTCAATCCTAAGTATTTAGAAAATATCGTCGCCAATTAAAATACTCACCGCTAGAATTTCTAATTAGATCCAAAAAAGTATCGGGGTGTTACAGGGCAATAGCATGGTGGGGGGAGGAAGGGGTGGCGGCTTGGTAGTGGAGAAATTTTGGAGAATGAGAAGAGTTAGAGAAGAGAGCAAGTATTAGGGTTTTCAAAAAAAAAATTGGGTTTGAAAATAGAAAAGGTAAAAATATAAGGGTTTGAAAATGGGTAAAGTGAAAATAAAAGGGTTTGATCATATAAGAATATTCAAAAAAAATTGTTTGAGAATTACATAAGAATATTTAAAGAAACTTTAAATAGGAATTTAACTTCTTTATAGTATATACCTTGTACATATAATACAAGGGTAGTATTGAGATTCTGAAAATATATAGTGATGATATCAGCAAAAAAAAATACATTTTTTTAACGGTTCAATCACGGATACATATGACTGACATCTTTTCAAAGTTGTTGGTTATGGTCTGTTATGTTTTGAAACTTAGTATTTTTTACTGTAATTTCGTCCTAACCTCAGGGACGTTGCTCTAATCATCCCTAACATAAGCACATGCAATACTATGCAAAGATCAAATCTTGTGACGCTTTCAAAGAAGAAATCAAGTTAATGAAAATATAAAAAAAATGGGATAACTTTTATTGCTATTACTCATTTTAAAATAAGAAGTATTTTACGTATCAATATGACTTGTATAATTCTATCTTGAGTTAATTACCGGTTGACGATTGTACCATTAGGAAAATTAAACTTTATTGGACATGAATTTATGTCAAAGTGACTACTAAGTTATGAAATTGTTTCAATCAAGTCAATCCATCAAATTGTCCATGCCGCCACTTCATTATGTCCATTGAATCATGGGCATTTATGTCTTTTTACCCTCTTCTTCCTTTGTTTCCCTTCCCCCTTCCTCTTCCTTTCCCTCTCTATCTCACACACACACACACACACACACTATGTGTGACAGTGTTTGTGAGATGGAGAGGGAAATTGGGGGGGGGGGGGTGGAGAAGAGGGGAAATGTGTGACATTGTGTGTGACTGTGTGTGTGTGTGTGTTTTCTCGATAGATACATATTTCTCAAACTGTGGACTCGTACAAATTTGTATCTATTTCTAATTCAAACTTATCTTGGTTAATTGTGGTATTCTAGGTGGTTTTGGGTCCTATTTATTGGGGCTAAACAAGAAGACATACGACCAGGCATAGGTTGATACCTAGGGAAATTCACTAGGGAGCTGCAAGGAACCTAGGCTTGGTTGGATGATTGGATTCCTTTTTGTTGTCAATTTTATTGGCTTGTTGGCTTTGGTCCCTCTAAAAAAGGTAGGTCATACCTGCCAGTGGGTGTGACAGTGTGTGTGACTCTGTGTGTGTTTTCGATAGATTCGTATTTCTCAAGTTGTGGACTCGTATAGATTTGTATCTATTTCTGATTCAAACTTATCTTGGTTAATTATGGTATTCTAGGTTGTTTTGGGTCTTATTTATTGGGGTTAAACACGAAGACGTATGAGCGGGCATGGGTTGATACCCAGGGAAGTTCACTAGGGAGCTACAAGGAACCTGGGCTTGGTTGGATGACTGGATTCCTTTTTGTTGGCTTGTTAGCCTTGGTCCCTCTCAGAAAGGTAGTTCATACCTGCTCTGTTCTTGGCTAATCGTATAGTAATTTAAAATAATTATTTTGTTGGTTTAGGAATAGTTTTATAGAGTTTCTGAAAACCTACAACTTCCTCAAGTTACACATTATATAAAATAGATTAATATCACAATTAGGCAGCTCAGAATGCATGGAATCTAGTATTGATATCAGTCATTGCGTCACGGTTTTATTTTGATTTCAGCATGACCTATATTGGAGTAGGGATACTCTGTTCCCATCTTATAAACATGTCTTTGCTTCTTGGAGCTGTGTACTCTTGGGGAATGATGTGGCCATTGATAGCTAAACGTAAAAGAGATTGGTTTCCCACGACTTTACCAAAAAGCAACATGAAGAGTCTAAATGGTAACAAGGTATGATTTAGATATTGGCCTCGAATTCAACTATGGGAGGAAATAGTGTAATCATGTGCTTTTGTGTGTGTGTGTGAAGAAGAAGAAAGAAAAAGATGATTTTACCCTAATTCAACGGACTTAAATTGACAGAAGCTAGCAGAGTGACCTAATTGAAACGAATTTTAAAATTTAGTGGTCATTTGACATAAATCAATGTCCAGTGACCAAAGTTAGATTTGCCTAATAATATAGTGGTCAACCGGGTAGTTAACTCTTCTATCTTATTCCCCAATCTTGTATTGCTTCTACTTACTTCGTTTGTTGGATCCTTATTATTTCCTTTCAACCAAGAACGAACAAATTGGATATATTAGTGTATATGGGTGTGGATGTGGGTGTGTCTGTATGTGTTTGCTTGGTGTCCTATGAAAAGAGCACTTCATGTGTGTTTTACAATCATTATTTAATGATCGGGCTATAATGAGTCCTCATGATTGGTGGTCGTGCCATGGTCCACACACAGATATGGTTCAAAGCATAACTTTGAAACTACTTCAACAACTCACTTTCTGGGTTGTGCCAAGATGAATTGGAGTACTTAGTCCTTGGTGCATTCCTTGAGAAAGAATAAGTTGACACCACAACATGCACATGACTTGGTTCTTATATGTACTAATTTCAGTCTTCTCTCAAGACGATCTCCACAATTTGCACAATGAGTGACAAAAATGTGGGGTACTCGAGGAGATTAATTTGGCATCGTGGATGATATTGGGATTCTTTTGATTGTAGAGCTTTCACTTGATGAGCTGGATTTTGTGGCCGTACTTTTTACAGATGATGGTGATGGAGAGGTAGCTGGAGATGGAGATGTTGCGGCCATGGAAGTTCTTTAAATACTTGATGGTGTCTTATACTTTTTATCATTATGTGGTCATGGTTTGTTTCTGATGATGGTGAATCTATGTGTTGAACTGTTAAACTTTAGAATTTTTGCTACTAATAAAACTTTGATGCTACTTCTATTATGATGTATTTCGTGGTTTTTAGGATGTATTTGGTGGTATTGTAGAATGGTTATATTTGCACTATACTTTCTTTTGTGCACTTTCTTAAGTTTTGAATGATCCCGATTTTTGTTTAGCAATTCCATACTGAGTGTATGATATATACAACTGTGGTCGTATTCCTGCCACACCCTTGTCCTTCAATTTTTAAAAATGTCGTGTTCGCTTATCTGCACCCGCACTCGCACTAGAGTGCGTGCTTTGTAGGAAATCAGCAAGCCATGATATATCTTTGTTGATGAAAATCTAATATCCATGGTGATATATCATGAATACTCTTAATCCTTAAAATCCATAACTCCCACCATACACGACAAAATACCAGAATTTTGGTGAACCCCACCTTACGTGAAACTTAAACTCTGAGATCCATTCAGAAGCCAAGGCAACACATTATAATATTTAGTTACGGAGAAAGTGTCTAACTTGATTCCGTATCTGGGATGCAACATTACGATGTGCAAAAAGATGGCTGGCCATTGGTTGCCAAAGTAGATCAGTGGATGGTGGTTTTGATGATAACTTGGCAAACTTCTTTCCAAATATAACTCGTAAAGAGAGGCTAACCATGGTCATAAAGAAGGGGGGGTGTTGTTTCAACTGAGGGCATGTTGTTAGGTACCAAGGGTTCTTGGGTTTTAGAGAATTACAAATACAACAAGCACCAAGAGTAAAAAATGACCAATCCAAACACAAGTAATAATAATAAAATAGTGATACAAGCAACAAAAATTTTAACATGGAAAAACCTCTCGTATAAAGGGAAAAACCATGGGGTAAACAAATCTATTAATTCAACAAAAAAATACTACAAATGGCTTTTTTAAGCTTTTGCCCAAAGTTTAAGGTTCACACATGCTAGAGAAATATGTTGATGCCAAGAAAGTGGGCTCACAGTAGATGTGAAGGTACCATAAGGTGTATAGTTCCAGTAAGATGCCAAGTATGTTGATGCGGGCAGAGTAAGGATAGAACAAGGTCAGACACCATGGCTTACCAGGCAGAGTTCGAGGAGTGGTAGTGATGTGAGGGCAAAGGCACGAGGTGAATACACGACAACAATCACGTTCTAATGCTTAGGTCCAGAGTCGAGGTCCAGCATAAGCATCCTGAAAATTCTCTAGCTCTGAGATTCTAAAGCGAGAAAGTGAAAAAGAGTTATGAGTTATGTTCTTCCTGAAAATAAATTCTCAAGTGCCTTATTTATAGGGGTTGCTCATGTCATCAAGTGACACGTGGTGCTCCCAGGGAGTGACATCCCACCGAGGGGCCATAAATCCCGGGGCTCCACATGTTGTCAGATCGGATATTTACCTGGTCTACCCTGCAAACACTGCTCTGTTTGTCTGAAAAGACTAGCCCACACAGCACTGTGGACACGGTTCAGTTTGGAGGTCAAAGCGCAAACCAAACTGTTACCTCTCGGTTTGAAAATTCTTGAACTGAACCGAACCATCGGTTTATGCTCGTTTAAAAAAGTTATCTGTCAGTACACCTACTATTGAAACCAAATGTTATTTGAAATTGAAGTTATAGTTTTTTCTAAATTGCACATAACCTTATTACATTAAATATGTAAGTGCTCATATTAACATAAGAATTAAGTATTGTTCAAGACATATGTTACAATAAAAACTCAGTTATACCTTTGCCGTTGATGTTATGAGAAAATAATGAATAATTATACAAGACACATGGATCACTAGACTTTTGTGTTAAAACTACTTTCATTATTTTCGTTTCTTATAACTTACAAGATTTTGCTTATTTAGATTTGCCTAGTACCATGTATGTGAATTTTATCAATGAATGTCACTAAAAATGAACTAGTATACATAGGTCGGTTCGATTTATGATCGATTTCAAAAAAGTGAACCGTGAACCGTGAACCAGACCGAACTGAGATCGGTTTGAGAAACGTGACACCAAACCGTTAAGATCTTTGGACAGTTCGGATTGGATTGGTTCGATTTGAGCGGTTCAAATCAGTTTGAATGGTTTGGTGCTCACCCCTAACTGAGTCCCAATGAGGCATCGAGAGACGCAAAGAACCTGATAGTTGTGGGGGAGAGTCCCTATGCCCGACTACTAGTCGGACTAGGTGCGATGCCCTCCGCTAACCTGCTCCATCTCGAAGTGACCCAGGGGTTAAGGTCCCTTGGGGTGTCGATGAAGAGCCCCTAGTGCCAGAGACCTCAGAGCATGCCAAGGTAGTGTCACGGAGGAGTCACTAACCCGACGGGCTGAGGTAGTTTCCAGAAAGAGTCGCCTACCTGACACGCCAAGGTAGTCTCGTGGAGGAGTCGCCTATCCAACAAGGTGAGGCCATGTCTCAAAGAAGTTACCTACCTGGCGGAAGGGGAGTCCTCATGCTGGAGCACTCATAGCTTCTTAACGGAGATAATGTTCCAGAGGATTCGCCTACCTAGCGGGTTGAGGTAATGTCCTGGAGTAGTCGCCTACCTAGCGGGAGATGAGTCTTAATTCTGAAGCACTTAGAGCTCCCTAATAGAGATATCGTCTTGAAGGAGTCGCCTATCCCCCATACGATTCCTTATGCTGGATTACTCGGTGCGTGCCAAGGTAATGTTAGGAAGAGTTGCCTTCCTGACGAGCCGGGGTCGTGCCTCGAAGGAGTCACCTACCTGGTGAGAGGATAATCCTCATGTTGGAGCATCCTGAGCTCCCTAAGGTAGTCTCATGGAGGATTTTCTTACCCTGAAATGCTGTACATCATGAGACTGGGTCAAAGCATGTTCTACAACCCAAGGTAAGGTGCACATAAAGTTGCGAAGGTATGGGCCAATGTCGAGGGATAGTATTGTGACATGACACTAGGGGCGTGATTGTATAAGTGGCACGTCGGAATATGTGGATGCCAGAAGCACGCTCAATAGTGATGGTGCAGGGATGCGATTTGATAACTGTTGTGTGGGGCACGTGACATGGTGACAGTACATGGATGTTGCCTGGGGAGGGAGTGCCAAGGGAGGGAGTGTCAGGGGCACGTATGGTGGAAGGTGCCTCTTAGGCACATCGACAAGTGTTGGGGAGATCGCCCATCATGTCAGGGGCATGTGATGTGAAGAGAGTTCTCGAGCGTAGAGACGAGCGTTGGTATGGTGGGCGTTGTGCTGGGGCACGTGACTTAGAGACGGCGCTCGGGCACTGCGATGGGTGTCCCATAGAGGGTATATTCTTTACAAATTGAGGAGTACGAGAGCATTTTATTAATTGTTCGGGTCTAAAAATACATGAATTTAAAGCTTTGTGTGCTCAATATGGTTTGCCTCGTAGGAGACAATTTACAGATGTCGTGCATTGGTGGAATTCCACATATAAAATACTTTTACATGTTATGTTATACAAACAAGTATATATTCACTGCTTACTAACCATGTTCCCACAGAGCTTGCCAACTCTTCCTGACCAATGGCAGTTAGCTGAATACCTAATTGAATTTTTAGAGGTATTTTACACGTCTATCGTTCTATTGTCTGGTATGTACTATCCCACGTCCCCAATCACTGTACTAGAAATTCTAAAATTGAAAAAAAAAATAATATATATATATATATATATAACAATTGCATCGAATTGAGTATGATTGTATGTGTGATAGCATCTACTATACCAGGAATATCAATGAACCCAATTATTGAAAAGGTACTACAAAGTCTTATTTAAGTACTGGAATTTCTTGGATCTTTAAAAGGAAGACTTTGTAAGTTTCAGTATGAATAATGATACTGGGCGTGAATCGGTCGGGGGGTGGGGGGGATTCCTTGTTCAAAGATGTTCATTCGTACATGTATCATATAACTTGTGATAAGAGAAAAAAATTTACGCTCAGATTCGTTTGTAAAAGAGTAGGGTGTAGGGATGAATAGTTTTTTGGTCTGGGCGTGGATATTCTTATTTAGACATCTTGTTTGGGCTACTGGATTTATGTTCTTAATTTCCTGGCAAGGGTATATATATATATATATATATATATATATATATATATATATATATATATATATATATATATGATACAGTACAACATATATATATATATATATATATATATATATATATATATATATATATATATATATATATAGGTACAACATATGGACATTAAATTTAATAAGTATTGGAAGGAATTGCCATTTGTTTTACTATCACCACTACTTTGGATCCTGGGTTCAAGTTGCATGGTTTACATGTCTCAATACTAGAAATATGTTAAAAAATGTGCTACCCGGCAGCTAAGACACCCGAGTTTAGAAAGAGTGTAAGTAAGACATTTGAAGATCTTCATAACTTATAACGGGCTGGGGCGAGCCACATCGTCGAGTGTTAAAGTATATTATGGGTCATTTCTTAGGGACATTGAACATGTAATGGCAAAACAAGCAAGAGCGGACTTTTACAAGTTCGTCTTCTTTTCCTCTTTTAATGAAATTGGTTTTATATATAAATACTGATCATTATTCTTCATTGTCAATGGATGAGAAAATGAATTTTGATTTGTTAACTTTTTAGAAACAAAAAGCAAAAAAATATCGAACTTTATCCAAATTGCCCGTATTATACTACCAGTGCAAGCCTCCATGGTTACTTTGGAGTCGTTTTTTCAGCGAGCGGGAATGTGTTGGATGACAAGAAGAGTCGTCTCAACCTCGAGTCGCTCGAGTCATATATATGTTAGAAGGATTATCTTGATGCAACATACTGAGAGTAAGATAAACCCTTGGACGATAAACAGAGAAACGATTTAAATGTTGAAAATCTTCTAGATGATTAAGTAATTTTCTTTTCTCAATTTTTTAGAAAACCCAAAATATAGTTTATATTTTCGCCATGAATTATTTTCAAACAAATTAAATGTATTTAAAGTAAACAATGCATGTGAGAATGTGACTATTTATAAGCAAAATAGATATTTTTGTCACTTTTTTTGGAAATTAATCCTTTATATATATATATATATATATATATATATATATATATATATATATATATAAAGATAGGTAAGTTGCTTGTTTACAAGCAACCGATCCCAAGTCCAGATTAAAGGATGAGGGCCTATGAACAAATTTATTTTAAATTTAATTTACTGCAAAATAAAAAGTACTTAATTTTAAAAAAAAAATGGTCCTGACCTGGCCCAAGCATGACCCTTAATTTTGGGTCAAGGGCTGGGACTAGGGTTGGGATCTCATATTCTTGAGGAGGCTCGGCACAACCCTGACCCGTTTCCCCTAGACCAAGTCTGACCCGACCCTCTTTTCTGAAAAGCCCAAAGGGCCCGGGCCCGCCCAAACCGGGCCCTTTGGCATCTTTATGGCCATCCCATTAGGGAAGGCATAGGAGAACCCCTTGGGTAGGGAAGGACATGGCCAACCCGTTGGGGGACGGCACGAGACGACACATTGAGGGGGAAGGTTGTGTCTTCCATTACTTGGAATAATGACATTGATTCCAATACTTAGAATATTTTTGTGTCAATGGCGCGACATGTGACTTGAGCATGCGCCTTGGGTTCGCCATCTTTTTTTGTGTTGAACTTTGACCGTTGAATATTCGTTGACATGTGGTGAAAATGGGGCCCATGGGTTCTCTAAAAGTGTGTAGTCAAGATGGAATATCAACAAATGTTTATTCTTTTGCCACTTTCGTATTTCTATAGAGCCTTGATTATGTGCAACTCATGTCTGAAACAATGCTATGGGGAGTGCATTATCTTGATTATGGTTGATCAATGAATCTATTTATGCAATTTATTGATGGTCTATGATTGAAACATCCAATTCTACTAATTTTTCCACTAAGTAGTGTTTTATGGTTGATTATTAACCCCCACTTCAAATATCAAAGCCTCTATCTCTCGTCAAGGAAGAGGGTAAAGGGGAGGAGAGTATCTCGAAACATGTCGGTTGTGGGCAACAACATGGGATATAAATGCTGATAGGATGATAAGATATTCCAGGCTATAATTGTTTTTAGGGCAAACATATTACGTTATAATGTAGTTGCTCTTGGAAGGGTGTTTTGGTCAAGATATTCAATTAATTTAGGTTTTTTGGATTGAAGATTTTTTTCAATAACTTTCTATATATATATATATATATATATATATATATATATATATATATATATATATATATATATATATATATATATATTCCCTAAAAAACTAAACAAAAAAGTTTTTCAAGAGATTTTTATGTATTTTCCTAAAAAAATAAAAAATAAAGTTTATTGCACCCAGGTCCCTGAGGTTAGGGTGAAATCACGCGCTTGTCCATTAGTTTGGATAAATAGCAGTGACATCCATTAACCAAATGGAAACTTAAAATACCTAACGGTTCCAACAAAAAGACTTTATTGCCCATAACTGGGAAGGTTATTTTTTCAAATGCTATCCTTTTTATGTCTCTTCTTCCTCTTCAAGAATCTGTAGTCGCAGCACCATCAGCACGACATAGGGCCGACACCGCCATTCTCTCCCTCTTTTCCTATTTGCTCTTGATAGCACCCTTAAGAACCGACTAATCTTCAATGCAAAAAGAGCCCCAATTTGCAATCTAACGGCTAAACTTCAATCTGCCGGCATCCCTGTACAACAGCCCCGCCGTACTACCACCTCTCTTTCTTCCTAAACTGTTGCCATACCTTTAACACTGCTAACCCCAATCATACCCACACAACACTGGCAACCACCATCAACGTAACATCGCCTCGATCCACACCATGCCCCACCCACCTTGCGCCACCATAGTGACCTACCCCTGCACCATCCTCGATCACTTTTCTTCTTTTCCTCTCTTTTGTCCAAACCACCATCATATTAACAACATTGCTAAACCCCTACCATACCCATCTTACACCATTGCAAATCACCATCAAGTGCACCACTATCGTGACCCACCACCATGACCCATCCACCCTTCACCTCCACTGTGGCCCACCCTTTGCACCACCACAATGTCCTACCCCTTAGCACCACCATCGATCTTATTTGAGCCCATCATTGATGTATTACAACCACTGTCGCATCCTAGCGACTAACCACCATCGATAATGCCGCACGTGACTGCCAGCGATTGGATCGCTATGGCAACGTCGATTGAGCGACAAGGCCGACGGCTGCCACCATCCCATTCCCCTTCACCATCAATGTCGACGCCACGATCCTGCTTAGCCTTCTCATTCCCTTCACCACCTCCATCATCCCTCCTCGCCCACCATCATGAATTGGTCGCTACCACCGTGCGTATGGTTATGAGTTTGTGTGTGCGTGCGTGCATGCGTACGTACATGCGTGCATGTGTGAGAGTGTGTGCATTTGCATTGATTAATGGTGGTATAATAGTGGTGCGATGGTTATGGTTGGTGGCGTTGGAATGAAGCGTTGATGGTGCCATGATGGTGTTAAGGTGGTGGTTAGTGGTTGGAATTGAAAGGGGAAAAGAAAGAAAGAGGCAAGAGAGAAATTAGGGAATTAGGGTTCCAAAACTCTATACAGTATATACCAAGTATATAATGTAGAAGGATAGTATTGATATTTTAAAAGTACGAATTGATGACAATAGAAAATAATGCATTTTATAACGCGTCAAGGAAGGATGAACACGGCTGATAAAAAATTCATGTCTTCAGTCTCGGACCGTTACATCTACAAACTATTTATCTTTAACCATAATTTTATCTCGACGGTATATAATAATAATAATAATTAACTTAAAAGTGATTGTTTGGGTGCCGCAAGGTGATAATGTTCACGCGCCGAGCCGCGACGGCCACTAAACTTAGTTCCCCGAGCAGAAAACAGGTCTGTCACAGAGAAGTAAACTGAGATCAGCACCAACCCGCCGACTTTCTTTTACCCCACACGACCGCACCTCCCACCTTCTCCCTCATTTTCACCGCGCCGCCACCACCACCCCATCCACCTATCTCACGTCCACCAAAACCAAACCGTTTATGATCGCCAACTCTTTCCCTTCCCACCTCCCCAAAACCCTAAAAACCTCCCTTATACCACCGCCACCACAAGTACTCTCAATGAAAGACCGGCCGCGCCAAACTTCGTCGTACGGATCCCTCTACGTCCCACCCCACCACCGACTCCGCTCCGCCGTAACCTCCTCTGCTTCTCCGCCGCGACAGCCGCCGCGCACCGTCTCCTCCGCCGACGGTACGAGCAAAATTACGAGTCCCTGCCCTTACTTGCCACGTCAGCAACAGCAAAAGCAACGAAAGGAGAAGAACAGCTCAGAGTATGAATTCGTGTTCGATTTCTCCGAGGAAGGTGGCGGCCGGGATATCGAGCTGCCTGACCGTTCGGTGAGCTTTTTTTTTTGTTAATTTGAGCTCCTGTTGAAGTTGAAGATGTAGTTGGTCTTTATTATGTGTGGATTGTGTGAAATCAGTATAGTTTTCAGTTGTTAGCTGCGCTTAATATGGATAAAACAAGGATTGTGGCACAATGCTGTTTATAAACTGAACGCAATGGAAGCAAGTAATGTAGTAAATCAGTTTCTGGCTCGAGCATAATTAGATCATATTCTTTTGTCCTTCTTCTGTCCTTCATTTAGGATCAAGCCCTGCGCAGTCGTGACCTCTCGAACACGGAAGCAATCTCTTGAGATTAATTATGGCGGGGCCGGGAGCTTTGTGCACTTGCCCGTCCCACAAGAGGAAAAAAACTAACGAGCCTGGTACTTTTGATAGTAAAGAGGCGTGTGATATATTAAATCAAGTATTACATGCCACTGCCACATGTAGAGTATTCTAAAGATTAGAGCTCTTCTTGGAAAACCCGTCCCAGTGAATGCATAGACACTGTTTTAAATTCTACCTTGTTTTTTAAATTGTTCCTCTTAAACTCTATCTTTTTGGTGCAATTATTGCTGCTACACTTGCATCTTAACTTCTTGAAGACGGGGATATTTTTCCGATATCAAAACTAAAACTGCTGAGAGATAAAAGAGAATCACATAATCTCATTAGAAATTTTTACATCTTTTGTGGCAATTTTGTTTTTATTCTCATGAGCAAGGCAAACAACTGGATTTTCTGTGGCTGGGCTCACTGATTTGATAGTGAGCCTGTTTTATGTAATGTTAGGTAGTTCTTTAAACAAGATTGAAGAATGTGATGAATTTAAATTTGTAATCGGATTTAAGTCGTATATAAATTGTATGGTATTGCATATAGTTTCTAGTTGTTAGCTATGAGTAACAAAGACAGTGCGAGGAGTGTGGATGCGATGCTGTTAATAAATTGAACGCAATGGAAAGAAGGAATGTAGTCGAGCAGTATTAGATTAACTTGTTTTTTTACTTTAGGATCGAGGGCAATGTTCCAATCAAACCCTATAGTTTTGGTGCAATTATTGCCATAACACTCCCAGCTTCATCTCTTGAAAGAGGGGGATATTTTCCCAGAATCTAAGCTAAGAAGTTCAAATATAAACAAGAATTCCTTAGTTCCGTCATAGAAGTTTTTACTTCTTCTGTATCTATTCTGGTTCCATCTTTTTGAGAATGCATAGAATACCTTGATGGCTGGAATAATTACGGAGTGCGGAGATTCAGGATGCATATGTTAGGGGCAGATTTTTTTTTTTTTTAAAGAGTGACAATTGCAAATGTGTGTTGTTTGGATTTGGCATTGAGTTTGGGGCGCTGGGCACAACATGGTAACCAGAAAACCTGGTATCATGGATTCACGTGACCAATTTGATTGAATTTCTTGTGTCTGTTGAGAAGGATGGGCTTCAACATCAGATGGAGGAGGTGTGCATGTAGTGAGGTGAAATAATTAACAGCTCTCTCGAGATACTTTCTTCCTACTTCGAGAGACTAGAATTCATCTCCACTTACTCTTTGTTTTTGTGTTTGAACCCTCTGTTTGATGTCTAAGATCCGAGTTGAAGGGGTTCCTAGAACTTCGAATGTTGGTGCATTCACTGGGGAGTGTTCTGAGCGAAATAATCTCACATCTTTTCTGCGGAGGGTGGGTCACTTTTCTGTTAGACAGAGGCTGTAACAGGATTAAATGCGTAGCTTTCACCCTATTGAAAAGCATGCTGAAAATGTTAGAAGACAAGGCCAGAGTCTCAGATTTGTCCCTAAGATATCATTTTGATAAACAAGCTGGGGTGGGGTTCTGCGAGCGAAGGAGAAACCACTGTTCTGCTCCTTCTCTTTATTTTATTTGTAAAAGCAGCTTCTATTTGGTGATACCATAGGCTATTTCCAGCCCCTTATATTATACTTCACCTCCTCGTTTGTCATGAGAGGATAAGTCACTGAGATACACTATCAGCGACAAAAAAATCGAACATACCTAGGTGGAAATAGCCTCTCTGTGTAAGGTATTTTAGTGTTACTATTACTGGGCTGCAAAAGTTGATTGATGTTGCCGAGGTGTTGTTCTTTTCCCTTAAAGGTGCGGCTTTTTAGTATTGGTATGAATATGAATTGGTTAATATATGTTAAGAAGGAAATTAACTGAAAATGAAATTTTAGAATACCGGGACAATGTGGGTGGGGATCGGCAAGTGGGGACACTTTCAACAAACTTATTCGCTATAAGGTGGGTAAAGGTGCGCGGGTCAGATTTTGGCGGGATCTTTGGTACGGGGAAGACGAGTTGCAGAAATCTTTTGCTTCTCATTTTAGTATTGCATGTGATAAAGAAATTTTGGTACAAGATGTTCTTGCATCCGATAGTGATGGAGCCTTTTGGAATCCTACTTTCAGAAGAAACTTTCATGATTGGGAGATGGACTTAGTATCTAGCTTCTTGCGCTTTTTGTACTCTGCAAAGGTCTATGGGATTAGTGAGGATAAAGTTGTTTGGCAGGGTAATTCTGTTGGGAGCTTTACTGTGAAGTCCTTCTACTCTCAGTTGGTTACGTATCAAGGAAACAGTTTTCCTTGGAAGCTTATTTGGAAATCTTTGGCCCCTCCTAGACCTGCTTCTTACATGGGAAGCAGTTAGGGATGCGGTGTTGACTGGGGATAACTTGCGGAAGAGAAGTGAAGTGTATGTCAATTGGTGCTATATGTGTAAAGCTGATGGGGAGTCCGTGAATCATCTTCTTCTGCATTGTCAAGTAGCCAAGGACATTCGAGACTTGGTCTTATGCTTTTTGAACATCTTGTGGGTCATGCCGTGTGAAGTGGTTGATATGCTTCGTAGCTGGTCCTTGTATAAGAGGAAGCGAAGGGCTGGAAAACTGTGGGGTTTAATTCCTGTTTGCTTGTTTTGGTGTATTTGGAAAGAAAGAAATATGCGAGTGTCTGAGGGAGTTGAACAGCCTTTGTCTTTTCCTAAGGCTTCTGTATTGTCTACTCTTTTTTGCTGGGTGAAGGATGGCTCTTCTAGATCTGATGATGCCTTTTTAGATTTTATGGACAGCTTCTTGCTGTGCATAGGTAGGTGATTAGTGCGTGTAAAGCTTCTTCGTAAGGGTTCTGCCTCCCTTTCTGGCGTTGCAATAAATTTACTTATACAAAAAAAAAGGTTTATTTTAATACATATGACTGAAAGAACAGCTTAATAGGTTTGAACACTGGCAGCATATAGAAACCCTCACTAACCGATAAGTGAACGGAAATAGAAACACAAATAGTGCTTTATGCGTAGCTCTTTTCGTCAAATAGTTGTATAAGAGATGGCTCTAACATGTTTACATGCTCAACGAGATGTAACGTGACTAGCAGGTTCCTGAAGAATCTGTAAATCCAAGTGGGATCGTGTAAGAGTCGTTAGGGGGTAAGGAGGCTTCTATATAAACAAGAGGAGATGCAAACTAATTTATTCTCGTAAAAATAAGACCTAATCCCAAAATTGTACCCTACATCTTTAGTACCCAACTTTAAAGGTGCGCCAAAGAAGTACCTAAGTTTGAAAAAATGACCCAAATCAGTACCTCTACTAATGGACCCCGGATGCCGTTAAAAAGTCAAAGGGGTAGGACCGTCATTATGAAAAAACTATCGTAAAGACTTGTCCACCTGGTCCGTCCCTTTTTACTGTTCCCAATGCAAATTGATCAATTCAACTTAATGTACTCTCTCTCTTCACACACACAAATTGCACCCCTCTCTCACGCACACTATTAGACTCTTTTTTCTCTCTCTTCTCCCTCATCTTCATCCTCGCCTTCTCTGTACCCCACCAACCACCAGTCCACCAACACCCTCCATCCCCCTCACCCTTCTCCATACCCCAGGCCACAGATCTCAGCGTGTAACTAAGAGAAGAGATCTCATCGGGCAATACGCCAGGGTGACGGCACAGCGAGGTCACCGACGAAGAGAAGACCACGGTCACGTCAAATCCATGAACCAGCAGCCCGGTCGCGGCTAGGACAGCGACGGCCACGGTCACGTCAGATCCATGAACCAGCAGCCCGGTCATGGCGAGGACACCGACGGCCACGGTCAAGGCGAGGACACCGACGGCCACGGTCAAGGCGAGGACACCGACGGCCACGGTCAAGGCGAGGACACCGACGGCCACGGTCACGTCAGATCCCTGAATCAGCAGCCACGGTCACGGCAAGGACACCAATAGCCACGGTCACGTCAGATTCGTGAACCAGCAGCCACGGACAAGGCGAGGACACCGACAACCAGGGTCACGTCAGATCCGTGAACGAGCAGCCACGGCCACGGTCACGTCAGGACGCCGAGGGCTTCAAGGACACAACGATCACTAGCAGCCACTGTCACGCCGGATTGACGGCACAACGAGGACATTGACGACTTCTCTGCCTGCGAAGCCGCGACTACCCAGGGCGGCGATGTATATTCGGCGCGTAGGTTGTCACAAATGACGTTGTTAGCAGCTTTTTTTTGTTCTTGATGACTGGTCTTTCTTCACCCCCCCCACCCCCCCCCCCCGCCCGCCCGCCCCTGTAATGCATTTTTTGGTTTGGCTAATTAGAAAGTAGTTTTAGGGTATTTGGGTTTTGTGAGAAATACGTGTAAGATGATTTTTAGGTTGGTGATGACTGATGAAGATAATGAAAAATATGGACTGCAATTGTTTGTTTTCTCTGACTATTTCATGACATGGATTTTCTTATCCTAATTTTGATGATTTTGTGAATATATATATTATATAGAGAGAGAGAGAGAAAGAGAGAGAGAGAGAGAGAGAGAGAGAGAGAGAGAGAGTACTATTAAGTTGAATTTTTTAATTTGCATTGGGAACTTAAAAAAGGACGGTCCACGTGGCCACTGTCCTACTCCTTTGACTTTTTAACGGCATCCGTGGTCTGTTAGCCGAGATATTGATTTGGGTCATTTTTTCAAATTTAGATACTTCTTTGGCGTACCTTCAAAGTTGGGTACTAAAGCTGTACTGAGGGTAAGGTTGAGGATACAGTTTTAAAATTAGGCCAAAAAATAAAATGGCTCAATTCTCTAGACTTTGACTTCTGGGGAATAGGAGGAGAAAAATGGCTAGTCTCAAGAGGGAAACTTCTTTTCATCTAAAATCCCTTTTGTGATGATTAAAAAATAAGGTTTTCTTGAAAGGTGTCCGTGGGTGATGAAATGTTCCCTTCTTTTATTGATAGTCCGTATTGTAGCCGTATTGGCACTCCCTTAACTGTTATCGGCGCTCGCACATATAATCCTTGTTGCACGTGGTACAAATATGTATAGTTGCATCCCTTGCATTAATGTTTATCCAAAGACTGGAAGTAGCAAGTTTAGGAGTCCCAACAGGTAGTCTTCGTACTTGTTTGTTCCTGTTTTGGTTTGGCTTTGGTGATTGCATTGTCCTCATTTGTCAAGTTTTCAACATGAATTTCAGTGTGCTTCCACGTCCGACAACATTAATGCTTGGAAACGGAAACTAACCGCACTCTTACACCGGAAAGATCAGGAAGAGTTACTCTCAAGGGAGAAAAAGGACAGACGTGATTATGAGCAAATAGCAGTTCTGGCTAATAGAATGGGCTTGTATAGGTATTTCCAACTTTGACCGGAATAATTTCCTTGCCTTTACTTTTGCTTTGACCATTTGATTTTCATATGGGATCTTTTTGGCAGCCAACTTTATGCGAAAGTAATTCTTGTCAGCAAAGTACCATTGCCTAACTACCGATTTGACCTGGATGACAGGCGTCCACAAAGGGAGGTAAATTTTCTGCAATTTTGTGTGCTTAATGACACAATGTTTGTTTGACAGGCGTTTAGTTTCAATATCGCGGCATCATATGCATATCTATTTAACTTTTCTTAAAACTCTATTTCCTTCTTTTATCAGCTTTTTCTGTTTTGTTCCAAGCCTGGAAAAAAATGCCACCTGATGCTTCTTGGTACATTAGCACGTGCTCTAAAATCCTTAACTTGCAAAGTATGGGCCAACAATTTTTACCATTTTATGTGGAGAGCAACAATTATGTGCACCAAGTGCACAGGCATAACTAATGCAAGTTGGACAAACATAATAGGGCACCGAATGCAAGGATTAGTTACCTTTTGCTTTAATAGCTTAAGTTGTAGAGTATGGCCCTCAATGCATATCGTGCTTTATCGCTCCTCCGCGATGGTTTTGTTTATGTTGCCTTGATTATGTCATACATTTATCAAATTTCTACTTTCTTTGCCATTGTATGCTTCTCAAGCATTTTACTGAGACTCTTCAGAATAAGTAGGTTTCGTTGCCTCCTGGTTTGGAACGGAGAGTGGATAATTATCTTGGAGAGTACCTTTCCCAGAAGGCCAGGAGCATGAGAGCTTCCCGAGATAATGTGATTTCAAGGTCTAGCAGTAACGGTAGTATGGCTACTGATGAAGGGCTTTTTGAGCAACCCGAGCCGTTCCCACATAGTAAGGCTGCCATGGAAAAAATTATCTGGAGAAGAAGTTTGCAAATGCGCAGTGAGCAACAAGCTTGGCAGGTTCAATTAACTTGACAAGTTTAGTTCCTCTTTGTGTCACTATTTCATATGATCGTAGTCAGCTTACAGAAAGTAGAATTGAGCTTTTCTTTAGGCAATTTTTGTATGTATCTGCATGAATTGATTTGCACTTGCTGAACTATTTGGGTGGAATTACTGGAATAAGTCAGCGTCCATTTATGCACAGATAGCATCAGGGAGAAGAAAGAGGAAAACTGTTCTAGTCAAAATCAACTAAGATCCCTTCAAGAATTAAGAGTATGAGAGGGCTGTTTATGGCTCAATTATATTTTAGACTCACAAAGCTTTCTTTTTCAAGTAGTTGGTACTTGAAACATTTTTCCTTGATTCGTGAAACGTTTTTATTTACTTTTATTTACCTTCGGCCCTCGTGAATATGATCATTAATGAAACCTCAATCATCCCGCCTTCTTTATTTCCTTTTTTTTCCCTATTAGTAATTTATAGTGGTAAGTTTTAACAGCAAAAACTCTAAACTACAACCTATAAAGCAATGTGTTGTAAAGGTTCTTTTATTTGTTCAAGAGATGGGGGAGGTTGCGTTTGATAAGGAACGTTAATGTTGACTTTGTGACCCATTTGCTAAGAATAAAGGAAAGGTGGTCACTCTTATTGTACTTAAATCTATCCAGAATTTTTTTTTTGCTTGAAGCAGAAGTGCCTGGCAAAGCATCCCGGAAAAGCCCACAAACAAATTAACCATAAATGAAGTAGAATACTAATGAAGATTTTTTTCCCCCCGTCTACAAAGAAAATGGCTTTGATGCTGCTAAATTCTCCAAACTAGACCTTGGATACTGTAGCAAACAGACTGCTCCCTTTTGTCCTCCTCTTGTAAGGAGATCAACTATGCAACAAGTTTTTAGTGCAAAGAATATATGCAACGATCTCTCCCTAATTTGTAATGTGAACGGTCGACAACTACAGTCTACTTTTTTCCGACATACACACTATCATCTTAGCTCCTTCCCCCTTGATCAAATTATAGTGGTGCGCCATATATTAGTTTCACAACACTGAATGATTTACGTAACCTATTACCTCGGTGTGGAAAGAGGGGGACTTTGTTTAGCGCGTCACCTCCAATGCTGGAAAGAACCTTCTGAAGAGGATATAAATCCTGTCATAAGCTTTGTAGGATGAAAAAAGAATGCTTATATCAGCTTGAAAAGTCTAGGAAGTTCAAGAGAAACGGGGAATCTATGAATTTTTGACTCTGAAGATTAACAGATACTGGTCCAGTAGAGAAAAAGTGCTCACCCTAATACAACCAGAAACGCTCTTAGGTGCGAAATACAATAAGCTAATTAAGTTATAAGTAGCTTGAAGTACAAAATAATGAAAGTATATGCTGTTCCATGTTTGGGGGATCACAAACCGAAGCTAACGTGCCTGCTAAACAAAGATCAATGTCGGATTGCACCTATAATATATTAATATCGTCTTGCCTGTCCACAAAAGTCATAGCACACTTCTAATATTTGTCTTAGGACAAAATGGTAGACAATGATACTTGTGAATGTATGCATATATGTGTATGTGTGTGCATGAATCAATGTTAGAGATTATATCTCATTGAGCGCCAGGGGGCTGAGCCAATATACAAAAAAGGTTTCACGTAAATTTTAGATTGACTTGCTTATATCATCCAAAGAAGTAAAAACCAAACCTGCGGAGTCTAAACCTATGTTACATGGACTTGATACGAGTGTCCGGGTCGGATACTTATGCAAATGTCGGATTTGTCCAATTTTTAATTCACTTAAGACATGGGGACACGACAAATTATTCACATATATTTGTACTTTTAGTTATTCCTAAGGTTAAATGGTTTTCTGTGTGATGTAAATGGTTTTAACTGAGAACTTGTCTCATCTTAAACTAGTAACAAACTAAAAGAAACATTATAAGATACTGTTCTTAGTGGCATATCCTCGGAGATGTGTCCGACACAAATTTCATACCCATGTCGAAGTGTCGAGTGTCCGACACGGGTACTTCAGGCATTCTGAAGAGTCTAATGTAACATAGGTCTAAACTCGATTCCGCCTCCACAAAGAACAGACTATTCAAAAGGTGGTCTTTGTCCTCCTCAAAGGATGCTCTACACCCTCAAAAGCTCTGCAACAACTATTATTGTAGTTCGCTGTTAGCATGCTTTTAAACCTTTTTTCCTCCCTCTTGATCTTTTAGATGAAGAGAGTACGCTACCGTCCTTGGAATAATACCGAGATCATGTTGTGTCTTTCTTATTAGTTATGGCATTGTAAGGCCTCTCCGCTCTTGCTGACACTTTTAGGTGCTACTCAATTAATGAGTTTGGCCTTTTGCGTTGGTCTTGCTTTACTTAACTCATTCTGTGATAACTGTTAATATATCATTCCCTAATTTGTTTTTTGCGTGTTTCTATTTCTTGGGGTTTGACTTGCTTTAGAATCCAATTTAAAAGTATCATATTCTTACAAAGCTTTGTTGCTGATTCTAAAACTTTTTACTTGTTAAAGAAGTCCATGCGAGTCAGAATTGTGAACAACTCAGCAATTGCTGTCATGACAATCATTACTTTGTTATAGGACTCTCCAGAAGGTTGGAAGATGCTTGAATTTCGTAGAGGTCTCCCTGCTTTTAAAGAGAAGGATGCAATATTAGCTGCTATTTCAGAAAATCAGGTGTGTGAGGATTTTAGAAATTGTTCTGTTGGCCCCACCATACTGTGAAATCTACTTACTACTGTATGAAGCCATTATTTGGAACACTAATATTTTGAGAAGCAATGAGCACTCTCCTCTTTAATATTCTCATGTTTCATTTATCTGTTACAATAAGGCTGCATAATCTACAGAACGAGGTATTCCATTCTTTGAGTGTCAGTATGTTATGCATTGAGTGAACACAACATTGCAGGAGAGTTACTTATCTTATATCAAGTACTTAACAGAAAAACTACTTCTGAAGCCTAAGTGCAGTTGAAGCATTGATTTGCTCTTTTATTAATAGTTTATCTTCTTTGCCTCCTTAATATGTGCTTGTCGTGTCATCTGTGTGGGAATTCGTGGTAGTTATCACTGGTGCTGGAGATCAGGATCAGCTATGAAAGTGAGATATATAAACATCAATGGAGAGGGGGGAACATGAGAATTTTTGGGTATAGGTAGGAATTGTCGAAGCAGTCAAGTTATAGATTGGAATTTGGATCTTGCATCTCTTGGAATTACTTCAGTTAAAATATTCTGAGAGGACAATTAGGAAAGAACATCTTTTTATGCGGGCATGGACAATGAGGAAGATTCGATGGAGGAGCCTTCGGGGAACCCATAGAATCTGATGAATCACTACGACTGAATCGTTGCTATGAAGGACAAGATGATACAAATATGGTCCGATGGAGGAGGCCTCTAATTGTGAAGCTGTTCTGCTGTTCAATGCTTTCAAGCTCTAAGTAAGCTGTCTTACTTCGGAGTGGAGAATCTAGGTTGAAAAATGACACCTTCCCTAACTAAAGTTCTCATTTCTTGTTACACTACATCACTACCAGTTGCTATAAAATCTCATTTGAAGAGTGAGACAAATGTCTTTCTCATATCTTATTTGTTGCTCCTAAAGCTATTTTGAACAGTGAGCCAACAATGCTTGACGGCCTCTCACAATTGCCCATTTTTATTGAAGGCATTTTTTGGTGCACTTAGTTGCGGATTCTAGTCATTGTAATATTAAGGTGTGTATAGATTTTATTTTTGATAGTGCTGTCATTGCTGGGATGCCGTAGCGTAGTATACTTGTTAATATTGTCTGTGTTTAAAAAGTTCTTACTCTTTTAGCTTGTCGTTCTGTGAAATGAAGTATTTTGCATTTTCGCAGGTCGTTATTATTTCAGGTGAAACTGGTTGTGGGAAGACTACACAGATTCCCCAATTCATTTTAGAATCTGAGATTGAGTCTGTTCATGGGGCCACGTGCAGTATTATATGTACTCAGCCTAGACGAATTTCTGCTATGTCTGTTTCTGAGAGGGTTGCTAGTGAAAGGGGTGAGAAGTTGGGCGAAATGGTGAGTCTAAATATCTTCCACGAACCCAAGTTTACTTTTTGTGCAGTTCTATTTTCAACTACACTAAAAGGAATCCTCGTTTTTGTTCCTGTTTATTGGTTTGCTCTGAAGGTTGGATATAAAGTGCGGCTAGAGGGTATGAAAGGAAGGGATACACACCTGCTTTTCTGCACTACTGGAATACTGCTAAGAAGATTACTTGTTGATAGAAGTTTGAAGGGTGTAACTCATGTAATTGTCGATGAAATTCATGAGCGTGGAATGAATGAAGGTAAAATGGGTTCACATGGGAATTTTATGCTAGGGATAAGATGCGAGTTCTAACCACTATGCTATCGGATGGCAGATTTTTTGCTCATCATCCTCAAAGATCTCCTTCCTCGTAGGCCAGAATTGAGGCTGATTTTAATGAGTGCAACCTTAGATGCAGAGCTGTTCTCATCCTACTTTGGAGGGGCACCTTTGGTCCATATTCCGGTAAGATTAAGTTACTAGTGAGGCGCAGACCAATCCATGGAATATATTGATTAATAGGTAACCGAGATCGAATACTACTTGAAAACTGGGCTTCAAAGATCCATTTTGCCTTGCCCAGAACACCACAATTAAGCAAGCTAGAGTAATTTGCCTAACTTCAATGCACGCTATAGCTCATCTGAACCAACTTTTGCTGCTTCTAGCCTTCTCTAAACGATGCGCACATGCTTTTTTTTTTTTAATTTCTGCTGGTCTATGTTTATATCAGGAGATTAGTAATTAGTGGAGTTCGCTGTTATTGCATATTATGTGATTTATGTCAGTTTTGATGACTGCCTAAGCTTTTCTGATGGTATGTTGCTCATTACTGGTGTCCTTACGGACAGATATCCATGTTAATGTTTGCTTTTTCTGCTATATTCACCTTGTCCAATGTTGTTTCTTAGTGGCCCGACAATAAACCCTAAAGTTCATTTTTCGCCACAATTGTTTGGAAATTTGTGGTTGGACCACATTTCTGAGGCTTTCCTCTACTTCAAGCAGCCTGTTCTTATTCTATGACTTACATTCTCATCAAACTCTCTTTCCTCATGGAATGTCATCCGGTCTACTTCAAAGTATCATCCTTGATACTTTTCTGTACGCCTCTCCTTTCTTGCTCTACTAAAATTGGACTCGATTTCTTTTTTCTTAGACCTACTTGACCTAAACCTCTTCTGGATTCACCATCTGAGATGTAACAGTTGCAAATTGCATGCATTGGCATCTTGTCAAATTATTCTTTTGGAGCTCATCCATAATGAAGTCTGTCAGATCCTTTTTCAAACTTTATCCTGATGGACCTTACTGGTTTACTTATTCTATAGCTTGTTAATGGCTGGCAAAGGATGCTCATCATCGAGCTCTTCAGAATCAGTGCCATTGTAAGCCAAAATTGCTGGGATCCTTCCTCTTCATAGTCCAGTAACTACTGGGACCTAAAATCTCAGTGGGGGGACTACTCTCCCTATCTTGAGGACAAATTTGATAAGATCACATGAACAGCGTCTGCTTACTGTAAATAGTGCTCACTTTGTTTACCAACCCTTCAAGAACACCTGATTAATGTTTTGTTTGTGTTTTTCCTTTCCTTTTCTTTCACATCTTATGCCTGGGGAGTCTCTTGTTTCTCTAATTATTTTCCTTTGTATGTTAACATGCTTTATATAATATTTAGAATGCCAGGAAAATTGTTTCGTTTGATGGCAAACCTCATTTGATAC
Organism: Escallonia herrerae; assembly: GCA_033070095.1. Lineage (NCBI taxonomy): Eukaryota > Viridiplantae > Streptophyta > Magnoliopsida > Escalloniales > Escalloniaceae > Escallonia > Escallonia herrerae. The sequence continues at coordinate 617,566 of JAVXUP010000140.1, forward strand.
CTCAGTGACTATGGAAAATAAGCCTGACTGTGCTGGCATTTTTTTTTCCTCTTTTGGGTTGTAATAGGGTTTTACGTATCCGGTGCAAACTCACTTCCTAGAAAATATTCTGGAATTGACTGGATATAGATTGACAGCGTACAACCAGATTGATGATTATGGTCTGGACAAGACATGGAAAATGAATAAACAAGCTCCAAGAAAAAGGAAAAGCCAAATTGTTTCCGCTGTTGAGGTATACAAAGTTCTATAGAAGGTACTTCAAAACATACATGTGTTGGTAATACCTTTGACATGCTCTTCTTCTCATGGGACGTCTTGATTAGGATGCACTTAAAGCTGCTGATTTTAATGAATTCAGCCCACAGACACGGGAGTCTTTGTCCTGCTGGAATCCTGATTGTATTGGGTTTAATCTCATAGAACAACTTCTATGCCATATATGTGAAAGAGAGAGGCCTGGTGCTGTTTTGGTTTTTATGACTGGGTGGGATGACATTAGCTCTTTGAAGGAGAAGCTCCAAGCTCATCCTATCTTGGGAGACACTGGCCGAGTTTTGTTGCTGGCATGCCATGGTTCAATGGCCAGCTCGGAGCAGGTAATTCAGAAATGTACTTGGTTAACATCCCTCTGCTTTGTATTCTCACATGCTTGCCCTTTCTTTGATATATTTGGAGGACTATGTTATCTTCAATTTGTGTTGTCTTGTCTGTACGGTTGCAATAGGTTAAATCCTATCAGATGGTTCGTTAAACTCATACATGATTCTATTCGTACGCCTTCATTATTCTGACCCTTCTCCGTTTTTATCGATTACCTTTTTATTTGCCTGTCTGATAAATGGTTAATGGGATGACCAAAGATCTCTTTTATGCCTAGCTTTCTTATAAGTTATTTGGAAGTCATTTGTTTCTCTTAGATTTCGGTTTGTATATACATTGAAAGAACCAGTTAGCTGCTTTCTCGATTTATTTGGACCAGTGCGAAGAATATGATAGAATTTAAGCTGCTTTCTTTGTTTAATAACTGAACATATTTTAGGATTATTGGAAAGGCTTTTTCTTGCTTTTAACAGTCATGAGATTCGTTGTAACGCCCTGTACCCGATGGTTTGAACACGTCCTTATACCAAGACCCGACCCAATCATGTCCAAAACATAACAATCTTAATATAGAGCAGAGCATCTAAAACACCATAACACAATTATCTGAATCTCAAATACTTAACTCGAAAAGAATTCAAAACTTAATTACTATCTCTCTGACTGATCTGAATATAATAATAAACAGAATGAACCAAGAGTTTGCCTAAATAAAATTCATAGCATCTACTGCTCCGAATTGCAAACACCAATTCCTTTGTAGTACTAACATCTCACCCTTCGCGCTACTCTTGGCCCGGAAGCAGAAGGAAACGAAAAACAAAGGGGTGAGCACGAATTGCCCAATAAAAATTTTTACACCGAGAGGGTCAAAAACTAATGCCAAATTGGAGTTATCAAATAGAGCCAATAAATATGAATTTAGATAGCTTAATCAAATTTCATAACGAAGAACAAAAGTAATCAAAAGAGGGTTAAATAACCAATAAGTCGAATATCAAACACAATTTATCAAAACTTGTGGGTGTCACAAACACAATTGCTTATTATTAAGTATCACAAATCATCGTTATACCATGTCGAACATCACAACCGGCGCGTCACATATAAGTCACGATAATTAAAAGTAACTTTCAAACACAAATATCACCCGCAAAGTGATTTGATAAATATAGCGAATATTCATTCAAAGTCCAAAAATAGTCGTTGTCTATGAAGCCCCAGTGCGGCAGTCTGGGAGAAGCACCAGCACCGGGTGCACGTCAGGTGCGGCGTGGGCATGCACTGGGTGCGTGTCCGAAACTATTTTTTTTTCCAATTAATTTTCTAGATCTGGGTGCGGCTCGTACATGCACCCAAGGTTTTTTGGCAGAGAGTAGAAGAAGAAGAAAGAGTAGGAGGACAAGAGAAGAAGGAGAAAAAAGAAAGAGAAGAAGGAGAAGAGAAGAAATAACTCCGCCAGAGCGTCGAGGGACTTCCGGCAGGAGAGGCAACCTGGCTTCCTTGCTATCGATGTTTTCTATGTCTCTGACGGCTATGTTATAAGATAGGGACATAGGGTTTCTATCAAATTGTATGTTTATTATGTTTAACTCCCAGCTCTATTGACAATCTTTCAAAATCGCCCCACTACTTTGAAAAAATTATAATACTTCTACAAACTTTGTCATACTTGGCTTTGTACTTTCAATATTTCTAAAGCAGCCCACCAAATTAACAAAATATCTTATTGTTTGTTTAAAATAACGTTATTTTTGTTACATACAAATACTATATGTTAATAAATTTTTGCTGTATCCCGCCGCACTTGTATCCTACTTTTTTTTTGAAAAATGATGTATCCGCGTATCCTCACCCGTATCGCATCCGCACCCGCTCTGGAATCCGTGCTTCTTAGGTCATTGTAGATTCAAACTGAAGCTAACGAAAATACGAATTCAACAAAACAAAAATCAGTTTAATCGAAAATCGGATGAATGAGAAATTGTCAAAAGAAGTCTTTTGAAACGAAAACTGAAGCATGAAAATGGAAAGGACAAGAGAGCACGTGGCAAGAAAGTTCATAGCTTTAATGACCAAAAGAGAGGCTGGTATGAGACTGTACGGCTATACCCAAAAATAAATAATAATAATTGTTTTCTTCTCTGTTTTGTAATTTTGCCGTCACATGTTCTGAGACAAAAAAGGAGAGGTGTAGAGTTTGGTTTTTGGTAAAGTAAAACCGTATGGAATAATTTAAACAATTGAAATTGAAAATGGAGGTGCAATAATTGTGTAAAGAAAGGAAAAATAAAAAAAAACTGTAAACAAGCTTCTGTTTGAAAAGGACAACGCTAACAGATTTGTGGTAGAATACTGAAAAAGACTATAACATAGAAGAATAAAAACAAACGTGCGGCAGTGACATGTAATGAAGAAATTCGATAACGATATTTTCTTTTTTTTTTAACGTCAAAACATTCACAAAAAGGATGTGTATCACAAACAAAAGAGAGCATAAAACCCCTTAGCTCAAAATTGCGAAAAGAATCTCTTTATCTGGATCAACCACACCCTTTTTGCTTGAATACCCCAAAAGAATGCACTAGCTCTTTTCCCTTTTCTCCTTTATTTCAAAAATATGAAGACTCTTATGTCTTCTTCCTCCTTTTATAGTTTGACAATCTAATTCTAATATGACTTGAAGTCCCAATTGCTAGTGTATTATAACACAACCGAAAGTCTCATTGCAATGTAATCACTATTGAACTTAAAAATTTCTTTTTTAATATCTAATCCAATCACATTAGCCACCAAGTATTACCAAAGACTAATTTTGTCACTAAAAGGGCTCCCAACTAAATATTCTAAAGTCCATTAATTAACTCTAGATCAAAACATATTATTATCTTTTTCTTATTAGTATTCACATAACTAGTTAAAAATCCGGGGTATTACATTCATGTGCTTATATTTGTTCGACACTTATGCAGAGGTTGATCTTTGACAAGACTGAGGATGGAGTGAGGAAAATTGTGCTAGCAACTAATATTGCTGAAACCAGCATAACCATAGATGATGTGGTTTTCGTGATCGACTGTGGAAAGGCAAAAGAGACATCATATGATGCCCTAAATAACACTCCCTGCTTGCTTCCTTCCTGGATCTCGAAGGTTTCTGCTCGACAAGTAAGTTTAGATTACGATGTTAATTTCATTCTTATAGTATGGGGATTAGCATCAATGAATTTTAGTTCACTATCATAAATGTATGTCCTTCGGTTTCCACTGACCACCCACTTTCACTTCAAAGTTTGAACTGATTTATATTCGCATAGATAGTTTCGACTGGGCATCAGGACTTCCGACCAGAGAGCTCTTTCATAAGATACATATCTAGTTAAGAGTGTAAGTTGCAAATAATAGATTGGTAATCCACCTGCAATAAGTGGTTGGGCATGTGTATGGTGTAATTGGGGAGCGAGATATTGGCTTTCTTTTTCCTTTTCATCTTCCCCCCTTCTCTCTCTCTCTCTCTCTCTCTCTCTCTCTCTCTCTCTCTCACACACACACACACACACACACACACACCCCACCCCCCCTCTCTCTCACATGCACACGCTGTTACTCACCTCCACCTACCAGAAACCATTAAAAATGGTATGTTCCAACGGCTAAAGGCATTCTGGTTGAGAGCTGCCTCATAACCTACTCGCTGCAACCACTCTTGACCAGGTTACCTTTACCGAATCATCCCTGAATCTAGTAGCAGTTCTCATATCTTAAGAGAACGTAACATTAGCATACTGTCGGCGTAGAACAATTTACACCCTGTAATTCTAGTCAAGTAGTTAGGACTCATAGTTAGCTATTTTGGTTGTTTCAATTGTGGAACGTCATGAGTAATCATGTTTTAGCTACTTTGATTTCTAAACTTCATAAAGTTTTCAATTTATAATGTACCAAAGAGTTCAACAGTAAGCATTCCTTGATCTAATTCAGCTCTTGTAGATGGCTTGTTCATGATTAGATATCCCTCTTGGCAAACTGAGAGCTTGAAAGAGAGCTTGAAAGCCCTCATTAAGCACGTCTTTGAACTTCCTGTCTTGTTTATATTGAAGCGCGCTGATCATCTATTCACGCAGTAGAAGTACAAAGGTTAGGTGATTGGACCAAAGTAGGAAATACTGGAGAAGGTCATCTAATCTAAATGTAAGTTAGAATTACATTGTTTCAGTATCTGGGACAGAAATTATGAAAACTCACGCTGTATACTAAAGTGTTCATGTCTATTAATAGCTGCTGCGGTTGGAAAAATTGTTCTATAGGTTTCATAAAAGTTGAGCAACATATTCTTGCCACACAATCTCCTTTATGGTATTTCATGATCACGGCCAGCTGCTTGGGTGAACTAGCAAAATTCGGTTGCAAAACAACGAGCTTCTTGTAAGGACTTCCCTGTGACCTTGCAGACCTTGGAGAGTGGACTCCAAAGCTTGCCTCTTAAAAATCCTAGCTTTCACAAAGCTATATTTTGATGTGAGAGAGAGAATTTCGAGATTGCTATCTGGTGGCTCACAAAAAGCATGATCATGCCTAGTGTCTTAGTAGGTTTAATTTTTCTCTCTCTTGATTTGGTCCCAATTAAGGCTGGGAGAGATCTTTAAGAGTTTCCTTCCCCAGCTCCTTTAGGATTCTAGATAGTTAGGTTATCTCGTAACCTTATCAAGAACCTATTGATCAGAGTTAACACAACTAAATAATGCAACTGCACTCTAGTCCTGGAATTTGGATTAAGTCCTTATTACTAATTATATATGTGAAATTTTCCTCTACAAGACATTTAAGGAAGTCTCGAAATCAATGTACTATATCTAATGCTCAAGTGCCCTATTCATGACGTTGATTTTTTATTCATGTAATAATTAGTAGTACAACTTAGAAAAAGACTTGGCCAAGTTTAATGATCAACAATAATAAAACTTGTGGGAATATCGTATTTACGAAAGAGAACGTAGAATTTCATGGCAACAGATGATGTTGTCAACATCCCTTCACCAATAGTCGAGGTATCGATCATCATTACAATAATCCTACTCATTGGGATATCAAAGCAATGCATATCATGAATTTGAGTTCATCACTATCTCAGAACTACAGATTTCATTATTTGTACTTGCTGTGAAAAATATTTCATTGGACAGTAGGAGAACAAACTGCTACAATGATCCCGTTCAATGCATTATACTAACCGAATAGTAGTTAACTTGAAGTCTCTACTTCCATGATTAAGGTGAAGTGTAAGCACTACAATTTACAGAACCATAAGCACTACAATCTACTCCCTCCGACCCACATAATTTGATCAAGTTTCCTTTTTAGGCCATCCCACAAAAAAAAGCTCGTTTCTAAATTAAGAAAGATTTTGTAGGTACTTTTACATATTTACTTCTTTTTTATTCTCTCTCTCTCTCCACATTTATATCTCCGTTAACTCATTCTCTCTCGTGACCTACTTTGTTACACTTATTTATTTATTTATTTATTTCTCTCTTCACATTTAACACTCCACTAACCTATTTTTTCTCTCGTAGCCCACTTTATTCTCCTCTCTCTAAAGGATAGAATGAGAAACACACAATATATCACTTAAATCCTTAATCTGCGTTCAAAAAAGAAGTTGATCAAAATATTTGGGACGAAGGTGAGTACTTGACAATTTCTCTTAATTCATTTAAGGTTCTGAACAAAATTATATGATTATATGCATTACATGATTTATACCTTCCATTCATGGGAGCTGATTCCTCGCCGCTGTTGGCAACTTAAGCCATCTGGCCTCCCACTTATTGCGGATGGATGGACCAGATTTACCTTTTATCTAAAACTTCTAACTAGATTTAGCCTATCCATCCACGGTGGACGACTAGATGGTGCTGGCAACTTAAGCTAAGTTGCCAGCAGTGGTAAGGGATCAGCTCCCTCCATATATAAGCATCTTCAGACACATAAATCATATCACACAGAATATACATGATAACATGACATCACCAACTAATGAAACGTGCAAAATTACTAAATCCAGAAATAACGTGCATCAAAATAACTAGGTTTTTGCAAAACCCAACAGCTATAATAAGATTTCCTGATCCATCTCTGGGAAGTCACCAGATGTTCAGCAAGTTTAACATGGAGAGGTAAACTAAAGGCTCATATCCTTTGCTTGAGACCAGAAAACTCGAGGGTCATGTTACCGTACCTTTGACGTCCAAGACAGCCTTCTATACCTTCAAAATGATGTTTGTTTGTTTGTTTGTTGTTTTTTTTTTGTTTTTCCGGTCGAAAGGCACCATCATAGACTTGATGTCATTCCTTTCTTATATTATGTTCATACGTACCAAAAAATAAGAAAAACCTTTGGCCATATCTCATCTTCTCTTTTTCGTTTTTTGTCTTTGGCTTTTGGAATTACTAGAGAAGAGGAAGAGCTGGCCGTGTTCAGCCAGGAGAATGTTACCACCTCTATCCCAGATGTGTGTATGATGCATTTGCTGATTTTCAGCTCCCGGAAATTTTAAGGACGCCTTTGCAGTCACTCTGTCTGCAAATCAAGAGTCTAAAGCTTGGAAGTATTTCTGAGTTTCTATCTAGGGCTTTGCAGTCACCTGAATTACTAGCGGTAATGCTCAGTCTCATTATTGTAATGCAGTAACCTGTAAGTTATATAGAATGTTCTTTCCTGGAGTCCCAAGCATGCATCTAATAGCTTTCTTGTCCAGCATTGCCAAATATCTTTAATTTACACTTTTTGGCAGGTTCAAAATGCTGTTGATTATCTGAAAATCATTGGGGCTTTAGACGAGGATGAAAATCTGACTGTGTTGGGTATGCAATCGAATTTGATGCTTATATACTTCTTTCAAAAAGGAGGAGATTAATGCTTGTATATTCATTAGTTAGCTTTACACGGTCTGAGCCCTTGACAGGACGCTATTTGACAATGCTTCCGATGGAACCGAAACTTGGCAAGATGCTTATACTTGGCGCTATACTCAATTGCCTGGACCCAGTATTGACTGTTGTTGCTGGGCTTAGTGTCAGAGATCCTTTCTTAACACCTTTTGACAAGAAGGATGTAAGTGAACTTCTTCATTTAATGTGATTAAGTGACGATTGCATACTTCTTGACCTGGTGTGATGAGGTTTTAACTTGCATTCTGAAGCCTTCTGCTTACAGTTAATTGTACCTCTGCCTTCTTCACATGATCACAGAAACTTCTGCTAAACTTTTTCAACTGCAAAATGACATATAAATGTGTCACTAGATGGTCCCTTAGCCAGGATTGACTGGTGTTAAGGCATGGTGTAGCCAAGATCTCGGTGTAGAAATTTGAAGTGAAAGTTACTCAGTGCATCAGTATACGCCATTGTTGACTTCTTTGTTGGAACACAAAGCATAGTGACCTTAACATCATCTAGCACAGGAAGTCTCTCATTACTTTTCTGTATAATTTCTTTGGTTTTCACAAATAGTTTTCTGGGCCAACTTAGATGAGATCTTTTCGTGCTGTGGCCAGTTTGGTTAAGAACTAGTGACTGTACAAGGTGTATTGACTTTGCAGTGTTGGTCAACTATTTTGCAAGAGTAACATTTTCCTGTCAGAATTATCTGTCGGGCATAAGGGGCAATAGCGACATAGCAAACTGGATTAATGAAAGAGAGAGTGCCTAAAAATTGGATAAGTGGTATAAAAGAAAAGGGCTATAACATTTGAAACATCTAGAAGTTTGTGTGTAGGTTCACACTGTTTCCATCATTGCTTCTTCCTCCTCTCCCTCCTTTCTCTGGTGGGTTTGTGCATCCGCGTCGGTGCTGGGAGTAGAATTAAGTGCCTTGATGATGTGGTGGCAGCAGAGTTTAAAGACGTTTTGTTGATAGCAACTAATGTTGTGTTTTCCCTTTTTAGCTAGCAGAAGCTGCAAAATCGCAGTTCTCCCGTGAATATAGTGACCACCTTGCTCTTGTACGGGCCTACGAGGGTTGGCAAGATGCTGAAAAAGATCTAGCAGGATATGAGTACTGCTGGAAAAATTTTCTCTCAGCACAATCAATGAAAGCTATTGATTCTTTGAGGAGGGAGTTCTACTCTTTGCTTAAAGATACCGGCCTTGTTGATAGTAACAGAACTACTTGCAACACATGGAGTTACGACGAGCATCTCCTTCGGGCAGTTATTTGTTATGGCTTGTATCCTGGTATTTGCTCTGTTGTGGTAAGACTTTACATGTTCCTATCTGCGTTTTGACTTCATGGTTTCTTTAAGCCTCCCTCATCTGCAATGGGCGGCCCACTTTGTGATGCACCAGCCACTGCCTTTCGAACCCTTTACCTCTTATTGAAGCAACCTTATCGTTGTGCCAATCCTCACCCTCTTTCTCTAATTTCTTGATACATTATCTAACTTTTATTGTGTTGGAATTTCTTCTGTAATGAGGAGCCACATGCACTGGACTGTGTTCCCCCCCCCCCCCCCGGAGAATGGGACCATGCCACCATGAGACTATGAGTGTGCAAGTTTGTTCTTTCGTTAGTGCTTGAACTTCATGCATGGAATGATTCTATGGCATTATTGTGTCAATCAGGAAATCATGCCTAGTAGTTTGCTTGCAGTTGGCTGTTGGCCACATCTAATTCTCCTTTTATCTTCATGAGTGCTGATATGAATGAATTTGCAGCAAAATGAGAAGTCTTTTTCATTGAAAACAATGGAGGACGGTCAGGTGCTTTTATACTCCGTAAGCTCCTCCTCCTTTCTGTACGAGAATATGAAAGCATTAGCAAGTGTACGGTTTTATTCAAGTGTATTTTAATTGCACTTTTATTTCTCCTCTATTTAACATTTTTCTAATTTTGTATAGAACTCGGTCAATGCACGTAACTCCACAATTTCATATCCGTGGCTAGTTTTCAATGAGAAGATCAAAGTAAACTCCGTTTTCATTCGAGACTCAACAGCTATATCTGATTCAGTGCTTCTCCTATTTGGCGGAAGCTTATTGAGAGGGGAGATTGTAAGTCTCTCTCTCTCTCTCTCTCTCTCGCACACACACTCTTTTAGAGCGAACGTTTGTTTCCTTGTAGTTACTGTAATTTTGGAATATCATCATCTTTGATTGACAGGAGGGCCACGTTAAAATGTTAGGGGGATATTTGGAGTTTTTTATGAAACCTTCCATAGCAGCATTGTATCAAAGCTTGAGGAGAGAGCTGGAGGACTTGATCCAGATTAAAGTAAGTAAAACCTTGAACAAACGCTGTTATGTTGCCAAGGAGTTGTTGTAGGTCACCTAGTTTCAATTGTCTTTTAAATTTAGTTGAGAAAATGTTACATTTTTCTTCACTGATCAACGATCAAATTTTTACTACGCGCAGTTGCTGAATCCCGGGATGGACATCCACTGTTATCACGAGCTTTTATCTGCACTGCGGTGGCTGATCTCTGAGGATCGATGCGATGGCAGATTTGTGTTCAATCGTCAAGTGTTACGCTCTTCCAAACCATCTGTTACAGCGGCAACACACTCTTCCAAATCATTTGTTTCAACAGCACCAATGGCTTTGGGTTCGAGGATAGATAGCGGACCTGGCGGTGATAATTCTAAAAGTCAGCTGCAGACCTTGCTCACTCGTGCAGGGTATGCTGCACCCACATACAAGACACAGCAATTGAAGAACAACCAGTTTCAAGCCACTGTCGAGTTCAACGGAGTACAGATCCTAGGCCAACCATGCAACAACAAGAAACAAGCCGAAAAAGATGCTGCAGCTGAAGCTCTGGAGTGGTTGATAGGGGGGAGACAGACAGGTCGTGATTATATCGAGAACATGTCAATGATGCTAAAGAAGAGTAAGAGGGAACATAACCAAACTTGAAGGTACTGGAATCGTTGAGTGCAGGCAAAAGATGAGAGACAGAGGAAGGTCCTAGAGTAGTGCTTAGAACAGGCTAAGCATAGCCTTCCGACCATGTGAATTCTAGCTTGAGGGAGCATATGCATACTTGTAGAGATGAATCTTCACGAGATTTTCAAAGAGCCAATGACCGGCACATTTGCTACTACAGAGCTGCAAGTCCGGGTAAGGAAGGAGGGACTTGAAACAAGTGGTAGTATGCTTTTGGACATGGACTTGAAGCCACGCAGAATAATTTTTAAGAAGATCGTCTTCAGGCAAGCAACTAGCCGTGTCTTCAACAATGCAGGTAAATGCTCGGAATGCTACATGGCTTCAGGGATAGTCTATATCCTTTATTCAGAGAAGAAAACTTGTTTGCAATGTCACATCGAGACTTTCAAGTTGTGTACATAAAGCATTATTTTGAAAAATCCGAGAAGGTTTGTATGGGGCGTAAATTTTGGTGCTTCAATGTGTAAATTTGTGATATGAAGCAAGATAAATACGGGATGGGAATAGAGGAGGAGAGAAATAATGAAGGGATCGATGGAGATAGAAATGTCCGAGTTAAACATGTCTTGCTAGCCATTTCCAAGGCCTTCCATTTTGTCAATTTTTGTTTGTTTTTGCCCCCTTTCCGTGAAGGAGAAAGTTGTTCCCTGTTCAAAATCATACGAGTTTATATGAAGTTAAGAATCACACTATCATAGTACTTGAAAGATCTTATGATCTTAATTTTTTTTGGGGGTTAATTTTTCACGGCACCCTCGAGGTTTATCCTAAAAATACATATGGATCCCAAATCTTTGAAAATTACACTGTTACATTTTTTTATTTTTCATTTGACGGGTTAACGGAATTAATAAAAAAACATTAATACCCTTCATAAAAAAACAAATTCACCCAACCCACCCACCCATTCCTACTGCTTGCACACCAAAAAATCCCGACGCAATGGAAATTTGTTTTCTTTTTCGTAAAGCTCACGGCGTTACCAGTGAGTTTTTGCTTCAAATTTGATAAATCTCCCTGCCAACCTTTGCACCTTTAACGGAACCCATGGCGACTTCACTGGTAAAACCAGTTGCACTTCCTCCCTTCCACTCTCGTCTCTCTGAATTCCCTCTCATTGGCTCCAGCTCCATTCGCCCCACGGCCAAAGACCTCACTTCCCTCATTTCGATGTGACGATAAAGCGCACCACAAATACACCTATTGTTCCTAAAATTAGCGCCCGTAGCTCTCCTGGTATGTATTTCACTAGTAGCAAAAACCCATTCCAATGTTCTCAGTAAAATATCTTGAGGGCATCGCAAATTTATGCGCTGTCGCTGTTTGTCTGCTTGTAGATTACATCCCAGATGCCAAATTTTACAAAGTGGAAGCCATTCTGAGGCGACGCTGCCGTCGCTGTTTTGCTGAGCGAATGACGGGTTTGCGGTGGCGATTGACTCCTTCGGCCGCGAAGAGACATCGAACGAGGAGCCGTCGTCATCCAGGAGATGTTTGATTCTTTCGGCCACGACAATACGGTGAACGAGGAGCCGTCGTCATCCAGCGGGTTCTAGATTCGGCTCTGTAAACGGTGTTTTCGCAATGAATCTCTCATCGGGAATTTTGCTTGGGTTGTGTACTTTAGGGAATTGATTTGTGAGGAGATTGCATTGAAAATAAGGTTTCCTTTGTTGCTTGTATCCTCTTTCCTCCCACGAACTTCTCTATACGTATGTGCCTGTGTGTAAGTGGGCAGTGGATGGCCGCTGACGGTGATGGCGGATGTCATCAGTGGCGGGCTAGCTTGCTTTTTCTAGTGAGAGAGGAGGATGTCAAAAGGGTATTTTTGAGATATCGTAATAAATAAATATTGCCCTGATTTTTTCTATCGGTGCCATAACGAACATGAGTCCTATGTAACACAATGACAAACTAAAGGGGGCGGGGAGTGATAAAAATACTTAGGCGTAACCGACTGTAATTTAGGGCAAACTTTAGGGTGCCGTGTGTAATTAACCCTTTTTTTTTCCTTTTAACTCGGTAGTTGATTCGGGTTTGATTATTGGTCACTGTAAATAGTACACTGGGCGACTCGTGGGCAAACAAGCCGACTATCTGTCTCGATACCAGATCAGTGGATTGAACAACTTTCTGAATATGGAGCAGAATCAGTTGCGGGTTCAAAAGTACCTCCTGTAGGCTAAAAAAGGTCCTAAATGCCACGAATTGGTTCACCCGTACTCTCAGAGATATTTTTTTCTTTTGAAAGATACATGAGGTTTTTGAAGTTGCCCGATAGCTCAGTTTCAAAGTTTCAAGTAGAGCTTAGATGGAGTACGGATTCGGTTGAGTGGTCTAATGGATGCCCCAAGATTATTAAATGATTTTTGCCAAAAATAATGTTTAGTTGGCGGTGCAAATTTTAATAGAAGTCATGCCTGCTCTGGCAATACGCCTAGTTTATCCTTATCCAGGCTGTAAAAATTGTAATAGAGCGATTTTATACTTTCATTAGAAGGGGTGATTTTAATGAAAGATTTATAGCGGTGGTTTTGTGAGTCATGAAGAGTGATAGTGAACGAGATCTCGATGGCAAAAAGATGAGGGTGCTTGGCACATTTTGCTGGATTTGCGAACGACCAAATCGCTGGGGTTCAATGCCACCATGGTCACATTGCGCTTGAGAGAGAGAGAGGTTGCTATTTTAGATGACAAAAAGATCCGTACATTATATTATAGTGTCAAAAAGGAAGTCTTGGTAAGGACTTTTTTGGGCACTTGGTAAATTGTGACAAATGATTTGATGAGCGTGCATATACGGATGAAAAGATGTTTGCATGAATATCGCTTTTTTCAAAAGTGTGAGTGATTGATTGATTAACAGATAAGCGTGAGCTTGTTGAGGATTCCTTGCATTATTAGTCGCATCATCAACTTATCATGAATCATGGATAAGATGGCATTAGGTTTTGGGGAGGGAACAATGAAAACCAATTTTGCGCTGCTGTACGCAACCCTTGCAATCTTCACTATGGACAAGTCACTTTTCCCTTTTCCATGTTTCACACATAATTGTCATCTACGTTACTAGACTGTGACATCGATGTTTGCCTTTTGCTTTTGAACAAGTACTACTATACAATGTCTTTACAACAAACTTAAATATATAAATAGAAAAACCTTACCTCCCTAATCCTCTCCTCCTCCTCCCCCTAAATTTATTTGCCTCAACACCCAAACTCTGATCAGTTTAAAAAGATCAACCCACCCTTCCGTTAGTTGTTGAACATAATACCCACTTCTGTACAAATCCTTCCTCTACCTCTATCCGTTTGTTCATGGCACTCTCATACAATCAGTCTCTTATGAAATTAGGTCTTGGCATCTCCTGCTTCAATAACAATAACACCAGATTTGGGTCGGCAGCCATATCGGCACGAGCTTCAGACCGGCATTCTGCCCTTACTAAACGACTTTTACTTACAACAAAATTGGGCTCAGTCACACAGTTTAATGCATGTCACCGTTTTCACTGACTCTTCATTCCTCCTTCCACAGATTTCGGAATGCTGATGATATTAGAGCTACAGTGGGCCCTCTTTTGTACGACTTTTGCTATGTTGTTACTGACTTCCACTATTACAGTATGACCAGGGTATCACCGATGGAGCTCAAAGAGGCTAGATCTTTAGCAACCTTTGCCCGTCAAGCCAGGATTGACGTGCACCAAGACTGGCTACACGACTCTTTGTTGCAACAGGATCTATGCCATCTGCAGTAAGGCAACATTCTTTTGATTTTTGTGATGGTGTTGTAATCTATTTTACTGCTTTATCGTTTGTTTTACTTTGACCATGATATTTCATGGAAACTTCCTTTTGTAATCTGCTGTTATGGCGCTTTTTAATGCTATTCTAATCTTTTATCAAAAAAAAAAATAGAAAAACTGATTAATCGATAGGGCTATCGATTTAAGTTAAATTACCAGTGCGATCTATTCGTCCATGGATAGACGGGCAAGATCTTTTTTTTTTAAAGAAACTTTGACCGTCGACTATATTATTTAGTAGACAAGGAAATTTAGCATACTGTCCCCCCCCCCCCCCCCCCACACACACACACACAGAAAACCCCAATTTCCTTAAGAATTATTCCAACTCATTAAATCCTTCTGAGGCATTTTGATCAAAAATTTTCATCTACTATATAATGTAGTGGATAACGAAAAAAGTTAAATGAAATTTCTCTTTGGCCCGTCCATCCATCGGGGATGGATGGTCAGATTGTGGTTGACAACATAACTTAAGTTGGTAGTGATACCGCAGTGTTAGCAACTTAACACAATCTGACGTCTACCCATTGCAGATAAACGGAACTTTCATTAAAGACTCCCCGTCGTTTGTTGCATAATTTAGCAGATAAGGATTTCGACAAAAATGGCTCAGAGGGAGGCACATACAAATTGTTTGGTTGGTGGGTGGGTGGGGGGGGGGGGAGCGCAATGTGGTAAATTTAATTGTTCGCTACATTATCTAACAGACAACGAGAATTTTAAATAAACCTAAACTTGACCCCGTCCATCTTGCTATGGACGAAATACTAGATAACGCTGGCAAATAAGTTGCTAGTACTAGCAATTGTACCACTCCCTTGTGTGTGTGTGAGAGAGAGAGCATTATTTACGTTATCAAAGTGATTATAGTGACACTTCAAACTTTTTAGCGTCGAAAGCAACGCTCAAGCGATATAAAATATAAAACTTAAATTTCACATCCACTAAAAAAAAAAAAAAATCAGTTTCACCCTTTTATATTTGCTGGACCACCTCAAAATTTGGTACATTGGAAAGTCTTCCAAGTAAATATTATATCTACAAGACCGTCCTAGAAAAGCGACATTGATCTGGCTGTCGGAACCCTTAATTTATTAGGTAACCAATAATGCTGAGAGAAACGGAATCTGGCCATATGAGTTTGCGACAGCTAAGGAAATTCTGCTTCCTCCTTGTCCTAATTATTATTATTTCCTCTCTTTGCTTTGAAAAACCAAGCAGTTGGTATCTTCAGTTGGACCATTAACATTATGTTGACAGCCATTGTTATGGTGGAGGATAATGTTGGTCAAAATCTACTGCTGATGTGTTGTCGTTGTCTTCTAAATTATCAAACTGAAGTACTGTACTTAGATACTTGAAACTAATGTACTTATGAACATTTTTTGCTTGACCAGGTCTAGATTTCTGGCAAATGACCGGAAAGAAGAGCGTTAGTGGTGTTGCGCGCTCAATTCTACATGATATTCGCTATGCTAGCAGGGTAATATTAGGAAGCAGGACGCTCAAGACTGAAGCAAACTCCCTACCCAATTCTGCTTGTAGGGCAAGATCAGACATACATATGGTTTGAATTAACCCGAAAATAGAGACTTCTAGGTCTAACTAGGAAATATGCACGATAGTAAGCTCCTTATATCGTAAACACAGAATATAAAATTTAAAGTACTTGTACCACTGACGACTTTGTTATATATTAATGACATATATGTCCTAGTACAAAAAAGAAAACTTGTTGACAGAAGAGCAAGAGAGGGAATGCGAGCGTGAGAGGGGACATGTCTAAATTTTTTTGGTGTTAAGAACGTGAGAGGACAAATGGAGAGGGAGAACAAAAACAAAAAGTTTTCACTTTAAAAAGATCGGATGACCTTGAAAACATTGATATGAGGCCCAACCCGACAGAGGCATATTCTTCCTTACCCAGCATATTAGGTCGGATTGAATGGATCACAATTTGACGATTTCAATTTTGAATTGACAGTAAAGTAGTTTAGGGGACCTTGCCCCATTTTTTTTGTTGTTTTCTTCTCACTTTCTTTGAATCAATGTGTGTGTAGATCCTTTTTTCATGGGGAGGCCCTCCCATCCATGAATCAAGTGGTCATTTTTTATGTTATAGTTTTGGGCCCTTGGGCACCATGGTGATTAGATCTATGATTTGTTATTCCACTCGCATTATTTATCTATTATTCATACATTTGACACTTTTTGACTAAGATATGCAACAAAGATTTTATAAGCAAGACTTAGGGTAAAGAGAGAGCAAATCTTTGTTAGCTCAATTCAATGAATGTACTCGAGGGTTTGGGTGGACGAGTGCTTGTTCATACCGCTACGTAGTTCGCAGAGATGGCAATCACAATCCAAACCCATTTACTCGTCTAAATCCGCCACTTAAAGGTCACCAAACTCATTTATTAAATAACTGGATCTAAGTGTCCAACTAACCATAAAATTAGTGACCTAGGTTTTACTTAGCAGGTCATACACCCGGCCACCCTTGTCGTCGTCGCCATTGCCACTTGTCGTCATCGCCATTGCCACTTGTCGTCCCCTCCACCACCATCTGCCATCATGGCCACCACCTCTTTTGTCAGGTCGTTAGCATGAGAACCACTACCCAACACACAACTAAGCCCACCAGCAATCCATAAGCTACGAGGCGACATTGCAACAACGGGGTGGCATGGCCACGGCACAACGATGGGGACGTGTTTAAGATCCTTACATTTGGAACACATGTAGATTTAGGGGAGAGATTTTAGATCTTCTAAAAGTGTAATGGTTGACTTAACAAATTTGTGGTGGTAGACTAGCGGTGGTTGCGGTGGTGGACTCGTTGTGGTGATTGTGGATATGATGGCGATTTTAGTGCTGCGGGATTTTTAAAGGGAGATTTGTAGTGGGTGGTGATTTTTGTTTTTCTTCTCGATGTGGTGGTGGTTGATGCATGGCAATGGTTTTGAGGTGGTTTGTTGTGGCGGGACGAAGGTGGGTACAAGCATGACGGCTATTTGGAGGCACACGAAGCGGTGGCAGCGACAGGTGTCTTGGTGGCATCAAGGGGAGGAAAACATCCTATAAGGAAAGAAAATTGTCCTGTGCACACTATCTGTCATCTAAGGCATGGCATTGAAAGGATTAGGCTGAATATAGACCAAAGTCATATAACTAAATGCAGTGGCTGTTGGAAATTTTTCATAATTGGACGCTACTGTATTGAACGTGGTACCATAAGGTTTAATGTCCAAAAAGAATCAACCAATTTCATTAATTGGTTAGAAAGATATAAAGTTTTAAAGTTCGACATCTGATAAGGTTGAAAAAATGGTCATAATGTGAGTCTCACCAAATTAATTTTTTTTTTGGTAGGAGATAAAACTGCATCAATATCAAATAAGAGTTACAAAAGGGCTAGGCTTTTGCCAATATTACAAAGGGAAATGAAAAGGTTAAGCGTACTTAAGTAGTCGTGTGACATATCTTATTGTTCTAGAAACACAAATATGCATGGCCATGTACTCACACATGTATGGTGCGTACCGCACGCGGGCGCGGCCGTGGCTGTTGGTGAATTAAATAGAATTTTCCGTTATGTTTACCTGTTCATGGTTTCTTTTAGTTCAAAGATGCACTTGTTCATTGTATCTAGCAGATTGTGATTGTTAAATGACACCTGCAGAGTTGTTTAACTGTTGCAACTGTTCAAGGCACTTGTTGGTACTCTGTTAGTAGGGCTGATGGCAGACTCATTCCTCACTTTGTTTTTCACCCTTACTCTAATCAATATTGTTTTGCCTGTTTTATCTTGTGAGGCAGATTTGCTATTACCTTAAGTAAATTATAAGGGATCAAATATTGTCTTAAGGAAAGAATGCAAAGCATTCAACTCAGACCATCTTTCTGTTTCTCCATTACTGCCTTATTTCCAATAGTGACGGCTCCTAGTTCCGATCTGTGAGCTTGAATCTAGCTTTTACCAACAAGCTAAAGCTTGTCCTAAGCAATACATAGACATGAAACTTATTATGCTAGATAGAGGCTGCCATATACAACACCTAACATAACCATCGAAGATCTTGTCGTCCGATTCTTTGATAAGAACCAAGTGACCACAAGCATGAGCACGAGCACGAGCACGAGCATGTTATCTAAATCAAGAGCATCTAGTTTTGTGCTCAACTCTAGCCACCATTGATACACGAGTTATCGATGTTTATCTTAGATATTTCACACGTGTTCACCTAGAGCAACTCCTCCTACTTGACTTTTGAGTTCACAATCCTTTATACACCTTTTCTAGGGTTTTGGTAAAATAACTGAATAGGCGGGGTCACCAATTTTCTTTTTGTTTTGTTTAGGTCATATTAAAAAAAATTAACCATACTCCCCGATAGAACATAATAGTTAGACGGACTGATTTTTTCACGGGCTGGACGGGCTTGTAGAA
Organism: Escallonia herrerae; assembly: GCA_033070095.1. Classification (NCBI taxonomy): domain Eukaryota; kingdom Viridiplantae; phylum Streptophyta; class Magnoliopsida; order Escalloniales; family Escalloniaceae; genus Escallonia; species Escallonia herrerae. The sequence continues at coordinate 636,381 of JAVXUP010000140.1, forward strand.
ACCTTTACCCATATCAAACCCATATTTTTTACGAGCTCAAAAATTTGAGTCCACGTCTAACATGGTCACTACAAAAGTAAGTCCATACCCCCATATTTTTGCATGCTGGCACAGGTTATTCACGGGTTGCCCCGCCCAAGTTGCACCCTTAGGGTAAACACAGTGGTTTAGGACCATTTTTTTCTCAACTGCTCAAACACCCAAGATACTCCCCCTCCATTGACAAGTGGGGATGTTCCCACCACTTTTTCTTAATTACTCAAACACCCAGATCTGCCAAATCATCTTCACCTCTTCCTTCGACTGCCTACATGAACACAGTGGTCCCAAAGTGATGGTCTTTCTGGGACGTTCGAAATGTGGGGGTTGGGTGGGATTAACAGCTTTTTCCCCTACCAAAAGTCACAAAACAAAGTGGACGGGGAGATCTATGGTGAAGGAGGGGGAATGGACAGGGGCAAAAATTGGGGTAAAGAACAAGGAGAATGAAGGGGAACATTTTTTAATGACAAAACTTTCCCTATACAGGAGCTTGGGGATCATTTTTTTTTTTACATGATAGATGGCAAAATTGGCCTGTACCCATAGGTCTACTTGACCTGTGAAAAAAACTCGGGTAAGGGCATCTAAATTTGAGACCCGCTGAAATTGGATCAGTACCTAAATCGATTAGGATAAGGGTTACCGAGTTTTCTGGGCATTTAAAGTGCATATAATGTGAGATTTTGCCCTAACCTATTTCATTTTTTCATTTAGGTTTCTCAATCCTCTCAGATCTCAATCTCATATTTATTGCCACCCCCTATTTCCTTCCACCGTTGGGACCAACTTGCCTTCTCTGCTGTCGCTGCCCCTCTCTATACCTCACACTCTCAGTCTCACAGATCGACCATCGACTACCGTCATATATCCGTTAGTCGCAACCCACGAAGTCGTCAAACCCCCTCTTACTCTTCAAGTCCACCGCCAACCACCACTTTTCTCCTCTACCTGTCGCCGCCCCTCTCTCTACCCCTCACGCAGTCACAGTCTCCTCTCACAGATCGACTGCTGACCGCCACTATCAGCTCTGCTACCGCCACTGTTCATTGCAGTTTTGTCACGGATTTCTATGAGGAAAGTGAGTCACTCCTTAAACTCTCGAATTGTTGAACGAGTTGCTGTTACCTGTGATGTTTAATAGCACTTCGTATTCTTGGACATTTGGCATTGGAGTTTGGACATTTATTCAGTTAATTAATAATCAACTACACCGATGCTCTTGAGAAAATGATAAAAATGTTAAAAACACTTGTTATAAAATGTGAGAACACTCAAGTAATCAACTAAGTTTAAAAAAAAAAACTGAATTCATCAGTTAGTATTATCTGACCCACCCGAACAGAATATGAGTACAAAAAAAACTACCGGAACAAATTCGAATACTTTTTAATTCGTACTCATTTTACCCGAATCAGGCCAGATATTGGCCGTATTTTGCCACCTCTGGCCGTCAAAGAGAATGAAGGCGTAATTAATTAAGCCGTTTGAAAAAGAGTAGACAAAAGAAGGTTCAGGTGAAAAGCAGTGCAAGTGTAATAAACAGGAGGAGCCCCCAAAGGTACAAAAAGGCTAGCCTAATAATGAGGGTTGAGGCATAACAGCAGTACCAGACTACCAGTAGCAGCATACGATATATACCCTTCTTAATTACTCCCGCAGAGTGGCAGGCCCGTCTAAAAAGCCCAAAAAAAAAAAAAGAAAAGAAAACTGCCCCTTTTTATTTATTTATTTATCAGAAACCGTATATATATATATATATATATATCTCTCTCTCTCTCTCTCTTAATACACACGCGCACCAATCTTCAAAATCAGGCCTTTGACCGTCGTACTCCTCCTTTTCGCCGCTGTTGAAGTGCGTCTCTCTCTGTGTTTTCTCTCTCGCTGTTCTACTTCTCCCTTCATCTCTCTCTCTCTGCCACCGCCAAAGATAACAATATCATTCTCTCTCTCTCTCTCTCTCTCTCTCTCTCTCTCTCATCATTTCTCGGTTTTCCCGTTCCGATTTTACGGTTACGATCCTCTTTTCCGCTCAGCGTACGGCTGGGTCTCTCTCTCTCTCTCTCTCTCTTTCAGCTCCTTTTATGTAAGTCGGGACATATATACCCTCTCTCTCTCTACAAAAATATATGTATATATATATATATGTGTGTGTGTGTGTGTGTGTGTGTGTGTGTGCACTTAAACACATATAATACTTTGTGCCTCCACGGCTGTTGAATCTGTATTCGCCGCATCAAACTGTACATTACTTTTTGTTGTATCTGAATTGAAAAGTTGTTATTGTGGATTTTGGAATTTTGAAATTCGTGTCACATTTTCATTTTTTTTTTTGACGATAATAACGTGAAAGATTGGACAGGCTTTTGTTTAGTAGAAATAGAAATGTCGTCCAAATTTTGCTATTTTGATGTAGTTGTTTTCCGGTGTATTCAGGATGTGATATTGAATCAATCGCTAATGGGTATTTTAGTGGTTACAATTTATTGAATTGTTTTGTCCTGGAGTTTTCTTCAAGTGTTGTGTTAGCGTAATACTTTTTGTTTCTTACGATGTGGGATATGATTATGGTTATTAATATTGTTGTTTTGGTTATAACTGTTCTAGTTTCTGAGATAGTTACCTGATGCATTGCATTTCTTGAAATTGGATGTTAATATTGTATTCCGAGCAAGGCATTGAAATATGTGCTGGCAAGGATGTGAGAATCTTTTGTTGATACTATATCTATTTAGCATATATTTCTCAAATTATTGGGATAATTATATTAATTTTTTTCCTTACTTTGTTCACTTTATAATCTGCACTTAGCAAATCAAATTTCTTGGAGTTTAGGCCATGGTGCCCAATGGTCAAAACAGAGCTAGGAGGAAGGATCCTGTTGCAAAGGAAAATGGCAATGTCAGCACATTAGGTAGTCATGATGAACTGGATCCATGGACTGCATGGGCGTACAAACCTCGCACTGTTTCGTTGTTACTTATTGGTGCATGTCTTCTCATGTGAGTTTCTCGCCTCTTCAGCATACTCGTTTCAGTTGTTACTTGTGCGGGTCTTTATAGTGCAATTTCGTGTTTCATGGACCTGGCTTGATATATTTAAAGTTTTAAACCATTACAAATTTCCTCTGCGTATTCATAACAGAGTCAACCGTAAAGTGAACTTTTGCATGTTTAGTTGTTTTGGATTTAAGAAACTAACTGTTTGACTGCCTTGTGATCTCGATACTACTGCATTGTTTAGGTAGCCAATGGTTCAAGATACTATGAAAATACACTTGAACATGCCAGAGATTATCTGTTTTTAACTTACGAGACTTTTCAAAGTTTTTAATATTTGATCTTTGCTTTCGTTTTCCAAATGTATACGATGACCTTTTGCCATTTATCATCTCATTGTGTATAATACTTCTTTGATAATTGCCAGCATGCCTCTCTTCTTCATGTATATTGGTGCTTTCATGTATCAGCTCGTTCTACATATATAGTCCAAGGGAAAAGCCTATTGAATAGCCAATTAACCATATGTAGGAGAAGAAAAGACCTCTTGTATGACACTGCTTAGAGCACATAGAGGAAAGGTTGTATTGCTGACGCATTATGGAAGAAGCAGGAAGGCGCAATTAATTGTAACCCAGAGGTCAAAATTTTGAAATGTTTTGAAATGCGGAAACAGTCTCTCCAGAATGTGGGTGGTGCTACGTACAACAGGATAGAAGTACTTAATGTTCCACTTTCATGCTATAATAGCTTTCATGATTAGAAGTGAATAAGAATAGATGGTTAGGTGAGTCGGATACCTCTCCTTCTGTTGGAACGTACAGGTGCATTGTCTGATGTATAGTTGTCAAAAAGAAGTATAAAACTGCACCAAACTGTCGTCAATTATAACAAGAGGGTTTGCATGACGTGGGTTAGTATTCCTTTATTGAAAAGGGAAGAGGGTCAGTTGCGTGACTTGGGTCGCTCTTTCTTTTTGCTTATTACATTAAAGATGGTAATAATTCCAAAGTTGTAAAACTGCTAGAGACTTGTGCTTGCTTGATCTGATTAAGGTCCTGAATGAATTAATAGCTACAGAGTAAAAATAGGCATTGGCTCATTAAATGCTGCACTTCTCTTGTCCAAAGCTCTTAAATAGGTATATGTACGGCTTTAGGAAAACGTGGAAACATCTTCCAACTTGTTGCCATCTCCTTGACTTTATCTAAGAAGCTAATAGCTGAGGTGATGGGCATTTTGGAATCTGATTCTATTATTGGGTGGGAGAGTTGCTTTTGTTGTAATTATTCTTCTTTTCCTCTTGTTAGTACTATTGCAAAGCATCATCTCCCCTAAAAGAGCGAGAAACCACTCTTCATTGTGTGAATGTTGCTCTAATTTTTAGCAGTTTAGTTTGTTAAATAAGTTACTTGACTTTGTTTCTTCGGTTTCGTGTTGTCTGGACATGCTTACTAGTTGGGCAAGTGGAGCTCTTGATCCTGAAAACAGTTCAACCGACGATATTGTTACATCTGTGAAAAGGTATCTGCTTGTTTGTCCACTTATGCGGGAGTATGCCTTTTGCAATCGCTTTTTGAATCTAGACCTTGAAAAGATTGAACATCTCTGATGTATATCGTACATGATAGGGGCGTGTGGGCAATGATAGCAGTTTTCCTTGCTTACTGCTTGCTTCAGGCTCCTTCAACGTAAGTTATATGATTCTGTTTGCTGTAAAATGGTTGTTTTATGGTCTTGCTAAGCTGTCTGTAACCTGAGGATACGCCTAGCTGTTTGGTTCGAGCGTCGAGATTTTTGTTTAGTATTTGCGGTCTAGGGTAAAAGTTACTGGATTCAAGGCTTAATTCAGTGCGACTGTAAATTTCGTGAAAATTCCGTTCCATGCGTGATAATAATCAATGTTGTCCGATGCGTATGAGCAATAATAGCAGTTTTCCTCGTTTACTGCTTGCTGCAAGCTCCTTCAAAGTAAGTTATATGATTTTCTCTGTTGTAAAATGGTTGTTTTATGGTCTTGCTAAGCTAAGTTGTTGGTAACTTGAGGATATGCGTAGCTGTTCAGTTCGAGCATTGAGATGCTTGATTAGTGTTTGTGATCTAGGGTAAACGTTATTGGATTCAAGGTTTAATTCAGTATGACTGTAAATTTCCTGAAAAATCTGTTCTGTGCGAGATAATAATCAATGTTGTCCAATGCTTAATACTAGGACGACTTTCATACAATACAAGCGGCTATTCTCGTGCTGCCTCACATATCTAATATCACATTCTCCCATTTCCTAAACCTCATCCTCAGCAAGGCGGTTTTATTTGTTGTTAGTAATACCAGATGTGTGTATGTTGCCGGTAAAGAATGCTTACAATGCTAAGGCCTGAAATGCTAGAGATTAGCTTCATGTCTAATCAAACAGCAGGCAGAAGTACAAGTTCGTCAACCTCTGAAACACTAAGGAGTGTAAGCAGACTCTTATCTAAAAAGTGGCTTGTTGATACATGTATTTATTGCTGCAAAAGTATAAAACAATTTTTTTTGTTTTGTCGAATATGACAAAGGGAAAGCCGTGAAACTAAACTTCTCAGTCATTTACAACTCTCAACTCTTCTTCGAGTACCAATAATTGACGTTTAAGATCTAAACAAGGAGCAATTGGTCAGAGCATCTGAATGAAGGAATAGATGATAGATTCTTTGGCAGAATGATGGTAGGTGTGATCTGTGTTCATGGGGGCATGGGAATGGTGAGGTGGATTTCTCTATATTTCCTTGCAAATATGGTCTGTTGTTGTCTATTACCATTTATCTCTCTTAATTCTTGTAATTGCACTTGGTTGTACAGGGTACTTATTAGGCCACATCCAGCTCTATGGCGTCTAGTTCATGGCATTGCTGTTGTTTACCTCGTCGCTCTTACATTTTTGCTTTTCCAGGTTAGGCTTTATGTATAGCAGATGTTTCTTGTGCATCCTTTGCATGTTAACCTTGAACTCTAAAACAGTGGCTGCTAGACAATTATGTGATAAGTTCTGAAATTATGGAGTTAAAGATGCAAATTATTTTTATCTATTTATTAGGGACTTTTGCTTTCTGTTGTAAAGCTGGTCCTTGAATAATTGGCATGTTCAGTGTCAAATATACTCAAGTCATATTGATAGGTTATTTTGGTAGTTTAGTAGCACGTGTTTATCTCTGTTCAACTTTTACTAGGACTACTATTTCTGCTGCTGTTTTATTATTTATGTAATTCCAACAATTTAATCCGAGTTGAGTGGATACAGAGTTCATGCTCTGTGCCATAGGCCTTGTATTTCACCATGAATCCCTTGCAAGGGTGACTCAGGTCCCTACTCTTCCCCCTTCCTTATTCGCGTACCACACGCAATTCTTGACCTTCGATCCTGCACTATCAAACCTTCCTTTTTGTGTGCGCGTTGTCTTTTTGTGCCTGTGTGCGCGTTGTCTTTTTCCTTCTTGGGGTGGGGGTTTGGAGCGGGTATGTAACAGTCTGTTGAATTGTTTGATGTTCAATTTCTTTGTTTTCTTTCTTGGTGGCATCGTAGCTGTAACAAAAGCATTAAGCACTAATCAGCATACATTTCTGACTGCTTTCTGGATATTTCGTTGGGCATTTATTTTTGCGATTCTTGCCATGAATATTATTTACAGCAGTTTCCTTCTTTTCTCATTTCCAGAGGCGCGATGATGCTCGACAGTTCATGAAGTATCTTCATCGAGATCTTGGTGTTGGTAATTACTGGACTATATAAATCTATTTATTCCACCTACAAATGGACACGGATCACTAATTTTGGTGTTAGCTATACATTCTGTTTAACCTGATTCATCCTGGCGGACTAGGTCACTGTATTAGTGTTTTAGAATTGAAGGACTTTGATGCAGGTGTTCCTGAAAGATCCTACGGTGCTGATTGTCGAATTTATGTGCCTGAAAATCCTACGAGCAGGTTTAAGAATGTATACGTATGATTTCTTCTTCCTGAATCCTTTACCTTGAATTTTTCATGCATAGTTTTTCGTACAGCCGTACTTAATTATGTCGTCTTAGTGAAACCTTTAATATGTTTGTTTTTTCAGGAGACACTCTTTGATGAGTTTGTTCTGGCTCATATATTTGGGTGGTGGGGAAAGGCTATAATGATTCGTAATCAACCTCTTCTGTGGGTACTATCAATCGGATTTGAGCTAATGGAGGTTGGAGTTTTGATCCTGTTTAACATATTAAAATCTAAATTTATTTAGGTACATTAAGTTAAATTGGCGAAAAGAAACTAAGTATAGCTTTTAGTTTGGAGCTGAGCATCTTCTATTTGCTGGGACTACAGATCGGATGTTTGCGTGAGCAGTAAGCAGCAAGCTTTCTCCACGACCAAGAGCAATCACTAGGGGCTCTATAACCTGCTTTTTATTTACCTAGAACAAACATATATATATATATATATATATATATATATATATATATATCTCAATCTTGTGGCCTTACATTACATACGATATTTGAGTGGGGATTCACTAAGCACCGGAAGGTATTTTTGGAGAATGTGGATCTTTGTTGAGTAACCAAAAATGTCCCTTTTTTTTTCTTTTTCAAAAATGTTTACTTTAATGGTCTTATTTTCAAGATGCTAGTTGACTCTACTTTCAACTGTTAAACACATGTACAAGTGTATGTGTATACACGTGTGATTGCATGTATCTACATTTTTATGCACAAATGTTTTGAATATTACAAAAATGCTCATGCTTGTTACTCTTTATCGACTACTTAACCTATCAGACTACTTAAAAGAAGTTTTCCAAGGGTAGGCTTAAATATTATTACAAGTGTTTGCTTAAAGCTGGTTCTATTTCTTCTTTCATAAGCTTCATTTTTGTGTCTGTGTTTCAGCTTACTTTCCGCCACATGTTACCGAACTTCAATGAGTGTTGGTGGGACAGCATTATTCTTGATATATTGATCTGCAATTGGTTTGGTAAGAATACTGAATGCGCAAAACTGATTAATACCGCTCAACTGTGATTTCCATATGTCATTTGTTACTAATTTTTTTTCACCTGTTGTGGTGGTGGTTATTGTTTTCTGTTAATCTCACTTTAACTGGCAGTAACTTCTGTGACATGTCTTCAATCATGTGCTCTTTTGGTTGGTATTGGGATGATGCAGTTGGCTTATAAATGCTATGTAAAAAATATTTGTGTCCACTTACTAGATGTGTCAATTACTCAAACTTACCCCTTACTTTAAAATCTTTAAAAAAAGGAATGAACTTGATGCACCCATAATCATTGACTTAGGTCCCTTTAAAATGGATGAAGGTTAATCCAGAAAGATGTTTGAAACTATATAGCTACTTTGTTAGGAAAGTTTTCATAACAAAAAATAAAGATGGTGCTATGACGAGGAAAACCATCCATTGCCTTCTTTTGATGTTTGAGTAATTGATAGAATGTTGTTTGAGTAATTGAATGGCAATGTCCCTAATCATTTTTCTTATCTTGTTTTGGACTTGTTGTTCTAACTAGATTGTATAAGGAAAGTTTTCATCTGTATTGACCATTTAAAGGGACCCTTAAGTAACTGACTCTTTACTTACCGATATCACCAGATATCTCTGTACATTTTTTTAGACATGAATCTTCTAGGAATTCTCTGTTTTGTGATGTGTACTTGGATTAGTAGATGGTAAAATTTGTAACTTGCCATGGGATTGGGTAATATTTGTTTCAAGATGTTTCCACGAAAGTCGGGATGGTTGAAATATGATTATGGACATAGCATGATGGCAAGTGCTCATTCCCTGAAACGTAATGTCCCAGGTCCATATCTGGGTAAATGGTACCTTCTTAGGCACCGTTGTGCAATGGGCCAATTTTTTAAGTTGATCCTTATAGATGGTTTGTACTTGGTACTAGCGGGCAATATAGATAATGATGAGTTCTGTTTGGTTGTACTGCGGCACTGTGCAGGTATCTGGGCCGGAATGCATACGGTTAGGTACTTTGATGGCAGAACATATGAATGGGTTGGAATAAGCCGTCAGCCGAATATAATGAGCAAAGTATGTTTTCTTACTGATATTTGAAATCTTATGCTAACATGGTAGGGTGCTTTCTTTTTCTGATTAACCTTGCTCAATTGGCAGTGCCCATCATTTGAGCTTTCAGTCAGAAAATAAACCACTTTAGACTCGAGCCATGATTGCGCTATTTCACACATTTATAGATGCACATTGACTAAGATGTTTCTGGGAGAGACTGAAGCTTTTGGACACTACTAAGAAAATGTGTCTAACATTATTTAACATCTGTTTTGGTCTGGAAAAGAATACTGCCGAGTGTCCTACACCTACAGGGCATTGGAAAATTGTTTATGTATGTATGCATGCATATTTCTGTTCATTGTCTTAGCCATGACTTGTATTTGTCCTCTTGTGTGTTTATGCTATATCAAATGCATGTATGACTCGTAGAAAAGCTGGTAAATGGTACAAAGGTACACTGAAGCAAGATGGTGATATGATCTTTAAATAGAACACATTTTTCTGTGAGAATTATTAATGTTTGCCTTTGGTACCATCACTGCTTAGCATGGGTACCTGAACCATACCAGTCACTGAACTAGTTAAGCCATTGGATCAATGGTTTACTTGTTCAACCCGTTCAACTGGCCTAACTGCTTTTGCAATTGAATTATGCCAATTCATACACATATCCCCGCGTGCATGCACTCACAACCTCGATGTGGGTAAAAAGTTTGGTCGATATGGGTTCTGGGTTTTCTTTTTTCTGTTTCTGATTCCAGCTGGTGGGAGATTGAGTTGGTGGTGTTGCGGCTAGGTTGGGCTATTCTTGTAACAGCGACCTCGGCAAGTTGGCCTTTACGGCTTGTGCTAGTGTTGCAGCAAGTAAGGCTTTGTTGGGGGTTGTGCTGCTGTTGAAGCGTTATGAATACATATCTGATGAACAACCAAAAGTTTCGACTCTTTTAATGATGTGTAATATATGCCTATCTAAATAAAGGGCACACAACTGGTTATCTATAGAATTGTGGAGTAGCATATGTGTAATTACAAGATGGAATAAGTTTACCACCCCTAAACATCCCAACCAAGATATGTCGTTTTCCTAGAGCATTTGATCTTGTCCTGCATGTTGCTATTGTGACTTGATAGTCTTTATTTTTCCAGATTACTTTTGAAAGGTATCTAGACATCTGTTTCTGCTCGTGCTGGTCTGTGTTCTGCCCTATTTTCTATTTTTGGATCAAAGAGCTTTCTACTGTTTCACACCCATGCAGGTGTGATTTTATTCCTCTAAATTGCATATGAGGTGGCCAATTAGACTGATTGGGTATTGACTTGATATTGCATCATATAATTTCTCCTAAAAGTTAAAATCACTTTGTTGAAACTCAATATTAATCCTACAATGTATTATATTCAGATTCTTCAGAGCTAGCTTTTCCTAAGTTTCTTGGCAGGGCTTATTCAGTAACGCATTGACCTGAAATTAAGTATTGTTATTGACATTTAACATTAAGAGTAACTGCTTCGTTTCTCATCTTCACTCTCTAGGTTAAAAGAACACTGGGTCAATTCACACCAGCACAGTGGGACAAAGACGAATGGCACCCTCTTCTTGGTCCCTGGCGTTTTATTCAAGTTTTGTATCTCTGCATTGTGTTCTTGACTGTGGAACTCAACACATTCTTTCTTAAGTTTTGTCTTTGGATACCGCCTCGAAACCCCCTAGTTGTATATAGGTTGGTCTTGTGGTGGCTTATTGCAATACCAACTATACGGGAGTACAACTCTTACTTACAGGATAGGTACTCTCTCTCTCTCTCTCCCCCTCTCCCTCTTCCTCTGAAACCCCCCCTTCCCCCACCCCCCCCCCCCCCCCCCCAAAAAAAAAAAAAAAAAAAAACCCAATTTACACTAATTACTTGAATGATTTTTCAGAAAACCAGTAAAAAAGGTGGGAGCGTTTATTTGGCTTTCCCTTGCTATCTGCATCGTTGAACTCCTCATTTGTATCAAGTTCGGTCACGGTGTGTTTTCTATAATATCCTCATTGCTAATAGCTTGGTGACCGTTGTTTCTGTTAAAACTGCTGACTTGTGTTCACGAGTGTACTCTTTTGTATCCTTTCAGGATTATTCCCTAATCCGATGCCTACATGGTTGATTATCTTCTGGTCTACTTTTGGCATTGCTCTTTTGATTTTCTTGGCCACATGGTCATGGCAATTGCAGCGAACCTTGCGGAGAAAGCGGCGGTGATTTACTACAGCGCTTTATCATTCTTTGATTCCTTCCGGGCAACACATTATGTTGTACATACCAGTCAGTTTTCTAGTGTAAATGGGCTCTGTTAGGTTAGACCTTATAGTTACTAATTGTAGAGAATATTTATTCTTGTATGTTTAGTGGGAAAAGGTCTTCTAGTCTCAGTCCTACTTGCTGAGTTGCCAATTTTGCTGCTTTCGCTATTTGGCGATTTGGTTTCCAAGGCATTTTAAAGTAACCCAACTCATATGAGACCTATCAACTGTAGCTATATGCCATTCACAAGATAATCTCTAAGTACGTTTTGCAAATACCAGGTGGCCATTAGATTCAAACAAAATAATTTTTTTGGCATAGATGTCACATCCCAAGAAGCAGAACAAGGTTGTCTTCCAGTTTCATTATCTGTGTCCTGTCCATCCTTTTATTATTACATATCTAACAAGTACATTGTTGCTATCAATTTCCCGGTTGCCCATCCAGTCTATTTCATCAATTTCTCACTATTGACGTCAAGATCTTTAGTTATTATCACCATTTGTTCTACAGATGCTAGCAAAAATTGTTCCCCTTGTTTGTATCAATTTTTTTGTTTATTTACTTGATATTTAGTTGTGTGAATACATTTTGGCCGACATACAATAATCTGCATGAAACCAATCATATAAGTGTCTTTACTGTGACGTGCATATCACAATTTGTCTCTCGCATGTAATTATTTCATTTTTCACTCAAATTTTAGAATCGGAACCTTAAATTAGAAAGGATAAAAAAAAAAAATACCAGGATACATAGCGAATCCAATTTACATTTTTAAACACGTTGGACCACCTTTTGTAAACCCCTCACAATTTGTAAGAAAATTTTCTACATAGAGAATGGCGCGGTAGATTGTTTTTTGTTCCACGTTGTTCTGCCTCTAACAATTTCTTCATTTTTCCTCTCTCCTTTGACTTGGAGAAGATGTGTGTAGTTTAATGGCCTCTTATCATTCAAGGACTTCATAAGAATCCCATTGCCTTCAAGGATTCCAGATGCCAGTGAATACACATTGAGCAGGTTGACATTATTATTGTGTTGCACTCTCTCCTTAAGAATTGCATCATCCTGAGGCTCACATAGGGATTGAACTGTATCTGAGCTTCCACATTCTTTTCTGTACTCTAGGGTGATATTGGACAGTTGGTGATCTTCCAAAAACTGGTCAGGGATTGTCTGAAAATAGGTGTCAAACACACAAATTTAGTTAATTGTTGTTGCGCTTCATGATATTGTACCTTATGCATTGCATGGTGAAAAGCTAGAGAGATTTGAGCCGAGGATGGTGTCGCTTTTATTTACCTCGAGCATCCATCGTACGTATTTTACGTTGTTTACATGGTGGTTCATGTCCAAATCACTTCTCCTGGGCTGCAAGAGTAGATGACATGGATCAGAAATATGCATCTTTAGCTTTCCTAATTAAGCTATTAGAATCAAATCCAAGAAGCTTTTACCTTCAAGTTTGAGTTGATATATTTTGCTTTGTCATCCAACTTCTCGATTTTCTCTTGGAAGTCTTCCTCGATTGCTTGCTTCTCAATGAACCACGGCGAAATCTCATCCCTCACCTCATCTGGCATTTTCGATAGGCGTCTGGTTTCCTGGTTCATCATCACCCATGTACTGTTCCATATCCAAATCCTCTTAGTACAACATACATTGACATTCAGCTACATCCATTGACTTCTTTTTTTTTGTTCTTTTGGTAATGCAAAACTCTTTAGTATCGATGTCACTAAGCATGGACACGCGTTCTACAACGTTATTTTTCTGATAGTACGTCACTTTTAATGGTGTCAAGCTCGGAGAGGTACCTGGTTGCACGGGCATAAACAATGCCGGTGGCGTGACATCGAATCAGCCAGTCTCGCCTCATTCCGTTTTTCCCTGATGCGCTTACCCATGTGTCGATTTCTATTACTTCACCCCTGCAGATAGACCAGCAATCTTAATTTTCAGCACTTGTTACCAGAAGTGATAGATACTCGGTTAAACATTTTTACTGGTTCTGATAACACTTTCTGGGGATGCTAATTTTGCTGGTTTTAGCGATAGTTCTGGTAATGCTTTAGCGATATATTAGGCAGGGGTTGATATGAGATAGAGCTCGATGGGAATAGGAGTTACCAGATTGGGTAATGATCGACTTGGACTTGCATCCTTGAGACAACCCATATGAGATTGTTTCTCATCATTCCATGCGTCGCGCCGAATCCGTCACCAAGAAGTCCCGACATCCATACATGATTCAGTGCAGTTTCCTGCACTTACATTTTTTTTTCAGTACACAATATAGGGCGGCACTGTGTGCGAGGCTTTTGTCATTCGGAGATTTGTAACTTAACAATTTTTTTCACCTGGAGGAGGTTGAAGATGCTCTCAAGGGTTGCCGTTTTATCGGCACCAACTTCATACGAACGAATAACGACCGTTTGCCTGTACCCGACACCCTCTTCAATGATGAGGCCTTGCCTATAAGGGTCCACGAACTGCTTCTTCGTCGGAATATTTTGCCTAGTTTGGTCTTTGTTGGGGATGCTCCCGTTCTCCGGAGCCGGCGCCAAGGTGGTAGCAACAGCCACCTTGTGGCTTAGAAACTCGGCAACCTTTGTTGTCGACATGTTAGAGGTCCCATTAACTTTGATCCTATTCAGTTTCTGCTTATTTGGGTCATCACCCTCTCTGCTAGAAGAGCAAGCAATGGTAAAAGATGCAAAATAAGAAAGAGAAGTCATTTTTGTTTTCCCCTTTTTCCTTCTTTTTGGAAAGGAGCTTTGGGTTTTTAAGTGCTTTTATAGCTTATGTTTGGGCGGAGGCCACCAAGGCGAACTTGTGTGTAGATGACAAGAAAATTGGCAACTTTGTGTACAATAGAGCACATATCAAAGGGATCTTTCTCTAATATTGGAGTTATAAATTTGGAGTCGTGCTAATTTTAGAAAAAATCGACGCTTGAAGAGGACAGAAAAGGGTTTAAGTGTGTGTTTTAGCCTCTTTTGAAGGTCACCCAAGAAAACTGCTTAATGGTTGTGCTTGGATTTTCACAATTGGCCAAAACTTGGCAATCTTAGGTATTGGAACTAGGATGGACAAAACTGCTCATTGTGTTGATGCTCTTTTCAAATTGGATGCAAAGGCCATTATCATAATCTGTGGAAGCTAAAACAAAAGGCTTAGGTTGTTCAGAATAAATGGAATAATGTAGGAACGGTGAATCTGAGAACATATTCCTTTCCGACTTGATAATTTATATGATGTGACCTGTTTTTTCAAACCCTGATTCGATTCATAACCAGCCCCCTTTTGAATTCTTTTTTGCCTTGGCCTCGTACCCCAGAGTATCCGCCATTATGGTATACAGAGGGTTAGATGTATGCCTACTAGCCCCCTCTGTTTAAAGAAACTTCAGTGAAAGAGTCTGATTCTAGTTTTATTTGGGTCTAAACATCCTACTTATATGGCTATAGAGTTCATATCCAGTAACTTGTATGCCCTATTACTCGTGGATCAATATTGACTTACAGGCTCACGGACAACAATTGACTTGTCTAAACTACGTCGTACTAGGTGATTTTCGAGCCATATACGAGCACTGTTTCTCAAGTATGCTAATTTGGGCTTCGGATAAATCCAACTTAATATTATGAGCTGATGCATAATTTGCAAAGACCTGATTCAAAAATACTTTTGAGAGTGGTCGACCCAAATTCAGTCAAAATTTGATCCTTGGCCGGTCGAGCATATGCAAGGGTAAGAATAAGAGTGAAGTGCACCAAAGGATCTAGAGGGCGGCTCTGTCAAACTTTATGTAAAGGGTATAGTTCAGGATCTTGTTTGTAAGTCAAAGTGGTTGTTTCCACTACAATATCATTGCTTCATTACGCAGTCAATGTGGTGAGCACAAAGCGAGCAAATCTTCTGCCTTTTAGTAAAGATAAAGAATATTGTGTGCTCCCTCTATACAGTGGCATACGCCAATTTTTGGAGGAATTCTTTCCTCATGGAATGAGCTCCTGTAAAAGATTAAAAAAAAAAAAAACAAATCAATATTTCGTTATGCAAGGGCTCTGTGTATATAGATTAATAGGAGAAACCCCACCTCCCCCCCCCCCCCCCCCCCCAAAAAAAAAAAACAAATTCTCCAAACACGAGAAAATCTGGGGTATGATACTTATCAATTTGACTTGTTGTATCGGACAAGTGAGATCTAACAAGATGAAATTAAGAATTTTTGCAACAATGAGGGATTAAAGTTTAATTATTCTCTAATCTCATTCGTTAATTAGATCACTCTTTCACCCGACCAACACAAACACTCACAATTTCTCCTTCGGACCCTCGTGAGGAGGTTACTCACCCTTTCTTTTGGACTAAAAATTAGATAGTTTTACATAAATTAGTTGACTTAAAGAAGGAGTTTGTTCACTCCGCCTGCAGGAATTTTGATGTAAACTTTTAAAGCTCAGGAAGCTCAAGCGCCCCACCCCCTCTCACCCACACTTGTTGCCAGCTTTCCAATGCAACAATTTGCCTAGTGACCAAAACTCCAAATGTCTGTAGCTATAGTGGTTCTACACTAGGGTTTGCATTGCAACAAGGTCTGTAGAGTAACCAATACAAAATTAAGATGAGAACATGGCGGCTTGTAATAAATTAGTATGTCATTAAGTGTTAAAGTAACACCTTGCTCCAAAAGTCAGTCCTAATGTCCCAGAAGTTACATTCTACAAAATGAACTCAGTGTAGCATTATATATCACCCTATATGAAGAAATGTACATCAAAACGATAAGATAACGGGGATGCTAGGTCATTAGGGAAGAAATTGAACTAATGTACATTATACCTTCATGTAATAATCCCGAGGGGTTGGCTTTGTGATCAAATAAGTTTTCTCTCTTCCTTCACTTTTCAGTTTAAACCTTGAGACCAGCACTCGAAGTGTTGAATAAAATTATTGCGCTACCACGTAACATGTAGTGGGTTCAGAAACATACCGCATGAAGTCTCCGAATATTTCGACAATGGATCCTTGTTGTTACGAACCTCCAACACGCTTGATATTTTTCGTAGGTACGAAAACGGCTACTAAAGTAGAGTTTTTCGTCTACAAACCAAATCCTAGAGCTTGGTGATTACTCTAGAGAGAGGGATTGTCTTGTGACTTATTGTCTGTCACCTCTGTTTTATTGATATATCTTTAGTCTTTATATAGAGATAGTATTTAGAGACAGACTTTACCTCAAACACTTAGGAGATAAAGATGTATTTATCTCAAGCACCTATGAGATCAATATTGTATTTATCTCAAACACTTAGGAGATAAATATCCTATAAATAACTGTAATTATCTAGACTAACAAATACACATTATCTGTTAGTGGGCGGATAATGGGTCGACTGACCCAATTTATTAACACGAAGAAAAAATATTCATCTGAATACATTAAACCGATTTGGAGGTGACCGGTGAGTACTTAAGATTGCCCAAGAAGGGCACTTACTCTCGTCCTAAAGTTGGTCCGAGTATTCCCCTTAACGTATAACTTAGCTATACTTAGCCCCCGTTTATTGGAAACTAACTCGATTATCTAACAGGTGCCAAATAAAATAAAAAAGTATACCTTCATATAGTTATTAGTTAATTATTGTTTGGCTGCTAAAACCCTAGGGACCCTTTTCAACCTTTGCACTAACTCCCTTGAGATAACTAATGTTGACTCTCTTAACAGAAGACATATTTACCCTTATGTATTTATATGTATATTCATAAAAAAATGATGGTTTTCCTACATATAGAAGGAAAACTAATATATATACGCTTTTGACAAGCAATTGTCGCAACGGTCCGTGCGAACCAAAGAGAAGACACGGGTTTGACTAATGCTATCCGTCCAAGATAAAGTAATTTATTTGGTCCATTTTCTCGCGTAGTGTCAGTCAAATCAACGATACTCCTCTCAAAGTTATAGGCAGACGTACCAAAAAAAAAGAAGAAGCCTTTTTAACAACAAATTTACTCTGCAGGACCAAGTCAACCCAGCCCCAAAACATCTTCTCCAACCCCTCGGGTGGCTTTTGAAGTGCCACCTCCTGCGACTGAAAATCGCTGGAAATGGTTTAATTAGCCTATGACTATTATAACGCAACGGCCTCTCCATTTGTGCTTCCAAAAAGCTTCTTTTTTTTTTTTAAGTTTTAACTGTCATCCTCATATAGTCCCTACAGCGGTATGGTTTAATTTTAAGTACTTAAAAGGAAGAAGGAAATGCATATATATTGTTGGATTCAAGAAAGAAATGCACGTATATATGATATATGTACAACCCAATACCCATGGAATGCACCAGCTTTGCCAAACTCAAAACATCTTTTTAACAACACTGCACCAATCATTGGTAAGACGCACCCCATGCGAGCTAGAAGCTAAGTTAACCAATCCAATGAGAAAATGATGTTAAATTATTTTATGCATCTTGACTCTAGACTTTTAAAATTTTACAATCATATAAATATAAGAACAATAGGGTTTCAAATTCACCGGAATTGAAAAAAACTATAGATTTCCAAGAGTTTTATTCCGATGATGAAAAGTGTTAAGATGCGGAAGCTAATGTGTTCCCTTTGATATTGATTTTCACTACTCGTCTCTATTCTTGATGATGGAATATAGTTGTATATTTTTCTATTAGTTTAGGAGGTAAAGGAGTAGTAAAAAATAATGATGTCCTAACCTCCAAGAAAAAAAAGAAGATATTTATATAGAGAGAGTAGCTACGCTTGCCAAATCTTAACCGTCTATTCAAAGTTAAAAGATTAGGTTCCATAAGCTTCTTAAACCATAAACAATAATTAGTGTATTAGATAGTAAAATTAAATAGGCTCATAAAATTATTTAGCCAATATAATTAATTAATGTTCAAGTCAAGTAAATAGTCAACATTAGTATGAAGGCCACCTAATTGGATTTGACCGATCAAATCCAACATTCTCCCATTTGGCCAAGGGTTATACTTAGGTTAACCTCACAAATTTTGACATAATGAAATTGAACAAAACATCCTGTAAGTTAAGGCCAAACTTAACAAATATACTAAAACCGAATTGAAGCTAGTATTCGTGTCTCACAATCCCACAAAACCGTTTTCCGGTTATAAACTTAGAACTTTTGCCAAATATGATAATTAAATAGCTTAATAGACATGAACTACATCGTCCGTAATAAATAATAATATGAACGAGTTCATGAGATCCTTAAATGTGCACTTTAATGAGAAGTAACAAACCATAATCATAATATTCAGAATCCAAAGTATCAAATGATCACGTAAACGAATGTATCAAATTAAAATCCAATCATTTATATGAAAAAGCTATCAACCAAGCCCATGTGAGCAACATGTCCTCGAAAGAGACTGGGTGGTAAGCCTTTGGTCATGGGATCCCCTGACATAGTGGTCGTACTGATATACTGAATAAGCATTATTTGATTTTGAATTCTTTCCCTTATAACAAGATACTTAATTAATAATCTCAAAGGTATTTACACACCATATATAATTGGAATCAAAATAACCAATAACATCAAGGTTATCTGACTTCCTATATAGGTAAGCATGAAATCTTTGGTACCCTATAAGTAGCGCATGACTTTCTTGACTGTTTTCCAATGACCCATTCTTGGGTTTATTAGATAACGTTCAAGCATGCGAACAACATATGCTATACCTGAGCGAGAATAAACTTAGGCATATATGAGATTCCCTACTACTGAGGCATAGAGAATGCGCTCCATTTTCTCTAGCTCCAGTTGATTTCTAGTACATTGTAGCAAACTGAGTTTGTCACCCTTAACAACAGGGGTAATAATGGGAGCACAATTATACATGTTGAACCTTTTCAAAACCTTATCAATATAGGCTTTTTGAGACAATCCCAATATTCAACCTATCTAGGTGAATCTCAATGCTTATAAAGTAAGAGGGATCTCTAAGATCTTTCATATCAAATTCTTAGAAAGAATTTTTTCTTGGGGTCTCATGCAACATATGCATATTACTGCTAGAAAGTAAGATATCATCTACATAAAAATTAAAATGATGAACTTACTCCCACTGATCTTTAGGTATGGACATTGGTCCATTGTATTTTCTTTAAAGCCAAATTTACTAATCACATCATGAAACTTAAGTTGTCTAAAGGCTTGTTTTAACCTATATATGGATTTCTTCAACTGATTTTTATGTTCTCCTTGCCTTCAACCATAAACCCTTCTAGTCGTGTCATATAGATATTTTCATGGAAGTCACCATAAGAAATGCAAGCTTTACATCCATCTGATGTAGCTCTAAATTGTTATGAGCCACCAAAGCCATGACTATTCTAAAAGAATCCTTTTTCAACATAGGAGAAAATGTTTCATTGTAATCTATTCTCTCCTTTGACTGAAACATTTAGCAACAAGTCTAGCCTTTTATCTTTTGACATTATTAGGATCTGGCTTAGTTTTGTAGACCCATTTACAGCTTACAGGTTTTGCCCTTTCAGACAAGTCACACTATAAGAAATTGCATCTTGAGCGACTGCATTTTGCTACCGCTAGAAAAAGCAGTCGCTGAAGTATACATTAGTGACTACTTTAGCGACCGCCTATCTTAGCAGTCGCTAAATGAATAATAACCTGGCGGGGTCAAACAAATATTTTTTGGCGGGTACTTTTCGCGACCGCCTAAATTTATCAGTCGCTAAAATAGTCTCTAATTTTAGCGCCCGCCATAGCGGTCGCTAAATACAGTCGCTAACTTTAGCGACTGCATTTTGCTATCTTTAAATGGAAGGTATAAAAAACCTCCTTTCGAGCCCTAATCTGTCTCTTTCTCTTCCTACTCAACCACCCAACGCCACTGCCATCGGTGAATGCCACCCCTCCGCAAACCCCCCTCCTCCGCCATCTAACCAACTGTCCAACGCCGGCACCACCTCCATCTGGGTTTGCAAAGCTCCTCGTTGTCTCTCCCTGTTGCTGCGGTCCCCATTGCTATCGCCGTTGCCGTCCTAATTGCTGTCATGGCCACCGTCCCAACAAACTTTCATCCCCACTCTCAGTTCAGGTAAGTGTAAGCTTAGGGAGATCTTGAGTTTACCCTGCTTCCCCTCCACTTACCCAGCTTCCCCTCCACTTATGCTTCTCTTTAGTGCATACGCTTGAGTTGAGATTGTAGGGTTTGCTGTTAATTGAAGGATTGTACATGATATGTTTGGTAGTTTTGGTGATTACTTTGACCTGGATCGAACTCGTAGCATATTGGTTGATGAACTAGGGCCGTGTGCTCAAGCTGAAATTTTTTGGGTTCATTGTTGATTGAGGCGTTATGTATGATTTCTTCAGTGGATTTGATGTTTATTTTTGATGGATCAAGCTTGTGGCAAATTGATTGATGGAGTACAGATGTTTGATTTGCCTTTTTAGGTTTTAGAATCAGTAGAGAGATACTTAGTTATGTATGCCTTTTTAGGTTTTAGAATCAGTACAATTTTAGGACAAAGTTGGGACATCGCAAAAGGTAGTCTTAGCACCCCTGCAACCACAACGGCTATTACGTTGTGGAATGCCGATTACCATCATTTGCCTTTTCGAGATGCTGTTATGGGTAGCTAGTTATTCAGGTCCATCTCTTGTTGCTTGGTCCTTGTTGTTGTTTCCCTTGACTTGTCGACATTGTTATCCTAGTGAAGCATCCCGTGTACGTAAAACAGAAACACTTGAAAAGTAGGTATAAAGAACAAAAAGATTATTGTTTGCTGCATTCATACCATGAAGGCCTCTTGGTTGCAAATTTCACTTTAAGCAATTTGTCTACCCTAGTTTCAGATAATTGTTGAATCTTCTGTACAAGGTTCAATATGGTATATCAGGGTAAAGTTGGCCACATATAACTTCAGAATAGCTTCAGATATTGGGTATCAAAGGGATCCTACCTTTTAGGTACTAGAAAATCCTAGAATTGATCTCATCCAATAGTGTGAACCACCCAACTATTTTGAGAAATTGATGGGGAACTGGATAAGCTGAGAGACAAAGCTATTCTGGTTAAAAGGTACAAATGACACACTCAATCTTTTTGAAAGAGAGAAGCTTCCTTGTAGTTTTTAGTACAAGTGGCATATGCACATGGCTAGTTGGTAACTGCTAGGGGTCAAAAGTAACAAGAAAACCATATAATTGGGTTTTGATTGGAATTTGGCTGTAGTTGAATCATTCTTTAATAGCACACTGCTTGTGCTATTAGAGAATGATCTAAGAATGCATATCATACTTAACGTCCCACTCACATATTGCATACTTGCATACTTACATGAACATGAACATATGCATAATGCATTTTGAATTTCTCATTTCTAAATAGAATTTTAGTAAATTTCTCAATGTTTGTTAGTGACTGAAATTCTGTTGTCATATATCAGTATCTTTCCCAAGATAATGAGCCTTGGTGACTGAAATTCTATGCATTTGAAAATTGTGATTATTAATTGATGATTTTAGGTTTTTTAATTGTGCATTGAGCATTTGAGAATTGAGATTGTTGATGGAGGATGAGACCCAATTGGATTGAAATATCGGATACGTGCATTTTGAACAATTTTCCCTATTTGAGCATTGATTATTTGATTGTTAATTTTAAGTTGTTAATTATGCATTGGACATTTGAAAATTGAGATTGTTGATGGAGGATGGGACCCAATTGGATTGAGATATCAGATATGTGATTTAGTTGAATAATGGGTTAAAATTAGGTTAATTAGGTTAATGTGATAATGAAACATGACATGGTGGGTTGTAATTAGGTTAATTAGGTTCATCTTCCATAGGTTAATAAGGTTCATCTTCCATGGGGTGAAATTCAGGTTTTGCCACTGATTAGCCCTAATTAGCACTAATCAACACTGATTAGTGCTAATCTACACTGATTAACACTGATTAGGATAATCAGCCCTAATTATCCCTCATTAATACTGATTAGCCCTAATTAGCACCTAAGAAGCACTGACACTTTATATGAGTCGAGTTATGGTGTCCGACACCTACCGACACCTTACCGGCACCTCCAGACACGTGTTCGACACCTCTGTGGGGTGTCCTGGTCAGTGTCGGTGTCGGACACAATGTCCGTGTCTGTGCTACCTAGCACTAGAGATGTCAAAAGGGCTGGGCCGACCTTGAATAGGCCCGGGCTGGCCAGGCCCTAAAGGTGAATAGTGTTGGCCCTAACGCGTAGGGCCTTGGGCCAGGCCTAATATTTTCCAAATTTGGCCCGGCCCTCGGCCCGGTTCTGGCCTTCTTTTCGGCCCTAATCTGGCCCGACCCTTTAGCCTTAAATCTGGCTCTCTTTTTGGCCCTATTCAAGCCCAGCCCTTTGGCCCTAAATCTGGCCCTAAACTATTTTGTGGTACTTACATTTTTTTTCTTTCCCCTTCTTTCTTGCGTCTCATTCTCTCTCTATCTCATATTTTCTCTTTTTATTTAACTTTTGGACATGCACATTTTTTTTCAGCTCATAATGATGGTTCCTACTTCCTTATCTACTTTTACTTTCAAGGCTCCACTGTATTAGTTTCATGAAATTATGAAGAGAAAATATATGTTTGTTTGTCTAGGAACTAGAAACAATATAATTAGGCAATGAAAATGGGAAACATAACTCTAGAAAGCATGAAAAAGTTCATGGTAAAAGTGGTCTAATGATGCATGCTTCTAATGAGATACTTAATACTATGGAAATGCAAAGCTAGAAGTATATTTGAGTGAAAATTTTTAGAAATATCATTGAAAAAAGTTTTTTAGGTATCCATTGTTGAGTTTAGAAGACAAAAAACCTTCATGACTAAAAGTTTTATTTTTTCCTGTGAGAAGATTGTCTTTTTGCGAACAAAATTACTCTTTATTGCAAATCAATATTCTAAAATAGAGTAAAAGTAGAGCTCTAAGGCACTTCATTAGCCACGAGAGAGATATTGAATGGTTTAGGGACTATCAATTTCTTTAATTTCATGAATTAATATTTTCACAACACAAAAAAGAAAATTAAAAAAAAAGGGTCTGGGCCGGCCCTATAGTTAGGGCCTAGGGCTTAGGCCTGGACAGAGCCTCCATTTCTTAGATTTGGGCCCGGCTTGGTTTCCAAGGCCCGAATCCCTAAATGGCCAGGCCCATTTTTTGGCCCTCTGGGCTCGGGCTGGGCCGGCCCAAGCCCGACCCTTTGACACCTCTACCTAGCACTAATCAACACTGATTAGGCTAATTAGTCCTAGTTAACACTGATTAGCCTGAATTACCCCTAATTAGCACTAATCACACTCATTAGGCTAATTATCCCTAATAAACCCTGATTAACAATGATTAGTATTTATTAGCACTATTCAGCCTTAATTAGCCCTAATTAATACTAAATAGTCCTAATTAGAACTAATCAGCCTTATTTAACACTAAATAGTCCTAATTAACACTAATCAGCCCTATGACCAGGGACCACAACCCCGAGTACTTCTCCAGAACCATGTGGGGGCAGCTGGTGTCGTATTGGAGTACAGTAGACTGGGCAAAGCTGAGTGAGCGAGGCAGGGAGATGACTCCCAGCGAGAAGAAGATGAAGCATAGTGCTGGTTCCTGTCCATTTACCGTGCACGAGCTGAGGTTGATAAAAGAGGACCCTGAGAGAAGGCCCCTACAAGGCTCCGCCAATTTGAGCACACACACCAAAATAGTGATGGGAAGTGGGTGTCTGAGAGCGCGGAGCAGTTTGCAGTGAGCACACAACTCTTGTATTACCTTTGTATTCTTATTGCATTCTTCGCGGTTGCGGCCAGTAGTATTTCACTAACATTTTTGTTTGTTTTCTTATACAGAATCTATATAGAGAAAGAGTTCAGGCCAACTCTCAGGCAAACGGTAGCTAGACACTGGATGAGGTCTTGTTGTGATCAGACGCTACGGGGGTTCTAGGAATGACCGTATACTCGACCAATCTCGTCAGTCCGCATGATCGTTGCTACTCGGTAGACCTCAGTCGTCAGGCGAGACCAGTTGTAGCGGTCCTCAGGCGAATGTGACGGATGCTTCAGAGGATGCGCGCTTCAACACAAAGTTTGATACGCACCTTCAAATGATGATCCAAGGCGATTTTCTTTTGCCCAGGCCCAGACTTCAGGTAATACAAAATTTCTCAAGTAGTTATGTATTTTGTCATTCTATATGTGATCTTGATTTGATATATGATGTTGAATCATTTGTATGGCTTCGTGCAGGGCAATACTGATCTTAGTGCCGGTGACCCCCAGGGCAATGAGGACGTTGTTGGATCGAACGTGCCTTCTTCATCGAGGAATGAAGAAGATGATGAACAAGTTGGTCGGTCGGCCGACTAGTGATCTAGATAGGGGTTTGGTTTATATATTGATTGTTTTTATTATTTTGAATTGATCATCAGTACTTAACTGTATGAATTTTATTGATTTTAATGCATATGTTCACGTTTATCTATACTTTGATGAATGCGATAAGTTGTTTGAATGAATGCGGTACAAGGGGTTGAAACGGTTTTGAATGAATGCGTTGAAAGCTTTCAACGCATTCATTCAAAACAGTTTACTGATTTAACCTTGGATTGGTATTGGATTGGATGTGAATTACTTTTGAATTGATATTAGTTTTGCGACAGGTTGCTTGACATGAATCTTTTTGTTGGAAAATCAGGTTTATCCGCACATCACGGTAGCTAAACGAAATAAAAGCGGTCGCTAATTACATTTAATATTTCAAAAAAATAAAATTTAAAAATAATTAGCGACCGCCTAAGTCACAAAATATAATAATATTTAATTAAAAATTAAAAAAAAATCAAAATTTTAAATTAAAAAAAAATTAGCGACCGCATAGTATAGTCAATGCGGTTGCTAAATTTAGCGACCAATTTCAAAAAGCGATCGTTAAAATTTAGCGACTTGGCCTATAACAACCGGTTTAATGACCGCTCTCCTGCGATCGATTTTTTACCTTTAGTGACTGCTGCCTGCGATCACTAAAGCCCCTACTTCTTGTAGTGTCAACAAGGTCCCAAACTTCATTTACTCTAACTTATCTTTCATGGCTTTAAGGCATTGAGTTGAGTGATTGCTCATAATAGCTTCTTTAAAGGATGTAGGATCATTTTTTATACCCATATTATAGTCAGCCTCATCTAGGTACACAATATAGTCATATGAGATAGTTGTCCGTTTCTCTCTTTTTGACCTTCTAAGAGGTTGTTCATTAGCAGAAATTGTAGCAAGATCCACAATAAGGGGCGCATGCCATACCAACCTTTTGGATAATAGGAATAAAAACATGATCCTCAATTTCGTCAAGGTTTATTATTCTTGGTGTACAACTCCCATTATACATAATATCTTCAAAAAATACTCCATGCCTAGTTTTAACAATTTTAGTGTATGTGATGAATAGTAAAATTTGAAACCCTTAGACCTTTCAGGAAAACTTACAAAATGAAAACTCATGGTCTTGGGATCGAGTTTCTTAGTATGTGGATTGTAAACTTTTGCTTCAGCTAAACAACCCCCCACATGAAAATATCCTAAACTTGTTTTCATCTGTGTTCGCAATTCAAAAAGGATGTTTTTAGGCACAGACTTACTGGAAACCCTGTTCATAATATGGACTGTTGTTGTAAGTGCTTCAACCCATAAAAACTTTGATAGAGTGCTTTGACATATCATAATTCGCACCATATCCATGACCGTATGATTTCGTCGTTCAGCTGCACCATTCTGCTGGGGTGTTCCTGGCATTGTATACTGAGCGACAATGTCACATTATTCCAAATACAAGGCAAAAGACTAAAGTCACGACCCGTAAAATTTCATAATATTCTTCTCTCTGTCAGATCTTACAACTTTAACCTTTAGGTCGAGTTGATTTTTAACTTTGGCTTTGTAAGTCTTAACATGACAACATATCTATAAGGGAAATAGTCATCAATGAAGGTGATAAAGTATATATAACGACCAATACCTGATGTCGGGGAAGGTCCAAAAATATTAGTGTGGATAACCTTTAGAAGTCCCGTACTTCAAGTGGCACCACGTTTATTGCCTTTTACAAATTTATGTTTTAATACATGCATCAAAATCTGAGAAATCTAAAGAATGAAGAATTATGTCCTTAATGAGGCGTTCCATTCTGCCTCGTGATAGGTGACCTAAATGTTCATGCCACAGTAACTACATAATTCACGTTCATTGTCTTCAAGGATTCAGTAAAAGAAGCATCCAAACGTAATTTGTAGAGGTTTCCCTCTAACAAACTAAAACTTTAAAGCAAAGAAAAAGAGAAAAGCCTTTATTCTCAAACTTAAACGAATATCCATAAGCGTCAAGTTTAGAAACAGAAATAAAGTTTCTAGTCGTACTGAGAACATAAACAATATCAACTAAATTCAAATTGAAGCCAGTATGCAAAACTAAATGAAGAGTTCTTACAACTTAAACTTGAGTTTTCTCTCCATTTCCTACTAGCACATTAATGATCCCCTTTGTTTAGCTTCTTCACGAAAAGGAATTCCTACAATGAATTTGTTATGTGCATAGTTGCACATGTGACAACCTACCATACATGTAAAGGAGCATCAATTGTATAAGACTCATAACAACCTCAAATAGATAAATTACCTTTAGTTTCCAACCACTATCTGAATTCTTGATATTCTTTGTTCATATGTCCTTCAGCTCTATGAAAATGAAACTTAAGACCAAAAGGACCCTTAGAATCAGAAGAACTTGCTTTGTCAGTTATAGTTGTAGGAGTACTCTTATTCTCTCGCACATGACCTTTGCCAAATTTCTTTAATTTTCTTTAGATGGAGCAGTTATGGCAATTTGAACCATCAGGTTGTTCGGATTTTAGCCTGTCTTCTTCTTAAATACACATGAAAATCAACTCACTCATCTTTCACTTCTCTTTCTGCATGTTATAGTTGATCTTAAAAGGACCAAACTTCGCAGGAAGAGAAGTCATAATAAAATACATGAGAAAATCCTATGAGATTTTCATGTCCAAGCCTTTTAGTTAAGAAGTTACATTATTCACCCGTAAGATATGCTAATGAACGTTACTGGATCCATTGCATTTGAGAGTAACCATTTTAGTGATAAGAGTAGTATCATGTGTCCTGAAACTGCTTTTCAATATAAGCAATGTACATCTTATCATTTTCTGAGTCAGGAATAGCTCCGCGAATTGCAGTTGTAATAAAGCCTTTCATAATTATTAGGGATATGCGGTTGGAACGCTTTCACTTTTCATAACCGCCTTTTGCTTAGTAAAACTTTCAGCCGTAAGGAAAGTAGGCGCGTCAATCCGTGAAGCATAATCTAAATCCATAACTCCAAGAATTATGCTAATATACTCTTTCCATTTTCAAAATTGGTTTCACTCAAAGATTCAATAGAAGAAAGATAGCCAATTATTGCAACAGGACTATACGTTAAATAATAAAATAATCATGCACGTTAGTACCGAAAATTTAAATGATGAAGATAGTTAATTCATCATTTAAAATAATAAAATATATTGTAGGATAAACAATTTATTTGTATGGAAAAAGTAAATACATAAAGCCTTATTAAAAAAAATAGCATATCACTTATAACCTTCCGTTAGGCTAGTTATTAACATACAAGTGTTTTCTCATTCTTAATAATTTAGAAATCATTACAAGTAACATGGGCACAAATTATATTACTTTTTGGACAAAAAAGAATTTGACCCATACAACTTATTATTTCCTTTTTTTTTTTTGCATAAAATAATAAAGTATATTCTTCAGTTGGGCCGGTTAATATTTTTAATCAGTAAGTGTAACGCGAGGTGGTTTTATCATTATCTCGACTTATCAAAGAAAATAAACTTTTGTTAGGCCGATTTATATTTTTAATCAGTAAGCGTAATGCGATGCGGTTTTATCATTATCTTGACTTATCAAAGACGATAAACTTTCGTTGGGCCGTTTATTGCCAAAATAAGTAAGAACCACAAATTATTTTTGGGTTCATTATAGTAGTCTGAACATGCCAGACGAAGCATAAGGTTTTGGCATGATTTCGTAATTTTAAACTAATTCTTGAAATTAACAATACTAATGGCACTTTAAATTCATTAGTATCCCAACAATATAAGTCAATATTAAAATATATATGTTATCACCAATAACATATCAAAGCAACAATTAAATAGAGATATGCTATTAAGTGGCTTTGCAATTTTATTTTACAAGGCCCAATTGAAATGCACAAGCCCTTCTTAAAAATCATTTTAAAAGTGGCCACAAAATAGCACCAACAGGCCCACTTTTAAGTGGCCAAACAGCCCACAAATTTCTGGCCTAAGTAGGCCCAATTTGGTAACTACAACAAGCCCCTTTGAAGAGGCCACAAGCCAACTTCATTTTAATAGTCTAAAACGCGCCACAAGCCGAAACAGGCCCAACTTTCCAGGCCCACGTAGGTTCTTTTTGCTGCTTTAGCCCACAGGCCTAATCAGGCCACCAAAAAGGGCATTAAACAGGCCTAACTTCTGGCAATAATAGCTTCGGCTCACAGGCCATCAACAGGCCAATGGCCCTTCTAATAGGCCCACACGGCCGACCAACATGCCACACGGCCCGGATTTCTTTTTTTTTTTCCTTCTCTTTTTAATGTTTACATTCAGACAGAAAAAAGAAGTTTCAAGAACCTAAAAAAAATTCTATGTTCATGTAATTGATTAACGTGGCTCTCCCATATGTTAGATTATTTCATGCATCTTAACCCCATAATCAAGACCTTTAGAATCTTACAATAATATAAACATATGAACAATAGGGTTTCGAACTCACCGGAATCGAAGAAAGCCGTAGATTACCAAAAGTTTTATTCTGATAACGAAGAACGTGAAGATGCATAAGCGAATATGTCCCCATTTATATTGATCTTCACTACTCTTCTCTATTATTGATGATAGAATAGAGTTGTGTATTTTTCTATTAGTCTAGAAGGCAAAAGAGTAGCAAAAATTATAATGCTCTGACGTACAAGAAAAAAGATATTTATATGGAGAGAGTCGTGAGATCAACCCTAGACTTACCAAATCTCAAACGTCCATCAAAGTTAAGAGATTAGGGTCCATAATTCTCTTTTACACCACAAATAACAATTAGTATATTAGATGGTAAAATTAAATAGACCCATAAAGTTATTTAGCCATTTTAATTAATTAATATCCAAATCAAATAAATAGTCAACATTAGTATAACCCATTAAGCCACCTAAATAGTTGGATTAGACCGATCAAATCCAACAAATGGATTCTCGAACATCGACCATGCCCCCTCTCTCTCACGAAAATTTTGATACCGACCAAATTACGTTACAGGTTCATTAGTGCCTACAAGATGAAGGTGAACCCCTCCAGAGTTTACATGGAAATTCCTATACTTTATTGTCTGCCCATCCACCTGATACCCTTAAGTTCCGGTTCAAGTTGTTGAAATAGCATAAATTTTGGCTAATGTGCTATTGCAGGAAGAAAACAACAGCCCCTTTATAGCCATAACTGTGGTTGTCAAATGTTCTTAGGCTTTTTTTTAAATGACACTAAAAAGTGATGCTAAAAATTATCGTTGTAAGTGTTCCTAAAAATGTCGCTAACAACCATCTATAATTATTGATGCCAAGGAAAGTGAATTCGTACTTACATGGATGTGCCACAAAGGATGCAATCCGAGTCAGCTGACAAATGTACAAAGTGAGAGAAAGTGAGGGTGGAGCAAGGGCAAAGAGCAAGACTCCCTAGATAGGCCGTGAGCAGTGATAGTGCTATGGAGACAAGGCTGAGACGAACAGGGCCGGCAGTCGAGAGTCCAACCTAAGGTCCACGTCCAAGTTCAATGTTATAGTTGACGTTATGTCCAATGCTATGGTTCAATGATGTTTCTCTCTAGAATTCAAGAGCTCTAGATTCTAGAGGGGAGAAAGTGATTTTGTCAAATGAGATAAATCTCCCCCAAAATGAATTTTAAAGTCCACTATTTATAGGCAAAAGTATGCATGTGTCATCAATGCCACATGTCATCTCCTGGGAGTGACACATCACTAGGGGTCTAAAAATACTGGTTCTACGTTGACTGTAGGTTCCCAAATTTGCATTGCTTGCCCCACACAGCATCACTCTACCTGTTTGAGAAGACTGACCACACATCGTCGGCATGATCAGAATAATCCCGTTGCCCCAGCCATAGATCCAAGCCCTTACTGAATCCCATAAGAGTGCGTCAAGAGATGCGAAAAGAATCTGACAACGGTGAGGGAGAGTCCATCTGCCCAACTGCCAAGAGGATTAGGCGCGATGCCCTCCGATGACTTGCTCCCGTCTCGGACTGACCCAGGGATCATCATCCCTGGGGCGCCGATGATCACCGGTAACGTGAGTGGCAATGGTCGTAGCTCAAACATGCCTTGTCATGCAAGTCACCCCAGGCTGCGAAAGCTTCTGTGGTAGCTAGCCTATCCCGCTTCGAAGGGTCGCCATGCCGAAGCACTACGAGCGGAGCCCCGCGGAACGGAAGCGGCGATAGCTTCTGTGGTAGCGAGCCTATCCCGCTGCGAAGGGTCCTCATTCCGGAGCACTCGGACCGGAGCCCTCAGAATGCTGCATACTCCGGAGAGTGGGTGGAAGCATGTTCTACATCCATGGCGGAGGCGAAGGTATGGTGAATGAGTGTGATGCCCGGGGGCATGTAACGTAAGTGTGGCGCATGGGCGTGGTGCCTACGCCACGAGGCATGATTGTGGTGCATGGGGGGGCGACCTCGGTTTCAAGATAATGCATGGTGCCAGGGGCACATGTCATGGAAGTGGCACATGAGCGTAGGCGACGACTGTCGCAAGATAATACCTGGTGCTAGGGGCACATGTTATGAAAGAGGCACATGGGCGCGGGCAACGACTGTCGCCAGATAATATTTGGTGCCACGAGCACATGTCAAGAAAGAGGCGTATGGGCGTGGGCGATGACTGTCGCGAGATAATACTTGGTGCCATGGCACCTGTCATGAAAGAGGTGCATGGGCACAGGTGATGATTGTCGCGAGATAATAATTGGTGCCACGACACTTATCTTGAATGTGACGCATGGGCGCGGGCGACGACTGTTGTGAGATAATACTTGGTGCAACGACACCTGTCATGAAAGTGGCGCATGGGCGTAGGCGACTACTGTCAGGTGATAATACTTGGTGCCACGGGCACATGTCATGAAGTGGCACATGGGCGCGGGTGAAGACTGTCGCGAGATATTACTTGGTGCCACGACACCTGTCATGAAAGTGACGCATGGGCGCTAGTGACGACTGTGGCAAGATAAGGGCCCGGTTGCAGGCTACAGGCACCAAGGAGTCGACCCATGAGCGACGACGGGCATCACGAAAATGGCGCGCGACCATAGGCGAAAGGCGCTGGGGAGTCGACGCGCGGGCAATGACAGGCATCGCGAAGATAGCGTGCGACCACGGGCGTCACAGAGACAGTGCGCAATGGGCGTCTACAGATGTCGCAGAGATGGCGCGCAGCCACAGGCAACGGGCGTCGGGGCATCAACGCGGGGGAGACGACAGGCGTTGCGGAGATGGAGCGTGACCATGGGTGTTGCAAAGACTGCGTGTGACCATGAGCGAAGGGCACTGCGGGTGACGACGGGCACCTGCAGAGTCGGAGTGTGGGAGACGACAGGCGTCATAGAGACGGTGCCCGACCGCGGGTTACAGGCATCGTGGAGACGGTGCTCGACCGAGGGTGACAAGCATCGCTAAAGGTACAAGGTCAAAGTGGAGAACAAGTATTGGGAGAAGGCAAGCCAACCCTTGAGGGGAGGCTAAAGGCCAAGGCCAAGGCCAACCTTTAGAGGGAGGCCGAGGCTGACCCCAGGGGGAGGCTGAGGCAGATCCTTGAAGGGTGGCCAAGGCCGACCCCGAAGGGAAGGCCAAGGCCAACCCTCTTGGGCAAGCACCAAGGGACCCTGACAGGCGATGTGCTGTGGTCGAGGAGCGATGTTGCCGTAAGTTGTACCAAAATAAATCTTAGTGACGAAGAATTGTAAGAAAAATTAAAAAATGCACATGACTTGAGTGTGTGCATTTTGACCGGTTGAAAGTATTGAAAATCGACCGTTAACTGTATCGGCGTGTCGTGCAAAATGGGACCCCCAGTGGACTTATAGGTGCGACGAAGATAGGTTCGGAACAATTATAATATTAACGAGTTGTAGTCATCTTTCTAATACCTCAAGCTCTCAAATGACTTTATTCGAGTTATTGAGATACTGCAACTTTTGTCTTTTCTTTCTGGGGATTTCATACTAGAGTTCCTGGGTCATACCTTGGTAAAAGATGTACTCCCACCATCTTTCCCTCTGAACTTAGAGTTTTGGGTGCTACGGTTGGATTTTTGAGGATAATTCAACAATAGGAAAAATGACGCAAGTAAAAATAGAAAGATTTCAACCTCAAGGGATGCTTTTGGGTCGAAGGATTTCAAACTTCTTTGCGTATTGCTGTTGTTTGATTGTTTAACAATTTTTTCTTTTTTTTGGGGTAAAAAATTCCTTGTATTTCATTCAAGCTCAAATTATTTATAATGTCATACAGACAAAACTATACACTTGTATATACATGAACAAGAGAAATCAATTCCCCTAAGCTGCTCGTCTTGGAAGTCTATGATCATCAACCTCCCATGCTTGACAAAGTTCCCTGTTTTTATCTGTAAATGGAGTTCAAGCCAACCATTACCTATGAGATCGGACAACCAAAGTGGACCTCTATATGGGATGTTTAGGGCTATACCACAGTTATGGTAAACATTGGAAATGTACAAGTTAGGCCTGCATCATACATGATCAATGGAAGGAATGTGGTCACTGCCTCATCACTTAAAGCATGGATCAAAGCAAGACAAAGTGCAAGTGGTGTAAGTGCAAGGACAAGAGCCAATGACAAGTCAGGAAATTGAAGAAGGAAAATTTGATCAGCTTCCAATTTGTGTTAATAGGGGGGTTGTGTAATTTCTTTTGTAATGTTAAGGGATTGTGAAGTCAGGGGTTATTTTGTATGTACTTTTGTAGTGAAGAATAAGTTTACCCTTGTACATGTTGGTGGATTGATGTTTAATTCTTTGGATAACATTTTGACAGGCATTAATATGAAGTAAATATTAGTGAAGTTGTGTTGTTGTTTTGTATTTCAATGGTTGGAATACAGAATGAACTGTTGTGTTTAGTATTTGTATGATCAAGCGTATTGTTGTTCTATAATAGTTGGAACTTAACAGGGGAATGTACAGGTTGTATTTTGACTTATTACATTTGTATAGATACAAAAGTACATGGAAGATGTTGCACAAAGATTTTGCCAAAATTCATTTCATTTCCACTTCAATTTACACATACCCAGCTTTGATCGCCTATACTAACAATCAAGCAAGAACCAAAGTCTTGGTTCAATCTAATCTAGGATTATGAGATACTTTAGACCAAGCCCATGCACATCCCTACATCATTTGTTTCAAATGTGGTTCTCTGCCCCTGTCTCCAACTCCAAGTTTCTGAACCACACAAATGCAACCATCACCCATGTCACTAGCAACAGAAGCTTCCAAATCATTGCCTGCCTTTCTAGCCTTTTGATTTTTTTGATGAGTAACCCTTTAATTGTAGCCCTTAACCTTTCATTGGAAGGTGGATCAAGCCATAAGAAGTATCCACAACCTCCTTTCTAGCTTCAAACTCTGTATTTTATCCGCTGTTGGATAACAAAAAGACATCCTTGTACATTTGCACTTTTATGCTCAAAATCTTGGAGTTCCTTTCTTCCCAAATACCATATATAGTTGCTGCCACAGAGAGCTTGCACAGTTTGGCTTTCAAGCTCTTTCCTCTGAACCCCCTACTTGCTTCTTGAAGGAAATGAGACCATGATTCTAGGGTGATGTTTCCTCTAGTTTCCTAAACACCAGTTTCCAGAGCTCCTGTGCATATTGACACTGCATGAATAAATGGTTTGTGGTTTCAGGGTGGTTCCAGCACAGCACATACATATCATTTTGAGTGATATTCCAAGTCTTCAGTTCATTTTTAGTTCTTAGACCTCCTCTGCATAGTAGCCACAGAATCATGGGACATTTGGGGATATATATCATAAGAACCAAACCAACTTCCACCAAGGGGCCTGAGGTGCTTTAGTTCTATTACCTTCCCAACTTGTATTGATAGTGAAATTTCCATTTGGGTGCGAAAACCAGATAATCTTATTTGGTTTTTCATTATCAGGCCTGGGTAATGTTCCCAGCAACTGATTTAAAGCTCTCAGCTCATTGGACCTGATGTTGGATAATCTTCATGAGTTTGCATGTATAGTAGTATAGATTTTGCTGTTAATATTCAATCCAGCATCATAAACGCTCTTTTTCCAAATCTGATAAGTGATGTACGCTCAGGAGTCCAACTATCAAGCCATAGCTATGTGTCTTTTCCATCTCGTGACTAAATTGATCTTTGATCTTAAAAATTTTACACCATGTCCATGAGATATTCACAAGGTTTGAATTTCAATTGTTTGAAAATTACGTATTATGTATTCATTCATTCATTTCAAACTTAAAAGAGGCTCAGAGCTAATAAGGGTTCAGAATGAAGAGTACAGAAATTAATGACACTTTGGACTGAAGTACCTTCACTTTTCTGGTCATTACTGCGTGTATGTGGTCTCGTGTTATACAACCATAAGAATGCTGAGACTTGTTGAGTGTTAAGGCGTATACCGTCAGTTAGGGCGGGCATCAATGCACAGTAATGCACTTGTGGTGTTTGTATAGCTTTATATATATAGACCTAATGTTACTAACTCGTTACTCTTAATTGCTCACACTTGAATTGGCGATAACTCTCTCGTTAGCAATGATATTATCACATCAAAATTTGGCACATAAAGTTTAAAAGAGTGCGACTTGGGTATGCTTATAAGAACAATAAGAGTTGTATGGATAGAGTTTCCTTAGAAGCTCATCAGTTGGCAACATGATCCAGGCCACCACCCATGATGAAAGTGGCCACTTCCTGTTGTGTTTTATGAGTTTGTTTGAAAACGAGTAAACTCCTTTATCCCACGTTACTTGTAAATGAGTTTTTGAAGTATTTATAAGTTGGAAGGTGCTATTACAATACGTGGTAGTACGATTAGAGTGTACTAGACCTCATGCTAGCTACTCGCGTGCTACTGTGTGTATTTTGCCGTAGTCGCGAATTTATTTTTGAAAAATATGTTGTATCTTTGGAAATTTTAGTTATACTGAAAATGTGTTATTTATATAAAATTTAAATTTGAT
Organism: Escallonia herrerae; assembly: GCA_033070095.1. Lineage (NCBI taxonomy): Eukaryota > Viridiplantae > Streptophyta > Magnoliopsida > Escalloniales > Escalloniaceae > Escallonia > Escallonia herrerae. The sequence goes on from JAVXUP010000140.1 coordinate 672,229, forward strand.
TTATTTCAAATAAATTTTCTTGCAATTGTTTTAGTTTATTTTTTTAATTGTTGCAACTGCTTTTCCTAACAGTTGTGTCTGTCCGAATACACCATTTCAGGTTTTATACATAAAGGGTTTTTGTATTCTTCCAGAACACTTGCTTGCAATCTCAAATCTTTTCCTTTCTGTAGATTTTTATAGGCAAAACATACATTGCTTCAAATAGAATTTTAAGGGGAGTTATTGAATTTGTTGTTTGCAGATTCCCACAAAGACTTTGTTGTATACTAATGGATTGTTTGTCATTAACACGTCTGCAAACTTGATTTTGAGTGGGGACAAATAAAAGCTTAAAGACAGCAATTACGTATCTCAAATTTTTTTTTGTGATTTGGTTTCTATCAAAGTTTTAATAATTCTGAGCAGATCAAAGACAAGGCATCCACTCGAGAGGAATTTCCAAATGACCTATCCCCTAGAGTACCTGAACTCAAATCCACCCCCTCAAGTGCCGTCTGGCAGTACCACTGAAGATACTTGAACCTAACACATATTCAACCAATCGCCCGTGGGGTTGCCTCTCCTAGGAAACTATTCATCAGAATCCCGTGAGAGTTCTACAGGAACAATCCGAACATCCTTAGGCTTCATCCCTAATTAGAGATGATTAGTTAAGACACCTCAAAGATAAGGATTTAATGGCAGCCTGGGCTGTCTTAGTAAGGCCATCAAAGAGAAGGATAGGCTCATGAATATTGACTCTAGGACTATGTCATATATGACATTTTTCAAGTATGCTACACTCTTTCTACCAGGTAGCCTTGAGTTTGCATACAAATATATTCTAAAGCACTTAACATGCTGTTTAGTGACACTGTTTATGCCATCCAGTGACCAATTTCTAATCTGTGACCGAAAAATATGTACCGAGTGAGTGTAAAAAGGGTGTCAATACGGTGTCCTTAACCTCTGTAGCAGATCGAGATTTTGTGCTCGCAACCTAGCTAAGGTTTCTACTCATCTATGGGCATCCAGATGACGGGCCTAAATTGGGTTCAAATATGCCTCGTACATGATCTGTAAGAGAAAGAAGTCCTCTCATGGTTTTCTTTTACACGAAACTCACCCATAGCCCTTTGTTTAATAAACAAGAAAACGAGAATCTCTGTAGCCTTTCTCCCGTCAAAAATTCTGCAACTATACATATAAGACTTCAACCATGAACCTTCAACCTCGGTCCTAGATATATGACCTATTCCGGAGAAAGCTTACATGTTTGTCTTGGAAAGAGAAAGCTTATACTTTCGTTAAGTTGAACAAATAATTCATTTTTTAGTTGTTATCAAGCAAAAGTAAGTACTTTTATATATGATTTTTGTGTTGGATAAATACACGAAAATTAAAGGACCTTTACATTTCTTTTATCTAACTTCTTCAAAAACTCTGGTACATTAGATGATGGTTTGAGGGACATCTCGAGCTCAATGTAGATAGGTTTCCAGATAGGAACTGGATCACCAAAGGTTTCTAAACCAGACAGCAAATTTGGCACTTGGAGCAGCACCTTTGCTATCTTTGTCTAGATTGGAGAATCCTAAAAACTTAAAGTCTGCTCATTTGCAAACGCTGTTCGACGAACCTGGCTGACTTGCAAGCATTTAGCTTTAGCTCCTAGGAAGAGAGATCAAATCAGTAAGGTTACTATGAAAGCATATCAACCAAGGATCATATATGAATCTGTGATTCTGGTGGTCTAAGACAGGCCCATAGTCATTTCAAGAGTAGAGTATATTTTCAATACTCAAGACCCCAAAATAGAATCACGAGATCAGCCCATAAAAAAGGGAAAGTAGTGCCACAGTATGCTAGTATCACCATACGCTGACTAACTACAAAGAGCATCAAATGGAAAGAGAGGTTACCATGCTTAGTCGAATTTCCTAAACCTCTGGCACCAATTCCAACTCCGTTGCTGATAATCTGCATCCTTTCAGCTGGAGGAAACCAGCAAAATCATCTTTCACCCGTTGACTCTCAAATGTGGACTTTTGGGTTCTGGGGTTGGATTTGAGAAAGATGATTCAGCCAAAGGAAGTAGGAATCCCAGTTTCAGTATCAAAAAATGTAGATGAGGGATTGCTTTTACTAAATCATTTGGCAATAGTTTGGGAAGTTTTGGGATGGACATTTAACGAAAAACTTTTGGGTGATATAGCATTAAAGTTACATCTCTTCACCTTCAAAATGAAAAACGCTTATCTAGTTATCTCAGTTTAAAATTCAACTAGTCCTTTCTCAATGTAATTTTTACAAGCACTTCAAATGGTAAATTACACTCGGCACCCCTACGGTTTGCCCTAAAATATACACGACTCTGCCTAACACACGAATCTTGATTTTTCTGACATTAATTATTAATAGTGTGAAGCAAAAAGACTTTTTTGCCCTCATATATTACAAACAAAATGTCGTCTTGAATTTTGGAGGGAAACTGAGAAGTCTCAGCCAGATATCGAGAGAGGGAGAAAAGAAATCAAAATCAATCGCGATTTCGATTATGTTTCTTCAACCCTATGAACGCGACAACGAACTGTAATCCTGGAATCATGATAGTGGTCATCATCTCAAACAGAAGGTATGTTTTCCTAGAAAATTACTGTACACGACTTCTTCTACCTTTTTTCATCATTTTAAAATCCCTGATTTGAAGTTTTTGGTTTTTTTAAGTACGTGCATGGTTAAATTGAATCCCTAATTTACAATGTGTTAATCAAAGCCCTAAATATAGCCCTAGTAGTAACCCTTAGTTAGAGCCCTAAATTGAACGCTTATTTAGGAACCTAACATGAATATGTAATTTTAACCCTAATTGAACCCTAATTTTAGGACCTAAAGTTAGGACCCCAAAATTGAAACCCTAATTGACACCAAATTAAAAGCCCTAATTTGAATTCATAGTTGAAACCCTAAATCGGCTCCATAATTGGAGCCCTAATCAGAATCCGTATTTGAAACCCTAATTGCAATCTCTAATGGGAGTGGAATTCAAAATTTATAATTGAAACACTGAGTCAAACCTAATTTTAGGACCTAAATTAGTGATCCCTAAATTGAAGGCTTAATTGAAAGGTATAATTTAAGCACTAATTAACACCTTAGTTGAAGTCTTAATCACAATCCAAAATTAAAAATGTAATTTGTTACCGTAATTGGTTTTCTAATCCAAATCATTCCCCGAACCCTAATTCGAACTAAATTTGTGGACCTAATTGACAATTGAATACAAGGCCTAACTAAAAACTAAATGACAGCCCTAATTAAGAATTTAATTGAAGCATTGGCAATTGACAACTAAATTAAATCCCTAATTGACAACTTAAATAAAAACCCCTAATTGACTACTAAATTAATATTCTTTCTAGTTACCTTATAGAACTTCATAGTGAAAGGAGGCATACCCTGCTGGTCCACTACTGTAACACAATTAGAAAGAATGATAATGTAGATCCTAATAGATACAACTATATGGAGCTTCTAACTGATGCAAATGAGCTAAATTTGAAAGACCTTGCCCCTAAGTTAGGTCTATGTATTCAGATATACTTTATATTGCTTGGAACTCAGGTTTGGGCTAAAATAACATCTGATAGAACTTTGTTTGATATGTTTGCACTATATGAGAACTCTAGGGATAGACATGTTTACTTAGAGACTGATAGGGCTAAACCTGGGGCAGTTAGTTATCCAGAACCAAGTAGTAGGGCAGCTATAATTGATCTATTTGAGGACTTGAATAATGTGAAAGAAAGTGAGGGGAATAATGATGAAGTTGATGAAAAAAGATGTATCACTCTAGTGATGCATCACAGTATTGTAGTGATGATTCTGATGACTTTGATTAGCAAGGAGTAGAAGAAGTGATTGAGGGTGATGAAGGTTCAGGGACAAATGAGGAAGAACCTTTGACAGATGATGATTAGTTGACTGATGATGGGTTATCATGCTGTGATGATGATGATGATGAAACCCCCATGCACAACAGTGATGAGAGTCTAGATGTGGCAGTAGTAAATGGAGACAGATATATGAGAGGAAATTTGTTTCAACATTAGGAAGGGAAAATAATTGAATTACATCAGAGTTTGTTGTTTGAAGATGTAGATCATTTTAGGAGAATTTTGAAAGATTATACTATTGAGAATGGGTTTAAACTAGTGAGAGACAGGAATGAGAAGAAAAGAGTTATTGCCCACTGTGTTTGTCTTAGATGTAACTAGAGAATACATGCATCTCATATCCTTAATGGTAAAATATTTAAAATCAAGAAATATGGCTCTGAGCATTCTAGTAATGGCCAGTACTAAGAAGGAAGCCAATTCCACGTGGATTTCAGAGAAGCTGATTAAGTACATCAGGGAAAATCCTGACATTAATTTGGGTGGTATGCATGAACTGTTGGTTGAAAGTTTGGTGTAGAGGCTCATGGAATACAACTCTGTAGGGCCAAAAGGAAGGGACAAAAAAAAAATTGAGGGGTGTCATGCTGAGTCATATAAGAAGTTATGGATGTATCGGCATGATGACTAATCCTGGTAGCTTATTCAAGTTTAAAACCAGAGAGTTAGTCCCAATTTGGAATATTTGCCTCACTTTCATAGGATGTTATTTTCATTTGCAGCTATCCAAGATGGATTTAAAAATGAGTGTAGGCCATTTCTTGCAGTAGATGGATGTTTTCTCAAAGGGCCTTATGGACCTGTGTTACTGTCTACAATGGTTTTGATGGGAATAATGGATTGTTCTCCCTGGTATTTGTTGTTGTTAAGAGTGAGAACACACAAAGTTGGAAGTTCTTTCTATATCATCTTTAATGCATCATTGGTGATGATTCTGAGGCAAAGCCATATGTTTTTATGTCTGATAGCCAAAAGATATTACCCTACACTTGCAAATTTAATTTCATGCTTATAACTTTGCTTTTAAGTTCAATTTTATCCTTATATTTGCATTATTGATAGGGTATTGAGAATGCCCTGGCTGAGATCATACCACAGGCAAGTCAAAGAAGGTGCTGCAAGCACCTTTACTCTAACTTTAAGTCTAAATACCTGGCATCAAGTTGAAATCCTATTTTTAGTCTGCGTTAAGTCATAAATTTGGATGACTTTAACCTTGCGATGAGTCAAATAAAGAACATCTCACCAAAAGCAGCTGAGTAGTTAAGGGGGCATAGGTTAAAGAGTTGGGCTAGATATACTTTTGACCCTACTGTTAGGAATGGGCATGTAACTAGCAACATTGTTGAGTCCTTCAACAATTAGCTAGGGAACTTGAGGAAAAAACCTATTATGTCTTTATTAATACTATTAGAACTAGGTTGATGTGCAAGGTGCATGAAAGATTTGCAAATGCTACATCTTGAGAGGCTAAGGTAGCTCCAAAGATAATGAAAAAATGCAACCGAGCAATTGCTCAGTCTAGGTATTGTAAAATAGTGATGTGTGCTAGGGGTACAGAATTTGAAGTGGTTGATCTTGGGAAGGTGCATGTGGTTGATCTTCAGAGAAAGAGTTGTTTGTTGTAGGGTTTGGGATATAAATGGCATACCTTGCAAGCATGCAGCAACATGCATCAATACTAGGAGAATGGATGTGCTAGACTTCGTGAATACATGTTATAGTGGGGACACTTACTTAAAGGCTTATGGTAGGGTTATGCACCCAGTGCATGATGAGTCCCACTGGTAGCTAGCTTCAAGGGACCCCTTGCAACCTTCACCATTGAGAAGGTTGCTTGAAAGGCCAAGAAAAGAAAGGAAAAAGGGCCGTTGATAAACCTACTAAGGAAGGTAGAAGGTTATGCAACATAGTGTGTAATTTGCAATATAATTGGGCATATAACAAAAGGACATGTCAGAGGGCACCTATGAGAAGCATTAGTAGGGGCACTGCTGCAAGGGATGCAAGGGGTTGCAGCCAAGCTTGACACAGTCAAGTTAGCATAGATATAGATATAAGTGTACTAACTTTAGTAGTTTTCATTTGATTATAGCATGCTCACAGTGTTGTTTTTTTCACTATAATTTAGTGTACTTTTGAACAGGGAGGATCTGGTGTGGTGGCTCTTAGTTAGGAAAACATCCAATATCAGCTGCTAGTGTGCAGTTTTTTGTGTAGATATCATGACTTTGTGCAGATTGCTGTAACTGAAGATTCATTTTGTGAAGATTCCAATATACTATGATGATTCATTTTGTGAAACTGATTAAAGACTTTGTAAATGGAGTGGATTGATGTGACTAAAGATAATTTTTTGAAGTTAAAGTCACAGTGGGAATGAGTTAACAGTAGGTTACAGCTATGTTGACTACATCGAAAAAATTGTAAACTTTAGGTTTTAGTCAACTTAATGCTTTTATCATGTTTGTAAACATTTGGATAATGTAAACTTAAAGCATTGCACAATGTAGACTTAATGAAGTTCTATCATGTTTGTCTCAGTGTTGATTATGTTTTAGTGCTTGGCAATGTGTTAGTGTTTTTGTTTAATTTGTCCAGTTGTGTATTTGACAGCAGGTTATGCATTTGTGAGTTTGGCAGTAGGTTATGCATTTGGTTCTTTAGCAGCAAGTTGTGTTGTTATGTGTTGTAGCTGGTGGTTATTTTTGTGTTGTTGTGTGTTGCAATAGGATGTGTTGTTGTGTGGTCAATTAGAGCAGTGTGTTTGAACAAGTGATTTGATCAGGTTGTGAGTTGTAGGTCATTGAGAGTTGTAAGTATTTTGTGGTTGAGCACTTCTTTGAGCAGGCCATTTTAGTTGAGCAGGTGTAGGCCATTTTGTATTTGAGCAGACCATTATGGCTGAGCAGGCCATTTTGTGGTTGAGCAGTTGTAGGCCATTGTGAGTTGTGTACTTTAAGCAGGTTATGAGTTTTAGGGATTGTGTTAGAGCACTTGGTTTGTGCAGTGTGTTTTGGCAGGGTTTGAGCAGCGTAGTTGTTCAATGTGTTAGGGACTTGGATTGAGTAGGTTGTGATAAGCATTTTTGTGGTTTAGGAACTTGTTTGTGTAGTGTCTGTGTGCAATGATCACAAACCACCAAAATCACCTTACATCATCACAAACCACTCTAAACAGTAAGAATACTAAACATAGATACTTCATTCAAATTTAATTGTTGTCATTACATGAACCCTAGAAAATTATCGAATGCCAAATTATAAAAGGCCATATTAGTTACATTACATAACCACAGACCAAATCCCTCATTTGTTAATGACAAAAATTATCATCAACATAAACATCCATGAGGAAATTAAGGAAGAAATAACCAACAACTTCAGCATTGCTTGATTAGATTCAATTAACTGCAATTTTTGTCTGCTTACAGCTTCATTTGCCTCAAGCAACTGCAACTTTGATTATTCATTGGTTTTAGGCCTTTGAATTTCTTCATGAATATCAAATGAACAGATGATTGGCCTTCCACTTGGCTTCAGTGTTGCTCTATCAGGATTGTACAAACTGAACATGTTACATCCACCACTTGCACAAGTAAAGAACAACTTTCCCTTGGCTTTTCATCAGATTCAACAATTTTTAGATTTTCCCTCTTTCTATACCAACTCCTCATGTAATTAAATCTCAATCCAACTGTTCCTCACTATTTCCTGATCTTGACATTTTTCTATTAGAAGGGGAAGAATGAAGGGAGGGAAGGAAGGAAGGAAGCAAGGGAAGGAAGAGAGTCTGCAAATGGAAAAAGAAAGAAAGAAGAAGAAAAACCCTAGAGGATAACAATTTTCAGATTTGCCCTCCTTCTACACCAGCAACTCATGTAATTAAGCCTCAAATCTAATTATTCCTCACTATTTCCTGATCTTGAAATTTTTCTGTTAGAAAGGGCAGAATGAAGGGAAGGAAGAGGGTGTGCAAAAGGGAAAAGAAAGAAGAAGAAGAAGAAGAAGAATCCTGAAGGACAAGGTTGGTTTTGAATCAAGAAATGAAGGGTAGTTTGGGTATTAACAAAGCAAAAAGTGGTGTGTCAGGGAATCTCAAAACGGAGTTAGGCTCCCCGTCAGTTTCGTGCAGCTCCATGAAATGTGGGTACAAATTATAGGGACTAGAGTATAATAAAAAAAGTTACGCGAAGTTGTGTGTATTTTAGGGCAAACCTCAGGGGTGCTGAGTGTAATTTACCCTACTTTAAAATGTCACTTTTTAAATCTTTAGTGACTATATCAAGTGAGCTAGTTTCAAATATTAGTGATATTATTGGTTACCCTTTAAAATAGACTACAAGACTCAGAGGCTTTGCTGACAAGAATTCAGAACATAAATACACATCAGTTTTCATCAGAGGGAAGTATGTCCCATTTGCTTGTCATCAATGGTGTACAAGTGCATGCATACTCATATTGATTGTTTGAGCGTGCATCATTCACATTGATATCCCAAAATGTTGATATATGTTATTATCTTCACTGTATTTGAAACTCTATTTTCTCAAATAATATGAGAATTCTAGTAAAAATGAATAACTGGCAAAAACTCACATCTCTCTTAAAAGCTACTCAACCACACCTGTGATACATGACACCAGGTGTTACCTTATAATTCTCAGCTTATAGTTCTCGCTGAGCGTGCTGAGCCAACAAATGAGTTACCTCGTTCTTCCTACCGAATCTTAACCTTAACCATAACTTAGTGAAGATTAGCTATACTTGCTCACCTTTAATTGTTTACTCCCGTATCTTAACAATAACTTGTCAGGGATTAGCTATACTTGCTCACTCTTTAATTGTTCACTCCTTACCAATTATTTTGTGCCATGTATTTGTGCATGTATTAGTGTGAAAGTGGTTTGATTTAAAAATAGGTCTACGTGATACTTATAAGATGAATGAGATAAATATTGTTCAAGACCACTTACGACGAAAGTGGCCATCAGAGTACGGCCAATTCAGATATACGTCTCACAGCACATGTTTTAATGTATTTATCATCGTTTGGAATGTATCTTAAATTGGGATACAAATAAATTGTTGGAATATTTTAATAAAATAAAATGTACATTATGGCAATATAATTATATTGCAATTTATGACTCTATGGTATTTACTTTCACGTAAATTATGAAATGAGTTACAAATGTAATAATGGGTATTATTAACCATATTATTTTATGGTGTGTATAAATAGTTTATTATTTGGCATTGTTGAGATTTATTATCATTATTCCACGAGTTACAAAGCTTTTAAACTTACTTATGTAGTCAATAAATAGATTATGATTGGCCATATATATATATATATATATATATATATATATATATATATATATATATATATATATATATATATATATATATATCCATGAAGTGTGACATAGAAGAACTTCAAGCAACTATGCTTCCTAACTTAGTGTTTTCTACTACTTTCACAATACTTTCCTCTATATTTATTATATATATTTGGGATAATTGTATAATGTTGAGATTTATTATCATTATTCCATGGGTTACAAAGCTTTTAAACTTACTTATGTAGTCAATAAATAGATTATGATTGGCCATATATATCCATGAAGTGTGACATAAAAGAACTTCAAGCAACTATGGTTCCTAACTTAGTGTTTTCTACTACTTTCACAATACTTTCCTCTATATTTATTATATATATTTGGGATAATTGCATAAAACACCCTTGTGGTTTGGACGTATTGCAAAAAGGTCCCTGCAATTACAAAGTTGCAAAGAGACACCTGGGGTTCCTAAAGTGTTGCAATCGTTAAGAAAATCGTCTAAGTTGACGGCGTGTGTGCTTCACACTGTATAAAAGTGCTTTTGGTAGATTTTAATATTTAAAAAAGACTAAAATACCCTTAATTTCTTTTTTCTCTCCCACTCAAGTCCCAATTTCTTCTCCAATCCAACCAAACCCTAACCCTAGCTGCCAACTAAAACCCTAGCTGCCACCCTTCAACCAATTGACGCAAGTTGCAATTTCTGCCACCATAGAGCCCCATCCACCACCATCATCCCTAATTTTTGCCACCAACCGTGGCCCTGTGCCATCGGGCTTGTCCTTCATCAGCCCCAGCCACCTGCGCCACTGCCACAGCCTAGTCCATCCACCACGATCTAAGCAGGTGACAGGAAAGGGACGGGATGGAAGAAAAAATAGGAAGAGGAGGAAAGGGAGGGAAAGCCATCACAGATCTAGGGTTTTAATCGTAGATCTAGGGTTTCAATCACAGATTGCTATCTGAAACCCTTGATCTGTATTTGTGCGATTTAGATTGTTGTGGTGTTTGGGATTATTGACGTGGGTATGTGGAGTTTGGTCATGATGTGCGGATGGCTGCGGCGGGACTGGACGGTGATGACGGCTGCGGCATTGGGCGGTGATGGCGGTGACGGGATTGGGTGGGGGTGTTTGCAGCGATGGGATTTGGTGCAACAAGTGGCGGCGATGGGATTGGATGTGGGAGATGGCGGTGATGACGGTTATGGGTGGGGCAGGTGGCAAACTGGCGATTGGAGGTGGATGTGGATGGGTTGGTGAATGCGGCGACCATGGTTTTGTTTTACCGGCGAGGACTGGGGTGCCGACAAATCAACCAGATAACGATGGCCGGCAGAGAAGGAATAATGGGCCACAACATGAACAAAAAAACCCTAGATTATGGTTTATTTACATGGCAATTTAGACATTTTCATCATTCTATTACGAAAATCATCTGATACAACACTTTAGGAACCCCAGGTGTCTCTTTGCAACTTTTGTAATTGCAGGGACCTTTTTGCAATACGTCCAAACCACAAGGGTGTTTTATAAAATTATCCCTATATATTTTATACTTGGACAACGTGATCGTGGACTGATTTATACCGTCTTCCTGTAGACGTGCACACAGAGGAGACATAGCTGCGTCAATGAATTTTATCTTGGAGACTTTATCTGCCGTTAACACCTGCACGTAGGGAGGCGATAACGTCTTTAGGACAGCGATTGTCGCGACTCACAGACCAGCTATCTCTATATCCTTTTAGTACTCTAGTATACATAATTTTATTAAGAGTTCATATAAAATTACTTTCAATTATTTGTTATTATTTTGTTACGTTTAATCTCTTGGTATTGCTAATATTTTATTGTAGAAAATAGAAATCAAAACCTAGATTTTTCAACAACTAAAGACGTTATTGGTTTTGACTTGTATTGCTTTAAAAAAAATTGGAGAGAGAAAAAAGGAAGAAGAAGAAGAAGAAGAAAATCACGAAATGCACTTCCTGTTTTCTGAAAAGAAAGCACTTTTGTTTGCTTAAAAAGAGTCCTTTTATTTCTTTCATTGTTTTCCAATCCTCTTCTTTCATGGAAGTGAACTTTTCTTGCTAACTACTGTACATGCAAGTGAATTTTGAGTTACTAATTTGAGTTCTTGAATTAAGGCGCTTTTGTGTGATAGCTGGTATCTATCCAATTTTGTAAGAAATATTTTTTTTATTTGTGCCAATTTTATGGACTTCACCTTTGTGCTAATGAGGTCATATTATAATGTCTGAAAATTACGTGACAGTTTAGTTTTCACGACCACCTAAAAATTATAACCGTCGTATTTAAAAGGGAAACTTTTTCTTCTGGTAAAATAAAAATAAAAATAAATAAATATGGCTTCATCAAAACCAATTTTGTTTTGATAGTTGTATTTATAAAATATGTTTTATTTCACAAAATAATTTATCTTTAGTGTTTGCTAATGTTAGGTATAATGCCGATAACATGATTTAAAAAGTATTATGTTTTAGATGAAGGAATAGACGTTTTCTAAATACGATGAGCATACGTCTCTTACTTATATTAGATGTTTTCTTGAGTTACCACTTTCATCTAATACTCCATTTTGTAGATATCAAATAGAGAAAAGCAAAAGAAAAATAAAATGAAATTTTGCTAGATATTTATTTATTTTTGTGTATGAATTAGATTCAAAATTTAAATATTAGTGACAATAACGCTGATGCCTTTACTTGTAAATTGTTAAGTTTGTCTATAAGTAGTTGTATCTTAAAAAATACTTACACTTATTCCTTTTTAATTTTTGTCACATGGCTTAGGTATGAAAAAGAAAAAGGTGTTTTTGAGATTTTACACATAGAGTTATAGTTTAGTAAACCACCTAAAGTCAGTTTGTGGAGTTCTCTTTCGAGAGGAGAAATTTTTCATGGGATTATCGGCTTTTGGAAAATAAGTAACTTGAAGCTGATTTTATTTTGCTGAGTGTGTCTATGAAATAAATTGTTTGATAAAATTATGAAAATCCTTATTTCAATGTTAAATTATTTGTTAAATACATGGCTGCAAAATGTGGGGGTGCATGATTTGAAGATAATTATGATTTCTTGAGTCATGTATATACAAAGAAGATTAGCGACATAAAGAACATCTGTCTATAGTATGTTCTTAATTTTAAGTCTATTTTAGCATGTCGCATGCATGTATCCATAGTGAGATTATGTAATACATCTCATGCATGTATTTCTGTTTCTTGCACTTAGCTTTGCTAGCTTGGATCTCTAGGCATGTATGGTTGTTTCGTATAATTAAGCTTAAAACGTGGAAGGAAAAAAAATTGTAGAGTGTTGCCAAAGTTTAGTGATTGAAATTATATTTTGGTAAAGATGTTAAATCATGATAACCAAAGTCTTTAACTTTTGATTATCTTGGTTGTTTTGATATTTATCGTTGTGGTATTTATATCTATTTTAAATAGTATCTAAGTTTTGATTTCTAGAATACGAGGTGCGTTGAATTTTTTGGTATTTCAAATCTTGGATACCAAATATTTACAATATGATTGCAAATTCAAAACCATATTTGCAAAAGGGTTTTATCTAGCTTTTTCAAAATTTGAGAATTGAAATTCAAAATTCTTGAAACTTATCAGAGGATTTTTATGAAGCTACAATTGATATGAGATTATGTTATGCGAAACATGATGAATGTTGAGGAAACTGTGGCTCCTAGTAGGTAAAAGACTACTGGTTACAATGTGTTGAAGACTGGTTCCTAGTGATAGACTACTGATCAATGATTTGATTCCTGGTAGTGAGGTTGCTGACTAGTATCATCGTTAATGCTAAGGGAAGTGGATGTTACCACTGAAACTTGATTTACTTGATGAGATCCAAAATGTTGCTTTGATGTGCACTATTGGACCTTTAAAAATTTGCAGACTTGTGACAATTCATCGATGAAGAGAAGATAACCCATCCTTGCAGACTTGTGCACTATGCCTCGGGACTAGCATAGAGGCTAGATCCTTCTTCACCTGAGGCGGATGGGTGAGCCCACAGGGAGTCACCAACGGGAGTAACCCATCCTTTGTGACTGGAATTCCCATGAAGAAGGTTTAATGGGTAAAAACAACCCGTAGAGCGTCACTCGTGATAAAAGTAGCACCCTTTCGTTGATAGGAAAGTGTTTCCTCCCCATCTGTGCGGTGCTTGTGCTATTTAGTATGACGTCCAGGAAAGAATTTTTCCTGAATGAGCCCGATGTGAATATTTTCGGAGGAACATGTCACATTTACCCTTGGAGGACTCACCTAAGTGAGAGTGATCGTGAGGCCATGACTATGGGAACCATGAGCCATTCCTTAAAGACTCTCATGAGAATCAAGATAAGAGTGCATGGCCATTAACAGCGCTAACCTGCGAACTAAGTTCCAAGTCAGTATTGTGTGTGTGACAACTGAATTTTGGCCAATGGACCTAATTCAAGTCGTAGTCCATTACGACTCTCTCAAATGGAAGTTGTCAACACTAAGTGTTGGTTCAAGCCCGAAAGACACCAACACCTATTGCACAGTACAAGTTGCCCATCTTATTTCTGTATTTTCTATTTTTTTACTTTAAGAGTTTATAATGTTCGAGAACCATGGCTTTATTTTGCAAAAGAGAAAAATAGCAATATAATTAAAAAATAAAGGAGGTTTAAGATTTAAAATGTTTTTCATTGATATGTTTTCATATGCTTTAAATTTTGTTGGAATTGTGAGACTTTATAAACATTTCACCAGTGGCTTTTTAAATATTTTAAATTATCATTTTATTTTTTCAAAATAGTGGGAGATTATTGAAATATTTTAATAAAATGTACATTATAGCATTATAATATGTTGCAATTTATGACTCTATGGTATTTACTTTCATGTCAATTATGAAATGAGTTACAAATGTAATAATGGGTATTATTACCCATATTGGTTTATGGTGTGTTGTTGGCAGCAAAATTTTGACAAAAAAAATAGTATCAAATACTGAAAAAATATTGGGTTGACAAGTTAGTCCAATATTTTTGTTGGAAACTTTATCAAAAGGAAGCCCAAATATTCAAGAGGCCCATGCATTCAAAAGTCTACTGTTATTATAATTGGACAAGATATTGAGAGTAAAATAAAAAAGCTTTTGAATTTATCTCATTAAAAAAAGGGATAATAGATAATTTCTCATTGATAAGGCTCAAGTCCAAGACTTATCACATGTGGTCATTATCCCCAGGTGCCATTCAAAAGGAGGAGACTGCCTTCTATTGGCTATAAAAGAAGGACTCCCTTGGCAGAGGAAAAGAAGAAGAAAAAAAGGAAAAATCATGGAGAAGATCAAGAGTGATAAAGAGAAAATGAGAAGGAAAAGGCTGAAACAAAAGGGAAAGGACAAAGGTCAACAGAAGACTCAGCAAAGGAAAGGAAAAAGAGAAGAGAGTCGCTGTTGCGGCAGGAAGGAGAGAGAGAGAGAGAGAGAGAGAGAGAGAGAGAGATGGGTTTAAGGTGAATCCTACCTTTTTTTTTTATCTTCTTCTCTTATTGTTATGTAAATTTTGATTATATGATGTATTAAATTTTCATGCGTAAATGAAAAGTTTTATTTACATTCGTATGTTATTTTAATTGCGTTTCTTTAATCGAAGGTCGTCATGGATGTAATTAACGGTTGGCTTTTTAGCCATCCGGGAATATGAATCCACCTTATCAAATAGTAAACGTCGTTATATACGTACAAGAGAATTTTGTGACGCAAGGTTCGACGCTAATCAATAGCGACGAAAAATGTGTCATCAAATTTTGGCATGCCCAGTGGGACATGTTCATCCTCATCTTTAGAAATGCATATATATATATATATATATATATATATATATATATATATATATATACACACACACATATATAGATGCATATTTTTGAAAAAAAAATGTTTCTGCTTCTTTATTTGTTGTTCATATTTTCTTTTCAATTTGGTCAAGTTACTGTTCTAGCAGAAATAAAATTGCTACAGCAGAAAAGCAAAAAAGTGGGCCGCAGTAGTTCTGCCGTCAAGGGATGATGACCTCTGGACCTCATGGTGGTGAATGGAGGGCGTTACCAGCGGGCCTCGTTGCATCTTCTTTTTATACATAACAAAACAGAAATATAAACTGCTACGGCGCTATGGCCCAAATCAACTAAAGTAAAAAAAAAATGGTTTACTTGGTTGGCCCATATATGGCTGAAAAATATTTTCAATATCTTTGTTCTTTTTGCCATATATTCTTATGTTAAGACTTGGCATTTTGACAAAACAAATATATATATATATGCAAAAAGGTTTCTGTATAAAAAAAAAAAGGGCAATATATATATATATTTATGGAACAAGGGTCAAGGCCACAAGTTCCTGGGGCACCATCTATTGAACAAGGGTTAAAGCCACAGGTTCCTAGGGGTCTCCTATCTATGGAACAAAGGTAAGGCCACAAGTTCCTGGGGGCATACCATCTATTGAACAAAGGTCAAGGCCACGAGTTCACAGGGGTATGCCATATATAGAACAAGGGTCAAGGCCACAAGTTCTTAGAGGCCACCCGCCTGCAGAACATAGGCCACCTACAAACTTATACCCCTTGGGACACAGGCTACGACCACAAATCCCTAAGGGGTCAGTCCTCAAGGAACAAAGGCCAAGGCCACAGGTTCCTAGGGGCTCCTCACTTGTGGGATGGCCATAAGCTAAGGCCGCATCCAGTCAGAACCCCTGGACCTCGCCAGGATAATCCACGAGGATGTTTCTTGCCCTCTAAGGTGCGCCGCCCAGCGGTGACTGGGTTACCAAGGGGTGTCCTATCTAGAAAGTACATTGGGTCCCAAAAGAGTCCATTGGAAAATAATCAACATGGACGGGAATCGGTAAAAATACATATAAATCAACCAAGAAATGTTGGTGAAATTAAGGTCCTTTACATGGCCAATACTTTGGAAGTTAATGTCGAACCAAATAGGCATGTGCCGTCAGGAAACTCCAGGAGACATATCCCACCCATCGGGCCATGTAAGCATGTTGAGTTTTTTTCTACGATGGTAGTAGGATCAAAACCAATAGGGCATAAGGACGGGTCTATCTCTCAAAATCAGTCATCCCAGGTAGATGCAGTCGCTATAGCTGCTAGTCTAAATAAGACATTGAGCCTTGGAACAAGCGAGATAAGGACCACGGAGTCAGTCTTTAGGAATGAGGCAAGGAAAGGACAAACCCGCCAGCCAAAATCTAAAAGGAATGTGAGGGAAGAATTCCTAATCCTCCCTTACCGAAAGGAAGATCGTGAAATTCTTTTTCCTTTTCCCAGGGACAAACCTTAAACCCTAAACCCTAAAATTTATGAATCAGGAAAATAAGTCTTTACAGGCTAATTAGATGGCAAGAAGAGATGCGCAAGATGATCCGCAATGGTTTGCCCCTTTCTTGCTTTTTGCGTTACATAGGTTATGTCAAACTCCGAGAACAGTATCTGCCAACGAGCTACTCTCTCGTTCACTCCACTTTCAAATAGTTTTTTTTTCAATAAACTGAATGACTAGTCAAAGTTCCACGGCTTCGAGCACTGACCTAAGGAAAAAGAACCCAAGGAAAGATAAAGGAACAATACATCATGAGGACTGCTCAGTTTGTGTAACCCGTTCTATGGCAGCCAAAGGGGCACTTGTTGAGGGGATTATTAATCCATTATTCAAGGAAGTGTCTGATAAGTTGGCATCTCCTAAAAGTGCCTCAACTACTCGGACTCCTTCCCCTTATGCCAGCGAGAATACCGAACAAGGTCGGCATTCAATACCAAATGATAAACGTGAAGATAACTTCTCCTCTGATGACAAGGTTGCTCGTCTAGAAGCCCAGATGGCACATTAGATGGCTATGATGACGGCACAAATATAAGACCTAACATCTAAATTATCAAAAGCTACTACCAAGAAGGAGTCATCATCTCTCCATGACAAGTCAAGCTTTTTGCTTAGCTTTTGTGATCAAGCAAAAAGCTTTATGACCAAGGGACCAAATCATATGAGAAGTCATGGTTATGTCAACCATAGCTCCCAACCTTTTGGCACACCATATGCAAAGGCCAAGACAAGTCAAACCCGCAACATTTATACTAGAGGGGGCTCTAAACAACATCACCTACCTAGTGGAAGTTTGGACCAAAACCTTTTATCTTATATCGACAGTGAAGTCAAAAGAGAAATGAGGAAAGTCAAAGATGAGACCACTCCCACTGATAGCTTGGTGACGAAACCATACCCATCCGGGGTAGACCAAGTCCCTTTTCCACCGACTTTCACTCAACCAGACTTCTGAAGGTATAATGGGAAAGGAAATGCAAGAGAACATGTAGCTCATTTTATTGCTCGTCTAGCCCATCTAGGCGAAAATAAGCTTTTATGGCTACAATTGTTCGTGCAATCATTGGAGGGACCTGTTTTCATATGGTACTCCAATCTGCCAGAAGAGTCAATTCTTGATTAGGACACTCTGATTAGGGAATTTTACAACCAGTTCAGTAATACAGAACGACGAGTGAGTATAGCAGAGCTGATTAATACAAAACAGTATCTGATTTCATTGCAAGATGGCAGGCTCTCACATTTAGGTGTTCTCATAACTTTAGCCAAGGAGAAATCTTACAAATGTGCTTACATAATTTTAAGCATGAACTCTCGATACATCTGTTATCACAAACCTTTAACGAGTTCAATGACTTGTGTACGAGAGCACATGATCTCGAAATGCTCTTGGGTCAAAGAAAGGTAAGACCTAGAGCCACGACAAAGTTGAAACCACTCTAGTGGAGGAAAAAAGAAAGTAACTTGCAGTTCTTCCTAAGAACAAAAAGGAAATTGAGAGCCCAGTTGAAAAGGGAAATGGTGGGAATGAAAAAAGACCTTCACTAAAGGAAAGGACGGAGAAAAAGTATTACTTCCCTGATGATATTGTCAAGGACCTTTTTGAAGAATTGTTAAAAGAAGACCTCATAAGCCTCCCTCAGGTGAAAAGGCCTAGCGAGGAAGAAGGGAAAATCAATGACCCCAATTACTGTCCTTATCATCATTTGGTAAGTCATCCTAATGAAATGTGTTTTGTTCTAAAAGAACGAATACAAAATCTCATCAATGCAGGTGACATAAGCGTCCCTCATATTGAGAGAACCACAGCCTACCCTATCACATTTGCACTTGGACCAGAAGAGATGATAAGACTGTCCAGTCCTCACTCAGCAGACGTACTTGACTCTCATTCCATTGATAACAAGGGAGAGTGGATCATTTTCGAAAGCAAGAGTGCTAAGAAAAGGCATGAATGGCAGTCCAAGCAGTCCTCATGTGTAAGTAAACAACAAGGGCCTTGAAGAAATTCAAGATATTGAAAGCCCTTATGGACAAGAAGAAAAAGAAGAAGATCTCTAAGAAAAATGACAAGGGAGATCCAACCACTAAGGAGTTGTTAATCCAACCTCATAGACTGCCTGTTACTCTCCATGAATTTTTTCCCAAAGAATATCAATCAAACTCTGAACTGAGCGGTAATGGAGAGAAAGATATAGCATTTGTGTCTGATGGACAAGATGTAACCCTGGAAGATGTCGAGGAAAAGTTAAGATCCTTGCTAGTGGGGTAAGATGAGACACGTTCTTATGCTTCCAAGTTTGATAGCTCATATTATGCTCAGGCAGGGACATATGATGGGGAAAGTATTGGAAGCTCCCATTTCTCCATTGATGACCGGTTTTCATGCAACATTATCACAGTGGATATTGATTTCGGTACAAGAGATGTTGAACTCACACACAATGCTCGTGACTAAGCAAGATTGGTTGTAAATGTGCAGAGGACAGGGTTAGCCAGAACAAGAATATCTATTGATATGGACAATTGCCTGATGGATCAAAATAGAACAATCATTCAGATGAGGTAGATAATAAGGGCACCATAACCAGCCTGGGTAGACCAAGTGCCGTATCCCTCAGGCTATAACATTCCTCATTTTCATCTATATAGAGGATCTTGTTGCCTTAGGAAACACCTTGTTTTATTTCTCACCATATGTGGCGACACAGCGCAAAGTCAAGCACTTCTGTTAAGGCAGTTTCCTTTGTCTTTAGAGGGTACAACCCTCGCTTGGTACTTGAACCTTCTCCCAGAATCTATCCCTGACTGGGATACACTGGCTGATAAATTCCATAGAAGGTTTTATGTATCGTCTCCATTGTAGAGGGGATACGACAATGTGGAAGACATTGACCAAGTCTCGGTGCAGAATTATTCCTTCTCACAAATTTTGGCTGAAGATCTGCTTAATGTGACATTGGAGTTCGCTAGAGCCAGAGATACGGGGGTCTCACTACCTGGGAATTTTTACCCACCTGAAGTAAGGCAAGTCCAGTTTCCTGAAGGATATAAACTCCCTAACTTCATTAAATATAAGGGTTTTGGTTCCCCTAATAGTCATGTTGAAAGGTTGGCTCTGCCCTATGTCTTAAACAATTTCCCCTCTCTCTTGGGTATTGCCTTTGACTGGTATTGTTCTTTAGCTGGATTACACATATCCTCATGGGATCAAATGGAGAAGATATTCTTACGAAAGCAAAATATATACCGTAATGGTCCTCTATATTTGAGAGAATGGGCCATTAATCAAACATTCAACCAATTGGGTTATCACCCCTAAATCCAGGAAATGTGTGATGATGAGTCATCAGTTGCTTTCATTAACATGGTCCAAATTGATGAGTCGCCACGAGCTATATCTGAAAGCGATCAACGGCTTTAAGGAAGAACATGAAAAGGTTTAAGAGGCTAATATTGTCCATGGACGTAAGAAAAAATTGGTCGATATCTTGGTACAAGAGGACACCACAAATAGAGACAAAGTGAACGATGTTAAATATGATGTCCTAGCTCATTTAAAAAGGATTCCATCGATGTTGAGAGTATATAATGCTCTTCACTTATCTGATGAGCTACGAAAGTCTCTAGTCCTTGCTTTGTCAAAATCTGAGGACTTTCGTAAAGAATTAAGTCCCCAGGAATTACCAGAAAAACATCAACGGCATGCTTCAAAGAGAATTTGTGCCTCGACAATGGTGACTTTCACAAAAGAAGATATGCAAATCGATGATCGAAGTCATAACAGACCCATCTATATTACTGGTAAAGTAAATGAGGTCACAATATCCTGAGTGCTTGTAGATGGGGGATCGGCGATAAACCTGCTACCAAAAAGGACCCTATCTGTGTTGGGGGTTCATCTTTTGAGACTTCAGCCAAGCAAGGTAGTAATCTAAGGTTTTAATCAGAATGAGCAAAGATTGGTGGGAAAAATTAATTGAGCACCAGGTTTGCAGACATAAAAGATGACACCAAATTCTTGGTGATAGATGCCGACACCTAATATAATGTCCTTTTGGGAAGGCCCTGGGTCCACTCAAACGGGATCGTCTCGTCTACCCTACATCAGTGCCTAAAATATGCCTTGCGAGACGACGAGAAAAAAGATAGGTGTATCGTAGCAAATAAAGCTCATTTTCATGGTGTAGAAGCCTATTATACAGATGCACGCTTTTATGAACATGTGTTAGTAGGTGGAAGCAAGGGAAAAGAAAGGCAAAGAAAGAGCAAACCTCTAAAGAAAACCTTGTCTATGTTCCAAAATCACAAAGAAGGTCTATTGTGCAGGAATCAGGATCCTTAAGCATGTTGAAAGCATTCAAGGATAAGCTTGTGTTGCCTTTAAGGGAAATGGATTGCTTATATGTTGAGAGTTATCAACACTTCTTTGTCCCTCCATATAAAAAGGGATCAAATCCTATCAAGTTTCATGGGGGTTGGGGAATTTGCACAATACACATACACAACCCCAAAGGAGGCAAGTCAAGCTAAAAAAAACTATTCAAAAGACCATTTATAGTCCAAAGATGGTGAAGATGTTCCAAAAGGTCGGCTTGGATTGCACCTCAACCTACAATCCTCTTTCATTTGAGACGATGATGAATGAAGAACAAGTTGATGCTTTACTCACTGGAAGAACACTGAAGCACTCTAGAAGAGGCCTAGGGTATTGAGATTCTAAGCCTTTTGTTAGAAAAGCAGTGAACATGACATCATATGCAACCAAATGTGAGGATTCTTCTTCGGCTCCATTAGAATACGAAGAAGGGGGTCAAGCCACTATTGATGAACTCAGGGAAGTTAATCTTGGAACCAAAGAAGACCCGAGGCCAACCATGGCCAGCGCCTTGATGTCTGAAGAGGAAATCCAACAGTAGACCAATTTTCTCAAAGAATATCAAGATGTATTTGCCTGGTCATATACAGAGATGCATGGACTTGACCCAAAGGTTGTTGTTTATAGGCTAGCTATTCGTCATGGAAAGAGGCATGTTAAACAGCCACAAAGGAAGTTTTGGCCTGAATTAATAGCTCAAATGGAAGCAAAAATTACCAAGCTCATTAAAGCAAGCTTCATTAGAGAAGTTCCGTATCCCACCTGGTTGGCAAATATTGTACCAGTCAGAAAGAAGAATGGTCAAATAAGGGTGTGCATTGACTTCTGAGACTTGAATCAAGCTTACCCCAAAGACGAATTTTGACTCCCCATCACAGAACTCCTGGTGGATGCCACTATGGGATTTGAGGTCTTGTCCTTTATGTATGGGTATTCGGGATACAACCAGATCCATATGGCTCCTGAAGATGAAGCTCTTACAGCCTTTCGAACCCCCAAAGGGGTCTTCTGCTATAAAGTAATGCCTTTGGGCTTAAAAATGCCTGGGCAACATATCAGAGAGCCATGACAACCATCTTTGGTGACATACTCCATGACACCATAGAATGTTATGTGGATGACTTGGTAGTAAAGACCAAAACTCATTTTGACCATCTCAAAGACTTGAAGGTCATTTTTGAAATGCTCAGAAAGTATAAGTTAAAGATGAACCCCCTAAAATGTGCGTTTGGGGTCTCTTCTGGAAAGTTTTTAGGATTTGTGGTTCGCCACAGGGGAATTGAGGTTGATCCCATCAAAATAAAGGCTATTCTGGAGATGTCGCCCCCGAGGAATCTAAAAGAACTCAGAAGCCTGCAAGGAAAGCTTGCATACATCAAAAGATTCATCTCTAATCTTGCAGGGCGTTGTCAGCCTTTCTCAAGCCTTATGAAAAAGGATGCACCATTTGTTTGTGACCAAGTTTGTCAAGAGGCATTTGACATAATCAAAGACTACTTGATGAAACCGTAAGTTTTGATGGCCTCTATGAAAGGGAAACCCATGATACTGTACACGGCAGCAATAAATACCTCACATGAGCTCTGCTGACTCAACATAACGATTAAGGAAAAGAAAATGCCTCGTACTATTTGAGTTGGATATTAGTTGGAGCCGAACTAAGGTATACGACTATGGAAAAGGTATGCCTTGCTTTGGTATTTGCTCTCCAAAAATTAAAGCATTATTTGGGAGAACACGAAATCCAGTTAATATCTAAAGCTAATCCCTTAAAGTACATTATGTCAAGATCGGTATTAACAAGATGACTTAGGAGATGGGCAGTTATTCTCCATCAGTTTAATATGGAATATGTCCCATAAAAAGCGGTTAAAGGACAGGCACTGGCCAAATTTCTAGCAGCCCACCCTATTCCTGATGATTCTCCGCTGGTGTTGGATCTCCCTGATGAAGAGGTCATGTAAACAAAGATTAAGAAATGGTGGAAAATGTATTTTGATGGTGCTTCAAGAAGTCCTGATGGTAAAAAACAAAATGATCAGAGGAATAACCAAGCTGGTATTGGGATAGTCTTCGTTACACCAGAAGGGGGCATAATCCCCCATTCTTTCTCTCTAACAGAAGGCTGTTCAAATAATGAAGCTGAATATGAGGCCATAATTACGGGACTCGAGCTATCCCTAGAGGTTTTGATAGACAATTTGACAATATATGGAGATTCAGAATTGATCATAAAGCAACTGAAGGGTGAATATCAAATCAGAAAGCTCAACCTTTTTCCTTATTATGAAAGGGCAGACTATCTATTATCAAAATTCCCAAAGCTTCAGATTTGACATGTTCGTAGAGGGGAAAACGGTAGAGCAGATGCTTTGGCTAGCCTCGCCGCCTCTTTAGGCCTTTTTGAAAATAAGGAAATGACAATAACAGTGGGGGCACGAAGACTACTACAGCCTTATGAAAAGGTCGCTGTAGATGTGCAAATGGAAGAGGTCCTTACAATGTTAGAAAGGCTGGAGGGACAAGATGACCCGTTAGATTGGCGTCGATCATTCATGGAATATTTACGAGATGAGAGGTTGCCAGATGACCGTGCTAAACGAGCTGAGGTTCGAAGGCACTCCGTACAGTTTGTAATGTGGAAAGATACTCTCTATAAGAGATCTTTGGATGGAATGCTCTTAAGGTGTATTGCTAAAGATAAAGTTGAGGAAGTCATGAGAGAAGTTCATTCTGGGGCCTGTGGAGCCCACCAGTCATGTCCTAAGCTACAAATGCAAATATACGCTTAGGGTACTATTGGCCAACAATGATAGCTGATTGTATTGGTTTTGCTAAAAGGTGTCAGGCATGCCAATTTCATGGTGATTTCACTCGCAGCCCTCCAGAACCTCTGCATTTTACAATATGTTCTTGGCCATTTGCCGCTTAAGGGATGGATGTCATAGGACCATTCACACCACCATTATCAAAAGGCCACCGATACATCTTAGTGGCAACCGATTACTTCTCGAAATAGGCCGAAGCGGTTGCCTTAAGAGATGTTAAGTGGGACACTGTTGCAGACTTTATCAGGACCCACATAATTTATAGATTTGGGGTTCCTGAGTCCATCATTGCCGACAATGCAAAGTACTTTAAGGAAGGGGCATTATATAAGCTCTAAGCCAAATAAAAAAAGTATAACCATTCATCCAGATACCATGCTCCGGCAAATGGATTGGCAGAAGCTTTTAATAAGACTTTGTTTAAGCTTCTCAAGAAAATGGTTAACAAAAACAAAAGAAGTTGGAATGAAAGGCTTTTTGAGGCTTTGTGGGCATATCAGACCACATTTAGAACCTCAACCAGAGCCACCCCATATGCGCTCGTGTTTGGAAGCGAGGCAGTTTTACCACTTGAGGTTCAAATACCCTCGTTACGCGTTGCCATCCAAGAATCACTTACAGATGAAGAAAGTGTTCAGATCAGGCTGACCGAACTAGAAAGCCTTGATGAGAAAAGGCTTATCGCTTAGCAAGTCTCGAGATGTACCAACAACAAATGAAGAGTGCCTTTAACAAAAGAGTAAGGCTGCGATCATTTAAAAAAGGGGACCTTGTCCTCATGGTTCGATTGCCAATCGTAGTCACTCGAAGGACCAAAGGAAAACTGGAGCCTAAATAGAAAGGACCTTATGTCATCGAATAGGTCTATTCTAATGGAACATACCTGTTGGTCACCATGGACGAAGATCGGGTGATCCATCCCACGAATGCAAGATTCTTGAAGAAATACTACCCATGAAGGAAATGCCCGTTAGGCTAAAAACCCTGAAAAGGGTGGTCTAGGCAAAAGTTAGGGCACAAAAAAAAAGCCCGCTAGGCTGAAAACCCTCAAAAGGGCGGTCTAGGCAAAAGTTAGGGCACAAAGAAAAAAAAAACTTGCTAAGCTGAAAACCCTGAATGGGGCTATCTAAACAAAAATAGGGCACACAAAAAAAAATGTTGAACTACGTGATGACTTGATCCTTCGGGTACGTAGGCAGCTTGGGGCATATTCCTCAGGTTCAGTCACAATAATCAAAAGAAAATTTACTTCATACCAAGAAAAAAAGTAGTTGAACTACGTGATGACTTGATCCTTCAGGTACGTAGGCAGCTTGTGGCATATTCCTCAAGTTCAGTCACAATAATCAAAAGAAAATCTATTTCCCATTAAGAAAAAAAAAGTTTTTGAACTACATGATTACTTGATCCTTCAGACATGTAGGCAGCTTGAGGCATATTCCTCAGGTTCAGTCATAGCATTCAAAAAAAAAAACTTCTTCTAGTAAAAAAAATTGTTGAACTACGTGATAGCTTGATCCACTGAGCAGCTCGGGACATACTTTCAAGTGCAGCTCTAGGGAAAAATAAGTGTTTCAAAGAAAAAAGGAATCTTCACAAAAGAAGTTCTCTAAGTTAGTCCACATGACTTCGTCCTTCAAATATGCAGACATCTTGTATCACATATCTAAGGTGCCTTGGCACATACTTTGAAGATGACAACGAGGGACCCGAGCGACTTTCTCAATAGTATTGCAATGGCTCAAGCTTCTGGCCAAGAAAGACCAAATGGTTGTTTGAGTTGGTCATGAGCAACAAGAAGAATGTTCGCATGAAAAAGGAAAAATGTATTGCACGAGAGCAAGAAGTGCAAGGTTGGTGACCTACTTTTGCTTGGAGCGTCTGGACTAAAGGAGATAACAAAAAAAACTGGACTAAAGGAGATAACAAAAAAAAGTTGAGCTGCCAAATCAGTCGTGATCTGGTCTTTTAGCAATATGAAAAACCCGAATCACGAGAGGCATTTGTTGGCAGCAAAATTTTGACGAAAAACATGATATCCAATACTGAAAAAATATTGGGTTGACAAGTTAGTCCAATATTTTTGTTGGGAACTTTATCAAAAGGAAGCCCAAATATTCAAGAGGCCCATGAGTTCAAAAGTCCACTTTTGAATTTATCTCTTTAAAAAAGGGATAATAGATAATTTCTCATTGATAAGGCTAAGTCCAAGACTCATCACATGTGGTCATTATCCCCAAGTGCCATTCAAAAGGAGGAGACTACCTTCTATTGGCTATAAGAGAAGGACTCCCTCGGCAGAGGAAAAGAAGAAGAAAAAAAGGAAAAATCACGGAGACGATCAAAAGTGATAAAGAGAAAAGAAGGAAAAAGCTGAAACAAAAGAGAAAGGACAAAGGTCAACAGAAGACTCAGCAAAGGAAAGGAAAAAGAGAAGAGAGTCACTGTTGCGGCAGGAAGGAAATAAGAAGAAAAAAAAAAGAGAGAGATGGGTTTAAGGTGAATCCTACCTTTTTTTTTTATCTTCTTCACTTATTGTTATGTAAATTTTGAATATATGATGTATTAAATTTTCATTCGTAAATGAAAAGTTTTATTTACATTCGTATGTTATTTTAATTGCGTTTCTTTAATCGAAGGTCGTCATGGATGTAATTAACGGTTGGCTTTTTAGCCATCCGGGAATATGAATCCACTTTTTCAAATAGTAAACGTCGTTATATACGTACGACGGAATTTTGTGACGCAAGGTTCGACGATAATCAATAGCGACGAAAAATGTGTCATCATGTGTATAAATAGTTTATTATTTGGCATTATTGAGATTTATTATCATTATTCCATGAGTTACAAAACTTTTAAGCTTACTTATGTAGTCAATAAAAGGATTATGATTGGTCATATATATATATATATATATATATATATATATGGAGCTGATCCGTTGATAGCGCTAACAAGTTGCTAGCGATGTTTGGCCGTCCGCTACATAATGTAGCGAACGATAATTTACCGTCCACTACATTATGTAGCGGACGGTGAAAAAACTCGCTGTTGTGGCGCGCGATCTGGCCGTCCATTCTGGCCCGTGGACGGCCAAATCGCGCTAGCAACTTGGGTTAAGTTGCTAGCGCTATCATTTTATCATCTCCCATATATATATATATATATATATATATATATATATGGGAGCTGATCTATTGATAGCGCTAGCAAAATGGGGTATTTGCTAGCGCGATCTGGACCGTCCATCCCGAAAGATGGACGGCCCAGATCTTTTTTTTTTTTTTTTAAGTACGTCCGCTACATTATGTAGCGGACAATTTTTTGATAAAAATACCCTTTGTGCCCATCCGCTACATAATGTAGCGGACTATCGAGACTACTGTTCTGACTTTTTTTTAAATCAGTCCGCTACATTATGTAGCGGACCATTTTTTGATAAAAATACTCTCTGAAAACTTGTCCGCTACATAATGTAGCGGACTTTCTGACTAACTCACTCTCTGTCCTTTCTTTCTCATTTCTGTTCTGACTCTCTCTCTCTCGCTGTCCCCACTCCACTCCCCCATTCCTGCTTTGCTTCTTCTTCAACAACCGAATAAATTCTTCTCATCTGTGCTTTGCTTTTCTTTTCAACGGGCTAGACTCGGGCTTGGAGCTCAACGAATCGGACGTGTAGAGCTCGGTCGGCGGCGGCGGCGTCTCGCCGAACTACTGGAAACCGGTGGTGAGTTTGAGGAAGAAGCCGCTGGCAGCGGTGAAGAGGGCTGAGGCGGTGGTCGGGGGGATGGCGTCGTCGCTGCCGGTGAACATACCGGACTGGGCGAAGATATTGAAGGAGGACTACAAGGACAAGCGGCACCGGGACATCGACGATGATGTGGACAGCGAGGATCTCTGACCCCATCTCTGAATTCAGAACCTTTCTAACCAAACAGCTTCTTCTTCTTCTTCTTCCTCTATTTTCTCGAGAACAGCACCACCCTATCATCTTGATACTACAAACATATGCTTCATATCCCGAAAACTGTGGTAAGTCTTTCCTCAGGAAAGAGTTTTCTGGCCTTTTAGCTCTCTGGGTGTGCGTTTATATTGTTTATCAGAGTAGACAGAGGAATTGAAAGCCACGGATTCTGCTCAAAGGAGTCAGGCGGTGAGCTTCGGTTGGAATTGAAAGCCACGGATTCCAGCTTTCCAATCTTAGCTCCTTTGTTTGCTCTCATTCAGTTGGAATTTCTGTTTGTTAAAAGGTATAGTTGCTGAATCAATACAGGAGGATGAATGCTGAGCTTGTTCCAAACATACTGAGGAGAAAAGAAGAGAGAGAAAGAGAGAGAAAGGACAAGAGAAAGTGAGAAATTGACGTGAAAGAGAGATGTGTCAGAAAATATATTGTCTACTTGTCCGCTACATTATGTAGCGGACTGTCTATTCCGTAACGGACTCTGTCATTTCTGTCAGAACATTAAAGACAGAAAGAGAAAAAAGATCTGAAAACTTGTCCGCTACATAATATAGCGGACGGACTCGAAGGGTATTATTGTCAAAAAAAGTCAAAAAATTATCCGCTACATAATGTAGCGGACGTACTTAAAAAAATGCAAAAAAAAGATCTGGGCCGTCCATCTTTCGGGATGGACGGTCCAGATCGCGCTAGCAAATACCCCATTTTGCTAGCGCTATCAATGGATCAGCTCCCTATATATATATATATATATATATATATATATATATGGAGCTGATTCATTGCTCGCGCTAGCAAATGGAATTAAGTTGTAAGCGCGATCTGACCGTCCATCCTGAAAGATGGACGGCCCAGATCACGTCTTTTTCAAAAACTGTCAGTCGTCCGCGACATAGTGTCGCGGACGGACTTTTTTACCTTTTTGCCCCTCCACCTGTCCGCTACACTGTATCGCGGACGGTCCAAATATTTTTTTTACGTTTTTTTTAAGTTCGTCCGCTACATAATGTAGCGGACGTTTTTTTGACAAAAATACCCTCATGTTCCATCCGCTACATTATGTATCGGACGAGTAGGCAGGCACTATTTTTTTTTTTCTGTCCTTTCTCTCATTAAAATTCTGACATGGTTCTCTCGTCATTTCTCTGACTGACACACTCTCTCTCTCTCTCTCTCTCTCATCAATTTATGACACTTTCGCTCTCTTTTCTCTCACCATGATTTCTTTTATGGGTTCTGGATGTAGCACAAATTTTCATAGCATGGATCTTGTTCAGCCGCGAAGAAGAGACGTCGAAGAGCAGCGCTGGAGCATTCAGGCTCGAAGAAAAGGCATTCAAGTAACAGTGCTACTGCCTCACGGCAGTGTCCTTTGTTCATTTCTCCCTCACACACGCACACATGCACTCTCACGCAAGGCAGCAACCTGATGCTACTCCCCTCTCCTTCTTTTTTCACACACAGGTGCACTAATCCCCTCGCCCTCACCTCCTCACGGCAGCCATGGCTGCTTACCCACGAACCCATCACTATATCTCATTAGAGCCCGTTTAACCCTCTCTTTCTTACTTTGTTTCTGCAAACTTTTATCATTTAGGTAACCATACAAACAAAAAACATTATCTGAAGAAAAAATGTTTCCAAAAGGCCAAATTCACAAAGACAAAGCAGAACATGAGAGAAAGGACAGAACAAATGTTTCCCAGAACTTTTATCCCATCTGTGCACTACCGAGACAAAGCAGAACATGAGAGAGAGGACAGAACAAATGTTTCCCAGAACTTATATCCCATCTGTGCACTACCGTGACAAAGCAGAACACGGCAAACATAAAAATTATAATTCATGACTCACCACAACAGAACAAATTTCGGGGAAGAGGCCCGCGCATGTAACAGCTCTAATGAGAAAGGACAGTGAGAGAAACGAGAGAGGGGTCAGAAGGACAATGAGAGAAAGGACAGAGAAAGAGAAAGAAAAAAAATAGTGTCTGTCAACTCGTCCGCTACATAATGTAGCGGATGGAACATGAGGGTATTTTTGTCAAAAAAACGTCCGCTACATTATGTAGCTGACGAACTTAAAAAAACGTAAAAAAAGATTTGGACCGTCTGCGATACAGTGTAGCGGCGGGTGGAGGGGCAAAAAGGTAAAAAAGTCCGTCCGCGACATAGTGTCGCGGATGACTGACAGTTTTCGAAAAAAGGGCGATCTGGGCCGTCCATCTTTCAGGATGGACGGTCAGATCGCGCTTGCAACTTAACTCCATTTGCTAGCGCGAGCAATGGATCAGCTCCCATATATATATATATATATATATATATATATATATATATATATATATATATATATATATATATATATATATATATATATATATATATATATATATATATAGGTCATGGAGTGTGACATAGAAGAACTTGAAGCAACTATACTTCAAAACTTAATGTTTTCTACAACTTTCACAATACTTTCTAGCTATATCTATTATATATATTTTATATTTGGACAACGTGATCGTGGACTGGTTTATACCGTCTTCCTGGGGACGTACACATAAATGAGACATAGCTGCGTCAATGGATTTTATCTTTGAGACTTTATCTGCAGTCAACACCTCCACGTAGGGAGGCGATAACGTCTTTAGGATAACGACTTTGTCGTGACTCTCACGGACCAGATATCTCTATATCCTTTTAGTACTCTAAATTACATAATTTTATCAAGAATTCATATAGAATTACTTTCAATTATTTGTTATTATTTTGCTACGTTTAATCTTTTGGTATTGCTAATATTTTGTTGTAGAATATACAAATCAAAACCTTGATTTTTCAACATAAATAACATCTCGATATATGTCTTAATGGGTCCTCTCTTCATCGCCAATTTTAACTTTTGATGCACATCGGATTCAAAATGTCATACAACTTCTAGCGTATGGAATGGCGACACCAACTCCATATTCAGCTGAATCAACATTTTGTAGATGTTTCCTGATTGAGAATGAAACTTATCATCAACAATAAATCCATGTACAATGCCATCTATTTCAATGAAACTCCAAGCGGCCATTGTGGCAACTTGTCTTTCTTTCATCATTTTCCTCAATCTCATCACACCCTCCCAGCTGTCCTTAGTGGCATACATGTTTGCGAGCAGGACGTACCTTCCGCTATGCTGCGGCTCCAATTCGATCAAAAGCTTCCCTGTTCTCTCCCCAAGCTCAACGTAGCCATGTAATAAACAACCATTTAATAAAGATCCCCATATGGCTCCATCCGGTTCGATTGGCATACTCTTTATCAGAATCTCTGCCTGCTTTATTCGTCCAGCCCGGGCTAAGAGATCAACCATGCAACCGTAGTGTTCAATGACGGGCGAGATACCATAAACTTTACTCATACGTCCAAATAACCGCCACGCTTCATTCACCAATCTTTCATGATTGCAAGAAGATAAAATTCCGATGAAAGTTATGGCGTTTGGTTTTGGTCCCGCCCGTTGCATCTCTTCAAAAAGCTCGAGCGCCAAGTCATTTTTACCGTTGGTAGCTAATCCCAAAATCATAGCACTCCAAGTAGTCACATCTTTACTAGGCATCTTGTTAAATGTCTCCCATGCTGTTTCAGCACACCCACATTTGGCATAGAAATCTATTAGTGCAGTGCCAAGCTTGAGTTCATATACCAAAGGATTCTCATCTACGTACGAGTGGGCATATTTCCCTTCGTCAAATGCACCCACTGCGGCACAAGCATTAAGCACGCTGGTGAAGAGGGACTGGTTAGGGCTCACGCTGCCATAACGCCTCAACTCGCGAAATAGTTCGATTGCCTCCATAAAACGGCCATTCGAGACATAACCAGATACCATCGCCCCGTAACACACATTCTCTCCACGAGGCATTTCATCAAACACGTGACGAGCTTCATCGACAAGCCCATTACTACAGTAACTGCTGACCAAACTAGTATAACAAACCACATTCCTATACGTGTTCTCCTCGAACACTTGGCGTGCTAGTTTGACGGCGCCAAATTTCGCATAACAACAGACGAATGAACTGGTTACATAAACATCACAAGCATACCCATGCTTCGTAATCTGACTATGAACTTGAGACAGCAAACACTCACTGTCACAAGCCTTTGTCAAAACTGGAAAAGTACGCGCGTTTGGCTGGATGCATTGACGTCGCATTTGGGCATAAATCTCGAGACCCTTGTTGGGATTTGAGGTTTTGGAGTGCCCCATTATCATGGAGTTGAAGTCGTATATGGTGGGCATCGGAATGCGGGTGTAAACAGCTTGTGCATAGTTGATGTCACCGGCCTCCGACAGGGCATAGAATGCTAGGATTTTGCTGGTGATGTACGTGAAACGGTAGAGGCCAAAGGTGATTATGTGGGCGTGGAATTGTTTGAGCTGCTCGACGCTTGAGCATGTATCGAGGAGACGAAGATATTGGTGATTCCACATAACTCATAAGGTTATTCTTCTGATCAGTATGAGATTAATGCCTATGGCTATCATGACTAAAGTGTAATCAGTCGACTGTAATGCCGTAGTCATGCTTAACTTGTTTGTTCGAAAACTCGATCGCCCCATGATATCGATTTGCTTACCTTTGTATGCTTGTTCATGCTTCATTTCTTCGCAGAAGCATTTCTTCGAAGAGATAACGAATTATCTCTGATTACTTTTTAATGATAAATTAGTGGGTGAACAAGATGTCAAAATCTCGTAAAAAGAAAATATAATGTGGACTTACAATCTGACTGCATTCATTTTGCACTTGCACCTAATGTGTTGCAACGTAACATAGATTAGAAAAAACGGTTCACACATGATATAACTCAAATATAACTCCTAATAATTGGGGAATACCTGACAATCCTAGTCAAACTGGGAGATCAATGATTATCTTATTAAGGATTGTGACGTGATTCTCGAAGATCCTAACGCGATCCTAACACATATGGCCCACGGCCCAGTCCTATTAGGAGTCTTCTCCTATGGTTATATAAAGGGGTCTACCCCTCCAGGTATGGGGGAACTACACAATTCATGCTTTTTCAGAGTTACTTTTCTGTAGCTGCGCTCTGACTTAAGCATCGGAGAGTTCTCCGCCGGGAACCCCACCCGGCGGTCACTCGTTTTCTGTCTTGCAGGTCATCAGTTCAGGCTCGGGTTCCGCAATGTACGCGGAATATGTTTTTAGTCGCAACAACTCACTTGAATCAAGTAAATGTTTTAAAAAACGAAAGTCATCCTCTCACTCACTTGAGCCAGGAGAAACAGAAGGGAATTTGTTTTGTTTTTTCTTTTTTAATCCTGGGTTCTTTTTTTGCATAATGGTAACAAAGATGATAAGAGGATTGACATTTTTGCATAATAAGTTTGCATAATAGAGTATTAGCAGGATAATAGACTCTTTGCATTCTTGTTTTGGCAGGATCTTTGCATAGTCCGGCCTTGGCAGAAATTTTGCATAATCCGGCCAAGAAGGTAAGCTGACAATAAAAAAGAATGCAAGCTTACTATCATGTCAATTCCTAGCACATGCTGTATATATTACATAAGCTGACAATAAGAAAGAGCGCAAGCTTACAATTATGTCAATTGCTAGCACAGGTTGAATCTGTTTCACGGGTGTTTGGCAGGAAACAGGATTTACCTTGTGGTTTAGCGTATCAAGTTGGGCATGCAAGACTTTTTTGTTCATCGTGAATGGTGGCTTGCAGTTGCAGCGATTCGCCATGATGCTGAAGAGTGACAAGCTTAGTTGTGCTTTTCCATTATCAGAGCTTTTGGTTATTGGGGGTATGTGTGGCAGTTTTGGTTATCTGAATACGGATAGGGCTATCATCCTTTTGTTTATTGCACCATTGCCTCCGGTGTTTGTTTGTCTCACGATTGGTAATTGCTGTTCCGGTTTGAAGCTATGTATGTTTCTTATATCGTTCAAGGAATTTTTTTTTATTTATATCCAGCATAAGTTATGGATAGCGGCCAATGTTCATCTTACCCTTTTCTTATCCTTTGTATTTGAACTTTAGAGTTCAGATATGAAATGTACTAGTAGAGATCAACAAAAGCCATTTACTCACCTGGTAATCTAAAGAAGTGGACTCCACCTCTGAAGTCCCTCCCTTTCTTCTTTCTAAGTTAAAAAATTCATCCTCTCGCTGGCCTGAACCAATCCAAGTACTAAGATACATTTAGGTAGCGTTTAAAATCACTTCCAGTTTCGTTTTCTGTTTTTAAGTTTATTTTTTATTTTTTACAATAATAAATAGGTTTAATTACTCAATTTTTATTTTGAGTTTTTTCTTTTGGGTGTTTAATTACTCGGCTTTTAATTTGAGTTTTTTCTTTTGGGTGTTTGATTACCTAGTTTTTATTTTGATATTTTTTTTGTGGTGGTTTGCGGTGGCGTTGGTCGGCGGTAGTGGCTACCAGCCGGCGGCGGTCGCCGGCGGTGACTATCGACCTCCGACAGGCGGTGGGTAGGGCTGTATACGAACTGAGTTCGAGCCGAACGTGGGTGTGTTCGAGCTCGGTTCACATATTTTCTATGATGTTTGAGCTCGGCTCGTGTTCGTTTATGAGGCTGGCATGGACGTTTGAACTCGGCTGGTTCGTCAACGCAAAACTTGGGCTCGGCTAGTTTGTCTAAAAAAAAAAGAAGCAAACTCAATCAACGGTCGGAGAAGGAGAAGTCGTCGACCGATTTCTAGAGCTTCACAAGATTGGAGATTTGGAGCCGCAGAAGATCTCAGATTTGCAGATCTGATCGGGAGAGATGCGCATGCCTGAGAGTGAAAAAGAGATGTGCGGCCATGAGAGTAAGAAAGAGAGGGCTGGTACCAATGTTTGTCTTCGATCTTCCTCTCAGTATATGCTGGAGACTCTGCATCTATGTAGGGGAGAGAGAGATGGAGAAGAACCGTGTGAAGAAGAAGAGACAGATAGGCATGAACAGGAGATATGCGGCTAGAGAGGAATTAACATTTATGTTAGGGTTTTCAAGAGGGTAGGTAGACGAGCTGGGCTAATATCTTGGGCTTTCTAGTTGTAATGGTTTGGCCTGCATTTAGGAATTATATGGGTATGTTATTGGGCTTTGTTATATATATACACTAGTTGTGATGCACGTGCGTTGCACGTAGATATTTTTCATAAGATTTGCGAGGAATTGTGTCTATAAACTTAGAGACAAATTTTCTTTATTCAACAATAATAGTCCGATGAGCTCTAAACTAACATTGTTATTAGTAATATCATGTCAGTGCTTTTCAACTTCTCAAATTGTGTCAGCGCTACTTTTACTTTCTAGAAATCACCCTACTGCAGGTAAAAAATGACTCCATCATGTCGTGCAAGCAAGTTTGCCTTCATTTCCAGATTTGCCCAATGATCTAGAAGTCTGTTTCCCTTTTTTTGTCCACAATGACGCTACAGAGAGGGCGGTTAGTAGTGCATTCCAATGTTGATAACCTCTGAACACTTGAAGATGCACACAGTCAATACTTATTTTGCCATAAAAAAAATGCTGTGTAGGTTGTTTAACCATGGCCAGAGGAAACAAATAGTGTGGACCTAATAGCACCAATAAATCAAATGAACTGACCAAAAATATAAAATTGTGGCATAGACAGCCATAATTGCTACTTCGGACGGTGATGGGAAATCTGATTAGAGAAAAAAAAAAGATGAGACTTCAATTATTAATAACGGACCTAATTCCAAGATTGTACACTAAAATATGCATCAAGTCCGCTTCGAGTTTCTAATGTATTAAATCAGTAACTTAAACTACTTACTTGGTCCAAACAAGTCCAACAGTGGACGGAGCTTAACAAGCGTTAGTTTTGTTAAAGCAATCATGTCTAAACTTGAAAATACATCTTATAAACACATGGCACCATTGTCACCATCTCTGATTGATCTATTAAATATGATGTAGGTCACATTTATTCTGAGCCATTAATATAGTCTTTCTTTTTTCTACTTCTTTTAGTTCTCCCTGGCAAAATATCCCTCTTCCACTCTCTATAACCACCATGGCATTACCAATCTACCACCACCATCCCCCAAGCGACACAAACGCACCACCATCATAATCACCACACTACAACACTTTTATCACCACCTGCTGTAACCATATTAGTTTTTATAAAATGCTTGATCCCACCATCCCTACCAGTTCACCACCACCATTACCACCATTACCCACCATTATGGGACCAACAGATCTAACCGATGCTTATAAAACTGTTCTTCCAAGATGGAAGGTTGGGATGAAAGAGGCACAATGAGATGGTGATAGGTGAGGAACGACAGTGGTGATGGTTCAACCGAAGAGATGATAGGTTAATTGGTAGGGTAATAGCAGTGGCCATGGGGACAAAGAGGAGGATTGTAGTTAGATTATTGTATAGTGTTAGGTTAGGTAGTGGCCACGGTGGAAATGGCGGCTATGGTGGTGGGGGGGCTGATATTGATCACAGAGAATCATTAAGAGGGGGAGAGAGAAAGAGGCGAATAAACGAGAAAGGAAAAGAGTATATTTAGACTAACTTCGTAAATGTGACTTGTCAATTATTGTGTGATAAAAGAGATTGGATGGAAACAAGAGCGCCACATGGTATTTGTTTTTTTAATATTGACACGAACAGTCATAAAAAATTGACGTCTGTTAAGCCCCATCCAATCCTCAGCTTGTTTGGGACGAGAAAACAATTTGAGTTACTAATTTAGTACGTCTCAAAATATTAGGTACTCGAGCTGGATTTGGTGGCCATGTCCCACTCTTTGTCCTTTTGTCCAAATGTTCATTGGAGTTACCTAAAGGCTAATAGGATGTATCATCTTACTTGGGACATAGTATCTAAAAAAGCCACCTCCAACATGTCCCAAGCCCATAAAGCATTGTACATAAGCCTAATGGTTTGAGCCATAGGTGAACAGTCATCTCTCAATGGATTAAGGAAACTAATGTCGATTTAACTGAACAGTAATCAAAATGATTTTTGAACCGAGCCCCCATAATGTCCTAAAAGCCACCTCTTACATGGCTTAAGTCCATTAAGCATTATACCCAAGCTTAATCTCTTAAGTCATAGGTTAAGAGTCACCCTCCACATGGTTAACAAAAATAGTGCGAATCTAGAGACATTTGCTTTGGTACTTTTCATGGTCTATTGGTAAACACTACGAGAGGCATCCTGCTATTTGTAAAGATATTGAGTGACCCCATCCTCAAGCTAAAGATGAATATTCTAAAGATACTCCGATTACTGTCCAACATCCTTCCCTTACGATCGTCACCATGCCCGATCGTTTGTAACGGTCTACTTCTAATAATAAAAAATGTGCTATGGCAGGCACAAACATATGCAGAATATATATCTTGCTAAAGGTTATATAGCTTGAAGTATATAGAAACTAGCACTTAGTACCTAGATTAGCATGTAGAGGTGTTGGTGCCTGGTTGGCTAGCATCTCTTTATTGATAGTTAGTTGCGCCTAATGCCAGCAAAATTCATTCAGCATTCTACTGATATAAATCTTTCGATCGCTTTCTTCCTAAATTGTGGACTCTAAAGTTTGCACTATTTTCTGAAAACCAAAATAAAAGAGAAAGATTATGGACAAGAGAAAATAAACTTTTGAATGCTCTAACTTAACCTCAAACTTGAAGAAACGAAGCTAATGAACCATTGCTAATGGTTGAAAATCAACTGTTATATATAACCTCTTTCCCTGAGTCACGAAGAGAGTTAGTTCATAAGCTGGTAGTTCAAAATTGGGGCCTCAAAAAAGGTTCTTGCTATAAAGACTAATAAGTGGTATACTTATTACAATACTGCTGTTGAAGCATGTCTATAAGACTACTACCAAGCACATACCAATATCCATACATTGCACCAAAACACAGGCAAAGAGTTATTGCAACCCCTCTCACTCTCTCTCTCTCTCTCTCTCTCTCTCTCTCTCTCTCACTCACTCACACACACACACACACACAAACACACTCACTCACTCACTCATTGGGGCCTAATAAAAAGTTTGTGCTGTGAAAACTATTTACACCAAGTGGTATACTTCTGACAATACTGCTGCTGAAGCATGTCTACAAGACTGCTACCAAGCTCATACCAATATCCATGCATCGCACTAAAAGACAGAAAAAAGAACTATTGCAACCTCTCTCTCTCTCTCTCTCTCTCTCTCTGAGTTGTACCATGTTCTGCCATCCTGATTTGTGATCTAATTGACACCATCAACATCTACTTTACATGGTAGCATGACACAAGGAAGTTGTGAAACTAAGAGAAAAATATTTTTTACCTTAACTGTTCTAGAGAGCTGAAGTTTGTCATGATAGCATGACACAAGGAAGATGTATATTTCCTGATCCCCGCAATAGCAATCTCATGTTTCATTCCCTGAAAAAAAATTTCACATTCTCTGTCCAAAGGGATCCTTCGTATGGACTACAATGAAGTTATAGGCATTGGCTAGCTTATAGCAAGAACAATTTTATAAAATTGCAAATAGTATGAACAAATCAAATCCTTCACCATGAACAAGCATCTAAGAAAACAAGAAGAAATGGGAAATAAATACAATAGTTCTTTTAGACCATCCAAGCCAATACATTCTCTGGCGTGTCATGCATGTAAATTATCAATACAAACAAAGAAGTGGGAGATAATAATGCACACACATAATATAAACTTCTCATAGACATTGTAAATCAATTTCTCTAGACTAAAATTTGATTTAGACACACTTCTGCATGAAATCTGGAAAATGAAGTGGAAGAGATCTTCAAAAGTTCACCAACATAGTAATGAATCAAGGAAGGAGGTTTTAGTCCACCTTGGCCCGAACCTTAGGACAAGCTTAAAGAAGCAGCTCGTCATAAATCAACCATCATGATTTGGTGAAAACGTAAAGAGATGTAAAATAAAATTGTAGGATAGAAATTAAAAGGTGTATCAAGCTTAAAGTTCAGTAATAAACTGCATCGTAATGATATTTCAAGAAAAAGCGTGACGAAGCTAAGATCCTATAAGCCTTGAAAAATAGTCATGGCTGTAATAGATCCTTATGAACTACAATTACTCTAACATATGATGAAAAAAATTATTTGAACATAGTCAACACATAACAAAAAGTACTTACCCTCAAAACTTGAGACGACTACATGATATATTTGCATCTCTATAGAAATCCAATCAAACTCAAAAGGTATATAACTATTTCTAGACATGAGAACATTAAAGAAATGACGGAAAAGAAAAGTTGAAACGTGATATCTTCAGGAATTTTGTTGGCAAACCAAATAAAAACAAACTAATCTCTAGGCTTTAGTAATGAAGTTTCGGTGCATTGCACATAATATTTGCCATACAAATAAACTAATATGTAGGCTTTATTAAATTCTTAAACATCATGAACAAAAACTGACTTTCTTAAAATTGCAAACATTAGTGAACAAAATATTTGAAGTCAGCTATTCTCCACACTTTCTGGACATTTAGTTTGGTTATTTCTTGGTGACGCCATGCATTAACTCGCCCAAAAAATGAAAAGTGTGCCGAACTATTTTCTATACCACCTTCTCCTCAACGCAACCATGTAAATAATAAATAAACCCAAAAAAAAAGCAAAAATGAATAAATCAGGTACCTCTTCTTTTCATGATGAATACTAAAATGCCCGTGTACAATGACATGGTTTAGAAAGTATGCAAGAAAGCATTAAAGAGACCCCAATTTCAATAAGAAGAATAGTAAAGAACTATAAGCAAAACCAAACATATCAAATCCATAAGAACAACAACCAGAGTGTATGAGTGAGCATGCGTGTCTAGGGGTAGTGTTGTTTTTATTGTAGATGTGCATATGAATTCGGTTTTCAAGCGAAAAATGTAAAAAAAGAGAGGAGATTTGTCTAAAGTTAAGGAACAGTAATGAGTGAGTGAGAGAGAGAGAGAGAGATTGATAATTCTGTACACACAAACCTACAATGGCCAAGGGATGATTAAGGTTGGTCAAACATTGGAGAACAAAGTGATCACTGCTACACACAAGTTCATGTTCGATTTGTCCCGACATGTGAAGCTGTTCTGACTGTCATCAATCCATGTATAAGTTGCCTGGGAACTGTTTAATGCCGATTCAAATTCATCTCCTTTAATAATCGATTCATAGAAAATAAAAAGGTATGGAGCTGCTGTGGATAGAAATGAGGTACTGGGAGGAATCCACCAAGGAAGAAGGTCCCAAGTTGGCATGTCTAAGAAGACTCTATGAGCAGATTATTTAGTAGTTGTTTTTTTACATGAATCCCAATTGAAAACATAATACTGTGGAGTAAAGCTACTGTAAGATTGCCTTGAATCAGGAATGAAGTTCATGGAGTGTTGTTTATTATTTGGTTCGAAGAGCAACCAACAAAACAAGAGAAAGAAAACAATTCAATAAATATCTGATGTGCAAAAATGGAAAGTAACGGTGTGCATCAGTGCATACATTCAAGCACGTCACATGAAATGGGAAAGCGAAAGACAGCATGAAGCAATGCATCCATGGAGTAAGATAAGATGAGCAAAGGCGTGGACAATTGATAAAAGCAAATTAGGTGTATTTGGTAAAATTAAATTCAGAGGGCATACCGACAATACGTAAGAGCATAAGTTTCTCTTTGCCAGATAGCCGAATGCTAATTTTCTACAAGATTTGAGATACGATTTTGGTCACCGTTGGAAGGTTGATCTCAAATTCATCATTTGGTGCGAGTTCTTGCATAGCATCAGAGGCACGTTCTTGGTGAGGCGTTGTTATGTGCTAAAGTTCTTCTTCATGAACTCCGTCGAGTTCTTGCCACCGTATAAAAATGTTATCTGAGGATGAGGGACAGTTGGGGAAAGGAAGGTGTCGTTATTTACCTTTTCTTCGAGTTCAAACCGATGCAACGATTCAAAGAGTAGTGCGCGAGCGGCTGTGTTTGCACCGGTTTGAAAGAGGCCTAGAAAACTTGTAATATGGAGCATCTCGGAGGGTATTTTGATCATAATAATGTGTAGAAGTATGACTAAACATGTTACACTTTAATATATATATATATATATATATATATATATATATATATAGTTGATCCATTGCTCGCGCTGGCAACTTGGGTTAAGTTGCCAGTGCGATCTGGCCTTCCACGCGCGATCTGTGGATGGTCCAAATCTTTTTTTTTTACTTTTTTTAAGTTCTTCCGCTACATAATGTAGCGGACCATCTTTTGACAAAAATACCCCTACCTCCATCCGCTACATAATGTAGCGGACGAGTAGGCAGACACTATTTTTTTATCCTGTCATTTCTCTCATTATACTTCTCACATGTTTCTCTCTCTCTCTCTCATCAATTTCTGACACACTCTCTTCCCTTTCTTTCTCTCTCTCTCTCTCTTTATTTCCTCTCTCTCTCTCTCTTTATTTCCTCTCTCTCTCTCTCTTATTTCTCTCATCACACTTTCACTCTCCTTTCTCTTTCTTTCTCTCTTTTCTCTCACCATGATTTCTTTTATGGGTTCTGGATGTAACCAAAATTTTGAATCTTTCGATATTGACACTAGGATCTTGTTCACCACGAAGAAGAGGCACCGAAAAGCGGCACCGGAGCTGTCAAATCTCCATCTTCTCCGGCGAAGAAGCCGGCAGATCTGGTAGAAGGATTAGATCCAGAGGTCTTCTACGTCGACATTGGCAAATTTGAGTTCAGGCTAGAAGATCCGGTCAATGTTCTCCCGGCAGATGAGCTATTTTCCGACAGGAAGCTCACATCTACAGTTTTAGACAGGTTAAAGATAAGAAAAAGGTGGCAGGGTAAAGGCAAAGCAAAACACTGTAAAAAGCTAGTGTTTGTTTGAGCATCTCATTTGCAGATAGTGGTTGGTTCAGTGAGAATGATTTAGAGAGAAAAAGCATTTTTTCTTCTACAAGCTTTGACTCTTCTAATGACTTTAACTATTCGTTAGAGACTCTGGGTGTAAGGTATTGGAAGGCATCAGAAGAAGAATGGTTTGTCAAGAAGTGCAAGGTATTGGAAGGCATCAAAATGGATGACAAAGCTAATTGCACTCTAGCACATATTCTGTCAAGAAGTGCATAATCTTGACAAAATCATCATAAAATTGCAATGGAGGAGGGAACCACTCAAAGAAGTTTTCTAGCTAGTAGCTAGATGATTTTATTTAGATTTCTAAGCAACAATGTACAAAAGGAACGCTATCTTTATATGATGATACAAAGCTCTTCCACATGATCCATTATAAAAAAACCCGAGAACCTATAGATACAAGCGCAAATGACACTGACAGAAACTATGAAGCAGTTTGTACATCATCTTAAATGGGTCACTTCTGATTTTATTTTTTCACTCTCTCTCTCCCCCTTATCTCATCGTTATTTTGACATGTTTCTTTCTCTCTCTCTCTCTTCTCTCCTCTCCTCTCATCCACTACATAATGTAGCGGATTACTAGCCTTTCTACTGACTTTATTTTTTTCACACTCTCTCCTCCCCTTTCTCTCATCATTATTCTGACATGTTTCTTTTTCTCTCTCTTTCTCTCACCTCTCTCTCATCCTCCTCTCCCCTCGTTTTTTCTCTCTTTCTCACGCACAAACAAAGTTCTCTCTCCTTCATTTCTCTCATCAATTTTTGACACACTCACTTCCCCCCCCCCCTCTCTCTCTATTTCCCCTCTCTCCTTCATTTCTCTCTCTCTCTCCCTTTCTCCCTCATAATCAAATGAATTATATCAACGAATGAAAAAATGCAGTGACAATCCCGCCAAGCTACTGCAGATGGATATATAGGTAGGGCTAAATCCTGACCAATTTCCCCTCTTACCAGACCAGAGGGGCCTTTTGTTCTGTAATCTCTTAAGTTCTGAAGGACAAAATGCCCTTCTTGGTCCAGATCCCTACCGTCTTCCTCTTCTTGCTCTGTTTCTCATTACCAAAGAATTATTTTCCCTTGGTCCCCACTACCTGGCTACCATATTACGGCATCAGTACCACCCTACGGTCGCAAGTAAGTTCTTCACAAAGGACGTACCAGGTGAGGCCCCTTTTATAAATTATTTCTCATCACCCCTAGCGGGCTGGGTATTGGGAACTTGGGACATGCAAGAATACTTGGTGCTGCAAAATACAAAGTGTCCATCAGCATTGCTCAAACTTTGGCTCGAAGATCATCAGAAACCTCAGTAGTTTCTGAGGGCTGAGATGGGGCCCTCCCATCTCGATACGAGCTCGACAGGTCCAAGATGCTTCTCTACTGGCACCAGCACCCACGCTTGCTCTTAATTGATCAGAGGTTTTGGAACTGAAGAAATGAGGGAGAGAGGGGAAATAGAAAGAGAGAGGAGAGTGAGTGTGTCATAATTTGATAAGAGAAATGAAGGAGAGAGGAACATGTCAGAAGTATAATGAGAGAAAGGACAGAAAAAAAAAGTAATGACTGCCTACTCGTCCGTTACATAATGTAGCGGATGAAGCTTGATGGT
The DNA here is from genome assembly GCA_033070095.1 of Escallonia herrerae. Lineage (NCBI taxonomy): Eukaryota > Viridiplantae > Streptophyta > Magnoliopsida > Escalloniales > Escalloniaceae > Escallonia > Escallonia herrerae. The sequence continues at coordinate 715,687 of JAVXUP010000140.1, forward strand.
ATTTTTGGTCAAAAAATAGTCCACTACATAATGTAGTGGACGAACTTAAAAAAAAGTAAAAAAAAAAAAAAATCTGGACTGTTCACAGATCGCGCTAAGACGGTCAGATCGCGCTAGCAACTTAACCTGTTTGCCAGGAAGAGCAATGGATCAGCTCCTATATATATATATATATATATATATATATATATATATATATATATATATATATATATATATATATATATATATACACACACACACACACACAAGTGTCATAGGGGTAGAAACCCACAGCAAAATGAGACACACGTAGGCAATGATGATAGTGATGAAAAAATAGGATATTCAGGTAGAAGACGGGACTGCTTTGCCCGTATAAATTGCCAGGTCAAGATGTTCGTAAGTAATAAATCCAAGCAAGATCATTGGCTTATTACTAGCCTGGAACTGGCACACAATCACCCGTTAGTAACCCCTTCTAAGGTGAGTCAGATGCATCAACACAAGAAGATGGGTAAGGTCGCAAGGAGCCTAATTCACACAATGAGTAATGCGCGGATAGGACCTACCGACATAGTTAATGTTCTTGCTGAACACGCTGGGGGAATTCAAAATTTAAACTTTAACACGACAGACATTCATAATGCGGTCCGAACCCATAGACGGATGACCTCAATGATGCTCAATCCGCAATGAGCCTATTGAAACGGATGCAGATGGAGGACCCGCAGTTTACCTTCGATTATAAACTTGACGACGAGCATCGAGTTAGTACAATTTTTTGGGTCGACGGTCGTTCGAGGCTAGCTTATAAGCATTTTGGGGATGTCGTGACTTTCGACACCACATACCGTACCAACAAGTACTCGATGCCGTTCGCTCCTTTCATGGGGGTCAATCATCATTATCACTCCATCCTGTTCGGGTTCGCCTTGTTAAGGGACGAGAGCGAGAGTTCTTTTGATTGATTGTTTAGGGCGTGGCTGGAAGCCATGAACAATCAAAGCACCAAAATTAATCATCACCGATCAAGATTTGGCAATGAAGAAGGCTATTGCTACCGTCTTCCCAGATATGCACTTGGCACATAAGCAACAAATACCCTGAACGTTTGCATCACGTGTATGCAAAGTATCCAGACTTTAAACAGAACTTTGAAAAGTGCGTTAATAAGTCATTAACGATTAGGAATTTGAGGAGAGGTGAGAAAAGCTTGTTAAGGATTACTCATTGCAAGACAACGAGTGGCTCCAGCACTTGTACGAGCTCAAAGAGCAATGGATTGGCGTTTACACAAGGAGGTATTTTTCTGCGGGCATGAAAACGACGGGCAGGAGTGAATCTATGAATGCCACGTTCGATAGTTATGTGGGTACAACTATGAATTTGAAGAGTTTCGTCACATCTGCACAAGCAGTTGCCTCGTTATTCGTGAAAGAAAGGGCTACAGACTTTGCAAGCACTTACAAACAAAGGAGAAGGTTGCTTAAGACCCCGTTGGAGCTGAACGGTGCAAAAGTCTATACAGAGGAGATCTTCCTGTTATACCAAGTAGAGCTGCGAAAATCGGGACGATACAGTATAAACAAGGTGGCAGAAAAGTCTACGCGTGAGTACAAGGTTTATTCGCTCGTGAATGACCTCGTCCCTAAGAAGCTGCGCAGAATGTATATGGTGAGCCACGACACATTGACGGATTCGGTGACATGTGTTTGCAAGAAGTTTGAGTTCCATGGCATCCTTTGTAGACACATTCTGCGGTTTTTCACCCAGAAGAATATCAGGACAATTCCCGATAAATATGTCCTGCCACGGTGGACGAAAGGTGCAAACAAGTTGTATGGTACAATTACCTTTCTGGAGCATCCGTATACTGACTTTGAAGAATCAGAGACGTTGCGGTATAATCATCTGGTCACAATGTTCACCCGTTTGTCCATAAAGGGTGCTGCTATAATGACCAGATATAAACATCTCCTCGAGGTAGCTCAGCAGCAAGAGCCCATCGTCGACCAGTTGGAAGCAGCTTCAGTAGCAATGCGGTTGACACCAAGCCTACAATGGTATCAGAAGATGATGAGCCGGGGGAGGAAGACGACAATGATATCCGGCCTTTGGATCCAATTATATCACAAACGAAAGGCCGCAAGAGATCTACGCGGATGAAGAGCTCTATTAAACAGGCAACTCAACCTAAAAAGCTGAGAAGGTGTGCATTGTGCAACAAAATGACCAACCATGACAAGCGGAACCATTACAAAGCACTAGGGATAAGTCCAAAGGGTTTGCAAAACGATGAAGAAGATGACGCTGAAGATGAGGAAGAAGAAGATGCTGTGGACCTTTAATTTTTTGTATAAGCCATTAAGTCTGTTTGACATTTGTAATAATGTTTTTCTAATAATCTTTCAACCGAAGACTGGAATTTTATTTTTGATGGAACTATGAGAGCCATCAAATCTAAGTTTAAGTTTTTTTTATTTGCCCCGTCCGCTACATAGTGTGGATGACAAAGTACATTTTCTCATCTTATACAGTCTTAATACTCCAACACTTAGAAATTTTTTGGTGTCTTTATGTCTGCTACACAATGTAGTAGATGGCTCTGCAGTCTTAAAACTCCAACACTTTTTAAATTTATTTGTTGTTCCTTATGTCCGCTACACAATGTAGCAGACGGCTCTGCAGAGTCTTAAAACTTCAACACTTAGAAATTTCCTGGTGTTCTTTATGTCCGCTACAGAATGCAGCAAACGGCTCTACAGAGCCTTAAAACTCCAACACTTAGAAATCTTTTGGTGTTCTTTATGTCCGCTACACAATGCAACAGACGGCTATGCAGAAAAAAACTTTTAGTGTACTTTGTGTCCTCTACACAATGTAGCAGATGTCTCTGCATAGTTTAAAACTCCAACACGTTGCTAAAACTCCTCTTAAATATTAATTAGATCGGCCATTTTTCTTTCTCCCGTTTCTCTATCTGTCTCGAACATCTTACCCACCCGCGACCCCCTCTATAGCAACCCACATATCTGGCGATACCACCGTCATCCCCCCGACAGCACACCGCCTCCAGCGACAGATCTGTCTAGATGGCTTCTGCTTCGGTGAACAGGGATGTTTCAGTCGGCAGACACTTCTTGAAGGTCATGATGTCTGGTTTTCATACATAACTTGTAGGCCATCCCTCTTTCTCTGTGTTGTTTGTGTGTGTTAAAAGTTTTATCCTTGATTAAAAACTTACCTGTCTTACTGTATTATGAATATGTTAGGCCATATCGGTAGCCTTTTGCAAATTGCTTAACACAATGAGATCAAATAAAGCAACTTTAACCAGCCGCAAGGGGTCATGGCTTGTTAAAATCAAGAAGAAGTGCGGCCAAGTGGAAATTCGTTTCGAATAGGGTTGGAACAAATTCGTGCATCAGCATGACCTCAATCTAGGGAACTTTGTAATCTTTGAACACATGGGGCATATGCGTCTTCAAGTGCTGGTGTTTGATCAAAACACTTGTGAAAAAGCTTTCCCCAATGTTGAACTCTAAGCCCTAATTAAACCCTAAATCAAATTAATCGCATCGAATATGTGCATTTTGAAATATTTTGTGTTATTTGAACATTGATTATTTGTTTGATAATTTTAGGTTCTTAATTATGCATTTAAGAATTATGATTATCGATCGATGATTTTAGGTTGTTAATTGATAATTTTTTATTGTTAATCGTGCATTTGAGATATTGAGATTGTTGATTCTGTCGCTAAAACATTTATTACATCGCTAATTTCATAAAAAAAATTAATACATAAAATAGAATTAGCGACGGATATTCCGTTGCTAATTTATAACCATGTCCGCTACACAATGTAGCGGACGGCTCCGTAGAGTCTTAAAACTCCAGCATTTAGAAATTTTTTGGTGTTCTCTCTGTCCGCTACATAATGTAGCGGACGGCTCTGCAGAGTCTAAAAACTCCAACACATGGAAATTTTTCGGTATTCTTTATGTCCGCTACACAATGCAGCGGACGGCGCAGCAGAATCTCTAAACTCCAACACTTAGAAAAAAATTTTGTTTTCTATACGTCCGCTACACTGTGTAGCAAACGGCGCAGCAGAAATTCTGTTCAACACTTCAAAATTTTTGGGCCTACGAGCGTCCGCTACACTGTATAGCGGACGGTGCAACAGAATCTCTAAACTCCAACACTTCAAATTTTTTTGTTATCTATACGTCCGCTACACTGTGTAGTGGACGGTGCAGCAGAATCTCTAAACTCCAACATTTAGAATTTTTGTTGTTTTCTATACGTCCGCTACACAGTGTAGCGGACGACGCAGCAGAAACTCTAAACTTTAACACTTGAAAAATTATTGGGCCTATGAGCGTCCGCTACACTATGTAGCGGATGGTGCAGCAGAAACAATTTATAGGACTTTCTCCCATTTTGTTTCCCACCGTTCAATAATTTTCAATGAGAGCAAAAAAACCGAAATACATACGTCAACTCAAATCAAATCTAATCAAATCAACCCAAATCAAATGTCAACTGATTTCAAAACAAATCAGTCAAATCAATCATCTTCAACACAAATCAAATCAAACCCATGACAGCTTTCATAAAAATAATCAAGATTTATTAAAAACACTGATTCGAATGTTACAATGTCAACTGGGGTCCTCATCTTCAGCCAGATTCTCGTCCTTAATCCCCAACCTCCCACAGGTTACCTAACAACGGTAAATATTTCACGCTGACTGTGTTCTTCAACGTCGTTGGGAATAAAATTGCCCCCATCACCCACAAGAGGAAGGCTTGTGTGTACAGCACAAGCATCTCGCCCGTGTAGGTTTTTGACAAAACCTTGTAGATATCTACCAACCACTTCAACTTTATACCAACAGTGCTAATATGTTCCTCAGGTATTGAAGTGAAGAAGTCCCTAGCGGTTCTCTTATCCGTTGCTTCCGACGGAGGAGCAATTACCCGCCGCCCGTCACCGGTAACCCTGAGATGAACCCTACATCTTCTAGGATAATTGTCATCTCTCCGAGAGGGAAGTGAAACGTATTCATTTCACTTCTCCAACTTTCAACAAGGGCACATATTAAGTGTCGGTTAAGGTGTTGAAAGATCTGCCCATGCGTGAAAATCCCAAACCCAATCCCACGCACTAATCTTTTCTGGTATTTGTTCAATTTTTCAGGCTTTGAAATTATCGGATACTTCTACTGTGTTGAGAAGTGCTCTTTCCTAAGAATTAATAAATAGAATTTAAGCAAAACAAACGGTATACAACGTTCGTAAGAATAAGAAATTTGATAAAATAAGTATCTTACTAAATCATCCCATATGAGCGTACTGATATGGTTTGCTTGGTCATATAATACAGAGGATCTTCTGGTCCAGGGTTAAAATATATTTTTTACAACTGAAATTATGGAAAAATAGCAAGGTTGTGAGCTTTTATCAAACGCTCTCAAGCATACAACGCTAGCACATGCATAATGCATACAACGCTAGCATGTACTCACATAAGTTCACATGTTGTACACACACACACACACACACACACACACACACACACACACATATATATATATATATATATATATATATATATAAATTGACAAACGCTAGCACATGCTCAATACATATTCAAAACCGTGCATAAGCCGCAATATTCATAACAACTCTAAATTATAACAAATAAAGGATTGGTTTGTGAACTTACGTGATTGATGAGACGATTAAAGGATTTCTTGGGAAGAAATTGCACAGATCTGCTTGCCAACGCAGCTAGAAAAAATTGTGAGAAGAAAGAATAAATAAGAGTGTCGAAGTTAGGTTTGTTTATTTATATGTTCCGACCGCCCACATAGTGTAGCGGACAATAAGAACAGTTCACTACATAGTGTAGCAGATAGTATTTATTTAAAGCATGTCGGCTACACAGTATCGCGGATGGTGATATAAGAACAAAGTAACAATCAGTCGTGGGGCGACATGACTGATGTGACAACTGTCAGGGGGGTTGTGTAGTCCGCTACACTGTGTAGCGGACTACGTTTTGACTGTCACATGTCAAGACAAAAGAGTTGTCCGCCATACAGTGTAGCGGATGGAGGAGGAGGGGCAGTCTAGTAAAAAGATCTGTCCACTACACTATGTAGCGGACGACTGACAACTTTTGAAAAAAAAAATCTGTCTGTTACACTAGATCGCGCTAGCCAAATCTCCTATTTTGTTAGCGCTATTAACAGATCAGCTCCATATATATATATATATATATATATATATATATATATATATATATATATATATATATATATATATAGGGGGCCGATCCACACCCACCGGTGGGAAAATAATAATTTTCCCACCGAACCGCAGGTAAGAGCAGCGGTTGGGAACCAGCTACCACGTGGACGAAAAAAAGGACGAAAAAGAAGAAAAAGGAACAAAATGGCACGAGAAATTCACCAAAATATCACGAGAAAATGAAAATATCGCGAGATAATGGGCATTAATGCCCAACCGCTTGTATGAGTTGCGGTTGGCATTAATGCCCAACCGCGTGTCCTACATGCAGTTGGCATTATGCCTTCCGTGACCCCCACCCCCTTGCCCCCCACCCCGTGGCCCCCACCCTATGTCCTTTCCCCACCCGTGAACCCCCCTTCCCCCACCCGTGAACCCCCCCTTCCCCCACGTGTCATTACCACCCTACCCCCCACCCCCACGTGTCATTCCCCCTCCCCCTCCCTGCTGTTCACTCACGGATCGTCTTCTTTCTTCTCTTCCTCTCTCACTTTTCTCTCTATAAAATCCCTCCTCCCCGAATCATTTCTTCCACTCTCCTCATTCTCCCTATCTCACCTACATACAAACAAAAAAAATTTACGCTAGAAGATCGGTGGATAACCGCTAGAAGATCGGTGGATTTTTCTTTAAATATATCAAGTTAAAACAAGTAAGTATTTTTCAATTTGTTCTTACCAATTGATTGTTTAAATTGTGTTACGCTTAAATTATTCTTACAATAGTCTAAAATTCGTGTTTAGGGCGTCAAAAGTAGTAATTGATGTGATACATTTAAAAAGTAGTAAGTAAAGCGGTTTTGAGACTGCCGCTGGTGTAGCTGCCATATGGGGCGTTGGGGTGATAATGAACCCCCGGGGGAATTTCGGTAATTTGCCGCTCATCGGAGGCTATTTTGCTAATTTTACATTACACAAATTTGTGCTTAAAATAACTTTTAGTTCATGAAAGGGTGTGAGACACCTGAAAAGTTATTTTAAAGAGTGAATTCAGGAAGCTTAAAATCCCGTTTCAAAGCACTTTTCAGATTTTATGATGCCAGGGGGCATTTTGGTAATTCGCATCCCCGATAGGGGTATTTTCGTAATTTTGCAGCGTTAAGTTTTTGAAAGGACTTCTTAGTCGAGAAATGTAAGCAAGCACTTGAAAGGTTGTTTTGAAGCTGATTTGGGGCGTTAGGGTGATAATGAACCCCCGGGGGCATTTCGGTAATTTGCCTTCGTATTCGTGGGCTATTTTGCTAATTTTACATTATACAAAATTTCCAACAATGACGTTTAAATAAATTTTATTCTTCTTTTATTTAATTCTATGACTTGTTGAGAATGATATAATTTTTATTTTTTAGATTTCAGTATAAATATGGATGCAACTGGAGGAAATAATTTTTGTGAAGGTTTTGATCCACCTTACGTTGGTCAAGTTTTTCAAACACTGGACGAAGTTGAAGCATACTATAGAGCATATTCGAAAACGATAGGTTTCGGTATTAGAACTAAGACGACTAGAAAATGGGCGAATACAGATCAAATTTGTGCAAGACTATTTGAGTGTCATAAAGGAGCACCGCATGTACCCCCGGTCATTCGGATCAGTGACGAAGGGACAACAAGACAAAGAAAACGGGACACATTTCTGGGTACCGACTGCAAGGCCCATGTGTATGCAGTACACCGAAAAAATGAAAACCATTGGGTTGTGACAGGAGTGGAGTTGAGCCATAATCATCAGTTGATGACCCCTAGTAAGATTGGTCAAATTCATCAACACCGAGAAATAAGCGCGGCACACAGACAACTGATTTTTACAATGGCCGAGGCTAAAATTCCACCTTCTAAGATGATGGGGGTTTTCTCAAGCCAGGCTGGGGGGATTGACAAGTTGAGTTTCAACGAAGTTGACCTTCGAAATGAACTTCGTGCTCAGAGGAGAGAGTCTTTCGGTAAGAGTGATTCTCAAACTACACTTGATCTCTTCAGGTGCCTTCAAAGTGAGAATTCTGGATTTTTCTACAGTCTCCAATTGGATGAGGAGAATCGCATTAGTACTATATTTTGGGCGACCCCCGTTCTAGAGCTGCTTACCAAAATTTTGGGGATGTTGTGACGTTTGACACCACATACCGCACCAATAAGTACTCTATGCCTTTTGCTCCGTTCACCGGGGTGAACCACCACTATCAGTCAATCTCGTTTGGCTTTGCCCTGCTTAGGGATGAGACGGAGGAGTCATTTACGTGGTTATTTGAAACGTGGCTTCAAGCAATGTATCATATTCCTCCAAAGACCATCATCACCGACCAAGATCTGGCAATGAAAAATGCAATCGCTAAGGTCCTTCCAGATACTCACCATGGCCTGTGCACATGGCACATAAGCAACAAATATCCCGAACGGCTTCATAATGTATATGCAAACCATCCGTCATTCAAGACTGACTTTAATACATGTGTGAAGAAATCGTTGACGGTAGACGTGTTCGAGGAGAGGTGGGCCACGTTAATGGATACTTACTATTTGCACAATCATGAATGGTTACAATTGTTGTATGAGATCAAGACACAGTGGGTCGGTGCCTACACCAAGAAGTTTTTTGCAGCAGGAATGACTACGACCTCGAGAAGCGAAGCTATGAATTCATTCTTTGATGGGTACGTAGGCCAGTCTTCAAGTATAGCAGAGTTCGTACTAGAGATGCAGAAAGCCGTTGACAGGCAATTGTACCGTGAGAGAGAAGCCGACGCGGCTACAGTTTACAAAGAAAGAGCTATACTACTTTATTCACCTTTAGAGGCTCATGCGGCTCAAGTCTATACCAAGGAAATGTTTCGACAGTTTCAATTGGAACTACTAAAGTCGAATCAATATGGCATGACAAAGTTGCACGAGTATTCCACCAGAGATATCAAGGTTTATGCTTTGACAAATGTGACGAATTTCGCCAATCCGTGCTCTTCGTCGGCTCCGAGGAACAGACGACATTTTACCGTAGCAGTTTGTAAGGACACCGGGTTGGTTAATTACAACTGTCAACTGTTTGAGCATAAATGTATACTTTGTCGACACGCGTTGAGGGTTTTAAGCGCCAAGAATGCTAGTGAAATCCCTCCACAGTATATCTTGGAACGGTAGACGAAGGAAGCCAAATAGTTTTCGGGTGTCTCACACCCTTTCTTGAACTAAAAGTTATTTTAAGGTATGAATTTTAAGCTGGATCCTTCCTAGCAAAATAGCCCCCTCTGAGCGGCAAATTACCGAAATGCCCCTGGGGGTTCACTATCACCCCAACGCCCCCGAACCAACTTCAAAACAACATTTCAGGTGGTTTACTTACATTTTTGAACTAAAAAGTCGTTTGAAAAACTTGGCGCGGGAAAATTACCAAAACACCCCTCGCGGGGTGGCAAATTATCAAAATGCCCATGGCATCAGGAAAAATCTCAAAGGTGCCTTAAAATGCTATTTTACGCTTTCTGAGTTAATTCTTGATCTAAAAAGTATTTTACCGATCTTTCTCGCAAAAATCGCGAACCGGTGTCCGGATCGAGCGCTTAAAGACCCGTTCGGCCAAAAAAATAGCTAACGGCTTCGGAATGGCCCGAATTCCTGGGGAATGGAACTTCCCAACATCCTAGGGTTCTCATAAAAGTTTCGCACGAAATCGCGCTAGCTTGGTATTTTAAATTAGACTGCGAAGTTACACGGTTCTCCGTATCAGCTAGCACCTTTACAGTCTTTGGAAAAATCTGAAATTTTTACCTGATACAGATCTTTTGAAAATAACTAGGGTCTCTGTTTTGCACTTTGGTAAAATCACGCTCTAGCTATTTTTTATAAATTCATGAAAAAACTGTCTAATTAAGTTTTCACCCCTAGCGACAAATACGCCCCCGAACCAGCTTCAAAACAACATTTCAGATGGTTTACTTACATTTCTGGACTAAAAAATCGTTTGAAAAACTTGGCGCAGGAAAATTACCAAAACACCCCTCGCGGGGTGGCAAATTACCAAAATGCCCCTGGCATCAGGAAAAATCTCAAAAGTGCCTCAAAATGCTATTTTACGCTTCCTGAGTTCATCCTTGATCTAAAAAGTATTTTACGGATCTTTCGCGCAAAAATCGCGAACCGGTGTCCGGATCGAGCGCTTAAAAGGCCGTTTGGCCAAAAAAATAGCTAACAGCTTCGAAATGATGCGAGTTCCTGGGGAATGGAACTTCCCAATATCCTAGGGTTCTCATAAAAGTTTCGCACAAAATCGCACTAGCTTGGTATTTTAAATTAGACTGTGAAGTTACAAGGTTCCCCGTATCAGTTAGCCCCTTTACAGTCTTTGAAAAAATCTGAAATTTTTACCTGATACAGATCTTTTGAAAATACCTAGGGTCTCTTTTTTACACTTTGGTAAAATCATGCTCTAGCTATTTTTTATAAATTCGTGAAAAAACTGTCATTTTAACGCCCTAAAAATTCGCTATTGTGGAATCTTTCGAGTGTAATACCCCGATTTGTAAAAACGTAATTTTGATGCCCTAAACACAAATATTATACTGTGGTAAGAATAATTTAAGCGTAACACAATTTAAACAATCAATTGGTAAGAACAAATTGAAAAATACTTACTTGTTTTAATTTGATATATTCATGCAAAAAATCCACCGATCTTCTAGCAGTTATCCACCGATCTTCTAGCGTAAAATTTTTTTGTTTGTATGTAGGTGAGATCGGGAGAATGATGAGAGTGGAAGAAATGATTCGGGGAGGAGGGATTTTATAGATAGAAAAGTGAGAGAGGAAGAAAAGAAAGAAGACAAGTCCGTGAGTGAGTGAACAGTAGGGAGGGGGAGGGGGGAATGACACGTGGGGGTGGGGGGTAGGGTGGTAATGACACGTGGAGGAATGGGGCTTCACGGGTGGGGGAAGGGGGGTTCACGGGTGGGGGAAAGGACATAAGGGTGGGGGCCACAGGGTGGGGGGCAAGGGGGTGGGGGACACACTCATTGCCAACCGCAACTCTTAGTTGCGGTTAGGGGAAAGAAAAAGAAAGGAAAGAAGAAAGAAAGAAAGAAAAAATTTGATTAATTTCGCAAGAATAATGAGGGTTGTATAATTTAAAAATTAATTCTAAACATTTTAGAACTCAAATACATTAACTTATTATGATTTAATTTTAACTATTGTATTCTTGTGAATATAAAAATTCATATATCAAAAAAATAGAAATAATATATTACATTTAAAAGTGAGAAAAATGGCATTCTAATTGAGTTAAATTTACTATCATTATTCATATATATATAGATATATACATAATATACATAAGATAGTCATCGTTAAAAATGAATATGTAATATATAGATTTAATAAACAATATATAAGTCAGTATTTTTAAATAAGGCCTCATAACCACCAAACTGGTTATATTCCGTATATAAGGATTTAGAAAACAAATCACACTCTTTACTACAATTTATTGTTGAAAAATTAATGGTATAATTGTTGCGATATTTGTAAACCTTATAAATCTAGAAAATCAATCGTACAACATTTAAACTCTTTGCTACAAAAATATATTTACATATTAGGCTTTGATTTTGACTATTGAAACCTTGATTAGATTGTAATGTAAATATTGCGTAATATTTGCATAGGCATATATATTTGCTTTAATTCTTTTCAAATGTAAATTGAAAAAAATGAGTAAATTATGTTTTAGTACCGCTTGACGATATAAAAGAAAAGCTTAAAGAATGCAAAATCTAGCAACGACACTGCAACACAATCTACTCATTGTTCTTTAAACTTACAGTTCAGAGAAACTAAAGCAAACATATATATCTATTCCGTAACAATTACATGACCATCTAATCAAGACTGTAATTTTAAATATGTATGAGATAAAAAATAATTTTACCGAATATCATGTTCGTATCTTAATAAGTTGGTGATTTCTTGAAACAGTGATCTATAAAGAAGATAAGAATAAACTATGACGTTTACGATTCTAAAGATAAAGAACTCTTTTTCCTAACTTTTCAAGCTAATAGACTTTATTTTGAAATGGTACCGATTGGGCTACTAAAATAATAATAATAATAATAATAATAATAATAATAATATACTCTTAACAAGTTACTTGAAACTGTTATAAATAAAGTATTAAAAATTTCTTACTAGCAATTATAGTTTTAAAAAAAGTAAATTTTTTTATAAGATGTTAATATCTTTTTGTTTCTTGAAATGTGGTATTCATTGATACACTTTTTGTAGTTTTTTAAAATATTTTATTAACTTACTCAAGCTTGACTCGGAATCCTGAACTATAATATTTAATAACTAAGGCAAGAAATGTAATAATAGCTCATAACACCTCATTTAAAAACTAATATTAAACATATTAATATTGCTAGATTCCCAAACATTATTTTGAACAGGGTTCTTAGTTTTGCAATTAATTAAATCAGCAAAGATAGAAGACATTTAAATAATAAGCCTTATGCAATTCAAAATATTCAAAATCTTCCAGCCAATATAGTAACATATTATGACTTTATTTGAATATTATATATCGAAGTTCTCTAACATGAAATATTAACCTGTAAAACAAAAAATACTTAAGAGATTTAATAAGAAAAATTAGGTACTATTTCAAATTCATATTTAAGTTTTCTGTAAATTTAAATATGAATCTAACTTAATAAATATTGGTTAAAAATTTTGGTCAGTAATTTCCTTACTCTAAAGTTTTGCGGTATCCTATTTAGTCACATTGGTTAGATGTAAAAATACCATAATATTCAAATTCTTTATGAGATACATTAAAAAAAAGGGTAAATTTAAAACCTTAATTATGTGAGCATTTCTTGAATTCAACTAATTTTACGTTGAAAAATGTTTTAAACCAATTTTTATGGTATTTTACTGTGAGTAATTAAAAATTAAGCATTTTAAATTCTGCATTAGCAATATACCATTTATGATTCTATGTTAACTTTTATAATTTTGAATAAAATAGCATACTAATCTAATTAAAATATTTATTATGTTGTGATGAATGTAGACTAAAACTGAGATCGAAAACCTTATTATATATGAAGATAAATCTTACTTAGTAAGCACAACATCCTTACTTAATTAGTTATGTTGATTAACTTTTATAACATGCTATAAACAAATATATATATATATATATATATATATATATATATATATATATATATATATATATATATATATATATATATATATATATATATATATATATATGGACCACAATTTTCTCTATCAAAATTAAACTAATATATAACTAATGTTATGGGCAACCCATTCAAAGGTACAAATTATTTTTAAAACATACATAGAAAATAGTAAAAATGTCTTGTGCAATAGCAAATTGATCTCAATATGTTCTCCGCATAATTTTATTAGTAGAATGTTTTTTGTGTACTAAATAAACTTTTAATATCTGTTCATCTATATAGTTACCAAATTAGAATTAGCGAATATGCATAAGGACATTGCTTATTAATATTTGATCAGAAGAGTTAATTTATTTTATTATAAAAAAAGTTCAAGCCAAAAATTAAAGAAATTATCTTTGATAAAATAATCATAAAATGATAAAATTGTGTAAGATATTTTAACTGTTAATAAATTGTCCTGTGCTTGGCACGGAATTCTAGACTAGTATATACTAATACACATTCAACACCAAAATTAAAAATATATACAGATATATCCCATTTCACAGCTCCTATAGAATAAGTTGTTTGTTCTTAGGCAATTTGAATTACCTATTTTTGAACTAAGCTAATTGTTCTAGAAGAAACCGCTTGTTCTTATATGAAAACATAGGGGACAAACAGTTGTTTCAATTGGATTAGTCCTCTAGAGTTACACCTTTTCAACTACCTCGTTAGAAATAATAGAAAAATAAATTGTTTGTTCAAGAATAATTTCTTTGGAGCTCAAGAATAAACTGTTTGCACTAACACTCTTGTTCGTATCTGAAGCAATACATCATATCGATGAAACAATTTGATGAAAGCTTCTAACTACGAAGTAAATCAAAGTTAAAAGGAAAAGTAAAAGCAACTGAAAATTGTGATGAAGATTGAAGACTCATCAAGAAAGATTCTGCAAATTGCAATGAATATGGAAAGGTTATAAAAGGTTTTAACTGCTATAATAAAACCTAAGATTTTTTCATATGTAGTCGTTATACGTCTATTTACTAAGATTTAACTTCCACATTCTCAAAGGAACCAGTAAAAAATACATTACCACGGGCGATATATAATTCTAGGCTAGTATATGCCGGGCTGGTACTACATAGTGGTGTTTTGACTGATACGAAATGCAAAGACTATAGCATTGGTAAAAGGCAAAACTAGTACCTACCAACCGGTATGGGCAAAAAGGAAACGATATTGATAACTATGCATCTAGGTATAGTGCCATGGAAGTGACATGTTCCACCAAGACATTTGAGGCTCATGAACCATTAGAGCATTCCAAGCAGAATTGATAGAAAACTAGCCGGTATGTGCTGAAGTTTAGATCACCTTATCCTCCTCTTCAATGTTAAGAGGCAGGGATCTATTGGAGAGTATTGTGAAGATCTCTAAGAGCATTCACTCTTATAATGGGTAAAAGCCAGCTTCCAAGTTGTACAAGACCCTCGATGAGAGGGCCAAAAGGTAACCAATTGTCCAACCAAAACCATGTACTTTAACCATCTTCCACTTTGGTTTCTCTATAGCACTGAATGCTTCTTCTCATCCTAAGCAATCTGCACCAGACCAAGAGGGATTTGACGGTGACTTGAAATGCCACATCTTTTGATCTTTTATTATACAAGAGTCGCACCCACAGAGAATCCCCTTTGGAGGGCTTGGAGGCCAGATCCCAAAGATGTTTACCCATAGCAACTTGATTCCACATGTCCATATTCTTTAACCAAGCCCTCCTTTAATGGGCGAACAAACATCCTTACATGCAACTTCGGCTTTAGTACACTTTATATTCTCCTTGAGACATGTAAAAGACCTTATCTAATGGTCTCAATAACTTTCTTCAGTAGAATGAAAATAGAACACCAGTATACTTGCATACTTGACAAAACATAAGTGGCAAGTTAAATTCTTCCCGCATAACTGGTATGTTAAGTAGTCCAAGATCTGATTCTGGTAACAAGTTCATCCACCAGCTCTTTTTTGACAGTGTAGCAATTAGCCTAATGGATCTTAGTGGAACTCCCAGGTTAGTGACTGGAAAGTGAGCATGGAGATTTCCAATTATGTGAACTAGATAGGCCTGAAGATTTTCAGTAATACTAACTGCGAAGATAGAACTTGTATGCAGATTAGGCTCAAGACTGACCTAGTACCAAACTCTTCGATCTATAGCTTCCTTGGGAATTTGGAGAGAATCCTTATTTGCAGTAGCCAAAATGAACAAGTCATCTGCAAAGCATACATGACTTACATGGTGCTCTCTGCGCAGGGGGTGATAGCTAAAATCAGGTCGTCTAGTGTCAAGAAATTTAGAGAATGTTTCCATAACTAGCAGCAACAGGTAAGGAGAAATAACCATCCAAAGATCCATCAAGGCTGACAGAAAATTTTATATGAAGGGATTAGGGAGCTGGAGGACTTCAAGCACACACTTAGAATCCCAGCCAACAGAATCATTAGCCTTTTGAATATCAATGCACACATCTTACCATCATTCCTGTGAAATTCTTGACCAATTCTTGCATAAGAAGTATATGATCAGGTATGCTTCTCAAAGCTACAAAAGAAGATCGTCTTTTACTGATAATAGAAGGCAGCACTTCTAGAACTTTCCAAAAGAGAATCTAAGAGATGCACTTATAAACCACATGGCTGCATGCACTTGGTCTAAACTTTTTCATGGTTCATGATTGCACTTTAGTTATTAGTGCCAGAGCAGTGTTATTTGTAATCTTGATTATCTCGCCTTTCTGAGAAAACCCCAGTAATGCTTCAGCCACTTCCTTTGTCACCGCCTCCCAATCTTGTTGACAAAATTCAGAAGCAGGGGACAACCTTGTACTTCATAGAGAATCGTTTGCTTAACCTCGCGGATAGAACAGTCTGAGTACGACATGTTTGCGAGAATGTCTCAAGTTTGTAGTGATGATCTGCTGGAGTCTAGCTTCACTAATATCAGCAAAGGGCACAGGAGTAACAAGGAAGGTGGAGAAATGTCTCAAGCCTCTGAATTTACCTCCTCTCCAACAAGATGATGACCACAGTCTGCGATTTGCTCTGTGGAGTGGCATATCCTTACGGAAATTACTTGAATTATGATCTCCCAGGTACTCAATATCCTCAACTCTGGATTTTGGTAGAAGAAAGCCTCCTCAGCCTTAGCTAATTCAAAATATTGTTCATGCAGCTTCTTTTCCTCTTGCATAAGGTCCAGGGAGTAGGCAGTGACTAATATCTGATGTTGAACTCTCCGTAATTCTTCCAATTTGGCCGCAGTCCTAGGATGGTGGTCAAGGTAATACTGCAGTCTTAGGATGGAGGTCAAGGTAATACTGCAGTCTTAGGATGGAGGTCATGATTAATATCTGATAAAAGATAATACTGCTTGCATATAAAGCTTCAATATCCTTAAGTTAGCTAGCAATCGATGCATAGCATCACCAGAAGCTTCTTGGTTCCAAGCTCTATGAGGAGCTGCTTAAAATTCTTATGAAACATCCAGAAATTGAAATTTCTTTAGACGGTCTACTTCCTTGAAACTGTGAAGAAGACGTGTTAATTAGCATAGGATGGTCTGATATGCCAGGTTCACCGATATGCAGAAAGGAGTTCGGAAGTTTCATCATCGATGCAGTATTTTGTAGAACCCTGTCAATCTTACTGAAAATAATATCCTCGTCATCTCTTTTCCCACTGGTAGTTATCTCCTCCATCTGAATGTGATCAATTCAAGCATTAAACTCCTGACGAGTCCTTAGCACTCACACCTCTTCCTCTTGATCTTTCATTGGCAAATCTCACCGCATTGAAATCACCCATGATCATCCAAGGATTTTGCCCAATGACTATAGATGTCCCCTAAGCTTCTTCTTTAAATCAAGCCTGGTGTGTCCCTTGCTCTTACAATAAACACGACATGTACCATGTTTCCAAGTGCTCCGCAGTTTCAACTAGAACTGTAATTGATTGAGGCATGCAGGATATCACTTGGATAAGCACCTCCCTGGTATCCCAACCAATCCAGATCCGAGAGACCTGTTTATGATTCAAATTATGACGGAAGTTCCAGTTTTTCAACCAACTATTAGTTATATCAGGAATATTTTCTTCCCTAACTCTGGTCTCCATCAGACCAATGAGGGTCTTCTTGTGTAATGATCTTCTTGATCTCATATAGCTTTATTGAGTCATTGATACCTCTAATATTCCTGCATTTAACAATCTTCATTTGAAATTAGATCCCCTACCCTTCCTTGCAGTAGAGCTGACTTTACTGTTCCTGGTATGCAGAGAAACACTGAGTAGACTTTGGAGGAGCAAACATAGGTTATGGAGTAATAGCACAACTATACCCAATTGTTTAGCCTCATTATGCTCCACCTCATCTGCAAGAGCTATGGAAGCAAATAACTTTGCAGTAAGGATCACATAAGAGGAGAGGCCTGCTACAGAAGATTTAGAAATTACTGCAGAAATGTTAATTGCCTCATTTTCAGGATCCTTAAAAGTGGCTTGCTCAAGAAGTATGGGAACCTCGATACTGATATGACATCCTTCTTTACCTCAGTAGACTTCATTTCCAATTCATGTTTGAGTTCTGGCTTTTTCAAACACTTCTCATATGTGTGACCAAACACTTTGCAGTGGGAGCACTTAGGTGAATACCACTCATATTCCACTACTTGTTCCGGAATGTTATTGTTTGGACCATACAGCAGTACTTTATTAGGCAAGGCATCAACAATACTCACTTCCAGACATACCCTAGCATTTCCAAATTAGAGTCCGTAACTCCAAATTTCCCACACTGGCAATCATAAAGAAAACAGAACAAATTTTTCACTCTTCACTTTGTTTTTCATTCAAGCTTTAAAACTGCAAACGTCATGACACAGGAAAAAAAAAACAGCTATCATATCCAATTTATGTTCTTGAACATTTATGCAGGAACTTACTAAATCCCTCACGTAGTCCGTCCGTCAGAGTAACTGTAATCTTGCTGGCGGTATTGTTTTCTCGAAATTCCTCTTCTAGAATTGCATCTTCCTGCTTCCTGAGGTCCCATTGGGATTAAACCACATCTGAGCTTCCACATTTTCTTCTGCATTCCAGGAGAATGACAGAACGGTGGCGTTTCTCCAAAAACTACTCCGTGACATTTCAAATCAAATTGAATCTGTCACTCTCTTTATGCATGTATGCACGTTTCTCTGTGGATCCGCCCACCCCTAAAATTAGAGCAAGTGTATGTCAATTACTCTCCCCTCTGCTGTGTCGCAAGTGCTATGCCGATTTAAAGGCATCTTTTTTCAATTGAATTCTAAAGAGACAAGAAAACTCTTAAGAGGCACTATAGAACGCCCGTCTCAGAAAATTTAGCCAATTTGTTGCCTACATTACACCACCTCCCTAAACCTTCCATTTTGAGTTCCTCCACCACAAAATCAGCCCATTGTGCTGATATTGTTGTTAGCCCATGCAGCCTCAGAATAAAAAAATCTATGGACACCACCAATTCTAAAACCTGCACAATGTACTACCACCGCACCGCCTTTTCAGAAATGCAAGAAAGTATGCAGTTACGGCTCTTATTGGTCCTCCCACCCTTACCCTACCATTATAAACCACCTCGATATAGAAGGCCACCAGTCCACCCAATTCATCCGCAGCTTAGAGATCTCCAAGGCTATAGTTGAGACGTAGATGGTGATGCTTTGTCACGAAGGCCAGAAGAAAGACACAATCACAAAGAAAACAGATAAATTCTGAAATTAAGTAAATCACACAGAAATCTAATCTATAACAGGAACCCTAAGCCACTTGAGCAGAAACATCCTTTTATAACACACGAATTATAACACCAGAACATGGCAGAATGAGAATACTCGTAACTCCAGAGAGCTTTACTACTAAGTGACAGGAGTTATAAAAGCCGGATGCAAGCATCTGAACAAAAACCAAGAATTAATAGAGATATTACCCTTGAACGGGAGATCTCTCTTTAAAACTTTAACCTTCAAGAATACGCATCAAGTGTGGCTGAGGGATCAGCTTTTAGTAATCCTATCCATTAGAACCTTCTAAATGATCTCAAAGATGACAAGGATAAGTATCTATACATACTGGCATTAGATGTGCATTAGATGTGCCACCCCCCGGGAAGTGAAACAGAGGGATAGCATTTATTTATCTTGGAGACTTCCTAGAGGCCATAGTCAAAAAACGAATGTCCTTGCCATTGGATTATTCGACTGGCTATTGACTATGTTCCAAAGTGTTCATAATAAATTATATGTTTAGCATGCTATTCACTACAATTTCTTTTGCATTCGAAGGCTCCTTGCGATCGTTAGATAATTGCCTACCAATCCACCTTTGGCTTTTCTGCATGCGCTAAAGAAAAATGTGCATAAAGATTAAAGAGATGAATGATAAAATTCATCAATTTTACATGAACATTCTACTACCAAATATGGTATAATAGCAATAAGTTGAGTAGTACCAAAGTTACTAAAGTAGCAAATTTCAAGACCATCAATGCATTAAATTGAGAGGCTCTTTTCAAATATTAATTCGACCCCTTAAGTACCCAATACATGCCCCTGTGCGCCCAAGCAGCAAAAATTTCAGGAAGTTTATGTAAAATAATTTTTGGGACACGCACCCTGCTGCACCCTCTCGGCACCCGGTGCTGGTACTTTGGCCTAAATGAAACATCTGTGATTTACCACCAAATGCAGAATTTTTTCTAGAAACCAACTGAGTATGAACATATGTAAGTTTATAATGCTGCTGTTTAGAAACATTGTGAAACTGTCAAAATTTTCGGAACAAGATTCCAATGAATAACCGCTACAACTCATACAAGAATGACTATTTCTCTCCTCACTCCTCCCTTTCCCACCCAAAAGAATACAGTGTAAAGATGTCAAAAATTTATTCAAACAAAAACACAATGTAATTTTCCTCTTTATACCTCACTAAAATTTGCACCACATCACATATACCTGCAGACATCTAACCATTCCCAGGCCGTGGAAGTCTAGTGCATATTGGCCACTGATTTAATTGATCAAAGGTCAACAAAGAACTGCTTTCCACTTCTACCCGGTGGCAGTCCGGATTGGTAAAGAAATAGGGGCTAATTTTTGCTTCCTTGAATTCTAAGCAAATTGCATTATTTGCAGCTTCATCCTATACACACAAGAAGAATAAAAAAAAATATGATCTATCAATACATAACTAGTATCATGGCTATTAGATACCATAAGAAGCTATAGTCAATACTCAAAAGGAAGAAAGCCTACCTTGCTGACTTGTCCGGGGGAATTTTCGAGCTGCTACTGTTTCAAATTGGCGCATGACCCAAATTCTCAAAGAACTCAAAGGCCGCTCTTGTACCAAAAATTATAGAAACCAGAATATCACCAACGACTTAATCATTCTTTGCTTCAGGAGAGTGGTCACTACCTAGAACTACATATTCAAGGTAAGAGATAGCATGTGATCTGTAATTGTTGCTTAGTTGCTTAAATAATGCACTATGCGTACAATTATCTGGCTGAATTCCTCTATCTAGCATTTCTTTGTACAATCGGAAAGCCTCATGCCAAATACCCAAGTCAGAGTTCTCATTTATCAACATAGTGTAAGTGAATTTATTAGAGCGGATTCCTTTTGCCTCCATCTCAGAAAACAACCTATAAGCCTGATCCATCCTTCTCGATTTGCAAAGGCCGTTAATCAACACATTGTAAGTAACCACATTTGGCAGAATTCCTTTTTCCTGCATCTCCGAGAAGTACATGAATGCCATATCTAGTTTCCCTTTGTCAAAATGTCCGTGGATCAATACTGTATATGTTACAACTGTAGGGGATAAGCCTTCGGTCAGCATCTCAGAGAACAACTCTCTGGCATTCCTAAGATTTCCAATTTTCAGATGGGCATGAATAACACTAGTATATGTCACATGGTCAGGAACAAAACCGTACCCAACCATCTTCTGTAACAACTCAAATGCTTCTTCTAAGTTCCCTAGCTTAGAAAATCCATTCACGAAAACATTGTAGGTAACTATATTGGGAGGGAACCCCTCTGCCAGCATTTCTTCTTGCAGACTAATTGCACTTGATGCATCACCACGCTTCAATTCACATACTATTCGAGACGTGTAAGCAAAGTGGTCAGGCTTCAAACCTTTATGCAACATTTGTTCAAAAAGTTCATTAGCCAAAGGTAAGTCCCCAGCCTTATAAGAACCATTGATCAGGATGGTGTAAGTAACTACATCAGGAAGAACCCCATGATTGATCATTTTATCTTTGAGTTGCTTAGCATTCTCCAAATCCCCACGCCTACAGAGCCCATGCATAAGAGTATTAAAAGTTACCACAGAAGGAAAAAGGTTTCTGCACCTTAACTCATGTAACAAGACGATTGCCTGTGTAGTGTTGTCCAACAGACAATATCCGTAAATCAAAATGTTATATGACAATATGTCTGGCGCCAAATTCTTTGTCAACATGTCAAAAAACTCCTTCCTAGCATCAGTCACTCTTCCCCGCCTGCAAAGGCCATACATCAACGTATTATACGTCGATACAGTGGGAGAAGTCCCTCTCACTACCATTTCTTCCCTAAGAGCTAATGCCTCAGCAAGCATACCCTTGTCACAGTACCCACAAATCAAAGGGTTATAAGTGTATGCCGATACCTTCAACCCGGTATCCAACATTTTCCTAATCATCCCTCTTGCCTGCTCAAACTCCCCTTTCTTCGACAACCCATTAATCAACACGTTATACGTAATATCATTCGGAGAACAGCCTCTTGTTTGCATCTCAGACAAAAGCTCAAGCGCTCGTTGCACTTTGCCTTGCTTGCAAAATAAATCCAGCATGGTATTATACGTAACAATGGTCGGCTTAATCCTATACTCCTCCATCACCCTATACACTTCCTCCGCCCTAACAACTAAACCCTTGTCCCTAAGTATTCTAAGAATCCTGTTACAATTTCTCACATCAGGCAAGAAACCATTTCTCACCATCTTATCAAAAACCCACAAGCATTGCTCAACCATGTTATTTTTAGCATAAACCCACAGTAAAAGGTCAAGCAACCTAACTGACACCTCAGCACTCACATACCCATCAATCAAAACGTCAAGAATACCATGCAAATTCAAGCTAATTACCCTCTCCATGACCCAATAAGCGGAACTCATCATGTTATGCTCAACAAGAATATCAAGAATAGAAGAGTAAGCCAAAGTGGGACACGTTTGCCCCAACTGGCCTTCGACCCACCGGAAAAAACGGAGGGCGATCCGCGGGCGGACCCGGATCGAGTTCAGAACCCGAACGAAGAGTTCCGGGTCAAGAATGATGGGATCAAATTGGTCAGAGATTACCCAGTGGCGGTTGGTGAAGGCAAATGGGGTCTCTTGGATTGTCTTAAAGATTAGGTTTCGAAAGTGGGTTTCCTGAAATGGAGTGTTCTTGGGGGTGGTCGGGGTGTGGGTGGGCTCCACAGAGGAGGAAGAGAAGATGAAGCGTACCTTGAGAATGGAGCAGTATTGGAAGCTGGTCCTTCTGGATATGGATTTTGCTGGAGCACGCAGTACATAGAGGGTCATTGAGTGGGGGTGGTGATAATGGGAGGTGATGAGAAGCAATACATGTGGGAAGATTTGGTAAGATTATGAAGACGGGTTTTCTTGGGTTTTGAGAGCTGTGTGGGAGGTGGTGATGGTGGTGGGCATTAACGGCGTACCAAACTGTGTTTGAGACAGAAGGAGGTGGGTATCGCCATAGGTGATTCACATTCGACCCACCAGGGACTTGGAGAAACTTGCGGCGGCGTGGCCACTGCTCAACCAAATGACTCGAAAGTGGAATTCGGGGTCCTGTATAATTTACACCCCCTTTTTACTGTTGCAATTGTCGCTAAAGTGGTAACAAAACTTTAATATAACCGTTCAATTATCTCGTTGTATTCTAATTCTACCCATCTATTACATATAATATCTATCATTGTTACATTACAACTTTTTCGTTAAGCGCGCATAGCCATTGTCGTAAAATTTTAACATCAATTTTGAGGTGCTAATTACAAGTGCGAGAGCCTTTAACTTTTTACTAACAATTATGGTCACTACGGTTTGATACAAGTTATGCATGTACAAGTAAAAAAAAATATATTTTTATTTAATAAATATAAGTAGAAAATTTAGAAATTACAATATATAATAGTGCAAATTAAAGAGTGGACTCCACAAAGATATCAAAATAGAAAAAATAGCAAAGATCGTTAAAAATAAAAAAAATAAAAAAAGGCAGAAAAAAGAAATATACATAGTCACACAAATAGACGAAGGGAATGGTACGTGATGAGATCAAATAGTAGGAGGAAACAAGAAGGAGGTCTAAGACTTAAATTGCTTTTAATGAGCATTATTAATATATTTAATAGAGAGCTAAAATGATCTGAATAACATGAGATGAAGGACAAAATATTTAGTGATTGTCTAACACCACATCATCGGCCTACGTAGTGTTATACTATCATTAATATCACGCCAACTAAGCGAGGATGAAAAGTTGTAAGCCGAATGTCCAACTAGATCTAAATTGTTAACCATGGTTTATAAAGTTAAAATTGAAAATTTTGAAAGAAATTAGAATTTCCCGCCCACCATTTTTCATTTTTCAGGTTAAAACATTTGAATTCATTTCCAGTTGTTTCTCCTCCCTTTCGTTTCCCATTTCATTTTTTTCGTGTCTCTCTTTCATCAGCAGTTCAATTGGCAATAAACCGGTTTGGAGAAGTTGAGACGATGAAGGGTTCGAGTTCCCGAGGGGACTTGGGAGATTGCGATGTTTAGATCTTCTAGAAAATGTTTGAATTTAGGGTTTCCACCGTCTATGGTAAGTACCACTTCGTCTGTGTTACCCTTTTGGTTGTTTAGGTCCTGCATCTGAGATCTGATCACCTATGTTTCATGCAAATATGTCTTTTGCAGATTGGGTTGCGCATTTGTTGATCTTCTTCAGCAGGCTCAGGTCCTAATTTGCCATTCGAGAGTTTGTCCTTTTTCCTTGAAGATGACTTATGCTGTCGAGGACCATGGCCAGATCCATCCACATGTGGACGCCAACCCATGTTCCCTGAATAATATGGTGGTACGGGGTGCATACCAGGAAAGGGTAAACCTTGATATTGAGGAATTTGTTGCACAGGGCTCTGAAAATTGTACATGTACTGGGGAATCTGGTTCGGCCACGGCATCTGCGCCTGGACTGTTGCTGGAGTAGGTGGTACCTGATCGTTATTGATAGGCCAAGCCAGAAGAGAAGTCAAGAACATCACGGATCTTAGGTTGAGGGGAAGCTTACTCTGCCTCTATTTTTGTAAGAAAGGAAGTCTCCTTCTGTAAAGATCCAAATTGTCGAGTCTGCTGAATCATTCAATCTGGTTTCAGGACAGCGTGCAATAAGAGAGCTGGAATACTAATGAACACAAGCAGCAATGCTATGAGTGAGGCGACGAATGTCACAACTGAGAAGAATGTAAACAGGGCTGTTATACTTTGCCGGGTAATAGCAGGCAGAATAGGGCGTATTACCGATTGGGCTTATAGAGATGACTATGATTCGATTAGAAGTGGACAGAATTCAAAGTTAGATCACTTGATTGTACGTGATCCAAATGCTGTATTCCCATGCTTTATCATAGTTTTCAACTAAAATATAGGAGTCAGTTATTTGCATGGTTCATATGTTCCAATTCGGCTAAAAAAATGATTACATAACATCCCATTCCTACATTTGGGTGAATCTCCACAACTAAAGAAGACAGGCTTCATTTAAGAGAGAGAAAAGCTCATACTTTCAGGTACAGAGCTGCAGAACATGGTATGCGAGGGAATATGAAGTTTAGAACTTAACATGTGAAAATCCAACAAGCAATCTAGTTAATGATCCAAGAAGATGGAAGGGACCATCCTAAGTAATTATTCTTCTTATATTTCCCCCACCAATTGCTGCAAACTTGACTACTAATACTCTTGAATATGGAAGTGACTAGCAAAAATATCAACACGTTCATCACAAGGAGCAAATATTGACTAATAATAGTCCTTGAAGTCCAGTGAATTAACAATTCATCTGTTGTTAAATTGTTGTTATCAACCTAGTGACAAAAGTTGAACAACTAGCCACCAGTACATCAAGCAAAACATAATTTAGTCATTAACATGTCCCACCTTCAGCACTATCACATATCAACAATTTATCTCATTCACAAATGAAAAGGGAATCCTAATAACCAAAAGTAAAATGCTGAAAAAAGAATGACTAAATAACTACTCTTCATGTAGAAGTTTTCAAGTAGGATAAACTTGGAGCTTCAATGCTTGCGTGACATTCCTTCACGTGACCTTCCTCCATTGGTAAAAAAAATCCTAGGGGAAAAAAATTAGTCTTTTCTTTTTGTTTTACAAGAAGTTATTAATCAGGACAAAGTATACCTG